>CM055123.1:392216308-393416308 GCA_029206835.1 Rana muscosa
GATGACTGCATTTGCTGCACCCATTACAGACACGGGGATAAGGCTCAGGCCCCGAGGACAGTTGGCTCTGTATTCATGCAGAGACACGGAGGCCCTCGGTGTGATCTGTCCCGGATGCTCGGGACTGGTGGTCCAACTAAAGCCATTCGGGCGATGCGAAGCATGCAAGGAGTTTTTTTTTGAGGTTGAACCACACACGGAAAGGCCCCGGGCCCTACGCCTCAACTGCATCACAGGAACCGCCACTCCGGAGGGAGAGATCAAAGCCTTTGCGGAGTTTCCCGTGCGCGCTGACCAGGGCGAAGTGACTGCCCAACCAGAGACTGAGAGAGAAAAATCCGAGGACACTGCTTTGGTCACTACAGACTCCCTGCTGCCACCCCCGAAGAGGAAGATAGGCCTGGTGCAGGCATCCTATGGTCGTGGTCGAGCTTCACCCCGCCGCTTGCCTGGCCTGGATGGCGCCGGTAGAGAAGAGAGTCCCGGACATCCTAGTTCTTCAGAAGGTCCAGGTGAGCCAGGGGCTGGGACTGTAGTGTTGGTTGGAGGTGTCGGGGGTCCACAGTCGGTGGAGCCCACAAGGGAGGGTAGCCTTCCGTCTACTAGAGACTACCTTCCTGCCGAGATGTATGACACCTCCGACTTAGAGTCATTGTCAGACTGTGGGGATGACGGAGAGATAGACGAACTGTTTCACCGGAAGGGCTGGGACAGACGCCCACTACCTGTGCTGAGTAAACCGCAGGATTCCCCCATGTCCATAGAAGACAGTACGCTCCGGGTGAAGGCCCCGGAGTTCTCGAGAAAATCTAGTCCTCCGACCAACTTCCCGCATTCAACTACATCACCCGCTCTGATGTTGGGGATGCAGCGTGCTTCGTTGCGGGCGCCAAAGACAAAGAAACCCGAGATGGTGAAGGTACCTCGGCACCCGGAGGCCATCGTACAGCCAGGAGAAGGTGAGCGAGATGTGATGCCACCTCTAGCCAGGTTGCAGAGACTTTTCTCCCAGAGAGTCGCCCGTGAATATGGGTGGGAGTACCCCTACTTGCCTCGGGACTTATTGTATGAAGTCGAGGTCCTGCGACCAAGGTGGTATGATGAGTTTGTATGGGAAAAACTTAAAGTACCCCATGCCAGGCGATACCTGTCATGTTCGCCGCCTGTGTCTAAAAAGTTCAAGGACTGCAGAGCTGATTGGAGACTTGGGCGCCATATTCATGCCGATAAGGTGCTCATCTGCCGGATCCAAGGTTCTATTTATAGGAGAAGTGAGCTCCTATCTTGTTGCTGTTGAAACTTTCTGGAAGAGACATTCCCAGACGCCTAGAACTGTGCCCTACTTTTGTTTTGATTTGGGCTTTTCTTTTACTCACTGGAGATTTGGGAGCTGTTGTTTTTTTTCTCCCTTTTCTTCATGTGCCAAAGGCAGAGACTTTTGGGGTAGAGTTAGAGTAGGAGAGCAGGAAGAATGAAGATCTCACCAAGTGTCATTACCGCAGCGCTGTCACCAGGTGGCAGTGTTGTGCAACGAATGTTTGAAAATGTTACACATGCATTACGTACTTATTGGAGTGAGTGGGTCTCTCGGCTGACGGACCCACTCATGCCAAGTTAACACAGAGTGTTAGGATGTGTTTTTTTTTGTTTGTTTCCCTTCTGCAGGAGATTCGTCGGTCAAGACTACTGAGTATGGGGTGGTTCTTAGACAGTGACGGGAGGGATTGTATATGTGTACATGACAGATGTTTTATACAAAAGTTTTAATGTTCTAAGGTTTCCCTGTCTGTTGAGCAGGTCTTGGCACATACAGTATCCAAAATTTGAGGGATAGCCTCTGGGGCCCACTTCATGTCACCACTCCTTGGGAGACATGGGTGTGCACCTGACGCTGGGGACCAGCGTCAAATCACCAGGGGGAGTGTGTAGCGGGGTCTTCAAAGTTAGTGGGATACACCTGGGGGTAGAGAGACCCAGGTGTGTAATTCTGTCAGGGTTCAGACCCCTTTTCTTATTCGTGAAGGATTGGGTGGTGTAATATTCTCTTTGACCAGTGGGTGTCAGTATACCTACTGGCTCGAGGTAGATTCACTGCCAGAGGGCTACCCTTCTTTGTCCCTTCCTGGAGATGGTGCGGCCGGGGCGGGGAACCCGCCGTGGTGTCGATGGGGGGGATATAAAAGGGGGAGACGCCCTCGCCACGGGGCGGTTCGGAGGGAGGAGGTCGTGTCTTCACGCACCCAGGCACCTTAGGCCTGGGTGCGGGCGGTTCAAGGTTCCGGCCTAGGCGCCCAAGGCCTGGCCGGAACGAAGATGGAGTCCATCCCGGGCACCTTCAGCCTGGGGTGAGGTACTATTAAGGAGGCCTGGGACCCGGTGACTCCGGCTGGGTCCCGCGAGGGTGGAGTTGCTCCAGGGCGCCCCTTGCGAGGGGACCCGCATCTGAGGTGAGGAGGCTGGGGAGGTCACCCGTCCGAAGACCCGGTGCAGTGTCAACCCGGTGACGGATGGGCCTTCGGTAACTCCCTCGGAGGACATCTTCCCCTGATATGGGCTACAGAGCAGCGGAGGAGCTTTCATCAAGACTCCTGCAACCCCTGGTCATAGCACAGGGAGTGTAGGGACTAGGAACCTGTACAGTGCCTCGACCTGCTTCCCCATCGTATCATGCCGTTCCATTTGACTGTATGTGGAGATACGCAATAAACCTGAGTTTGGACTTTGATGGGTGTATGGACTCTGTTGATGGGAACAAAGGGAGATTCTGGCACGGAAGGACTGACCCTCATAACCAGCGCACATTTGGCCCGAGAAAAAAAAGATTAATACTGGCCTTCACCTCACCCACAGCCATGGGGAGGACATGGGCCGTGGCACACCTCACTCTGTCGCTCGACATACCCCTAGCTAAAGAGGTCGGGGTGAGGCCGCTACATATATATATATATATTGTATGTGTGTGTGTGTGTGTGTGTGTATGTATGTATCTCCTTGGCTTCCAATACCACCTCTCTGCTGACGACACCCAGATCTATCTCTCCACTCCTCAGCTAACCCCCCTTAGTCTCCTCACGTATCTCAAACTTACTCAGACATATCAGTATGGAGGTCACACCACTTCCTCAAACTCAACATTTCTAAAACAGAGCTTGTAATATTTCCTCATGCCCCCCCCCCCCCCCCCCCCGTGACTTTACTATTGAAATCAACGGCGTAACCGTTGGTCCCTCCACACACACCAGGGTGTAATCTTAGACTCTGATCTCTCCTCACATCCAATCACTTACTAAATCTTACCTCATCCCTTCCTGACTAACGACACCACAAAACAACTTTGGTTATTTCCTGCCCTGACTACTGCAACTCCCCCCTCACTGGCCGACCTTTACAGAAGCTGCCCCCCCCCCTTTCAGGCTATTATGAATGCTAACCGATCCATGACTGCTGCTCCTCTCTGCCAATCCCTTCACTGGCTCCCCCTACCCAACCGTATAAAAATCAAACTACTCACCACAACATACAAGGCCATCTACAACATCGTCCCCATCTACATCACCAACCTCACGCAGATATCGCCCAAATCGGCCTCTCGGGTCCTCCTGCTCTCTATTTCCCTTGTTACCTCCTCTTTCCACGCTTGCCTCCAGGACTTCTCCAGAGCCTCTCCCATCCTCTGGAACTCTCTACCCCAATATGTCCAGTCAGATCCTACCCTGTCTGCCTTTAGGCGATCCTTGAAAACTCACTTATTCAGGTAAGCCTACCCTACTTAAGAACTGTATCCGAGTCCCCTCCTATTAGATCATCCTCTGAAGCTATTACCTTTTGTACCCCCCCCCACCCTTTAGATTGTAAGTTCCACAAGCAGGGCTACCTATCCCTTCTGTATTGAACTGTATTGTAATTGTAGTGTCTTATATTGTAAAGTGCTGCAAAAACTGTTGGTGCTATATAAAACCTGTATACAGTGAGACCTCGGATTGTAAGTAACGTGGTTAACGAGCGTTTCGCAATACAAGCACTTTTTTTTTTAAAATCCTGACTTGGTTTGCGAGTACCAAAAATTGCCGCTCCAGGCAGATTAAGTTTTGGAAAGATGTTTCTCTCTCAGAGACCAAGGGTGCCGGCAATGCACATAGCAATGAAAACAAAAATGGTGAGGACAGCCGCACTCCAATCCAACGTATGTTTATTGAAGAAAGACAGGCACTACAAAAACCAGCATAAACCAGGACAGCTGACGCGTTTCACACTTGTTCAGTGTTTACTCAGTTTACTTCAGTGTTTGAGTAAACACTGAACAAGTGTGAAACGCGTCAGCTGTCCTGGTTTATGCTGTTTTTTGTAGTGCCTGTCTTTCTTCAATAAACATACGTTGGATTGGAGTGCGGCTGTCCTCACCATTTTTGTTTTCATTGGTTTGCGAGTGTTGTCTCGCAAAACGAGCAGAATTCAAGCCACAGCGGTGTGCAGTACCGCATTTGGCCTGAGGTGCGGGGGCGCCCAAGCCAATCGGAGCCGTTCAGAGATACTTGGAAATACTCGGAAAACCTCTGAAATACTCAGTTTCCGAGCCCTTCTGAGGTTTTCCGAGTTCAGCCGAGCTGTCCCCGAGCCTTTCCGAGTATTTCTGAGGCTCTCCGGCGCCCCCCCACCACCTCTGGCCACATGCGGTATTGCATTCCATAGAAGTCAATGCAGAACAAATTATTTCCGTTTCCATTGACTTCTATGGGGAAACTCACTTTGATATGAGAGTACTTTGGATTACGAGAATTCTCCTGGAACGGATTATGCTCGTAATCCGAGGTTCCACTGTAATAATAATATACACTCACCGGCCACTTTATTAGGTCCATCTTGCTAGTACCGGGTCGGACCCCTTTTTGCCTTTAGAACTGCCTTAATTCTTCGTGGCATAGATTCAACAAGGTGTTGGAAACCTTCCTCAGAGTGACATAATAGCATTGCGTACTTGCTGCAGATTTGTCGGCTGCACATCCATGATGTGAATCTCCCATTCCTACACATCCCAAAGGTGCTTCTATTGGATGAGATGTGGTGAGTGTGGAGGCCATTGGAGGACAGTGACCTCATTGTCCGGTGGTGAGATGATTTGATCTTTGTGACATGGTGTATTATCCTGCTGGAAGGAGCCATCAGAAGATGGGGACACTGTAGTCATAAAGGGATGGACATGATCAGCAACAATACTCAGGTAGGCCGTGGTGATTAAACGATGCTCAATTGGTACTAAGGGGCACAAAGTGTGCCAAGAAAATATCCCCCCCCCCCCACACACCGTTGCACATGCTATTGTCCAATTTTGTTGATCTGTGTGAATTGTAGCCTCGGTTTCCTGTTCTTAGCTGACAGTGACATCTGGTGTGGTCTTCAAGGCTGTATTCACACTTCGAGTGTTTTTCCGGCACTTTTTTTTCCTCTTTGCGTTTCTATGCGCAATTTTGGCACGTTTTTATGTGCAACTTGCGTGTTTTTATACAACGTTTTTGTTTTCTCTATTGGCTAATAAAAAAAAAACAATCATCTGTTGCATAATTTTTTTGCATTTTTTAGCTTTTCCATTAGCTTTTATTTAATTTTTAAATTATTATTATTATTATTATTATTCATTTATTTATTTATTTATTTTTTTCGATCGGGTTAAGATTAGGTTTAGGAGTTGGGGGTTAGGATTATTATAATTTTTTTTTCTAGAGTGTTTTTAAAGGAGTTTAATGCATTAAGGTGAAAAACCTTCTGTGCTGCAGCTCCCCCCAAAGCTCCCCTTGTACTTACCTGACCCCAATTTTTCCAGCGTCGAGGACGAGCCCAGCAGCTCCAGCCGCTGTCTCGGGTCCTCATTGGATAGATTGATAGCAGCGCAGCCACTGGCTCCCGCTGCTGTCAATCAAATTCAGTGACAGGGTGGGGGCCGAGTCCCAACTGTCTGTGTCAATGGACGGAGCAGCTGGACTCAGGAGCGCGCCCACACGGGTGCCCCCAGGGAAATCGTCTCTCCGTGGGGGCAGAAATGGAGGATCGGGGCCACTCTGTGCAAAACCCTTCTACAGAGGAGGTAAGTACCTGTATAGGCATGTTTGTTTTTCAAAAACAAATGAGAGCTGTAAAATACTCACCATGCCTCTCAGTAAATAGCTTGGGGTGTCTACTTTCCAAAATGGGGTCATTTGGGGGGGTTTTGTGCTATTTTGGCATTTTATGGCCTTCGAAACTGTGATAGGTAGTGAGGAGTGAAATCAAAAATTTGTGCCCTTAGAAATCCTGAAGGCGGTGCTTGGTTTTCGGGGTCCCGTACGCGGCTAGGCTCCTAAAAAGTCCCACACATGTGGTATCCCCGTACTCGGGAGAAGCAGCAAAATGTATTTTGGGGTGCAATTCCACATATGCCCATGGCATGTGTGAGCAATATATCATTTAGTGACAACTTTTTGTATTTTTTTATTTATTTTTTGTCATTATTCAATCACTTAAGACAAAAAAAAAAAAAATATTCAATGGGCTCAACATGCCTCTCAGCAATTTCCTTGGGGTGTCTACTTTCCAAAATGGGGTCATTTGGGGGGGTTTTGTACTGCCCTGCCATTTTAGCACCTCAAGAAATGAGATAGGCAGTCATAAATTAAAAGCTGTGTAAATTCCAGAAAATGTACCCTAGTTTGTAGACGCTATAACTTTTGCGCAAACCAATAAATATACGCTTATTGACATTTTTTTTACTAAAGACATGTGGCTGAATACATTTTGGCCTAAATGTATGACTAAAATTGAGTTTATTCGATTTTTCTTATAACAAAAAGTAGAAAATATCATTTTTTTTCAAAATTTTCAGTCTTTTTCCGTTTATATCGCAAAAAATAAAAATCACAGAGGCAATCAAATACCATTAAAAGAAAGCTCTATTTGTAGGAAGAAAAGGACGCAAATTTCATTACGGTACAACATTGCATGTCCACACAATTTACAGTTAAAGCAGCACAGTGCAAAATTCTGAAAACACCTCCGGTCCTTTAGCTACAAAATGGGTTCGGGGCTTAAGTGGTTAAAGTGGTTAAAGTGGTTGTAAACCCACTAATCCTTTTTTTTTTTTTTTAGGCAACCTGCAAGAGAAAGGCATAATGAGCTAGTATGACTAGCATACTAGCTCATTGTGTACCACTTACCTTAGATCGGGACCCCCGAAGCAGTCCGCGTCCCTCTCTCCAGACGCAGCCATCGCTGCGGCGATAGCCGGAATGTTAGTTCCGGGTATCGCCGCACCAGCCAATCACAGCGCCGCTCCGGCGCTGTGATTGGCCGGAGCGGCGAAGACGTGACTCTGCGCATGCGCGCGGGAGCCGTCGAATTCGGCTACGTCGTCGAATGCTGCGACCTAGCCGAATTTGTGAATGGGATTAACCCCATGCGCATGCGCGTGACGTCAGCGGCGCCGGGTTTAAATGCAAATATTTCCTTAACCGTGTAGGTTAAGGAGATATTTCATGCACCTACAGGTAAGCCTTAATCTAGGCTTACCTGTAGGTGTTTGTTTACAAAGTGGGTTTACAACCACTTTAAAGTGGAGTTCCACCCTGATTTTAAATTTTTTCCTAAAAATCATTAAAAAAAAATAGAAAAAAATTTATTGGAAAAAAATAATTTTTTATACTCACCAGAAAGGGCGGTTGCTATGCGGAAGTAGCTCTTCTGCCTCTTCATCCACCACGGTGGTCTTCTTCCTCGTCCTCCGTCGCAGTGTCTTCTTGTGAATGGGGCGCGCTGCCTTTTGGGAACTGTGTGTATCCCAGGAGGCAGCCGCCCATTCACAAAGCGCCGTGCGAGTCGCGCATGCGCAGTAGGAAACAAGCAGTGAAGCCGTAAGGCTTCACTGCCTCTTTCCCTTAGTCAGGATGGAGGCACCAGGACCGAGCAATCGCCGTCGGGGGCCCATCATCGCAGGTGAGTAGGACAGGTAAGTGTCCTTATTAAAAGTCAGCAGCTACAGTGTTAGTAGCTGCTGACTTAAAAAAAAATTATAAATCGCGGGTGGAACTCTGCTTTAATGCTACTACTACTACTACTACTACTACTACTACTACTACTACTACGATTAAATTAATACATATGTAAAATAAATACACAAATAAAAAAAATCATAAATAAAGTAATAATCTATAACCCCTAACCCTTAAAAAAATAATAATAATAATAAATAACTAAACAACCTAACTCTAACACAAAATCAATAAATTATTATTATTATTAGAGCAGCACGATTGATCATAAAGAATCAAGATTCTACTCCCCTCCCGATCTTAAAAAAGCATTTCTCCGATTCTATGTAACAAGTGCAGAAAGTTCTCTGCTCACTTCTGATAGCTGACAAATAAAATAAAAAATCCAGGCAGCTTGCCAAGTTTATCTCAACATCAGATATAAAGAGAAACATTGTAACACTAAGTGCCGGTTCACACTTGTGCGAGTTGATACCGAATGCGATGCATCAAACACAAACTAGATTCGCATGTCATCCAAAAAGTAATTGTTTTCAATGATGGTGGTTCACATCTATGCGTTGCGATTCCTCTCCGAATGCGATGCGATGAAAAAAAGGGTCTTGTGCGAGTTTAGACCGCTGCGTTGCGAATTTAGTCTCCATAGACATCAATGTAAATCGTTCTGGAATCGCATTGGTGGTTCACATATGTGCGAATACTTCACCTCCAGCTCCTCCTTCCAGTTCTGCCCCCTCACTTCCTGTTTCCTGTCTCGTGTCCATATGTAAACAGAGAAGATGGCCCCAAGGCGCCGGAACACCATTGATAATGAGGAGCTCATCAGGCTTGTCCGTGACAGGCCTTATATATGGGACAGCCGGATTGAAGAATACAAAAATCATGCCCGGAAGAGCAGAGGCTGGGTTGAAATTTGTCAATCTCTGTATGCAGACTGGGATGACTTCACACCTCATGTTCGCAAAATTAAACGTAAGTACATTCCTATTTATTCATCCCACTGACCACCAATGTAAGGACATGTATCCCAGTGACCACCAATGTAAGGTGACCACCAATCCCACTGACCACCAAACAATCCCACTGACCACCAATGTAAGGGCATGCTTCCCACTGACCACCAATGTAAGGTGACCACCAATCCCAATGACCACCAATGTGAGGGCATGCATCTCACTGACCACCAATGTAAGGTGACCCCCAATCCCACTGACCACCAATCCCACTGACTACCAATGTAAGGGCATGCATCCCACTGACCACCAATGTAAGGTGACCACCAATCCCACTGACCACCAAACAATCCCACTGACCACCAATCCCATTGACCACCAATGTAAGGGCATGCTTCCCACTGACCACCAATGTAAGGTGACCACCAATCCCAATGACCACCAATGTGAGGGCATGCATCCCACTGACCACCAATGTAAGGTGACCACCAATCCCACTGACCACCAATCCCACTGACTACGAATGTAAGGGCATGCATCCCACTGACCACCAATGTAATGTTGTGGGATGATATTGCATGCTCAGTATGTTGACACAAAGCAGAAAAAATACATGTACACACTGTTGAACAATAAAACATTATCACATTTATTGAAAAAAGTAAAAGATATGAGACGATGCAGCATTGACTGGTAAAAAAGTTATTGATCTTTATGCAATGGCATCAAGCTGCCATGATACTTGACCGGCAGGACTCATAAAGAAGTCAGTAAACTTCTCACGGACGCTGGCCCCTCTGTAATTGCCCCTTGTATGTGTCCAATCTGCGCCTTCCATCTCATCCAACAAAGAGTCCTCGAAAAGGTATCCATCTCTTTCCCGCACAAAATTGTGGAGTGCACAGGCAGCTTTTACGGCAATTATGGCGTTTTCCATGTTTAGAGTAATTGGGGTGTGCAGAAATCGCCATTTGTTTGCCATGATTCCGAAAGTACACTCCACAACTCTTCGGGCTCTTGTTAGCCGATAGTTAAAGACCCTTTTCTCCACAGACAGTGACCTGTTGGCATATGGCCTTAGCATTTTTTTCCGAAAGAGCGAAAGCCTCATCACCGACAAATATTAAAGGGAGAGAGGGTTCAGATGTTCCAGGGAGTGGTCGTTCGTTTGGGAGGTCCAGTGTGTTCTCCCGAATCATTCTTCCAAAACTAGAGTGGGAAAAAATGCTGGAGTCAGAACTACTCCCATAAGAACCAATGTCTATGTATGTGAACGAGTAGTTTGCATCAGCCACTGCCAGAAGCACGAAAGAAAAATATTTTTTATAATTAAAATATTTTGTCCCACTACCGACTGGCCTAACAATTCTGATGTGCTTTCCGTCGATTGCCCCCACACAGTTAGGGAAGTTGCAGCGATCCCAAAATAACTGAGCTTTGGAGTTCCATTCGTCTTTGTTTGGTTTTCTCATGACCACATCTCTTAAGACCTCCCAGATGGCCATACAGGTGTCCCGTACAATTGTGCTGACCGTAGAATTTCCCAGTTTGAACTCGTATTGCAAGCTGGCAAATGAATTTCCCGTTGCTAGGTACCTGTAAAAGATAGAAAAATAATTAGTGTTATTTTTTTTTTACAGAAGGACTCATACGCACTAGGTGGCAGAGCCTTAAAGACACACTTCAGAGACACCAGAGACTGGAGCGTGAAGCAAGGAGTGGGTCTGGTGCCCCCCCAAAGCGTCCCTACGCCTTCGCCAGATACATGGATTTTTTGAGGCCTGTTCTAGAATTGAGGAAGTAAGTTATCATTTATGAATCGGTCACTCTACCATCTCTATCTAATTATCCTGTCCTAGCCCTAACCTTTACTTCTCCCCTTATCATCTTTTTATTTATTTAAAAAAAAGAGTTCTAATTTTTGTATTGCAGCACAGAAGCAAGTTGGGAGGAGGAGGAGGAAGAGAAGGAGGAGGGGGAGGAGCATGCTGCTACTGTTGACGTTGATGAAGGAGTATCATTTGCTAGCTCAAATCATGAGGATTTAGCTATGGAGCTCCAGGGTGAGGTGATTGAGGTTAACGAGTCCTCTTCTCATGAGCTGGATAACGAGGATACAGACGTTTCGACACCTTCCAGCAGAAGGCAAAGACAGGCATCTACTTCCCGTAGAAAGCAAAGCTGCAGGGCAGCTGAACAGGTTGAAGACCAAGACCAGACCAAGAAATTGCTACACATTGTGTCAGGGATCACTGAACAAATTGATGCCCAGCGATGCCCTCATACAATGTTTGCCATTAGTTTGGTGCCTCTTCTGAAAGAGGTCTTGCCAGACTATTACTTTAATATGAGGATTGCAGTGGAACATTGCATCCATTCATTTACTGTGCCACGCCATGTTTCTGTGCCAACGCACCAGAGTCTTTCTACTGCTTCAAACACTGCACCAAACCCTTACCCCTCTAGTTTTGCGGAATCCCCTAGCATCTATGAGACCCCCAGATCACGAATCCCATATCCCATTCCTTCACCAGTTGCCTCAGTAATTTCCCCCCCAAATACAACCGCTGATATTAGTAGACCCATGGATATGAGACCACTTGAGTCAACATCTTACCATGTGCCATCACAAAACACACCACAACAGCTCTACGAGCAAATACCGTCCGTGGCAAAGCAATTTCCACCTGTAGCAAGACCAATGGAACAGCACAAACCGCTAATTCTAAATCCTTATCTATATCACAATCAGTCGATGGAAGTTGCCTCTAATATGCATATGCCCTATAGACAATATGGGCCCCCAAGTGTACCACCGGATACCGAGATATCCCCACCTGTGCCATTGAGGAAATATCCCTCAACACAAGATGAAGCCTTGCTAACACCACCAAGCTCTTCAACACTACAACGGCATGATTTCAACAAGCCTGGTGAACATAGTTCACCAAGTTTTTTTGAATTTGTAGAGGACTACCTGCTAATTTCACTACCAACTTCATGTGGAAATTCAATACTTTCTTAGTAAACGTTATGTTTTTTGTTAAATTATATATCCTATTTTGAATATCTCAGGGAAAAAGAGACGGAGAGAAAAAAAGGTAGTGGGGAAAGTGGAGATGAAGATGCGAGGAAGGGAGGATGAGAGAGTTGGATATGACAGGGAGGATAAGGTGGAGAGGTAGAGTTAGTAAACTTTTGTAAGTTCGAATTAAAGTTACTTTAAGTTAAAGCTAGACAGTGAGAGCAAGTTAGAGAGTCAGAGGAAGTTAGAGAGTCAGAGGAAGTTAGAGAGTCAGAGGAAGTTAGAAAGTCAGAGGAAGTTAGAAGGTCAGAGGAAGTTAGAAGGGCAGAGTAAGTTGTAGAGGCAGAGTAAGTTGTAGAGGCAGAGTAAGTTGGTGAGGTAGAGGAAGTTAGAGAGGCAGAGGAAGTTACAAAGTCAGAGGAAGTTGTAGAGGCAGAGAAACTTGGAGAGTCAGAGGAAGTTGTAGAGGCAGAGAAAGTTGTAGAGGCAGAGAAAGTTGTAGAGGCAGAGAAAGTTGGAGAGTCAGAGGAAGTTGTAGAGGCAGAGAAAGTTGTAGAGGCAGAGAAAGTTGTAGAGGCAGAGAAAGTTGGAGAGTCAGAGGAAGTTGTAGAGGCAGAGAAAGTTGTAGAGGCAGAGAAACTTGGAGAGTCAGAGGAAGTTGTAGAGGCAGAGAAACTTGTAGAGGCAGAGAAACTTGGAGAGTCAGAGGAAGTTGTAGAGGCAGAGAAAGTTGTAGAGGCAGAGAAAGTTGTAGAGGCAGAGAAAGTTGGAGAGTCAGAGGAAGTTGTAGAGGCAGAGAAAGTTGTAGAGGCAGAGAAAGTTGTAGAGGCAGAGTAAGTTGGTGAGGTAGAGGAAGTTAGAGAGCCAGAGGAAGTTACAAAGTCAGAGGAAGTTAGAGAGTCAGAGGACGTTGGAGAGTCAGAGGAAGTTGTAGAGGCAGATAAAGTTGTAGAGGCAGAGAAAGTTGTAGAGGCAGAGAAAGTTGTAGAGGCAGAGAAAGTTGTAGAGTCAGAGGAAGTTGTAGAGTCAGAGGAAGTTGTAGAGGCAGAGAAGGTTGTAGAGGCAGAGAAAGTTGTAGAGGCAGAGAAAGTTGTAGAGGCAGAGTAAGTTGGTGATGTAGAGGAAGTTAGAGAGGCAGAGGAAGTTAGAAGGTGATGGAAAAAAATGCATAGTGTGTTTAAAAAGTAAAAAAAAAGTGAAGGAGAGTGTTGTCTCCTCTTTATGTTGTTCTTGATATGTAAGAAAAAATTTGAAAGTTTCTCCAATGGTTGGTGCAAAGCATGTAGTCACAAACTGATTAGAAGTTTTGAAAAAAATAAATACTTATTTTGGAAGACAATTTTATTGTGATTTATGTCTGCATTCTTTGCATTCCTATAGCTTACTATGGTGCATAGCATAAAATTCACAAAGTATATCGATGAAATTTACCTTAATGTTACAAGCAACCTTTCCGCTGGCTCCACACTTTTCCGAAAGGTGGTGTTCTGATACTCCAATCGTGTACCAAGCAACCAAAGTAATTCATCAAAACTAAGAAATAAAACCACAAAACCAATGTAAGTGACAAGTTAAAGCCCATACAAAATGACATGGTAAGAGGCAAGAGTACTAGTGAAAGGATAAAAGAGATGGAAAGTTGGATTGGTGGTCATTGGGATTGGTGGTCATTGGGATTGGTGGTCAGTGGCATTGGTGGTCAGTGGGATGTATGCCCTTACATTGGTGGTCAGTAGGATTGGTGGTCATTGGGATTGGTGGTCAGTGGGATTGGTGGTCAGTTGGATTGGTGGTCATTGGGATTGCCCTTACATTGGTGGTCAGTGGGATTGGTGGTCAGTGGCATTGGTGGTCAGTTGGATTGGTGGTCATTGGGATTGCCCTTACATTGGTGGTCAGTGGGATTGGTGGTAATTGGAATTGGTGGTCAGTGGTATGCATGTCAGTGATAGATAGAAAAAAGGAGGGAGGAGGAGAAGGAAGTGGGGTACAGATACTAACCTATTTACTGACATCCGGGAATAGTTGAAGAACTTCTCCTCATGCTGCCTGAGCTGATTGTAGAGGATCCTAAACTGACCTCTCTCTTCCCTATTTAGAATAATTGGATGGACCCAATATCTTCTTGTACTCATCAGTCTCTTGGTCCTCCTCCTCCTCTTCCTCCGGGCTTTGTCCATCAGTACTGCAGCAGTAGCAGTAACAACTGCTGCCATTATCAACGGCACATGATGAAACATAATGACCAAAAAACAAAATCCTCACTGACTACTCACAAAAACCACACTCCTCCAACGACAATACTCTCCCCACAAGAGAAAACAGGGAAAGCACAGGAAGTTAACACCCATTTTTTTCTTGGTTTTTCAATTGGCCTGAGCAGAAATCGCATCTGTGCCTAATTTACATTGTAAGCGCATTACATTCGCATTGGATTCGCATTGCAATCGCGCTGGTAATTAATAAACAAACAATGAAAAAAAAAACCTCATAATCGCATCGCACAAGTGTGAACCGGCACTTAGTACTTTTAGATCAAAGGAATGACATTTGGTCTGTAAATGAGGTCAGCTTAACCACCTAAATAGGAACTGCAGTCTGCTCACTAAATTTGTAATAAAATCATCGTTGCCATTCTGAAGCTTCCCTCCAACCACTTTACATATTATTTTATATATACTGTGATTCTGTACTTGCTAAATATGTTGCAGAAATCTCCCTCCACTAAGTCTGGCTGAAGCCATTTTAACTGTGGGCAGCTGAAGCTGCTGCCTGTTCACTTCCTGGATTTACACAGACACACAGAGGCACACCTCCAGCTCTGCCACTCTCATTGGCCCTCTTATGAATCACCCCCCCCCCCCTCTTCATGGCAAACTCTCATGAGAGTGAGAGAGAGAGCTGTGCATGATGTCATAAGCCTAGGCTAATGCCCAGACAAGAAACAGGAAGTGGGCTGTATAAGGTATTTACTGTATAAGGTTTTACTATCCAAAGTTAAAACAACAACAAGGGCAGAAGATTTAATAGATGGAAAGATGAGAAAATGACTGAGGGTCCGCTTTAAAGACTAAACCTTTTTCGGACACTTGTTGCTTACAAGATAAAATCTGTATTTTTTCCTAGAAAATTACTTAGAACCCCTAAACATTATATATATATATATATATATATATATTTTAAGCAGAGACCCTAGAGAATAAAATGGTGGTTGTTGCAATATTTTATGTCACACGGTATTTGCGCAACGGTCTTTCTAATGCAATTTTTTTGTAAAAAATACACTTTAATGAATAATAATGAAGTACCGTATATACTCGAGTATAGGCCAACCCGAATATAAGCCGAGGCACCTAATTTTACCACAAAAAACTGGGAAAACGTATTGACTCGAGTATAAGCCTAGGGTTGCAGCAGCTACTGTAAGCGGAAAAGAGGGTCAACAATGCCCATTTGCAGCCTCACTGTGCCCATTGCAGCCTCACTGTGCCCATTGCAGCCTCCCTGTGCCATACCTGATCAGCCCGTGTCATGCATTGCAGTCAGATGGCGGCCATCTAGTGTACAATAACCTCGCCTCCTCCTCATCTGTGATAGGCGGAACGTTCAGTGTTCCGCCTATCACGGACATCCTCGTCCGTGAACACTGACTCACTGCTGGCAAATTGAGTGTTCCCCTATCACGGACGAGGACAAGGAGGAGGCGCGGCTTTTGTACACTGGATGGCCGCCGTCTGACTGCATGACACGGCTCATCAGGTATGCAGATGACACAGACTCGAGTATAATGCCGCGTACACACAATCGTTTTTAATGTCATTTAAAAAAACAACATTTTTCTCGACGTGATTTTTCATGTTTTCTCTCAAGCCTGCTTTGCATACACACGTTCATTTTAAAAAACGCTCAAGCAAAGCGCAGTGACGTACAACACGTACGACGGCACTATAAAGGGGAAGTTCCGTTCGGGTGGCGCCACCCTTCATGTTAGTAAAATTTGTTGAGCGACGATTCGCGCTTTTCAGCCTCGTGCTTTTCAGTCCGTTACAGCGTGACGAATGTGCTCTCTCCATTACAAACGCTAGTTTTACCAGAACGAGCGCTCCCGTCTCATACATGATTCCGACCATGCGTGTTTTTTTTTCCCCTCGTAAAAGCATACACATTACCGTTTTTCATGATGTTAAAAAAAACAACGTGAAAAACGACATGAAAAAATAGAGCAGGTTCTAATTTTTTTAGGCCATTTTTCACGTCGTTAAAAATGCTCTGGAGCCTACACACGATCGTTTTTAATGCCCATTTTGAAAAATTGCATTTTTAACGTCATGAAAAACGATCGTGTGTACGCGGCATAAGCCAAGGGGGGCATTTTCAGCACAAAAAAATGTGCTGAAAAACTCGGCTTATACTCGAGTATATACGGTAATTATGAATTAATAATAATGAAGTGCCTGCCATCATCTTAGGTGACTTTAACATTCCAATCAATGTTAATCCTGCAACCACTTCTTCTAAACTACTCAACCTAACCTCCTCTTTTAACCTAAAACAATGGACACAAACCACCACTCACTCCAACGGCAACACTGTCGACCTCGTATTCTCCCATCGCTGCACTCCCTGTAACCTCTCTAACACACCGTTTCCTCTCTCTGATCCCAACCTTATCCATTTCACTCTCTCCTTGTCTCCTACCTCCCATGCTGCCAACCCACAAACCACTACCCGCAGAAACCTTCATAACCTCAACCCTTCCCTTCTTCACTCTGCTACTGATGGCCTTTATGACAAAATCGCACCCCTGTCCTCCCCAGACCTAACCACTTTCATCTACAACAACACGCTGTCACCCCCCCAAGACGTACTTGCTCCTCTTTCTACACGTAGAACCAGGCCCCATCTGCCACAACCCTGGCAAACAGACGACACCAGAAGTCTTAAGAGACGCAGCCGTGCTCTTGAGCGAGCATGGCGTAAATCTAAATCCCTGCAAGACTTTCCCCTCTACAAATCTGCCCTTTTCAAATACAACTCCTGCCTCCACAACAGGGCCGGTGCCACCACTAGGCAATCTAGGCGGCCGCCTAGCGTGCCCTGTTTCCTAGGGCGCCCAGCCACTGGTGTTCCTACTCACTCAGAGGCACAGCGGCAGCGGAGTATTTTGTCTGTGTCCCGACTCCCGAATAAATGGAAGCAAGCAAACTTTCATTGATGGGCACTGGTAGGCTGCATTGACGGGCGCTGGTGAGATTGTATTGATGGGCGCTGGTGAGGCTGCATTTGATGGGCGCTGGTAGGCTGCATTTGATGGGCGCTGGTGAGGCTGAATTTGATGGACGTTGGTGAGGCTTCATTTGATGGGTGCTGGTGAGGCTGCATTGATAGGCGCTGGTAGGCTGCATTTGATGGACGCTTTATTAAAAAGGTGGGCTATACATGGCCAGGACAAAGGGGGTGGAGCCAAGGGGGGGCAAAATTAGGTTTTGCCTAGGGTGTCAAAAGTCCTTGCACCAGCCCTGCTCCACACTGCTAAACAGACCTATTACAACACTCTCATCAAAACCCTCCCTTCCAAACCTTTTCTACCCTTAATTCCTTACTTCACCCCCCTCAATTTTTCCGACAAGAAAAGTTCTTGTCGGAAATTCCGATCGTTTGTATGCAATTCTGGCGCACAAAAAAAACACGCATGCTCAGAATCAAGTCGACGCATACTCGGAAGCATTGAACTTAATTTTTCTCGGCTCGTCCTAGTGTTGTACGTCACCGCGTTCTTGATGGTCGGAATTTTGTCTGACCGTGTGTATGCAACACATGTTTGAGCCAAAATTCCACGGTTTCCTTGTCGGAATTTCCGATCGTGTGTACGTGGGATTAGACCTCTCTTCTGCCTTTGACACAGTTGACCACCTGCTCCTCCTCGGCAAATTACACTCCCTTGGCCTCCGTGATTCTGCTTTATCCTGGTTCTCCTCCTACCTATCTCAGTGCACTTTTAGTGTCACTTACAACTCCATCTCCTCCACTCCTCTTCCTCTTTCTGTTGGGGTACCCCAAGGCTCCGTTCTTGGGCCTCTCCTATTCTCACTCTATACCTCTTCCCTGGGCCAGTTGATAACCTCCCATGGCTTCCAATACCACCTCTATGCTGACGACACCCAGATCTATCTCTCCACTCCTCAACTCACCCCCTCAATCTCCTCACGGATCTCAAACATACTGAATGACATATCGGTATGGATGTCACACCACTTCCTCAAACTCAATCTTTCTAAAACTGAGCTTGTTATATTTCCTTCTTAACAGCCCCCCTCCCCCTATGACTTCACCATTAATATCAACAACACAACCATTCGTCCCTCCACACATGCCAGGGTGCTGGGTGTAATCCTTGACTCTGACCTCTCCTTCAGCCACCATATCCAATCACTGGCTAAATCCTGCCGCCTTAACCTCTGCAACATCTCCGAAATTCGACCCTTCCTGGCTAATGACGCCACAAAGCAACTTATTTGCTCCTTGATTATTTCCCGCCTTGACTACTGCAACTCTCTCTTTAATGGCCTACCCTTAAGCAGGCTATCCCCCCTTTAGTCTATTATGAATTCTGCTGCTGTGTCAGTCTTGGCCATTGGAAGACAGACACGTTGTTCTCCCAGCACAGTCAGAAAACTGACCACATTGGGATGGATGTGCTCTTATGTCTAACGTGGTCGGTTAGCAATAGGAAAGCAGGGAGACTGGCAGGATCAGCAGATACAGTATTCCACACAAAGGAAGCAATACAAAGAGAACAGGATACTTTTTAAGACAAGTACACGGTACAGCAGACACCTATCAGGAATACGAAATGTTGGGGTGACGATCTTTAATTTCTAACAGTGTATGTGGTTTTCTTCCCATAAAGTCCATTCATCCCAAATCGAATGTTTAAAGCAAAAACAATTCTGAAGTACTTTCGAATTTGTCAAGTCATCGAATGTATTGAGCATTTCTGTACGAATTTCCATACGAATGTTTGGTAAATCTGTTAGTGTATGGCCAGCTTTAGGGATCTGTATTTATTCCGGGAGCTTAGATCAGACTCGAGCCTGAGGCTGTGCACATGATTGGTCTATATATCCACAGCCAAAGGTTTAGGGATCTGTAAATATATCAGGATTTCGGATCAGACTACACCCTGAACCTTTGCACACGATTGATCTGTTTGCCCATAGACGCCAAGGATAGGTCCTGGATGGGTGCTATGTGGCACCAATATTTGGGTTATGGTCCCTTTTAAAAGAAATGCGTATGTACTCAGGCAGAGGCGTAACTAGAACCTTCAGGGCCCCGGTGCAAAAAACCCATGAAGGGCCCCTCTGACCTCTTGTTCCGAGGTCTTCCCTCCAAGCCCAAAGCCCTTCCCACTGATCCTGGGGGTCTTTACTTCTGTGATAGGGGTATGTTATTATGGTACCACAGGAGGATTTAATCACAAGAGTCCACCCCCCCCCCTCTTCATCACAGTCCACAGAGTTCCCTTTTACATCTAAATCCACATAGTTGACTTCCCTTTTACATCTGAATTCACAGAGCTCCCCTTTACATCTGAACTTGCAGCGTTCCCCGTTCCATCAGAGTCTGCAGAATTTCACTGAAAGGGCGAGCTCTGTGGATTCTAATATAAAGGGGAGCCCCCCCTTTACATCAGTCTGCAGAGCCCCCCTTTACATCTGTCTGCTAAGCCCCCTATTACATCAGTCTGCTGAGCCTTCCCCTTACATCAGAGTCTGCAGAGCCCCCCCCCCTTACATCAGAGTCTGCAGAGCCCCCCTTACATCAGAGTCTGTAAAATTTCACTGGACTCTAATATAAAGGGGAACTCTGATGGAAGGGGTGCTCTGGGAAACCTGATTTAAGGGGGTGCTCTTATGTAAAGGGGAAGGTGAACTCTGATGTAAGGGAGTCTCTGCTCACCTAAAGCCCCCTTTACTTCAGAGTTTGCGGAGTACCCCTTAAATCTTAAGTCACCATATATTATTGTACAGCTTCAGAAACATTAGAGAGAAGGGAGGGGGATAATGGATGGATGGTGAACTCACGCCAGGAAGTCTGCAGTCTGCACATTTATTCTTAATGCTGTTCCTGTGGTCGGGGCCATGGATACACACAGGAGGCCAGGGGCAGAAGGGGGAAGTGGAGTAGACCTAGATCTCTCCTCTCCCGTCCAGCACGCGTTGGGGGGGGGGAGGGTGGAGGCATGTCAGTGCTGGCTCTGTAACAGACACTCTCTCTGCTTACAGCCAGAAACCCCAACGTGTATCCATAGACTGGGCTCTTGGGGGGGCCCCCCCACAGTGGCAGATGCCAGGGCCCAGTCGCAACTGCGACTGCTGCGACCCTGGTAATTCCGCCACTGTACTCAGGGGTCTCACTTGTGATGGGTGAGGAATTCCAGGGTAGTCATGTAAAGGAGAGGACTATCTCGGTATTAGTAGGGACGTATTTGGGGCCCGGAATTTTAGAGGTTCGGAGTGACATTCAGGAGGGAAACGAACCTCTACTGCTGAGTACGTGGACTCCAGTCCCTACAGGGTTAAGCAGCCTCCAGGAAGCAGCACATAAAACAGGAAGCTCTTAGTATTAGGCGTGGTGGGGAGTAGGAGTTTGAGAGAGAAGCCTGTTGAAGTGCTGCACATGTGCTGAGATCTGCCAAACAGCCAGAGTGGGACTGTGCTATCCTTGGGGGGTAAATCTTGTCTATGAGCTTTGCGTTTCTTTCTTTCCTTTACGCTGTTTGCGCTGAAGATAAGCAGACTTTTCTGTTGTCTGATGTTTCCTGTGTTGCTGCAGAAAGTGCTATTTTTTTGTTTGCATTTAACCACTTAGCAAGTGCCCTATAGCAGTTTTTACCCTGCTTTGCTGGGGGAAAAAAAATCTTTTACTTCCCAACCTCTAACTCACGAGCTCTGTAGAGTGTAACCTCGGCTCCCCACCCACTTTTTTTCTGATCTCTCCGACAAGCTGTAAATTCTGGACTTTGAACTGATGTAAAGAATGCAGATAAACAGGTACAACTTATGTAGGAGGATTTATTTCAGCTCTGTGTATCACCTGAGGCCAGGGTTTACAACCTCTTTAACCACTTGCCGACCACGCTATAACCGAGTGACAGCTATAGTGCGGACGGTTAGTTCTGGGAGGCCGTCATATGACTGCCTACCGTGATTGGGCCCACCGCACGCCCGCTGTGGGGCGTGGGCGGCACGCTCTGCTGATCACATATTGAGGTAAAGAGCTAATCAGCACTTCTTTACCACGTGATCAGCTGTGTCCAATCACAGCTGATCACGGATGTAAATAAAAGCAATTTATTGGCACTCCTTCCGCAGGCTGAGAGCCTGAGGAGAGGAGAAGAGAGACAATAACCAGCTTCTCTAAAAGGGTGTCCTGATCAGTGCAGTCAAAACAGTGCCCACCAGTGCTTTGAATGTGTGCCCATCAGTGCCTCCTCCTTAGTGTCACCCATCAGTGTCGTCTATCAGTGCCTCCTCCTTAGTGTCACCCATCAGTGTTGTCTATCAGTGCCTCCTCCTTAGTGTCACCCATCAGTGCCGTCCATCAGTGCATCCTCCTCAGTGTCACCCATCAGTGCCGTCTATCAGTGCCTCCTCATCAGTGCCACCCACAATTGCCTCCTCATCACTGCCCATCAGTGAAGGAGAAAAATCACAGTTTTTTCAAAATTTTATAACAAACTGACTTTTTTTTTTTTTTTTTTAATTGTTTATTTAGCAAATAAATGAAAAACCCCAGTGGTGAGTAAATACCACCAAAAGAAAGTTCTATTTGTGTGAAAAAAAATTATAAAAATTTTGTTTGGGTACAGCGTTGCATGACTGCGCAATTGTCATTCAAATTGCTACAGTGCTCAAAGCTGAAAATTGGCCTGGGCAGGAAGGGGGGAGAAGTGCCCTGTAGGCAAGTGATTACCGTAAGTTTAAAAAGAACTACAACCCAAGAAACCTTTGCTGGGCTTTCCCTATGTTAGAGAGTTAAGCCTCGTACACACAGCCGGTTTTCTCGTCAAACAACAAGAAAACTGCTGGGAGAGCTTTCTTGCCGAGAAAACCGTCCGTGTGTACGAGGCTTTCAGGTTTCTCGTCAAGAAAACTGGCCAGAATCTCGATGAGAAAAATAGAGAACCTGCTCTCTATTTTCTCGTCGAGATTCTCGTCGGCCTGTTTCCCGACGAGAAACCCGAGAGTGTGTACGCTTACCTGTCGTCGTGGAAACCCGCGCATGCTCGAAATGACTTAGATGCATGCGCGGTAGCTTCCTAGGCATAGGTAGGGTGTAGCAAGATGGTGGCGGCGGCATCGAATGTGACGAGCGCACGCTCGTCATAGTTGATGACATCACTGCGTTCGTTCCATTCAAAAGAACGGCGGTTCTTTTGAATCGAGCGTGTGTACACTCGGCCGGGACAAGATTCTTGTCAAGAATCTCGTCGGGAAAAACGACGTGTTTTTCCTGACGAGATTCTCGGCCGTGTGTACGAGGCTTGAAGCCACGTACACACGATCATTTTTCCCGTCGGGAAAAATTACATTTTTTCCTTTGGACGAGAAAAATGATCGTCTGTGGGCTTTTTGCCTTTTTTCCCGACGGGAAAAACGGCATTAATCACGATGAGAAAAATTAGAACATGTTCTAATTTTTCTCATCGTTTTTTCCAACATTTTTTTCTGCGGCAGTTTTCCCATAGGGAATCGCTGCCACGGAGCCCACACACGGTCGTTTTTCTCGACAAAGAAAAAAATGACGGGAAAAACGGTCGTGTGTGGGGGAACATGCCGTTCCCTCGTTTTTCTTTTTTTTTCATGTCGTGATTCACGGCGGTGTTTTCACCGACGTGAATCACGATCGTGTGTACGCGGCATGAGCCTAAGAAAGTGTGCCTTGCTACCACAGCAGATGGTATTCAACCAATATGTGAGAAGCTTGTGGCTCGTACCACTAACTGCTATTAATTCTATGCAATAATCAGTTTTAACATTCTTTGGTCTTGCCAACTGGATGTTGCAGCAACATGACAAATAAACAGTGTTTCTCCACACAGGCCATAACCTGGATCTGTTCGCCAAAATACGATTACGCCGCTGGATTCTTCAGAATGGAAGATGACAGACGCCAGAAGATTAGGAGTATACTAAAACTCACAGTGGAGTTTATCTGTCAGCTGACCGGAGAGGTGAGGAGGATTCTGGGAGGTCACATGACATCACTCTTATCTCTATTAATATAACACAGAGCTGACCGGAGAGGTGAGGAGGCTTCTGGGAGGTCACATGACATCACTCATATCTATTAACCACTTGCCGAGCAGCGCGCGACGATATACATCGACACAATGGCACGGCTGGGCAAATGGACGTACAGGTACATCCCCTTTAGGATGCGGCATTGTTGGCGCGCGCGCGCCTGCCGCAAGCTCTGTGAGTCCGTCCACAAGTCCCGCGGACTCGATGTCCGCGGGGATACTCGCTATCGTTTCACGGAGAGGAAGAACGGGGAAATGCTAATGTAAACAAGTATTTCCCCATTCTTCCTAGTGACAGGACACTGATCACCGCTCCCTGTGATCGGGAGCGGTGACCAGTGTCGTGTCACACGTAGCCCACCCCCCCACAGTTAGAACACATCCCTTGGACACACTTTAACCCCTTCAGCGCCCCCTACTGGTTAACCCCTTCAGCGCCTGCCGCAAGCTCTGTGTGTCCGTCCGTGGCTCCCGCGGACTCGATGTCCGCGGGGATACCCGCGATCGTTGCACGGAGAGGAAGAATGGGGAAATGCTAATGTAAACAAGCATTTCCCCATTCTTCCTAGTGACAGGACACTGATCACACCCCCCCCACAGTTAGAACACATCCCTAGGACACACTTAACCCCTTCAGCGCCCCCTACTGGTTAACCCCTTCACCGCCAGTGTAATTTATACAGTAATCAGTGCATTTTTATAGCACTGATCGCTGTATCAATGACAATGGTCCCAAAATGGCATCAAAAGTGTCCGATGTGTCCGCCATAATGTCGCAGTCACGAAAAAAATCGCTGATCGCCGCCATTACTAGTAAAAAAAAAAAATATTAATAAAAATGCCATAAATCTATCCCCTATTTTGTAGACGCTATAACTTTTGCGCAAACCAATTAATAAACGCTTATTGCGATTTTTTTTTTTTTTTATGTAAGAAATATGTAGAAGAATACGTATCGGCCTAAACTGAGGAAAAAAATATTTTTTTTATATATTTTTGGGGGATATTTATTATAGCAAAAAGATAAAAATATTGCTTTTTTTTTAAAATTGGTGCTATATTTTTGTTTATAGCGCAAAAAATAAAAACCGCAGAGGTGATAAAATACCACCAAAAGAAAGCTCTATTTGTGGGGAAAAAAGGACATCAATTTTGTTTGGGAGCCACGTCGCATGACCGCGCAATTGTCAGTTAAAGCGAGGCAGTGCCGAATCGCAAAAAGTGCTCTGGTCTATGGCCAGCCAAATGGTCCGGGGCTGAAGTGGTTAATAAAACAGACCTGACCGGAGAGGTGAGGAGGATTCTGGGAGGTCACATGACATCACTCTTATCTCTATTAATAAAATGCAGACCTGACCGGAGAGGTGAGGAGGATTCTGGGAGGTCACATGACATCTCTCTTATCTCTATTAATAAAACACAGACCTGGATTCTAGGACGGTCGTAGTGACCTAACTACAATCTCATTCTGTTGACATCATGACTTATATCAGCTCATATTTTTTACTCATTGTATAGGACTGCATAATAGTGAGGAAGTCATCTGGTACAAATGGGAAGCCTAATCCCTCCCAGAGGCCATCCGAAAGCCCCACCATGGAACCTCCCTTCCTGACACCTGAGCAACACCATGACTGGAAGTTGTTACAACTGATTAACAAAATCATTGAGCTGCTGACAGGAGAGGTGAGTGGTGCCGGGAATTCTGGGACATTATCCAGCAACAGACAAGGGATGTGTCTGGATGGTGACTGTATCATTGTGTGTGTCAGGTTCCTATAAGGTGTCAGGATGTCACTGTCTATTTCTCCATGGAGGAGTGGGAGTATTTGGAAGGACACAAGGATCTCTATAAGGATGCCATGACTTGGAACCAGCCGCAGCTCATATCACCAGGTAAGAGGAGACTTAATTTCTTGTAAAGGGGAGAAGAGTATTGAGGATCCACCTAGATAATCCCATAGAGACAATATACTTATTCAATGTGTGTGTGTTTCCTTCAGATGGATCCAGCAACAGAAACCAACCAGAGATGTGTCCCCATCTTCTGGATTCCCGGGACTCCACTCAGGAAAGCCACAATACCCTTCAGGAAAAGGTTAAATCATCTGTAGCAACTGTCAAGAAGCTTTTGTAGGCCTTAGATTTGAGGTTCTCTCACCATCGTTCTGCCCTCTACACATTATTTTAGGTCGTAAACCAAAAGACACCAGATATGGCAAACTGTTCCAGTAGGGAGAAGAGGCCGGAAGAACCAGCCACAAAGACCACCGGGGAGGTCATATATTAGTGCTGCCTTGAAACTAGTGCACTGTAATTACATCTGAAGAAGACAACTCTTAAAGCCATCTACACTCAAACACATTAAATGCCTTTGGCACTTTGGAGAGATATGTCATACAAAAAAGTAAACCAATCTTAAAAAAATATAACAAATTTTATTCAAAATACATATTAATAAAAAATATCCATAACAGTGTACAAAGTCCTTTGATAAGCCAAAGAATCCATTTATCAACAATAAAAAATGCTATATGGCAGTAAATAGGCAGCGATGGTCAAACAATATCATAAATCTTGACGCATTTCGTGAACCAGCGTTCACTTCTTCAGAAGATACTCCATTATTGTTGATCAACCATACAAAAAAAGCTAAAAATGTACCACACGCAGACCATCAGTGGTTGAATGTTGGGTGCAAAAGGAAAAGGTCAAGTCAGAAAACGCCTATACCGGGAGCTGTGAAAGAGACGGAGAGCCACAAAACCTGGGACATATAATGGAACCACAGTGTGGAAGGTGGATATTAAAGATTAGGGCCAACACCATGTCCATATGAAAGAACCTCCATCTGCAGACCGGAAGAAGCAGCTCCCGGAGTAATTAACATACTCTTCTCTGCTGGTTTGTGATTGGTTATCTAAACACATTTCTGCTGATATTAAGACAAGTCTGTGTATTTTATACAGATGAATCCAGTAACAGAAACCCACCAGAGGGGTGTCCCTATCTTCTGTCTTCCCGGGAACCCTCACAGATGGCTTACTTCATCACACAAAAAGAGGTAACTCATTCTAAACCAGTAATGCTGACCAAAAACATGTTTTAAAGTGTCTGTAAAGCCAAAACTTGTTTTCAATTTCAGATTGAGTAAGGAATGGTTAAAATCCCTGTCAGGTTTTTGATCCCCCTTGTGTTCCTTAGAAAGTGATGGGAAAGCTCTTCAAAGTTAATGAAAGTCCCCACTTACCCAGCTGTCACTGAAACAGGTTGTCCCCATTGTATGATTTCCATCGCCTTTTGTTCCAGTGAAATACCAATAACTTTCTGTCCCTATAAGGAAAATTGTGGATTGCCGCTCAGGTCCCTGCATCCAAATGTGGTAGACTGACATCATGGGTGCTGGCCTGGGAAAAGGAGCTCTGCATACACAAGGAGAAAGTCCCGATCGCCACACTCCAGGAGAATTTGATGGTCATGGGAGTAAAAGCAACCTCAGCATAGCTCTGTCTAAGCCACGCTCCCTAACGTGTTTCGCCCTGCCCTCAGGGCTTAGTCATGGAGGAAGTAAAAGCAGCCACAGCCTAGCTCTATCTAGGCCATGCTTCCCAACATGTTTTGCCCTACCCTCAGGGCTTAGTCTTTGAGGAAACAAAAGCCGCCTCAGCCTAGCTCTGTCTAGACCATTCTCCCTGACATGTTTTGCCCTGCCCTCAGGACATTGTCATGGAGGAGGTAAAAGAAGCATCAGTCTAGCTCTGTCTAGGCCATGCTCCCCAGCGTGTTTTGTGGATTGCCGCTCAGGTCCCTTCGTCCAAATGTTAGACTCACACCATGGGTGCTGGTTCGGGAAAAGGAGCCTGACTTTGAATACACTGAAAGGAGAAAGTCCCGATCGCCACATTCCGGAAGAACTCAATAGTCATGTAAGTAAAAGCAGACTAAACCTAGCTGTGTCTAGGCTTTGCTCCCCGACGTGCTTTGCCCTGCCCTCTGTACTTAGTCATGGAGGAAGTAAAAGCAGCTTCAGCCCACCTCCATCTAGGCCATGCTTACTGATGTGTTTTGCTCTGCCCTCAGGGCATGGTCATGGAGTAGGTAAAAACTACCTCAGCCTAGCTCCGAGGCTTATGCCCCATACACACTATTCGATTTTTTTGCAGATTTTTGTCTTCAGATTTACCAAAACCATATAATATGAGGTCAAACCTTAAGAGTTTCAATTTGTTTGCAATCAGGCAGGCCCTTGCACTACATGGTTTTGGTAAATCTGAAGAAAAAAATCTGCAGAATATCTAATAGTGTGTATGGGGCATAAGTCATGGAGGAAGTAAATGGCATCTCAGCTTTGCTCCATCTAGGCTATGCTCCCCGACATGTTTCTCCCTGCCCTCGGGGCATGAACATGGAGGTGATAAAAGCAGCATCAGCCTAGCTCCATCTAGGCCACGCTCCCTGATGTGTTTCATCCTGCCTTCAGGGCTAAGTCATGGAGGAAGTAAAAGCAGCCTCAGCCTAGCTCCGGGGCTTAGTCATGGAGGAAGTAAAGGATGTCTCAGCCTAGCTTCCTCTAGGCCTTGCTCTCTGACCTGTTTTGCTCTGCCCTCGGGGCATGGTCATGAAGGAGGTTAAAGAAGCCTCAGCCTAGGCCACGCTCCTCAACATGATTTGTCCTGCCTTTGGAGCTTAGTAATAGAGGAAGTAAAAGCAGTCCCAGCCCAGCTTCGTCTAGGCCACGCTTCCAACACGTTTCTTCCTGCCCCTGGGGCTTGGTCATTGAGGACTAACTCCCCGGGCAGGGTGAAACGTGTCGGGGGTGTAACCTATACAGAGCTAGGTTGAGGCTGCTTTTACTTCCATGACCATCAGGGTCCTTACAGAGTGCAGCGATCTGGACTTTAAACTTTCTGTCCTGTTTGACAGTGGTCACCAAAGCGCACTGAGAGGATGACTCAGTGAGGACACATACAATGGTAAAATGTGCCAGGAGGTCTAACATTTCCGCACTCTTGAGGAAAACAACGTTTTTGCTGCAGGTACATTTTAACTTATACCACCACTGTTCTGCTCTCTACACTCTACTTTAGGTACATAACTGGATAGATGCACAAGCTTTAAGGCAGACAAACAACAGTGATGATATAGAGAAGATCCGCGAGGTTCCAGCTGTTGAGACCACAGGTGATGTCATATAGCTGTTGTATCACACTGCTAGATGTTTTAATTTTACTGAACATTTGTTCAATAAGTGACTTCCCCTAAAATCTTTTGGAGTTGAGCAGAATTTAAATATCCCCTCCTCCCCTTCCAGCATGGACATGACAGATTGGACTTGCCTTTTGAACTGGACTGCTTGCATGAATATTCTAAGCAAGCCTTTCTCAAACTTTATAATATGGAGAACCCCTTGAAATAGTGTCTTATTCTCAGGGAACCCCTGCTAAAAATTACTGCCATCTACAGGTCACTGATATGTAATGATCAAGGAGAAGAATGTTCCCTACATTTGTTCCATATCAGTGGCTTTATTAGCATGTTATTTTAGTGGCATTAATTGCTCCTTGCTCAAGGAACCACTACAACCTCTGAAAGAACCATAGGGTTTCACAGAACCCTGGTTAAAAAAACCTGTTCTAAGCCAATACTCAATGTATTTTTGTAGAGCCCTTTTAAAAGTTCATGATATGGCATTTCTAAGTCCCTGCTCTGCTCCCACCTTCTGGGCCCCTCTGTTGACCGATGGGGCCCATGCCAATGTAATTTAAGCCCTGGTAAGCAAGTAGATGTAGGGCTGTGGTCTAGTGACATCCACATATTATTTTAGGCAGAAACAAAGCTGCCCTAGGCATTTAGCTGATGGAGCCTGGGCATAGTACAACAGGACCAGTTGTACTGCCTTATCAGCGGCCCTGGGGTAGATAAAAAAATGTTTATGCCTTTGGTTAAAGGTCTTGCTTAATCTGGTGCCCAGAAACCAATAGTTGTTTGGGCCAGCCCACAAGGAGACACTAACTTCACCACAAAAAATGAATATTAGAGACTAGCAGTTTGTTTGCAGACAACTTCTATAATCTGAGTAATAACTCTGCCCTCTTCACCGTGTGGTCAATCTTCTACTGCATTTCCAAGCACGCAAGTGGAGATATGAAGATTCAAGTAATCACCCCCCTAGTGTCTACCCAAAGTCAAAAAATATTAAATTACATGAACTGACCCCTTGAACCAGTTTAAATTCCAATTTATTAAACACACAACCAGGATTGATGCCCTGCTCTTAAATGCCCCATATTTCCCAAGATGTTCTAATTCTGATGCCGCGTACACACGACCGTTTTTAATGACGAGAAAAGTGAAATTTTTTAAAATGGTCATTAAAAATGATCGCGTGCGGGCTTTCCAGCAGTTTTCCCGATGAGAAAAACGGCGAGAATCACGACGAGAAAAATTGGAACATGCTCTAATTTTTCACGTCGCTTTTTACATCGTCATTTTTCTCATCATGAAAAACGGCCGTGTGGGCTTTAACGACGTGAAAAAAAATGCGCATGCTCAGAATCAAGTATGAGACGGGAGCGCTCGTTCTGGTAAAACTAGCGTTCGTAATGGAGATAGCACATTCGTCACGCTGTAACGGACTAAAAAGCACGAGGCTGAAAAGCGCGAATCGTCGCTCAACAAACTTTACTAACATGAAGGGTGGCGCCATCCGAATGGAACTTCCCCTTTATAGTGCCGTCGTACGTGTTGGACGTCACCGCGCTTTACTCGAACATTTTTTTCCACGATAGTGTGTAGGCAAGGCAGGCTTGAGAGGAAACATGAAAAATCACTTTGAGAAAAATGCAGTTTTTTTCAATGACAATAAAAACGGTCGTGTGTACGCGGCATTAGTGACTCAAACTGTAGAAAAAAATATTGATTTTCATTGTTTTAATGTTTTATTTTTTTCATGGTTAAACAAATTGCAGAACAAAATGGAAAAGCCAAAGCAAATCATGGCTCTTTTACTTCAAACCAAACTGAAGCCAGCCTTGCTGTGGACAATGCAACGATAACCTGTGGGGATGATACAAACTCTGGTTCTGTAAGGGACACAAATAATGTCTCCAAGAGCAAAGCACCAAAAGAAAAAAAAAATAGGAACTTCAATGATGTGGTTGGTCACAGCCCCATCAGTTCAAAGCAACCTGGAGCTAATGCCATAACTTCAAACCCAACTGAATTGGGCACCATCACTTCAAACCAAACTGAAAATGACACAATCATTTTAAAGCAAACAGAAGCCAATGTCATCACGTCAAACCAAGACAAAGCTGACACCATCACCTCAAAGCAAATTGAAGCTGACACCATCACTTTGATGCAAACTGAAGCTAACACCATCATTTCAACCCCAACTGAAGAGGACTCCATGAATTCAAAGCAAACTGAAGCTGACATCATCACTTTGATGCAAACTGAAGCTAACACCATCATTTCAACCCCAACTGAAAAGGACTCCATGAATTCAAAGCAAACTGAAGCTGACACCATCACTTTGATGCAAACTGAAGCTAACACCATCATTTCAACCCCAACTGAAAAGGACTCCATGAATTCAAAGCAAACTGAAGCTGAAACCCTCACTTCAATGCAAACCGAAGCTGACCCCATCATTTCAACCCTAACCGAAGAGAACTCCATGACTTCAAGGCGAACTGAAGCTGACACTGACACCTCAAACCCAATTCAAGCGGATGCTATGACTTCAAATCAAACTGAAGCTGACACCATCACTTCAAACCCAACTCAAGAGGATTCCATACCTTCAAAACAAACTGAAACTGATGCCATTACTTCAAACCCAACCAAAGAAAACATCACCACTTTAAACCCAAATGAAGAGGATGCCTTGACTTCAAATCAAACTGAAGCTGACATTACCTCTCCAAACCCAACTGAATCCAATGCCTTTACTTCAAAGCAAGCTGAAGCTGCAGATAGCCCAACAAGAGCTTTTAGGGGCAATATACTCCCTCATCCTTTACTGAACACAAACGGTGTCTTCAGTCTTGAAGTACCAGAAAGTATAAGTCATAGGAACCCAGCTGAAGAGGATGCAATGATTTCAAAGCAAACTGAAGCTGATGTTATTACTTCAAACTCAATTGAATCCAACGCCTCCAATTCAAAACAAGCTGAAGCTGCAGATAGCCCAACAAGAGCTTTCAGGGGCAGTATACTCCCTCATCCTTTAATGAACACAAATAGTGTCTTCAGACTTGAAGAACCGAAAAATGTAAAATCTAGGAAAACCAGTGCTGTGGTTGGCCAGGCCACCATCACTTCAAACCAAACTGAAGCCAACTCTGCTCCGAGTAAACCAATAGGAGCGCTCAGGGATGATACACTCCTTTCTCCTCCTGAAGCATTGAAAAATAATACAATTAAAGATTCCACACCTGTGGCTGGTCACAGCACCATAACGTCTAATCAAACAGAAGCCAACTCTGCTGTGAATTACCACACAACAAGGTGCAGAGATGATGCACTCCCTGTTCCTCTAAAGGACACAAATTACATTTTTAATTTTGAGGCAATAAAAAATAAAAGAATTAGGAACTCCAGGTCTGTGGTTGGTCGTGGCATCTTCAATTTTAACCTAGCTGAAGCCAATTCTGATGTGGATAACCCAAGAAGAGCTTTCAGGGATGAAACATTCCGTGCTCCTTTAAGGAACACACCTAACCGCTTCAATTTCAAAGAGAAAACACTAAAGATTACAATTCAAAATTCCTTAGCTGTGGTTGGTCACAGAGCCGCAGTGGCAAACCAAATTGAAGCTGACCCAGTTGTGGATAACCCAACAACTGCCTTGGACTTAACACTCCCTGCTCCTTCAAAGAACACAAACAATGTCTCTAATTTTGAGGTAATGAAATATAAAAAAGATAAGGACTCCAAGACTGCGGTTGGTCACAGCAGCATAACTTCAATCCAAACCAAAGTCCTCTCAGTTTTAAATAATCCAACAACAACCAGCGCAGACGACACACTTCCTGCTCCATTAAAGGACACAAATAACATCTCAAGTTCCAAAACCACCGAGCTGAAACAAATTCAGAGTTTTAGTGGTGTGGTTGACCACAGCCCCATCACTAGAAGCCAAGCCGAAGCAAACTCCACTTCAAATAAACTAACAACAACTTGCAGGGATGATGCAATCTTGGCACCTGTAAATTACACAATTGACCTCTCCATCTCAAGTGCAACAAAAAAATTGAAAACAACCACAACTGTTGGTCACAGCGCAATAATCTCAAGCCGAACTGAATCAGACTCCGCTTTGAAGATCCCAACAATTGCTTATAGGGATGATACTCTCCCTGCTCCCTTAAATGACATGGATATTGTCCGTAATCCTGAGGCAATGACAAATGAGAACATTAAGAACTCCAAGTCTATGGTTGGTCACAATGCCATAATCTCAAATCAAAGCAAAGCTGTCTTTGCTGTGGATAACCCAACAACATCTCATAGGATAGATCCACAGATTACTCTTTTAAGCAATCCCGAGGCAATCACAAATGAGAATATTACAAACTCCAAGTCTACGGTTGATCACAGTGCCATCACTTCAAACCAAACCAAAGCTGACTCTGCTATGACTAACCCAACAACAATTTGCAGGGAAGATTCACATATTGCATCTTTAAAGGACACAAATAACGTCTCCAATTACGAAGAAACAAAAAAGAATACAATTAATAATTCCACATCTGTGATCGTTTACAGCACTCTCACTTCAAAGCAAACAGAGGCTGAGTCTGCTTTGAATAAACCAGCAACTACCTGCAGGGACGATAGTGACGGTCCTCCTTTAAATAACACAAATAGTGTTTCCAACTCGGACATGACAAACGGGGAAAAAAGTGGAGATCCCACATCTGCGGTTGGTCATGGTGCCATAACTTCAAACCAAACTAAAGGTGACTCAGTTGTGGATAAACTAACAGGAGATTTAATGGATAATACATACACTGCTTCTTTAAAGGACCCAAGTAACATCTCCAATTCTGAGGCAATGAAAAATACAAACATGAAGAACTCCAAGTCTACGTCTGGTCACAGTGCCCTCACTTCAAACCAAACTAAAGGTGACTCAGCTGTGTATAACCCAACAGCATCTTGTAGAGAAAATGCACATACTGCATCTTTGAAGGACACAAATTTCTATAACTCGAAAGAAACAATAAAAGATAAAATTAAGAACTCCACGTCTGTGATTGTTTATAGCGCCATCACTTCAAACCGAACCAAAGCTGATTCTGCTTTGAATAAGCAAGCAACAACCTGCGGAGACAATACACTTTCTCCTCCTTTAAATGACACAAATAAGGTTTCTGACTCAGACACTGGAAACAGCGAAAACCTTAGAAATCCCACACCTGTGGTTGGTCATGGTGTCATATCTTTGAACAAAACTGAAGTTGACTCATCTGTGGAAAACCCAACAGCAGCTTGCAGGGACAATACACCTGCTTCTTTAACGGACACAAATAACATCTCAAATTTCCAAGCAACAGAAAAAAAAATTACTTACAGTGCCATCACTTCAAACCGAATCGAAGCTGATTCTGCTTCAAATAAACAAGCAACAACCTGCAAGGACAATACACGTTCTTTTCCTTTATGTGACATAAATAAAATTTCTGACTCAGACACTGCAAACAGGGATATAATCAGAAATCCCACATCTGTGGTTGGTCATGGTGCCGTAACTTCGAACAAAACTGAGGTTGACACTGTTCTGGAAAACCCAACAACAGCTTGCAGTGACAGTACACTCCCTGCTTCTTTAAAGGACACAAATAACATCACAAATTTGCAAGCAACGAAAAAGAGAACTACCTTCAGTGCCATCACTTCAAACCGAACCGTAGCTGATTCTGCTTTGAATAAGCAAGCAACAACCTGCGGGGACAATACACTTTCTCCTCCTGTAAATGACACAAATAAGGTTCCTGATTCGGACACTGCAAGCAGGAAAAACATTAGAAATCTCACACCTGTGGTTGGTCATGGTGCCATATCTTTGAACCAAACTAAAGTTGTGGAAAACCCAACAGCTGTTTGCAGGGACAATACACTCCCTGCTTCTTTAACGGACACAAATAACGTCTCAAATTTCCAAACAACGGAAAAAAGATTTACTTACTGTGCCATCACTTCAAACCAAACCAAAGCTGATTCTGCTTCAAATAAACAAGCAACAACCTGCAAGGACAATACGTGTTCTTTTCCTTTATGTGACACAAATAAAATTTCTGACTCAGACACTGCAAACAGGGATATAATCAGAAATCCCACATCTGTGGTTGGTCATGGTGCCGTAACTTCGAACCAAACTGAGGTTGACACAGTTCTGGAAAACCCAACGGTAGCTTGCAGTGACAATACACTCCCTGCTTCTTTAAAGGACACAAATAACATCTCAAATTTGCAAGCAACGAAAAAGAGAATTAAATTTAGTGCCATCACTTCAAACCCTACCGAAGCTGATTCTGCTTCGAGTAAGCAAGCAACAGCCTGCAAGGACAATATATTTTCTGCACCTTTAAGTGACACAAATAAAGTTTCTGACTCAGGCACTGCAAACATGGAAAAAATTAGAAATCACACACCTGTGGTTAGTCCGGGTGACGTAACTTTGAACCAAACTGAGGTTGACTCAGTTGTGGAAAACCCAACAGCAGCTGGCAGGGACAAAACACTCCCTACTTCTTTAAAGGACACAAAAAATGTCTCAAATTTCCAAGCAACAAAAAAAAGAATTGCTTATAGAGCCTTCACTTCAAACCAAACCAAAGCTGTATTTGCTTTGAAAAAGCAAGCGACAACCAGCAAGGACAATACACATTCTCTTCTTTTAAGTAACACAAACCGACCCGAAGCTGATTCTGCTTCGAATAAGCAAGCAACAACCTGCAAGGACGATACACTTTCTCCTCCTTTAAGTGACACAAATAAAGTTTCTGACTCAGACACTGCAAACGGGGAAACTCCTGCACCTGTGGTTGGTCATGGTACCATGACTTTGAACCAAACTGAGGATGACTCAGTTGTGGAAAACCCAACAGCAGCTTGCAGGGACAAAACACTCCCTGCTTCTTTAAAAGACACAAATAACGTCCCTTACTTCCAACTAACAAAAAAGAGAATTGCTTACAGCGCTTTCACGTTAAACCGAACTAAAGCTGATTCTGCTTTGAGTAAGCAAGCAACAACTTGCAAAGACAATACACATTCTCTTCTTTTAAATGACAAAAACCAACCCAAAGCTGATTCTGCTTCAAATAAGCAAGCAACAACCTGCAAGGACAATACACTTTCTCCTCCTTTAAGTGACACAAATAAAGTTTCTGACTCAGACACTGCAAATAGGGAAAAAATTAGAAATCCCACACCTGTGGTTGGTCATGGTGCCATAACTTCGAACCAAACTGAGGTCGACTCAGTTCTGGAAAACCCAACAGCAGCTTGCAGGGACAATACACACTCTGCTTCTTTAAAGGACACAAATAACATCTCAAGTTTCCAAGCAACAAAAAAGAGAATTACTTACAAAGCCATGACTTCAAACCGAACCAAAGCTGATTCTGCTTTGAATAAGCAAGCAACAACCTGTGGGGACAATACACTTTCTCCTCTTTTAAGTGACACAAATAAAGTTTCTGACTCGGACACTGCAAACAGGGAAACTCCCGCACCTGTGGTTGGTCATGGTGCCATGACTTCCAACCAAACTGAGGTTGACGCCGTTTTGGAAAACCCAACAGCAGCTTGCAGGGACAATACACTCCCTGCTTCTTTAAAGGACACAAATAACATCTCAAATTTCCAAGCAACAAGAAAGAGAAAAATTCAGGACTCCAATGGTGTGATGAGTCCCAGTCCCATCACTACAAGTCATACCGAAACGTACCCGACTTCGAACAACCCAACACCAACTTGCAGGCTTGATTCACTCCTTGCTGTTTTAAAGCGCACTATTAACAAGGTCAATGCCAAAGCACCCAAAAAAATGAAAAACTCTACAACTGTGACCGGTCACAGCACCATAATGTCAAACCAAACCAAATCAGACTCTGCTTTAAACAGCCCAACAACATCTTGCAGTGATAATGCACTCCCAGCTCCCTCAAAGGATACAGATAATGTATCTAAGTTTGAGACCATAAATAAATTTAAGACCCTCGGGTCTGTGGTTGGTCACAATGCCATAACTTCAAACCAAATCAAAACTGACTTTGCTGTGGATAAACCAACAGAATCGTATAGGGTATATTCACCATTTGTTCTTTTAAAGGACATAAATAAAGTCTGTAATTATAAAGACACGATAAAAAATAAAATTCCAAACTCAGAGTCTGTGGTTGGTCACAATGCCATAAATTCAAACCAAAGCAAACCTAAATCTGCCGTGGATAGCCCAACAACATCTTGTAGGGTAGAGTCACACATTTCTCTTTTAAAGGACACAAATGAGGTTTCCAAATATGAAGAAACAAAAAAGAATAAAACTGAGAACTCCAATTCTGTGGTTGGTTACAATACCAGAACTTCAAACCAAAGCAAAGTTGGCTCTACTGTGGCTAACCCAACAACATCTCATAGATTGGATTCACACATTTCTCTTTTAAAGGACAGAAATAATGTCTTCAATTATGAAGATAGAAATAAGATCAAAATTAAGATCTCCAAGTCTGAGGCTGGTTACAGTGCCACAACTTCCATCCAAAGCAAAGTTGAATCTGCTGTGGATAACCCAACAACATCTCGTAGGGTAGATTCACAAATTGCTCTTTTAAAAGACACAAATATAGTTTCCAATTATGAAGAAACAAAAAATAATAAACCTAAGAGCTCCACGTCTGTGGTTGGTCATAGTGCCATAACTTCCATCCAAAGCAAAGGTGAATCTGCTGTGGATAACCCAACATCTCGTAGGGTAGAGTCACAAAGTGCTCTTTTAAAGAACACAAATAATGTTTCCAATTATGAAGAAACGAAAAAGAATAAAACTAAGAACGCAAAGTCTGTGGTTGGTTACAATACCAGAACTTCAAATCAAAGCAAGGTTGGCTCTGCTGTGGATAACTCGACAACATCTCGTAGGGTAAGGTCACGCATTGCTCTTTTAAAAGACACAAATAATGTCTCCAATTATAAAGCAACAAAAAATAATAAAACTAAGAAATCTAAGTCTGTGGTTGGTTACAATACCAGAACTTCAAACCAAAGCAAAGCTGACTCTGCTGTGGATACCCCAACAACATCTCATAGGATAGATTCACACATTGGTATTTTAAAGGGCACAAATGTCTTCAATTATGAAGAAACAACTAAGAATAAAATTAGGATCTCCAAGCCTGTGGTTGGTCACAGCACCATAACTTCCATCCAAAGCAAAGTCGGCTCTCCTGTGGATAACTCAACATCTTGTAGGGTAGATTCGCAAGTTGCTGTTTTAAAGGACACAAAAAATGTCTCAACTCATGAAGAAACAAACAAGAATAAAATTAAGATCCCCACGCCTGTGGTTGGTCAAAATGCCATAACTGCAAACCAAAGCAAAGTTGAGTCTACTGTAAATAACCCAACAACATCTCATAGGATAAAGTCACTCATTGCTCTTTTTAAGGACCCAAATATTGTCTCCAGTAATGAAGAAATAAAAAAGAATACAATTAAGAACTCCGAGCCTGTGGTTGATCACAATGCCATAACGTCAAACCAAAGTCAAGTTGACTCTGTAGTGGATAACCCAACAACATCTCATAGGACAGATCCACACATTGCTCTGGTAAAGGACACAAATAAGATAACCAATTATAAAGAAACAAAAAAGAACTCCAAATCTGTGATCAACCATAGCGCCATCACTTTAAACCAAACTGAACCTGACTCTGCTTGGAACAGGCCAGGTACAAGCTGCAGAGGCAATACACTTTCTCCTCCTTCAAATGACATAAATAATGTTTCCAACTCCAATATGACAAAAGGGGAAGAAATTAGAAATCCCACATCTGCAGATCATCATGGTGCTATAACTCCAAACCAAACCAACGTCTACCCAGCTGTGCATGACCCAACAGGAGCTTGCAGGGACACCACACTTCCGGCTTCTTTAAAGGACCCAAAGAATGTCCCCATTTCCAAACCAACAGAAATTAAAACAATGAAGCACTCTGAGTCTGTGGTTGGTCAAGGCGTCATACTGTCAAATCAAACCGAAGTAAACTTTTCATTGAATGACCCAACAACCTGTATGCATGATAGTCTTCCTGGTCCTTTAAAAGACACAAATAATGTCTCCAACTCTGATTCAATGAAAGGGAAAGAAATGAAAAATTCCACAGCTGTGGGTGGTAACAGCACCATAGGGTCAAACAAAACTGAGACCAACGCTAATATTGATGCGCCAACGGGAGTTTGCAATGGCAGTACACCAACTGCCCCTATGAATGGTACAAATACTATTTCTAATTCAGAGGAAACAAAGGTAAAAACTCTGAAAAATGCCAAGGCAAACCATGGACCTGCTCAGGTTGGCTCATCTCTGAATAACCCAACAAAAGATTGCAGTGACGACCCCACAGCCATTCCTGTAAAAGATACAGATAATAACTATTCCAAACCTAAGGCCCCAAAAGTGAAGAGAAAGCGGAAGAGAGAAAGAAAGCACAAATGTCCAGATTGCGGGAAGCTGTTTTTATTCAATGCACATCTGGTGGTGCATTATCGAACTCACACAGGAGAGAGGCCTTTCCCTTGTCTTGAATGTGGCAAGAGCTTTCTCTGTAAGACCCGGCTCGCGGCACATCAAGTATTCCATTCCAAGGAGAGGCGGTATTCTTGCTCTGAGTGCAATAAAAGCTTCTACAACAGCACTCATCTCCAGGTTCACCAAAAAATCCATAAAAATGAACGACCTTATGTATGCGCCGAGTGTGGGAAGACCTTTATCCACTCGTCAAACTATACCAAACATCTAGAGATTCACAAGGGAGTGAAAAACTATTTGTGCTCTTATTGCGGAAAAAGTTTTCGGCAAAGTAGCCACCTTCATTCTCATCAAAAACAGCACACAGCAGACCATGGGTTTTCATGCCACAAGTGCCACAAAAAGTTTCAGACAGAAGGTTCCTTGATCTCTCACTATAAATCCCACCGAATCACGCCGCTTTCTTGCTCTGAATGTGGCAAGCACTTTATCAACCGTGTCAGTTTTGATCGCCATCGGCGTGTCCACACAGGCCACAAATTGTTGTCTTGTCCGGAATGTGGGAAATGCTTTATAAATAAAACCCATCTCTCTGTCCACCAACGGACTCACTCAGGAGAAAAACCCTTTGCATGCACAAGCTGCGAAATGAGATTTAGCGATAAGTCTGCCTGTAAAAGGCATATTGGAAGGCACACGCAAAAAACTCCTGAAGAGCGCCCAGCAAATGTTAAAGGTTTGGACAAGCAAAAAGGCTCAGACTTACACACCAAGCAATTTCAATGCCTAGATTGTGAGAAATTTTACAAAACAGAGGCAAGGCTCTCAAATCACCAAAAGCGTCACCATAAAGAGAGTCCATTTTCATGCAGTGATTGTGGCAAACGTTTCACCAATGAAGCACTGCTAGCTGCACATCAGAAGAGTCACCTCGCCGAAAAACATTTTTCGTGTTTGCAGTGTGGCATGGGTTTCAAAACACAACTGGAGCTTGAAACACATCAGAAAATTCACTCTATAAAGGCACTTTTATGCAGCATTTGCGGACGTCGTTTTGCCCTTGAGGAACACCTAGCCATACATCAGAAAAGGCACTTGGATGAGAACCTATTTTCATGTGAAAAGTGTAACATAGCATTCAAATCACAAGCAGAACTTGAAACACATTGGAAAAGTCACCCAGAAAAGAAGTTTTCATGCATCGATTGCGAGCGTCTTTTCGCCTCCGAGAAACGCTTAGCCAAGCATCAGAGAAAGCACCATGGTGTCATTAAACTTCTTTTTTCATGTGCGAAGTGCAGCAGAGGCTTCAAAACAGAGCTGGAGCTCGAAACACATCAGAGAAATCACCCTGAATTGAACTTAGTTTTTTGCCCTGATTGTGGTCGGCGTTTCACAAGTGAGACACTCCTAGCTGCACATCAGAAGCAGCACCTCAGTGAAAAAGGGTTTCTGTGTTCCAGATGCAGTAAAGGCTTCAAAACCGAACATGATCTCAAAATGCATCAGAAAAATCACCCAGAAGAGAAGCCATTTTTATGTGGTGACTGTGGTCGACGCTTTGCTAACGAGGCGCTCTTATCTGCACATCAGGAGAGGCACGTCAGCAAAAAGCGCTACTTGTGTATGAGCTGCGGGCGCGGGTTTAATGAGAAGTCGAATTTCGAAAAGCACTGTAGAGTTCACACAGGTGAGAGGCCCTATAAGTGCTCCGATTGCGACAAGACCTTCTCCGTCAAATCCAATATGATCCGCCACCATAAAATTCACACTGGCGAGCGCCCTTTTAAGTGTCTGGAATGTGGGAAAAGCTTCAGGGTCAAGTCTCATTTCCTCATCCACCAAACATTGCACACTGGAGTACGAGAATATTGCTGTCCTCAGTGCCCAAAAACTTTCCGGGACAAGTCAAACTGTCAGAGACACAAGAAGAGCCACACAGTAGTAGTCAAACGTTTTACTTGCACCGAGTGTGGAAAAAGTTTTTGCAGTCCCACACAGTTGACGATACACGCAAGGACCCATTCGCGGCAAAAATTTGAGTGTGCTCATTGCGGGAAGAATTTTAAAAATAACTGGCGTTTAAATAAGCATACGAAAACTCACAAGCTGAGTATTTTATCGAAAGCAGAAAAGGTGGCGGTGTAGCTCATATTCAGCTGGTACAGACTTTCCTATACCCGGCCATGAATTCAAAACCTACTTGGAGGGTTGCAAAATGGTCCCATGCCAAAGGGTGGGGTGCAATCCTTCCAACATATCCAGAGTCTTCCCCAGTGACTTCCATTAAATACATGCTTGAATGGCTCCAGTATGTCTTTCCAATAAACATCAATGGTGGAGAACTTCATGTAGCATTTAGAAGCTAGTCAGTCCAGTCTCAAAGCCAACTTGGAAGAACATATTCAACTAAAAGGAGAAAAGCTCTCAAAAAGGTTACAGCTGTAATTCTTTTGGAATTTTGGCTATGCCGTATCTGAGCTAATGGTTTACTTTCATACAAGGGATTCGCAATATCTCCAGTGGTATGTTGCAACACAAAGTCATCTTGGCTCTACTGGAATCCCTGGTTTTATCCCAAAGAACAAGACCATTAAACCCTTGTTTTTGACACTTGCACCCTTTATACAAGTAAGATGAAGGGTGCAAGTGTCAAAAATAATACCTGAGGTGATCCTTAGGTTGACTGGTTATCCACAATGTTTAGACAAACTCTTTGAGATCCAGTGTTTTTTTTGTAGCGAACAAGACATATTGCTTTCTAAAAAAACCTTTTACTTCAAATGTATATAGAACTGAAAACATGGATTCAAGCCTCGTTGTTGAATACCTCATCTGCAGCAAAAAACTATTTCTTCGAGTACCAGGAGAGGGGCACCAATCCGAAACCATTGTAAATTTAGCACTTATGCCTTAATACTTGTATACGCTCTAGTGTCCAAAGAGGACTGAGCTCTGTCTGCCTTTTTCTACTTTCAGTCCGTCATCCACAAACCCAGTCCAAAACTATGAAGTGTTCTCAATGTTATAACCACTGAGCCAGCTTGCCAGGTAACCCCTCCACTTGACGTGACTGGTTTGGTGCTCACTGCTGTAAGATATCGTCCATTATTTTATATTTTATATTTTATTCTTAAAGTTTTTTATTTACTTTTATATAGAAGAGATATTTTTAATATTTGCAAATACACTAGGAAAAAAAAGTCACCACATCCGTACAAAACTTGAGGCCTGTCAAGGTGTGCTTGCCTTTGTCTCGTACAGCCTATTGCTCCCCGTAACTCAGAATGGGGCCAGGCCGACTTCATCATCCTCTCCTGGAATTTCTGGGCAGGAAGATAGCTGTGAATAGAAAAAAGGGTCCTCCCCTCAGGGTTGTATTTTAGATATATTCCAGGGGGATACGCCCCTGAGGACCCATTCAGATTGGTGCGTTGCGGTGGCGCAAAATTTGAAGAGCACCCAATGCCTCGTACACACGACCGGCTTTCCTGACATGCCAAAAACCGACGTTTTTCCCGACGTGATTTCTCTCAAGCCTGCCTTGCATACACACGTACAGGCAAAAAAACCGCTCGACCAAAGCGCGGTGACGTACAACACGTACGACGGCACTATAAAGGGGAAGTTCCATTCAAATGGCGCACACCCTTTGGGCTACTTTTGCTGATCCTCGTGTTAGTAAAGTTTGGTGAGAGACGATTCGCGATTTTCAGTCTCGTGCTTTTCAGTCCATTACAGCGTGACGAATTTGATATCTCCATTACGAACGCTAGTTTTACCAGAATGAGCGCTCCCGTCTCACACTTGATTCTGAGTATGCACGTTTTTTTTTCCCCTCGGACAAGCGTACACACGAGCGGTTTTCACAACGAGAAAAAGACCGACGGGAAACACGACGGGGAAAAAAGAGAGCAGGTTCTCTCTTTTGCATACACACGTACAGGCAAAAAAAACGCTCGACCAAAACGCGGTGACGTACAACACGTACGACGGCACTATAAAGGGGAAGTTCCATTCAAATGGCGCACACCCTTTGGGCTACTTTTGCTGATCCTCGTGTTAGTAAAGTTTGGTGAGAGACGATTCGCGATTTTCAGTCTCGTGCTTTTCAGTCCATTACAGCGTGACGAATTTGATATCTCCATTACGAACGCTAGTTTTACCAGAACAAGCGCTCCCGTCTCATACTTCATTCTGAGCATGCATGTTTTTTTTCCCCTCGGACAAGCATACACACGAGCGGTTTTCGCGACGAGAAAAAGACCTACGGGAAACATGACGGGGAAAAAGAGAGCAGGTTCTAATTTTTTTGCGGGCAGTTTTTTCGTCTGGAAAACTGCTATGGAGCATACACATGACCGGTTTTCCTGACCAATCTAAAAAATGGCAGTTTTCTCGTCGGGAAAACCGGTCGTGTGTACGAAGCATAAGAGTCTGGCACCCATTAGCGAATATTCGCTTTTTATTTTTTTTATGTACACTGAATTGTAATTGAGATGTATTATGGACTTAAGGGGAATTTACCCCCATGTACACTGGATAATGTAAATATTACAAAGTGAAAGTATTTTTTTGAAAGTTTTTCACGATTGCTGCAGCTCTTCTTACAATTCTCTGAACAGTTGAGTTGGGTGTTTTTAGAAAAAAAAATTAAGTACCGTATATACTCGAGTATAAGCCGAGTTTTTAAGCACAATTTTTTGTGCTGAAAATGCCCCCCTCGGCTTATACTCGAGTCACCTTTTTGCGCCTGATCTCCCGGACTTTAGGGAGCCGATCCTGGCCGTCCGTAGATCCCCTGGACCCCAAAACTGGCACACATATAGCCCCACTCTTTCTCTACAAGTGTGCAAAGTTTCTTGTCCGGGGGACTTACTGCCGGGGAGCACCGATTTTTCAAACCCGGGCACCCCTTCCATAGACTCCCATGTTAAACGTCAGCCTAGTCATGGACACAGTGCGGCATGGACACAGTGCGGCATGGACACAGTGCGGCATGGACACAGTGAGGCAAAGTAAGGCACACCCTAGGCTTATACTCGAGTCAATACGTTTTCCCAGTTTTTGTGGTAAAATTAGGTGCCTCGGCTTATATTCGGGTCGGCTTATACTCAAGTATATACGGTATTCACCCTAACATTTTATGTAATGACTTCTGAACTGTTTTATTTAAATAACAGCTCCACTGGCGCAGTGTGACACCATCATTCAGCACTGTAATGGCTGAGGCAATAAAAGGCTAAGTCCACTTTCTGTAAAAATTTTATAAATGTACTTGAGGCTGAGGTCTGTGCCATGGGATAGACCTTCAGTTATGGGAGAGGAGAAAGGACCGCTGCCTTTACACACACATGAACTTTAATTGCATCCCAGTCTTAGTCCGTAAGGTTCAATATTGAGTTGGCCCACCCTTTGCAGCTATAACAGCTTCAACTCTTCTGGGAAGGCTGTCCACAAGTGTGTCTATGGGAATGTTTGACCAATTCTTCCAGAAGTGCATTTGTGAGGTCAGGCACTGATGTGGACGAGAAAGCCTGGCTTACAGTCTCCGCTCTAATTCAAGTTTCTCCACCCAAAACACGCTCATCCATGTCTTTCTGGACCTTGCTTTGTGCACTGGTGTGCAGTCATGTTGGAACAGGAAGGGGCCATCCCCAAACTGTTCCCACAAAGTCTGGAGCATGAGATTATCCAAAATGTTTTGGTATACTGACTCCTTAAGACAGTGGTTCTCAACCTGGGGGTCGAATGGCGATTTACCAGGGGTCACCGAATCCTGGGCTGTTCCTGAAGCCCGCACCGCTCTCCCAGGCTTTTCGCGACCGAGCCAGAAACACAGAGAGTAACACTACCTGTGATTATAGTTGCCATTAAAAGTCCCCACTACAGTTCTCAGATCAGCAGATGACCTTGATCAAGAGCACCTAAGCTGGCTGATCAGAACTCCCCCCAGCACTGCCATTCATCCCAACTCCCCGCCAGCACTGCCACTGATCCCTCACCAGCACTGCCACTCATCTCATTCCCTCCACCAAGGAGTAAGAGATGGAAAACAAATAGAGAATACATGGAAAGGAGAGAAAAAGAGGGGGAGGAACAAAGAAAAAAGGGAGATAAAGAATAATAGAAAGAACAAGAAAGAAGGCTAGAGAGAGGGATGGGGGAAAAAATCAAGAAATTAGGATAGAGAGAGATAAAAGGGAAAGAAAGGAAGACAAAAAGAAAGAGTGGTACATCCTAAATTGTACCATAAGGGGTTTTAATACTCTATGAGTGGAAGGGACTCAGGGAGCGCTAAATGTCCGTGGGTTAGGTGTGCAAATTACTTGTCTTGCCTTGGATGCTGACAACCCACGCTACAAAAATAATTTTACTGTTAGGGGTCCCCACAACTTTGGAAAATGTTTTAAGGGGTCACGGCACTAGAACGGTTGAGAACCACTGCCTTAAGAGTTCCCTTTACTGAAACTAAGGGGCCAAGTCCAACCCCTGAAAAACAACCCCACACCATAATCCCCCCTCCACCAAATGATTTGGACCAGTGCACAAAGCAAGGTCCATAAAGTCATGGATGAGCGAGTTTGGGGTGGAGGAACTTGACTGGCCTGCACAGAGTTTTTACCTCAACTCGATAGAACACCTTTGGGATAAATTACAGTGGAGACGGCGAGCCAAGCCTTCTCGTCCACATCAGTGTCTGACTTCACAAAAGCGCTTCTGGAAGAATGGTCAAACATTCCCATTGACACCCTCCTAAAACCTTGTGGACGGCCTTCTCAGAAGAGTTGAAGCTGTTATAGCTGCAAAGGGTGGGCCAACTCAATATTAAACCCTACGGACTAAGACTGGGATGCCATTAAAGTTCATGTGTGTGTAAAGGCAGGTGTCCCAGTACTTTTGGTAATATAGTGTACTTGAAACTGAGGTCTGTACCAAGGGATAGACCCAGGGCTAGTGCAAGGATTTTTGACACCCTAGACGAAACCTCATTTTGCTGCCCCATTGGCTCCACCCCATGACACCACCCCTTTTGCCCTGCCCATGTGACAGAAGGCTATACAGGAAGCATCGGCTCTGCTTCCTCTAGCGCTGGCTCCAGTGCCGCACTGCACCTCTAATTAAACTACCGGTCGGACGGAGCAGCTGCCTTAGACTGAGTTAGTTAGATGCTGCAGCCTACAGAGCATGCAGATGTGGAAGGGAAACCAGCAGCCGGGCGCCCCTAGGCAGCAGTGCACCCTAGGCCGCTGCCTAGTTTGCCTAGTGGTAGCACCGGCCCTGGATAGACCTTTAGCTATAGGAGAGGAGGGAGGATGGCTGAACTACAAATAAGTTCTACGTCACCATACTAATGCACCCAGCTGTGCTCATCCACCCTAGACGCACTGGGGGGATATTGATGGCCACATTTTGAATAGGGATGAATTTAAGTTTGATCCACACCCAGAAGAAAGTTGTCACTCCTGCCCAATCAAAGGGCACGTGCACAAAGGGGGCAGGGATGCTTATGTCATCAAATGGTGGAGAATGCGGGCAAGATGGAATTTCAGTAATTACATCATATCAATCCTGGAATCACGCACAGCCACACTAATGTAAAAAATAATAACAGAATGAGGCACAAGAAACGCCCTACAGTTCTGGTAAGGGTTCAAGTGCAGTTTATTTTTTTGGGTCGTGTATGCTATGACGTGGCAAGTTACACCCTAAATATGGTTGTAGCATGGTTCTAAAGGTGGACTTTAAGCAGGAAAAAAAAGGGAATTCTGGTGGGGATATTTCAACACTGATGTTCATGAGAAGTAATTTGAACTTGCCGACAACCACTCAGAGCTCAAAAAGATTTTCTTATTGGTGGCGTTGTCCTTTAAATAACACCTAAAAGGCAACTATACAACATAGAAATAACATTGTACTGCTGGAAAAGAAAGTGAAAAGGTTTTTTAAATCTCTTTATTCTTACTGATATATTTTAATAGTAAATTATCTTTTGCTACTTTCGCACACTTGGCTAAAATACAGTTTGGAAGTCGACCATATGATGGCGATACTCATTTTAATATTATTAAAAAAAATATATGAAATGAACAATTTGTTGTTTTTAATTCTTAGTTGTTTTACATACATATAGCTCTAAGTGGCGACTTTTATAACATTCCTTGGATGACTATTACAAGCTTTCCCCCAGGCTACACAATTATTTCCTGTATTTTTTCTTTTGCTATGACTTCGTATGATCATTGGCTCCATCTAGCGGCCAAAATGTGGTAAATTTTCTGATTGAGGTATTTCATAAAAGTACAGTGGAACCTCAGATTACGAGCATAATCCGTTCCAGGAGAATGCTCGCAATCCAAAGTATATTAAAAGGAAAAGTTGCGCAACTTTTCCATTTAATATACCGGTATTCTGTTTGTGTTGTATACCACTATTGTTGCTGCTCTACCAGATCGCTCAAATAGCGCAGTATTCCCTTTATACTCGTAATTCAAAGTACTCGCATATCAAAGCGAGTTTCCCCATTGAAGTCAATGGAAACTAAAATAATTTGTTCCGCATTAACTTCAATGGCATGCAATACCGTATGCGGCCAGAGGCAGGGAGGCGCCGGAGAGCCTCGGAAACAGCCGGAAAGGCCCGAGGACAGCTCGGCTGACCTCGGAAAGGCTCGGGAACGTAGTATTTCCGAGTCTTTCCGAACGGCCAAACGCGGTACTGCACACCGCTTTGGCCTGACTCCTGCTTGTTTTGCGAGACAACACTCGCAAACCGAGTTAGGATTTTTCAAAATACAGCGCTCGTATTGCGAAACGCTCGTTATAACCACGTTACTCGCAATCCGAGTTTCCACTGTATTATGCATTTTGGTCACTAGAGGAAGCTGACAATCATAGGAGGTCATAGCATTAGAGAAAATACAGAGATTCATGCACCTTGGATGAATGCTTGTGACATTCGTCCAACTAAAGTTTTATTAACCACTTAAGCCCCGGACCATTTCGGGCCATTAGGACCAAGCCTGTTTTTGGGATTCGGCACTGCGCTGCTTTAACTGTAAATTGTGCGGACATGCAATGTTGTACCCAAATGAAATTTGCGTCCTTTTCTTCCCACAAATAGAGCTTTCTTTTAATGGTATTTGATTGCCTCTGCGATTTTTATTTTTTGCGATATAAATGGAAAAAGAACGAAAATTTTGAAAAAAAAAGATATTTTCTAATTTTTGTTATAAGAAAAATCGAATAAACTCAATTTTAGTCATACATTTAGGCCAAAATGTATTCAGCCACATGTCTTTAGTAAAAAAAATGTCAATAAGCGTATATTTATTGGTTTGCGCAAAAGTTATAGCGTTTACAAACTAGGGTACATTTTCTGAAATTTACACAGCTTTAAATTTATGACTGCCTATCTCATTTCTTGAGGTGCTAAAATGGCAGGGCAGTACAAAACCCCCCCAAATGACCCCATTTTGGAAAGTAGACACCCCAGGGAAATTGCTGAGAGGCATGTTGAGCCCATTGAATATTTTTTTTTTTTGTCCCAAGTGATTGAATAATGACAAAAAAAAAAAAAAATAAATAAAAAAAAAAAAAAATTACAAAAAGTTGTCACTAAATGATATATTGCTCACACATGCCATGGTTATATGTGGAATTGCACCCCAAAATACATTCTGCTGCTTCTCCTGAGTACGGGGATACCACATGTGTGGGACTTTTTAGGAGCCTAGCCACGTACGGGACCCCGGAAACCAAGCACCGCCTTCAGGATTTCTAAGGGCGCAAATTTTTGATTTCACTCCTCACTACCTATCACAGTTTCGAAGGCCATAAAATGCCAAAATAGCACAAACCCCCCCCCAAATGACCCCATTTTGGAAAGTAGACACCCCAAGCTATTTACTGAGAGGCATGTTCAGTCCATGGAATATTTTATATTTTGCCACAAGTTGCGGGAATATGACAAACTTTTTTTTTTTTGCACAAAGTTGTCACTAAATGATATATTGCTCACACATGCCATGGTTATATGTGAAATTACACCCCAAAATACATTCTGCTGCCTCTCCTGAGTACGGGGATACCACATGTGTGGGACTTATTGGGAGCCTAGCCGCGTACGGGACCCCAAAAACCAAGCACCGCCTTCAAGGTTTCTAAGGGCATAAATTTTTGATTTCACTCCTCACTACCTATCACAGTTTTGAAGGCCATAAAATGCCAAGATGGCACAAAACCCCCCCAAATGACCCCATTTTGGAAAGTAGACACCCCAAGCTATTTGCTGAGAGGCATGTTGACCCCATTGAATATTTTTTTTTTTTTTGTCCCAAATGATTGAATAATGACAAAAAGAAAAAAAAAAATGTACAAAAAGTTGTCACTAAATGATATATTGCTCACACATGCCATGGTTATATGTGGAATTGCACCCCAAAATACATTCTGCTGCTTTTCCTGAGTACGGGGATACCACATGTGTGGGACTTTTTGGGAGCCTAGCCGCGTACAGGGCCCCAAAAACCAAGCACTGCGAACGCTGCAGTTATGTGTGTTGTGTTTGGTAAGTGACAGTGATCGATCGATACTGCACTTGGGTGGGCTGGGCTGGGCTGGGCTGGGCGGAGGGGCTAAACGCAGGCGCTAGCAGGTATCTGGGCTGATCCCACTAACACTGCGTTTTTGGGAACCCTAAACCGCTGGGGATGCTAGTATAGATCTGATCAGATCTGATCAGATACTATACCACTAAGGGGGGTGTATGCTTTGCGCGTGGGTGTTAGCGTTACTGTCACTAACCTAACACTGCCTGGGGCGACGCAGACCCTCTCTGGCGCTAAAACCTAATTGATCTCACCCGCCGGGCGATCAGGGGGGTTAAACCTTTATTGGGTTATATACGGCGGGTGCCCTGATGCTATAAAAAGCAAACTAATCAACCAGCATCACCCGTAACCTTTATATGGTGATCACTGGTGAAAGGGTTAACTAGGGGCAATCAGGGGGTTAAAATCTTTATTAGGTTAAATATGGGGGTACCTGACACTATATAAAAACCTGACGGGTAACCTAAATAACTAAATAACTTACTGGCTAACCAGTGACACCAGTGACGCTTATACGGCGATCACTGGTGAAAGGGTTAACTCTAGGGGCAATCAGGGGGTTAAAATAATATATGGGGGTACCTGACACTAATAAAAACCTGCGGCGAACCTAAAAAAAAATAACTGCCTATCTAAAACACCAGCGACACGAATACAGCGATCGGAAAAACAATCGCTTAGTGACGCTGAAGTTAGGGGGTGAAAGGGTTACCTGGGGGGTGATCAAGGGGTTAAACCTTTATTAGGGGGGGTTAGGGGGCTACCCTGGACCTAAAGGGGCCTAATCCTAACTGCCCTGCAACTTTTTACAATCACAGATGACACTAAATGCAGTGATCAGTAAAATAAATGATCACTGCAATCAGTGACACTGTGATTGGGGGCTTTGGGGTGACCTGGGGGTGACTGGGGGGTGATTTGTGTGCCTATGTGTACCTACGTGTCAGTGGACTGTTAGTGCACTAACCTGCTTCCTCTCTGCTCGGCGCCGGGAACGGAAAGACCGCGGCGAGGGAGATGACATCACTTCCTCCAGCCTTGTTTACATCACATGGCGGAGGAAGCATTTTCATTGGCCGGGAGCGATCGCGAGGGGGGGGCGGAATCGAGCGCCCCCCCCCTCATGCCTGATCGCTCCCGAACACTTAACGGCCGCTCACTGCAGTGAAGGGGGGTCCGGATGGACCCCCCAACTGCACAAAGGCGATCACGTAGATCTACGTGATTCTGCCTGTCCGTGCCATTCTGCCGACGTAAATCGGCGGTGGGCGGTCGTTAAGTGGTTAATAGACCCCTTTTAGCTTAGACTTTTAAAGGGAACCTGTCACAAGAACATGCAGTACAGTGGAACCTGGGTTTACGAGTAACGTGGTTAACGAGCGTTTTGAATAACCAACAACTTTTTTTTTTTTTTAATTCTGACTCGGTTTGCGAGTGTTGTTTCGCAAAAGGAGCAGAATTCAAGCTAATGGGTTGTGCCGTACCCCATTTGGCCAGAGGTGCAGGGGCGCCGGTGACACTCGGACCGGTTCGGAGCCATTCTGAAATACTCGGAAATACTCAGTTCCCGAGATCAGCCGAGCTGTCCCCGAGTATTTCTGAGGCTCTCCGGTGCCCCCTCACCTCTTGCCACATGCGGTAATGCATGCCATAGAAGTCAATGCGGAATTAATTATCTTTGTTTCCATTTACTTCTATGGGGAAACTCGCTTTGATATGCGAGTTCTTTGGATTACAAGCATTCTCCTGGAACGGATTATGCTCGTAATCCAAGGTTCCACTGTACATCAGATCTCCTACTTTACCTAAAATGTTATGTGACCCTTCTTTTCCTGTGGGATTCAGGTTTTCATGTTGTCACTCCCCCCGGGAAACCGCCTCTCCCTCCTTTTGGTTGTGCGTTTCCTGGTAGAGATGGATTCAAAGATCTGCCTCCCAAGATCTTGGACATAACTGAAGTACCAGAATAGATGCAGGTGCTGAATACTGGTTTGTGAGGAGTTACACAAATGTCATAATGCCTTCAGGGGTGGATAGAAACCTGGAGGAGCGGGCGTTCTTAGACAGGCTGTATTTGGCTGCAGTATGCCCTAGGTCAGTGTTTCTCAACTCCAGTCCTCAAGGCGCCCCAACAGGTCTTGTTTTCAGGCTTTCCATTATTTTGCACAGGTGATTTGATCAGTTTCACTGCCTTAGTAATTACCAAAGCCGTTCCATCTAAAGGGAAATCCTGAAAACATGACCTGTTGGGGCGCCTTGAGGACTGGAGTTGAGAAACACTGCCCTAGGTAACACCCACATGTGATGCTGGGCTTCAATAAATAGAAGAGGCAGGCCTGGGACAGTCAAACTGGGGGAGGAAAGGGCTAGATAGTGCTGGATGTCCTCCAGCCAGTAAATGAGACAGGCGCTATCTGACTTGCTGCAGCTTCTAATGCACATTGTAAGAAGCTCACAGTGTGCAGTGAATTTAGAGTAAGCCATTTCAGAGGAGCCTGTTTCTGGAGGAGCCTGTACAACTGTGCAAGACTAAAGCTTTAAGGAAAGGCTCTGCTGCAGGGACACATCATTAAGAATATACACTATATTACCAAAAGTATTGGGACACCTGCCTTTACATGAACTTTAATGGCATCCCAGTCTTAGTCCGTAGGGTTCAATATTGAGTTGGCCCACCCTTTGCAGCTATAACAGCTTCAAATCTTCTGGGAAGGCCGTCCACACGGTTTAGGAGTGTGTCTATGGCAGCGTTTCTCAACTCCAGCCCTCACAGGTCATGTTTTCAGGATTTCCCTCAGATGAAATGGCTGTGGTAGTTACTAAGGCAGTGAAACTGATCAAATCACCTGTGCTAAATAATGGAAGCCCTGAAAACATGACCTGTTGGGGTGCCTTGAGGACTGGAGTTGAGAAACACTGGTCTATGAGAATGTTTGACCATTCTTCCAGAAGCACATTTGTGAGGTCAGGCACTGATGTTTGACGAGAAGTTCACAGTCTCCGCTCTAATTTATCTCAAAGGTGTTCTATTGGGGTTGAGGTAAGGACTCTGTGCAGGCCAGTCAATTTCCTCAACCCCAAACTCGCTCATCCATGTCTTTATGGACCTTGCTTCGTGCACTGGTCCAAATCATTTGGTGGAGGAGGGATTATGGTGGGGGGTTGTTTTTCAGGGGTTGGGCTTGGCCCCTTAGTTCCAGTGAAGGGAGATCTTAACACGTCAGCATACCAAGACATTTTGGACAATTTCATGCTCCCAACTTTGTGGGAACAGTTTGGGGACGATTCCTTCCTGTTCCAACATGACTGCGCACCAGTGCACAAAGCAAGGTCCATAAAGACATGGATGAGCGAGTTTGGGGTGGAGGAACTTGACTGTCCGGCACAGAATCCTGGCCTCAACCCGATAAAACGCCTTTGGGATGAATTAGAGTGGAGACTCCGAGCCAGGCCTTCTTGTCCAACATCAGTGCCTGACCTCACAAAGGCGCTTCTGGAAGAATGGTCAAACATTCCCACAGACACCCTCCTAAACCTTGTGGACCTCCTTCCAAGAAGAGTTGAAGCTGTTATAGCGGCAAATGGTGGGCCAACTTAATATTGAACCCTACGGACTGGAATGCCATTAAAGTTCATGTGCGCGTAAAGGCAGGTGTCCCAATAGTTTTGGTAATATAGTGTATTTTTTTATTAAAGTGGGGCAGGCTTAAAACATCCATTACATTTTTATTGCTGTGCCGCCCCCCCCCCCCCCCCATAGCGAAGACTTCTCCTTACTTTCTGTCCAAGTGACCAGTCACTTACTTCCTGTTACTTAGACAGGAAGTGAGGGGGCCACCTCGAAAAAAGGGGGCATGGAGAACATTTAAATGCAGGTTTGAATCAATGATGAATAAAGGACACCAGACACTGAGTGTGTTTTTATTGCTTTTATTACATTTTTTACCACTTCTTTCGAAATAGAAGACATACGCCAATTAGAGCCCAACAAAAAACTTGCTTTACTACTTGCCGTGCAAGATACCCTCCCCCACCCACTACCAACCTTTCGCTGCAGGGAAACCATTCACTATAAACGCTGCCAGCAAGACGTACATCACATCCCATTAGATCTATATGATATCCCCTTCTTTATCTAGAAGTTCATGCAGTGAACTTTATCCCCTTATAACAGCTTAACTCAGTGATGGCGAACCTCGGCACCCCAGATGTTTTGGAACTACATTTCCCATGATGCTCATGCACTCTGCAGTGTAGTTGAGCACCATGGGAAATGTAGTTCCAAAACATCTGGAGTGCCAAGGTTCACCATCACTGGCCTAACTCATATATGTGTTGCGGGAGCGAGACCCTTCTTCAGAGCCAAAAAGAATGATAGTACCTGGACCATTCTTTTTGGCTCTGAAGAAGGGGGCTCGCTCCCGCAACGCGTCAGCCATAGCTGTAAAATATTTATCATCTTGATTCTTCGATCATCTGCTCATTCGGTTCCAGGAAGAGGCTATATCCCTGGATGGAATGTTAGGTGCCTTTGTTTGTGAGTATTCATGATCTTTTAAATATATTTTTAAAAAAACAGCCTTTGGTAATGCACTAGGTCGGTGCGCCCTCTCTTTTCCTTTTTTTTTCCAGTCCGAAGAATACCAAATATTCTGAGGAGGGCAGCAAGACCTCTGGGCATTTTCCTTCCAAACAGAACACTCTGGTTGTGTCACCAAGAGACCAAACTTCTGAGCGCAGGAGACTGTTTTTCTTGTTTCTAACTCATATATGTGGCAGCACAGTAAGTGGTATAGAGGGAAAAAAAACAACCCCCGAGTGCCACACACCATCAGGACCCGACAATCACTATAGCAGAAGCAGCCTCACCCCAGCCTGGTCCAGGTTATTTCCTTTAACGCGTTTCACCCTGCCCGCGGGGCTTAGTCATTGAGTTGGGCCTTAAAGTGATATTTTCCACTTAAGCACCGCCGCACGACTATATACGTCGACAGAATGGCAAAGACAGGCATATGGGCGTACAGGTACATCCCCTTAAAGATGCCGCCAGCGGCGCGCTTGCGACCCTGCCGTGAGCCCGACCGTGGGTAACGCAGACTCGATCGCCGCAGTGATACCCGCGATCGTCTCATGGAGAGATAGAGCGGGGAGATGCTAATGTAAACAAGCATCTCCCCGCTCTGCCTAGTGACAATGACACTGATCTCCACTCCGTGTAATCGGAGCGGAGATCAGTGTCATGTCACACACAGCCCATCCCCCCTACAGTAAGAATCATTCACCAGGTCACACTTAACCCCTACAGCGCCACCTAGTGGTTAACCCCTTCACTGCCAGGGTCATTTATACAGTAATCAGTGCATTTTTATAGTAAAAATGACAATGGTCCCAAAATGGTGTCAAAAGTGTATGCCATAATGTGCAGTCACGATAGAAAAAAAAAAAAAACGCAGATCGCCGCCATTACTAGTAAAAAAAAAATATTAATAAAAATGCCATAAAACTACCCCCTATTTTGAAGACACTATAACTTTTGCGCAACCCAATCAATAAATGCTTATTGTGATTTTTTTTTACCAAAAATATGTAGAAGAATACGTATCGGCCTAAACTGAGGAAAAAAAAATGTTTTTTTATATATTTTTTGGGGATATTTATTATAGCAAAAAGTAAAAAATATTGCATTTATTTCAAAATTGTCGCTCTATTTTTGTTTATAGCGCAAAAAAAAAAAACGCAAAAACCGCAGAGGTGATCAAATACCACCAAAAGAAAGCTCTATTTGTGGGAAAAAAAGGACATCAATTTTGTTTGGGAGCCATGTCGCACGACCGCGCAATTGTCAGTTAAAGCGACGCAGTGCCGAATCGCAAAAAGGGGCCCGGTCATTTAGCAACAAAATGGTCCGGGGCTGAAGTGGTTAAAGGCAATGTTTTGTTTTTAAAAAAAACAAACATTTACCTGCTCTGTGCAGTGATTTTGCACAGAGCAGCCCCGAGCCTCCTCTACTCGAGTCCCCCGCCGGCGCTCTTGGCCCCTCCCACCCAAGCAGGCTTGCTCCCGAGCCACTGCTCTGCATGTCCACACACAGAGCCGCGGCTCAGCCCCGTCCTCTCTCTCTCCTCCGTGGCTCCCGCTGCAGTCTCAGTCAACAAGGAGGGAGAGTCCCCAGTGAGCTAAGGCACTCATGCACATCGCTGGATCTCCATGGGGCTCAGATTAGTATTGGGGGGCTGCTGCAGGTAGAAAAAAACTTCTGCCTTTAAAACCACTTTAACACCAATGTGCCACATATATGTCGCTGTTTTCTTTTTTTATGGGGGTGGGCACTCATTCAGAGCCCACAGAACTCTGAGTGAGCTTTCACTGACAGCTCATGGTCAACTACTGATGATCGGTACCCGATAGGATGAGCTCCCCATGACATCATCACTGTGTAGCTAATCACAGTGCTGCATGACAGGTAGCCCCTCCTATCATTTTTGGGCTTCATGGCCCTCCCGCCATGTAATTTCGATTTTGCTAAGCTCTACACTCTACAAGAATTTTAGCAAGCTTTGTTAGAACAGAAAATATTCACGTCTCAATCAATCACATATCCAAAAAATAAAAAGAATATTCCTTATTTTTTGGGTCAGTGGGCGGGGAACGTGTTTGTTCCAAAAGGGATTATTTCACAAATTATAGTTCCTGAGGGACTAAAGAAGAAGAACTTGTGATTCCACCAACCAACTTTAGTTTGCCATAAGACCTGCCTGTAAACTAGGCTAATACTATCGGTTGAGCCTCCCCACATGGTAGAAGTGGTCATCTTCTAGGTTCACTTGAAAAGTCTGAACTTTTGTTAGACTCAATGAGTGGGTTGGGGGGATTTCCTCTAAGTGGTTTACGAACATCGATGAAGTTAGACTCAAGGAACGGGGCTTTCCCCGGGGTGGTTTACCAACATTGGTGAAGGACTCATCTCCTACAAAAGCTTTTCATGTTCACTGTAACATGATGGTATCCCCATGAGTCCTCGAATGTTTCAGAAAGTCTGACTTATTCCTGTAACTCCTTCCACACACAGAGCAGGAAAATGGAGTCTCTCTCGTGTGAACCCTCTCGTGCCGGATCAGAGCCGAATTGCAAATGAAGCCTTTGCCACAGATGGGGCAGGAAAATGGCTTCTCCTCCATGTGATATTTCTGGTGTATCCTTAGCTCTGAGGAGCTGACGAAAGACTTCTCGCAGGTCGAGCAAGAGTAGGGCTTCTCTCCCGAGTGGATGCGCTCATGGACAACGAGGTGCGACCGGACAACAAAGCCTTTTCCACAAACATGGCAGGTGAAAGGCCTTTCCCCTGTGTGAGTCCTTTGGTGGACGGCGAGAATAGAACTTCGGGAAAAACACTTGCCACAGTCGGGGCAGGAGAACGGCTTATTTTCCCCGTGGCTCCTTTTGTGTTTCTCAAAAGACGTCCCGTACTTAAAGCACTTCCCGCAGACTGAACAAGAGTATTCTGTCTCCTTGCTGTGAGCTCTCTCGTGCCGGCTGAGGTAGGAACTGTTATTGAAGGTCTTCCCGCACACCGAACAGGAGTACGGCTTCTGCCCCGTGTGAATCCTCCGGTGGATGATGAGGTTGGAGCTGCTGATGAAGCATTTCCCGCACTCTTCACAGGAGTAAGGTCTTTCCCCAGTGTGGCTCCGGCGGTGGGTGATGAGGTTGGACTTGGAGGAAAAACACTTTGCACAGTCAGAGCACTGGAACGGCTTCTCTCCCGTGTGGACTCGATGATGGGCCAGAAGCTCTACTTTATAGCGAAAGGACTTCCCGCACAAAGAACAGATGACTCCATTCCTTTTGGTCTGAAGACTTGGATCAAAGTCCCCAAAGTCTTTGCTATCAGGAGATGTGCACTGTGCATCTTCCACAGTAAATGTGGTGACTGTGAAATCTTCTTCATCTCCTGAAAGGTGTTCTTCCTTAATGTGATGAGTGGGAGTAGATGTTTCAGAAGCTCCTTCATGTGAGAGGGGTTCGTCCTTCACCTCAGCAGATTGTATCTGATGTATATGTGTGGAGACATAAGAGTCAGGGAAATGTTTTCTAGGTGAGGGGGGTTCCTCAACCTGAGTAGAAGGGTATTGTGTCTGATGTGGGGGTGTAGAAGTGTTGGGATGTGGGGAGTATTCTCCTTTTTCCAGTGAGAGGACCTCGTCCTTAATAGGAGTCAGTATGGGACCCGTGTGACTGGATTGTGTAGAAGAACCAAAGTGCACCAGATGTTCCTCACTTGACACAATTTCCTCCTCCATACGAGTTATTGTAGTCATAGAACAATCTGCAGAGTTGTGTAGTAGATGTTTTTCACATTCCATGGGTTTCTTTTCAAGATAATCAGACGTAGGTTTGGCTTTGTCATCTCTACTTGAACCTGTTAATAAAAAAAATGAATTAGAATTCCTCCAGTTTTATCAGAAACATTAGATGTCCCATCATTCTTTTGTTCTTTCAGCACCATCACCCTAATACATGTATTATAAATGTGTTGCCTTCAAAATCCATTATAACTTGACCAAACCATACCTGGAGATGTGAGGGGCGGCCGGCTCTCCATCATGACGTCCTTGTAGAGATCCTTGTGTCCTTCTATATACTCCCACTCCTCCATGGAGAAATAGACAGTGACATCCTGACACCTTATAGGAACCTGACACACACAATGATACAGTCACCATCCAGACACATCCCATGTCTGTTACTGGATAATGTCCCAGAATTCCCACCACCGCTCACCTCTCCTGTCAGCAGCTCAGTGATCTTGTTGGTGACTTGTTGAATCTTCTTGTTGCTCCTTTCGGATGTCAGGGAGGGAAATGGAAGCTCCATGGTGGGGCTCCTGGTCCATCTTTTGGACACATGTAGACAGTTGCTTAAGGTCACGTGATCATCTGATTTCTTCATGGGTCCATAATCCTATGTAATGAAATATACATATGTTAGAGAAACATGACTACCTGCCCCATGCAACATCTCACCTCTCCGGTCAGATCTGTGTTTTATTAATAGAGATAAGAGTGATGTCATGTGACCTCCCAGAATCCTCCTTATCTCTCCGGTCAGGTCTGTGTTTTATTAATAGAAATAAGAGTGATGTCATGTGACCTCCCAGAATCCTCCTCACCTCTCCGGTCAGGGTTTTATTAATAGAAATAAGAGTGATGTCATGTGACCTCCCAGAATCCTCCTCACCTCTCCGGTCAGGTCTGCGTATTATTAATAGAGATAAGAGTGATGTCATGTGACCTCCCAGAATCCTCCTCACCTCTCTGGTCAGGTCTGTGTATTATTAATAGAGATAAGAGTGATGTCATGTGACCTCCCAGAATCTTCCTCACCTCTCAGGTCAGGTCTGTGTATTATTAATAGAGATAAGAGTGATGTCATGTGACCTCCCAGAATCCTCCTCACCTCTCCGGTCAGCAGATAAAGGATCTCCAGGGTGAGCTTGATTAATCGCTCTTGTATCTCATCTCTGTCTTTGTACATCTTCTGGGCACCACTTGGCCGGATGGCGTCCTGGTCTTATATGACTGACCAACAAGGGGCATCGGGGAAGATCATGCGCTGAAGCAATCCTAACCTGAGCAACAAGATCGATTCCATTAATAAACCTATTGCCGACTTCTATACAAAACAGAACTGTATCAAGAAAGGGTCCCCCCCATAGAAAACATATTTGTCAGTGTTCACTGAAGAGTGACACCAGCTTTCCAATCCACTGAGTGACACCATCTTGGATGTGACGTCAGCAACTCAGAGCTGTCACTCAAGTGACAGCAATTCCTCTTTGGCTCCTCCCCCTGGCACTGTATATACACAATATTTTTTAGAAATACTATATATTATTTAGTATATTAATATGAAATACAAAAAAATAAAATAATACTGTACATTAACCCTTATTAGCTGCACATTTAAAGGACAACTCCTCCTCCTCCTCTCCCTTTCACGTCTAATATTTCCTATTAATGTTCCTTACCAACCCCCCCCTGTACTCACTCCTCCAGCTCAGCCTCCCTCTGTAACTCCCTGACAACAGGAAGTTCCTGTGTAATCACTTCCGGTTGTCCCTGACTGTCTCACCTCAGGCTGGAGCTCTCCCCGGAAACCGTTCACTCCTCGCGCTGATTGGTCTGGTCGGAGCTCTGTTACCGCCGCTCGCGAACACTAGAGCACTTAATGTTGCTCAGTGAGGCGGCCATGTTGTCGTAGTCAATGCACTCCGCGGAAGGCCTTAAACTGCGATAAAACTTTGGCAGAGGGTTTCTAGAGGTCTTATAAAAGCGATAGAATCGTTAAAAGCGTGTAAATATTGAAAACGAGTCCGAGTTGAAGAGCTGAAAGTTAGTGAAACAGAAAGTGTCCCCAGAGCCGTGCAGCGGCGGCCATTTTGTTGTAGTGTAGTACTGGATGTGCCTGTAACCAATGCTTCGTTTTTGCTGCCACTAATTGTGTTGTATGGAGGAAGATATTATTTTTTATATTTATGTCAATAAAGATGTAATCTGATTACAGCACATCCCATATAGAAGCTCCTTCCACACTCGAATATGATAAATAAAACTATATTTAATGTTCCAATTACCATATCTCCTAAGTCTAGGGTGACCAGACATCCCCGGTTTCCGGGTACAGTCCCCGGATGGGGGACATTGTCCCCAGACCAAGTCTGTCCCCGGTTTTGTCCTCGGGTTGTATTTGAACAGGGGCTGGGGCAAAGACAGTCAGTGCAGAATAAAAAAAAAACCTCTGAATTACACCCCCCGCTCCTACTAGCTTAGGGGGGCTATTTCTTTCCATTATCTGTGCCGCTTTCTGATGATCATGTGCTGGTCAGAGCGGAGGAGGGAATATTTCTTCAGTTACGGGTGCATGACCATTCAGCTCCGCTCGCATGTTCTTCTGCCTTGGCTCAAGTCCTGGCCAGCCACCTGCCTACTTATCTCCTTGCCTTCCCTGGCGGAGTGATCTTCCTCCACTCCCCAGTAAGAGTAAGACTTGACAGGCTGTGAGGCGGGCGACGGCGGCGATGGGCAGAGAGTCGCTGATTGTCGCCATTACTAGTAAAAAAAAAAATATGTCCCCCCGATTTCATTTTAAAAATCTGGTCACCTTACCCAAGTCCCAACTTTTGAATTTCAGAATGAGGGACACTTGAGGAAGGAAGCGACTTGCACGTAGCGAGCCATAGCAAAAGTGGGTGTGACCAAACTCTTGACAGTGTGAGAAGCTTAAGGGACGTGGTTAAACAAAACTCAGGCTGCCTTGTTCCTATAAAATATGCTTTGATTATTGTTCCACAAGCAAGAGTCTCATGGATACATACAAACCCCAACACAATCATTAAAAAAAAAGAATAAAAGGGTGCAGGGTTTTGAAGTGCGTTATGTACAGGCTTCAAGGTTCTGGAGTGCGTTATGTACAGATCGTAGGGTTCAGGAGAGCGCTAGGTACAGAGTGCACAGTTCTGGAGTGCGTTATGCACAGAGTGCAGGGTTCTGGGGTGCACTACGTACAGAGCAGAGTGCTGGAGTGCGTTATGCACAGAGTGTAGGGTTCTAGGGTGTGCTACGTACTGAGTGCAGGGTTCTGGGGTGCGCTACGTACTGAGTGCAGGGTTCTGGAATGCGTTATGCACAGAGTGTAAGGTTCTGGAGTGCGCTACGGACAGATTGCAGGGTTCTGGGGTGTGCTTCATACAGTACAGGTTGCAGGGTTCTGGGATGCACTAAATACAGAGTGCAGGGTTCTGGGATGCACTACGTACAGAGACCAGGGTTTTGAAGTGCGTTATGCACAGAGTGTAGGGTTCTAGGGTGAGCTACGTACAGATTGCAGTGTTATGGGATTCATTACATACAGAGTGCAGGGTTCTGGGATGCACTACGTATAAAGTGCAGTGTTCTGGGGTGCGCTACATACAGATTTCAGGGTTCTGGGATGCACTACATACAGAGTGCAGGGTTCTGGGATGCACTACCTACAGGGAGCAGGGTTCTGGCGTGTGTTATGCGCAGAGTGTAGGGTTCTAGGGTGCGCTACGTACAGATTGCAGTGTTTTGAGATTTACTACATACAATGTGCAGGGTTCTGGACTGCGTTATGCACAGAGTGTAGGGTTCTGGAGTGCACTATGGACAGATTGCAGGGTTCTGGGATGCACTTCGTACAGAGTGCAGGGTTCTGGGGTGTGCTACGTACAGAGTGCATGGTTCTGGGGTGCACTTCGTACAGAGTGCAGGGTTCTGGGATGCACTACGTACATAGTGCAGGATTTTGGAGTGCGTTATGCACAGAGTGCAGGGTTCTGGAGTGCGTTACATTCAGATTGCAGGGTTCTGGGATGCACTACATACAGAGTGCCGGGTTCTGGGATGCACTACGTACAGAGTGCAAGGTTATGGGATGCACTACGTACAGAGTGCAGGGCTATGGGATGCACTACGTACAGAGTTCAGGGTTCTGGAATGCACTCCATACAGAGTTCTGGGATGCACTACTTACAGAGTGCAGGGTTCTGGAGTGCATTATGCACTGGGTGCAGGGTTCTGGAGTGCGTTATGCACAGAGTGCAGGGTTTTGGGGTGCGCTATGTACAGATTGCAGGGTTCTGGGATGCTCTACGTACAGGGTTCTGGGGTGCTATACATACAGATTGCAGGGTACTGGGATGCACTACGTACAGAGTGCAGGGTTCTGGAATGCACTACATACAGAGTGCAGGGTTCTGGAATGCACTACATACAAAGTGCAGAGTTCTAGGATGCACTACGTACAGAGTGCAGGGTTCTGGAGTGCGTTATGCACAGAGTGTAGGGTTCTGGATTGCGCTATGGACAGATTGCAGGGTTCTTGGGTGCGCTACATACAGATTGCAGGGTTCTGGGATGCACTACATTCAGAGTGCAGGGTTCTTGAGTGTGTTATGCACAGAGTGTAGGGTTCTAGGGTGCGCTTACGTACAGATTGCAGTGTTCTGGGATTCACTACATACAGAGTGCAGGGTTCTGGGATGCACTACGTATAAAGTGCAGGGTTCTGGGGAGCGCTACATACAGAGTGCAGGGTTCTGGGATGCACTATGTACAGAGTGCAGGGTTCTGGGATGCACTATGTACAGAGTGCAGGATTCTGGAGTGCATTATGCACTGGGTGCAGGGTTCTGGAGTGTGTTATGCACAGAGTGCAGGGTTTTGGGGTTCGCTATGTACAGATTGCAGGGTTCTGGGATGCTCTACATACAGGGTGCAGGGTTCTGGGGTGCTATACGTACAGATTGCAGGGTTCTGGGATGCACTACGTACAGAGTGCAGGGTTCTGGAATGCACTACATACAGAGTTCAGGGTTCTGGAATGCACTACATACAGAGTGCAGAGTTCTGGGATGCACTACGTACAGAGTGCAGGATTCTGGAGTGCATTATGCACTGGGTGCAGAGTTCTGGAGTGCGTTATGCACAGAGTGCAGGGTTTTGGGGTGTGCTATGTACAGATTGCAGGGTTCTGGGATGCTCTACGTACAGGGTGCAGGGTTCTGGGGTGCTATACGTACAGAGTGCAGGGTACTGGGATGCACTACGTACAGAGTGCAGGGTTCTGGAATGCACTACATACAGAGTGCAGGGTTCTGGAATGCACTACATACAAAGTGCAGAGTTCTAGGATGCACTACGTACAGAGTGCAGAGTTCTGGAGTGCGTTATGCACAGAGTGTAGGGTTCTGGAGTGCGCTATGGACAGATTGCAGGGTTCTTGGGTGCACTACATACAGATTGCAGGGTTCTGGGATGCACTACATTCAGAGTGCAGGGTTCTGGGATGCACTACCTACAGAGAGCATGGTTCTTGAGTGTGTTATGCGCAGAGTGTAGGGTTCTAGGGTGCGCTACGTACAGATTGCAGTGTTCTGGGATTCACTACATACAGAGTGCAGGGTTCTGGGATGCACTACGTATAAAGTGCAGGGTTCTGGGGAGCGCTACATACAGAGTGCAGGGTTCTGGGATGCACTATGTACAGAGTGCAGGGTTCTGGGATGCACTATGTACAGAGTGCAGGGTTCTGGACTGCGCTATGTACAGAGTGTAGGGTTCTGGAGTGTGCTATGGACAGATTTCAGGGTTCTGGGATGCACTACATACAGAGTGCAGGGTTCTGGGATGCACTTTGTACAGAGTGCAGGGTTCTGGGGTGCGCTACATACAAGTTGCATGGCATCTGCTGATTCCCTACTCAGTAGTACCCCCAGCTCTGTTGATTCCCTACTCTGTAATACCCCCAGCTCTGCTGTTTCCCTACTCTGTAGTACCCCCAGCTCTGCTGATTCCCTACTCTACAATAACCCCCAACTCTGCTGATCACCCGCTCATTAGTAACCCCCAGCTCTGCTGATCCTCCTCTCTCTGATCCCCACTCACCTATATATTGCTCCCATGCTGCTCACCACATGTGATATTGCTAGTTTCTCTTGCTATGGTCCCCCAGCTCTGCTGATCCTCTGCTGCTCAGTCCTCTCTCTCCGGTCCCCGCTCACCTTCCACTATAGCGTTCCTATGTTGCACACCACGTGTGCTGTCTGCTAGTTTCTCCAGTCAAGAGCCCGGTCACCTTCCTGCTGCTCTACGCTGCACACCAGATGTGACGTCTGCACCAGACACTTTCAGAATATATACACATGAACCGGAAGTAACTGCTGATGACGTCTTTCCGGTTGGCTTGTTGGTTTCCCAGTGCATCCTGGGATATCTCATACCTGCAATACCGCCAAAACAACTGAAGCTAACGCTGAATAAAAGCCCCACAAAAGTTTCAGGTGCTGTCAGTGAGCATTGTCATAGACTTCTATGGGGGCTTTGGAGATGCTTTGAAGCACCAAGAAAGTGACATTGGGTTATAATTTTTGAAGCAAACACAACATGTGAACAAGACTGTGAGGTAACCATTTTATTTAGTGACAGGAGCTTTGATTAGCATTCAGAGAGCTTTAAAAAAGCGTGTCCAATGCCACATTTTGAAGCAGGTATAAATGAGCCCTCATTAACCGCTTGCCAACCAGGCAGGTCGACACAATCCCTCAAATCGTCGTAGCTGTACATCGGTCCCTTTAACAGCTAAAGCAGGCGCGCGCGTGCCCGCTGCACGGCGGGGGAGCTGATGCGCGTGGGTGGCAGGCCGCGATGTCCACCAGTCACCCGCGATTGGTTCACAGAGAGCCAGAATGGGGATCTGTCAATGCATACAAACAGATCCCCATTCTGTCAGTGAAATACTGAGTGATCGTCTGTTCCTAGTGATTAGGAACAGCGATCTCTCTGTACTCCCAGTCAGTCCCCTCCCCCCACAGTTAGAAACAACTGCAGGGAACACATTTAACCCCTTGATTGCCACCTAGTGTTAACCCCTTCCCTGCCAGTGTCATTTATTCAGTAATCATTGCACTTTTATAGCACTGATCGCTGTATAAATGTAAATGGTGCCAAAAAAGTGTCAAAAGTGTCTGTTATTTTTACCCACAAGCAAGACTCCTAACAAGCATGAAAACAAACCGGTATATTGGCCACTATTGTACCTAATGAGATGTAATTGTCTAAGAAAGTCTTGGTATTGTAGGACTTTAAAATACAATTCCTGCTCCCAGTATTGTCTATGGATTCATGCATCATGTCCTTTGCTTATCTGGTGCTTGAGAAGGTCCTCCTTCCTGGTAAAGCATCTCCCACATGCATAGCACATGTATGGCCGCTCTCCTGTGTGAACATGCCGATGCCTAGCCAGATTGGAAGTGGACTTAAACCTCCTTCCGCATTCCATACATGAATATGGCTTCTCCTCCCGATGTATTTTCTGGTGCTTCCCAAGCCCTGAGGAGCTAGAGAACTGTTTACCGCATGCCAGGCAACAATATGGCTTCGCTCCCGTGTGGATCCTTTGGTGTATGGCCAGATGGGAGCTGGACACAAAACGTTTACCGCATTCTTGGCAAGAGAAGGGCTTGTCACCCGTGTGACTCCTCCGATGCCGGGTCAGATTAGAGCTCCGGGAGAAAGTCAGGCCACACTCAGGGCAACAAAATGGCTTCTCTCCCGTGTGGGTCCGGCGATGGCTGAGTAAGTCAGATGTGCTCCTAAAATTTTTACCGCACTCATGGCAGGAAAAGGGTTTCTCTCTGGTGTGAACCCTCTCGTGTGTCAGAAGAGCTGAGTTTGTCGGAAAACATTTCCCGCATTCAAAACAAGAGTAGGGCTTCCGTCTGGTGTGGATTTTTTGGTGTACGTGAAGTTTCGTCTTGCTCCAGAAGCTCTTGCCACATTTAGAGCAAATAAGTGTGTTTTCTTCCAACTGCTTTTTGTCTTGGTGGTCCTCCAAATCAGTAGATGGAATGAATTGAGGGTCTACAATGCTTTCTTCAGGTGAGAAGGGTTCTTCTTTAACTGAGATGAATGTCAACTGTTGTTGATGTGTCAACATGGAGGTGTCACACCAGAGATGTTCTTTATCTGAACAGGCATGTTCCTTACTATAGATAGATGGACCCTGCATATCATGTGTGAGCTTGAAGAGGTCAAGGTTGGGGATATGTTCTCCACCCGAAAGAGGATCCTCCTTAACAAGTCTCGATTGGGATTTTACATGAGGTGTGGATGTGGAGACCTCAAAGCTGGAGACCTGATCTGAACCTGAGAGAGGTTCCTCCTTAACATAATTAGATACAGATAGTCTATGACTTTTGTGGTTGGGGACATCTGGATCTGAAAGACGATCTTCACTTGGGAAAGGTTCCTTCTTAATATGGTCAGAGATATATTGCGCTGAAGGATCTTCTTCTGGGTCTGTCGGAGAGAAATGCATATTGAAAAGTTTGTTCAACTACCATCTCACCTTATCATAACGATTTGACCTCACTGAGAACAAAGAATGCATTTCTGGGCATGAATTCTTACCCGGTATAGTGAGAGGGAGACGGTTCTCCGTCATGACGTCCTTGTAGAGATCCTTGTGTCCTTCTATATACTCCCACTCCTCCATGGAGAAATAGACAGTGACATCCTGACACCTTATAGGAACCTGACACACACAATGATACAGTCACCATCCAGACACATCCCTTGTCTGTTACTGGATAATGTCCCAGAATTCCCGGCACCTCTTACCTCTCTCGTCAGCAGCTCCAAGATCTTCTGGATGACATCAACTATCTTCTTGTTGTTTCCTTCAGGTGTCAAGAAGGGTGGTGGAGGATCTCTGGGCTGTTTTATTGGTCCATAATCCTAAATAATGGGATAAAAATGATCATACATCATATTACCCTCCCAGAATCCTCTTCGCCTCTCCGGTCAGATCTGTTTTATTAATAGAGATAAGAGTGATGTCATGTGACCTCCCAGAATCCTCCTCACCTCTCCGGTCAGGTCTGTATTTTATTAATAGAGATAAGAGTGATGTCATGTGACCTCCCAGAATCCTCCTCACCTCTCCGGTCAGGTCTGTGTTTTATTAATAGAGATAAGAGTGATGTCATGTGACCTCCCAGAATCCTCCTCACCTCTCCGGTCAGGTCTGTGTTTTATTAATAGAGATAAGAGTGATGTCATGTGACCTCCCAGAATCCTCCTCACCTCTCCGGTCAGGTCTGTGTTTTATTAATAGAGATAAGAGTGATGTTATGTGACCTCCCAGAATCCTCCTCACCTCTCCGGTCAGCAGGTAGAGGATCTCCAGGGTGAGGTTTATTAACCTCTCAGTTATGACCCTCCTCTCCTTGTCCATCACTGGGGTGTCAGCCATGGGCAGGTCTGTGGGTCTTGTTCAGATGGTTGATGCAGAGACTCTCATAGCAAAACTATTTAGAATAAAATATCCATATTTAAAGCAAAAACCCCTGGGGGATACAGAGGAGCAGCCAATAAGGTCCTTGCAGAAAAAAAAAAACACACCACCCTCTCTCTCATTTTAAAAAACTCCATGGTTTTCCATTCATACCCATCAGAACAACCACCCTTGTGCACACACACTGCCACTATGACAATCCTCTCCCTCAGGGGGTCACATGACTTCCACTCTGCTCTCTGCTGAGCAGATAACTCCGCCCCTCAACTGAGCCCCGCTCTGTAACAGCTGTCAATGGGTTTGCCATAAAGGGAAAGCGTGACGCCGCCGCTCTAGAGCCCCTCCCAGCGTCAAGGGGGGAAGTCGCCGTTGTACGGAAAACGTGACGTCACCACGCTAGAGCACAAGCCTTCTGCGTACAGATACCGTAGAAAGCGTGTCCGCAGAGTGAGGAAGAGGCGGCCATTTTGTCGGAGCCCGTGAGCCAGCCTGAGGTGATTAGTGGCTGAAACAAGAGTCCAGGTGACAGAAGTCTCTCCTAAATGTCCTCCCTATTACTAGAAGTGGAAATAAATCGCTTTTGTGATGCTGAATAGATTCACCAGGAAGAGGTAATAAGGGTGAGGAGCCATTATAATGTTTTTTTTTATCATTATTTATTGCTGCTGATATTATTAATGTAGAATTGATCAATAATGAAGGTGATGTAATGCATTGTTTGCAAATTGTCACCATTTTTGCTTTGTTTGCTATAACGAAGGCATATGTGATCACCACATGAGGAAAAAAATGTCCAGCGTGCGCACACGTGCGTCCGCCCTGCGTCAGAGAAGGAACAATCACCAGAACTTTCGCCTTCTGCCATTGGGTGAGAGTTGTGGCGGGTGCTCCATACGCCACGGGTAACACCCTATTAGATATGGCGCAATCAGATGTACATAAATTAAATATAGGAGTTTGGTTTTTTGGTGTTCTTTTTTGTATGAAAGGGTTAAATCTCCTACCATTTTTTTTTTTTTTTTGGTGTAAATTTATGTTATGTTTTTCTCCTTTTTTTTTTTTTAATTTGTTCTAAAAAATAAAATAAAAATCTGATTAAAAAAAAAGTCACTTTATTACATCAAGTGTTTTTTACAAAGTACAGTGGCTTACACGTTTCGTCAATAAGTCTTAATCATAGACTATGATTAACCACTTGGCCTCTGGAAGATTTACCCCCCTTCATGACCAGGCTATTTTTTGCGATACGGAACTGCGTAACTTTAACTGACAATTGCGCGGTCGTGCGACGCTGTACGCAAATAAAACTGATGTCCTTTTTTCCACACAAATAGAGCTTTCTTTTAGTGGTATTTGATCACCTCTGTGTTTTTTTTTATTGCACTATAAACAAACAACTACAGACAATTTTGAAAAAAACACAATATTTTTTACTGTCTGCTATAAAACACATCCAATGAAAAAAAAATGTAAAAAAAAAAGATATTTTTTCATCAATTTCAGCCAATATGTATTCTGCAACATGTTTTTGGTAAAAAAAAATCCCAATTAGAACATATTGATTGGTTTATGGGAACGTTATAGCATCTACAAACTATTGTATATGTTTATGGATTTTTTTATTTCATTTTTCTTTATACTAGTAATGGCGGCGATCAGCGATTTATAGCGGGACTGCGATATTGCAGCAGACAATCGGACACTAACTGACGCTTTGTGGGAATCAGTGATACTAATACAGTGATCAGTGCTAAAAATATACACCGTCACTGTACTAATGACACTGGCTGGGAAGGGGGTTAAACATCTGGGGCGATCAACGGGTTAAATGCCTAGCCAGTGTTTTTGTGTACTGTATGTGCTGCTTTTACTAGGGGAAGAGATGGATTTTAGTCCCTGCTTTCCAGGTCTCTGCCCGATGATCCCTGCTTTCCAGTCTCTGCCCGATGATCGGCGGGTGCCGTAGGACATCGAGTGCCTGGCACTCGCAGATCGGCTTCTGCTGTGAATAATCACAGCAGAAGTGGCCCACTGGCAGCCCTGCTGGTGGAAGTGCAGTATACCGTATATACTCGAGTATAAGCCGAGTTTTCAAGCACTTTTTTTGTGCTGAATATGCCCCCCTCGGCTTCTGTGTCATCTGCATTTCCCAGCAGTGAGTCGGTGTTCAGTGTTCCGCCTATCACGGACGTCCTCCCGTCCTCGTCCCACGGATGAGGACGAGAGGATGCCCGTGATAGGTGGAACACTGAACACTGACTCACTGCTGGCTGCTAGGAAACTGAGTGTTCCGCCTATCACGGACGAGAACGAGGAGGCGCGGCTTTTGTACACTGAATGGCTGCAAATGGGAACAGTGAGGCTGCAAATGGGCATTGTTGACCCTCTTTTCTGCTTACAGTAGCTGCTGCATTCTCACCCGAGGCTTATACAAGAGTCAATAAGTTTTCCCAGTTTTTTGTGGTAAAATTAGGTGCCTCGGCTTTAGGGCTGGGCGATTTTCCCCCAAAAAAAAATCTGCGTTTTTTTTATAAAAAACTCGATTTACGATTCGATTTTTTTATTTTTATTATATTAATTAAAGTGCATCAACAAAAAAAATTGCAAAGGCAAACCCTTTCTCTAACTGTAAAGTCAGTGTGCAGTGTGCAACAAACACAATATATTCCAGCGCTCATGGAACATACATTATTAACTATTGAAAACTCTTGAAACTCTGTGTGCGATTCCTTCTGTCCCAGCCTTGCTGCGATCCTGGCTCTGCATCCTTTTGGGTTGGAGGGCCCTCCACACGCGGGTCTGCCTGTTGTCCATCATTCAAGGTACTGTGCTCACACGGAGATCATGCCACAGGCTTTGTTTTGACTTTTTTAACCCCTCCTTGCTCCACGGATGTCACTGCAAGTTTAACAAGTTTGTCACCACTGGCAACTGGAGAGTTAAGATTCATTTGCCCTCTGCACATTTGGGATTGGATCCCTCTCTTTATTGTGATTAATAAATGGACTAAGCTTTTTTATCAATTCTTCAAGAGTTTTCAATAGTTAATAATGTATGTTCCATGAGCGCTGGATTATATTGTGTGCATGTTGTGTATTTTGTACTTCTGGGTACGGATTTTTTCTTGCTGCGCTGGATCCTGTTTTTTCCCCCTTTTGGATACTTTGTACTTCCCAAAATATTTGGGATTTTTTTCTTATTATTATTATTATCATCCATTATATTTTTTTCTTTATCCACCAATTTAGCGCTTGTGACCTTTTGTTGTTTTTTGCAGTGTGCAACAAAGATTGTTAAACATCCAAATTATTAATACTGTATTTGGATTTAGCTAATAAAACAACAAAAAATCCTGAGGTTACTCTTAGTTGAATTGAACTGTGTCCATGCCTCACTGTACCCGTGCCTCACTGTACCCGTGCCTCACTGTACCCGTGTCTCACTGTGCCCGTGTCTCACTGTGCCCATGCTTCAATCACTGTGCCCGTGTCTCACTGTGCCCAATGCCTCACTGTGCACAGTGCTTCAATCACTGTGCCCGTACCTGATGCAGATTTCCATGGTATACGGATTTTACTGCTACACCGGTGGCCATTCCAGTATTCAAAAGCCGCGCCTCCTCCTCGTCTGTGATAGGCGGAACACTCAATTTCCCAGCATTCAGTGTTCCGCCTATCATGGTCATCCTCATAACACAGACAAGGATGAGAAGATGTCCGTGATAGGCTGAATACTGCCTGCTGTAAAATTGAGTGTTCCGCCTATCACAGAGGACGAGGACTCGGGAGGCGCGGCTTTTGAACACTGCAATGGCCGCCGTCTGTCTGCATGACGCGCTGATCAGGTAGGCAGACGGCGGCTGCAGCGAGTAGATGTAATTGGGGTAACGCTGCCCAGTGCCATTCCAGATACGCCCCCTGCAGTCCTGCTATGGAAACTTTGAAGGGAAAAAAAAATTATTATTTTTTTTTTTTTTTTTTTTAAATCTAAAAAAATCGATTTTCTTCAAAACTGAATCGATTTGAGCTCAAAACTCGATTCAAGATTAAAATCGATTTTTTTCCCAGCCCTACTCGGCTTATATTCGGGTCGGTATATACTCGAGTATATACGGTATACGTGATCCGGCGCAGAGCTGCTGCCCTGTAGCAGAAAAACTGCTATAGGGCGGTCAGCAAGTGGTTAACGCTTATTCCCAAAACGTGTAAGCCACTGTACTTTGTATACTCCACTCCATGTAATAAAGTGACTTTTTCGGAAAGGACTAGTTGCCAGCAGGATACCTACATATCCTGGTCTGTTCTCATTAACCCCCCTCGTAATTGGCACAGCAGGCATGCAGACCTGGGAGCAGAGATCTCACCAATAGAGTCCTCCAGAGATAGAAGAGACTGTCAGGTGGGTGTAACTCCAGACAGCATCTCCAGTAATGAGGCAGACAGCTTCTGTAGTACAGCTTAGATATGGATCTCCGCATATGGATGAATGCTTACTTTTCTTTTGCAAATGCTGAGGGACACAGGGTTTCAGAGAAGAAGCAGGAGCTATGGCTCTTGACACAGAAAACTGTAACGTGTGAAAATTTGAGCTTGTTTTTAACTGTGTAGGTTCATCCCTCATATTTACGTCTTGTTACTGCCGTGTCTGTGTTTCCAGCAGATGTAATATCCGGAGAATGCCCCTCCTGTATTACTACACTGCCGGATTGTGGGGAAAAAAAGAGAGTTGCTATCTCCAGCTTGGCAAATGTTCCTCACGAAAGATCCAAGTATGACCTGTACTCCGGAGAACATCGACAAGGCCACGACTACGTGTAAAGGGGAAGAAGAATGGCTCCCACAATGTGACATCTCCACACCACCAGATCACATACGATTCATATCCTTTTCAGCTAAGGAGGAAGAAGAACCGCTCCTATGCTTTGATGTCCCCATAACCCCATGTGATATGCAGTCTACATCTACCCATGTGAAGGAGGAGCCCCTCTCAGCTTCAAAACATCTCTTAGACTTTGACATCTCCACACCTCATGCACACTGTTGTTCTGTATATATTAAAGAGGAACCTCTCTCTGCTGAACAAAACCCTTCCTGCACCTCCACACCCACACCTCACACACAGTCAACATCTACTGAAGGTGAATCCTTCCCAGCTGAGGAACATCTCCCAAAGCCTAATATTTACAAAATGGCACATCATACACAATCTCCATCTACTTATATTAAGGAAGAACCTCTCTCAGCTGAAGCTGATCCCCCACACACTAACCACTCCACAACCTCAGATGGAGTCCAACCTGCATCTAAAAATAAAGTGGACATCACATACTCTAACCTCTCCACCCCATCAGGCCCAGTACAATTTACAACTGTGTGTATCAAGGAGGAAACCTGTTCTTCGGATGAAGAACTTTTCATTTGTTCTGACACCTCTCATATCCAACACTCCTCAAATTCTAGTCCTTTTTTGGAAGAGCCATTTTCCGGAGGGTTGGATGAGCAAGATGCTCCTCAGCCTGAAGGCGTTGCCTCATATATATCCAGGACTGGAGATTATGATGCCCAACCATCAAGGGAAAAGGTCTTCTTCTGTTATGAGTGTGAAAGTTGCTTTAACTCCAAGTCTGAACTGGTTAGACACCAGCGTGGCCACACTGGTCAGAAGCCTTATTCCTGTCCAGAATGCAGGAAAGGTTTTACAACAAGCTCCTACCTCATGAAACATCGTAGGATCCACTCGGGGGACAAGCCATTCACTTGCTCTGAGTGTGGAAAATCTTTTACCCATAAAGCTGATCTGGTGATCCATGGTCGCACCCACACCGGAGAAAAGCCCTTTTCATGTTCGGAGTGCAGGAAAAGTTTTATCAGCCAGTCGTATCTGATAAAGCACCAGAGGAGCCACACAGGAGATAAGCACTACTCTTGTTCAGAGTGTGGAAAGTCCTTTGGTACCAACACCTACCTCATTATCCACCAACGAATTCACACAGGGGAGAAGCCATTTTCTTGCCCCGAGTGCGGAAAATGTTTCATCAGCGATTCCTACCTTAGCCGACACATGAGAGTCCACACAGGAGAGAAACCATTTTCTTGTGTCCAATGTGGCAAGCGCTTCGCCAGCAACTCTCAGTTGTGCAACCACCGAAAGAGCCACTCTGGGGAACGGCCTTACTTTTGCTTGGAGTGTGGCAAAGGTTTTACTTGGCGAGCCAAACTCGTTCGACATCAGAAGATTCATGCAGGGGGAGGAAATGCAGTTGGCGAGCAAGAGGCGGGGAACATTTCTGGGGAAGAGCATGACAGGTTGACTGTCTAAACTTCTCAAACCAGAAGAATCTGAGACTTAAAAGAAATAGACTTGTTGACCCTAGGAACCAATTAGCTTCTCTATTTCATTTCAGAATATTCCCATTTGTTCCTAGTCACTCCCAGTTCTATAAGCACCTCAAAGTAGTTATCCTATTTTTACTTACAAAATAATTGGCGAGCCAGACAGGTTATGGAAGGATTGAGAAAGTTGGAGAAAACTTGGCTAGCCTGTTGGATTTAGAAAGAATTTTAGAGGGCAAGCTTGTTTTACAAGTCATTTACAACCGAGTAAGCTGGAAAACATTAAAGTGTATCTATTGCCAAAACATTTTTAGTTTTTAATCCGGGGTGTCAAACTCATTTTCATGTCGGGCAGCATCAGCATTATGGTTGCCCTCAAAGGACAAGTTGTATCTGTAGGACTAGATGTCCAAAGCACCCTACCCCTCATAGATGTGAGATGTCAAGAGCTCCCCCACCATCAGAAGTCAAAAATCCCCCACCCTCCCTTACATCACAGTGCACCCTCCCCCTTACCTTTGTGTTTCTGCCAGAAAGAACCTGGCGCCGAGCTGGGAAGCAGAAAGTGTAGGGTCTGGAGGAGGACCAGAGGAGGGCTGGAGTCAGCTGTCAGAGTCTGCTGAATGATGAGACCAGGGGAGGCGGAGACAAGGCAGTGCTGCAGCTGCACAGAGAGGCGCAGGATCTGCAGAAGGAATTCTGTCCTCCTCTCTGCTGCTGACTGCTGAGACAAGGTGGGGTTGGAGATGAGGGGAAGAGGTGTGAGGGCCACATGAAATGGCCTGGCGTGCCGGATTCAGCCCACGGGCCTTGTGTTTGACACTTGTGCTTTAGTAGGCAATGCTTAGAACACATCAGGTTTTTTTGCTGTCTGTGTTCCTGTTGGGGAGATTCACTCTTCTGTTTTTCCCAATGAGCTTTGTCACCAAGATGGAAAGTGATAGGAAATCCAATATTTTATAACGATCATCCACACAGGAGGTGAGCAGATGAATGAGGAATGGACACCTGTTCCTGTGACAACCATCCAAGAGCCTTGAAAGCGTGACGTGTATGTGATACAATGACTTCAAGTGGTCATTTTGAAAGTGTGGAACTTGTGGTAAATAGATTGAGATGTTTCCCAGTTGTTGCTGGAGTTATGGAAGGACTAATGTAGGTAGTGGTCCTTACCAGTGCATCATGAGTGTCTGTGGGTGATTAGTGCCAAAAATAGCACTGTGAAGCATTAGGACATGTAATATCTGTTTCTTTATTAGTAGCAAGCAAGAACAAGGCCAACATGTTCCAGAGTTTTGAAGCCTTGGATTCTTTGGGTTCAAATTGTGCTATAACTGCTGGCTGAGTGACTAGAGGTGCCACTCCAGGCTCCTTCATCCAAATCCTGTGGTTCACACTGTGGATACTGGGCGGGGAACGGCTGTCCCGGTATAGTGCAATAAATCCAGCAATAAAGATGTCCCAAATGCCACACACCAACATACCCGACAGTGGCTTCAGTAAAAGCAGCCTCAGCTCAACCCCTTCCAAGCCACACCTCCAATGTGTTTCACACCACCCACAGGGCTTAGTCATGGAAGACCCACGTAATGTACCCTGCTCCCTCGTAATGTGCCCTGTTCCCTCCCTTCATGACTAAGCCCCATGGGTGAGGCAAAACACATCGGGGGGCATGGCGTGGAGCTGAGCTGAGGCTGCTTTTACTCAAGCCACCGTCGGGCATGTTGGTGTACTGCATTTAGGACATCTTTTTTTGCTGGATTTATTAAACCATTTCCTTTGACACTCAGTTAGTGACCATAGTAATGAGGTCTTCGTCTACCGAACCCAAAATCCATGGTCTGTTCTTCTAGGCCATTTCCATCCACCTGCTTAACCACAGCTCTAAAAAAGCGGGTGCTTCATTACCTAAGAGGGGACTTCTCACATTGTAGAGGTTTCCTTTCAGGACAGGAGGTAAAGGTAATAATTCTCCTCATAGACTCCCTGAAAAATAATAGACAGGCATATTAACCCTTTCCTTTCCTACTCTATTCAAGATGTAAAAAAAAAAATTGGATTTAGATATACTTTAATATGCAATTTATCAGAGTCTAGTATGGAAAAGCAGGTCTCGCTGCCAGTGCACCATGGGAAAGAGAAGAAATGATCTTGATTTTAACCTGTGTTAGCTGCCTTAAGCCCCGTTCACACGGTCCGAATTCCTGACAGAAAAAGTCTGATGGGAGCTTTTGGTCGGGAATTCCGACCGTGTGTAGGCTCCATCTGACTTTTTCTGTCGGAATTCCCGCCAGCAAAAGATTGAGAGCAGGTTCTGACGTAAAAAATTCCTAACGGGAAATCCGATCGTCTGTATGCTTTTCCGATGCGCAAAAAAAAACACGCATGCTCCGAAACAATTTGACGCATGCTCGGAAGCATTAAACTTCTTTATCTTGCCTCGCTGTAGTGTTGTACGTCACTGCGTTCTTAACGATCAAAAGTTCCGAGAACTTTTGTGTGACCGTGTGTCTGCAAGCCAAGCTTGAGCGGAATTCCGTCGGAAAAAACATCCAACTTTTTTCCAACGGAAATTCTGCTCGTGTGTAAAGGGCATTAAGATTGCACAGACCCTTGTAGAATTAATCACTATGTCATCATGCCCATTCTCCATCTACTTATATTCAGAGCAAGCCTCTCTCAGCTGAAGAACATATCCATATCTGTACACCATAACCATCCTCCATCTATACATATTCACAACAAGCCTCTCTCATTTGAGGAATATCTCTACTGTACATCATACCCATTCTCCATCTACTCATAACCAGAACAAGGCTTTATTATTTGAGGAACATCTCTTCATCCATACATCCTACTCATCTTATATTCAGAACAAAGCTTCTCTCAGTTGAAGAAAATCTCCACATCCATGCACCATACCCCATCCTTCATCTAATCATATTCAGAACAAGCCTTTTTCATTTGAGGAAGATCTCTACATCCATACATCATGTCCAGCCTCCATCTACTTCTATTCAGAACAAGCCTCTCAGCTGAAGAACATCTCCACATCCGTACTTCATCATAACCAGCCTCCATCTACATCATGAAATCCACCTTCCACCAGAGCAACATCTCTGCTAAGATCTCCACATTCATACATCTTACCCAGCCTCCGTCAAATTTTATTCAGAAAAAGCCTCTCTCAGCTGAAGAACATCTCCACTTCCGTACTTCATCATACCCAGCCTCTATCTACTTATATTGAGAACAAGCCTCTCAGCTGAAGTACATCTCCACATCCATACACCATACCAATGCTCCATCTACTCATATTCAGAACAAGCCTTTCTCATTTGAGGAACATCTCTATATCCATACACCATACCCAGGGCTGGACTGAGACAAAAATTTGGCCCTGGACTTAACCCAGACCGGCCCACTTAAATTTTTCAAACAAGCATAAAAACAGTATATAAACTAAACACAATTGTGCAAAAAAGCATAAGTAGCATAACATAAGGAGTCCTCACTCACCTATTTGATTATTTCATTTATTCTCCTCTGTATTTTTCTCATCCTTCCCACATCACTGCATGTAGTGGAGGGCGAGCCGTGCAGCCAAGCTGTCACTGAAAGCGGCCCACTGAGCCATCGGCCCACCGGGAAACTCCCTGTAGTCCCAATGGCCAGTACATGCCTGACCATACCTATCCTCCATCTACTTTATACAGTAAAAGCCTCCAGCTGAAGAACATCTCCACATTCATATACCATACCCATTCTCCATCTACTCATGTTCAGAACAAGCCTTTCTCATTTGATGAACATCTCTACATCCGTACACCAAACCCATCCTTTATCTACTCATATTCAGAACAGGCCTTTCTCATTTGAGGAACATCTCTACATCCATACCTCATCATACCCATTCTCCATCTACTTATATTCACAACAAGCCTATCTCAGCTGAAGAACATCTCTACATCCGTACAACATAACCATCCTCGATCTCATATTCACGACAAGCCTCTCTCATTTGAGGAACATCTCTACATCCATACATCATACCCAGCCTCCATCATTCGCAACAAGATGCTCCCGACTGAAGAACTTCTCTACAATCCTGACCATGTCCACATCTTTACATTATACCTGGACTGTAGCTATATTCAGAACGAGAAGCTCTCAGTTGAAGAACATCCTCACATCCATGCATCATACCCAGGAAACATCTACTCATATTAGAACAGCATGTTCCTAGATGAAAAACATCTCTATGATCCAAGTGGACAGTCCGTGCAAGCCTGATGGAACAAGAATGTCATAAATGCTATTTACAGAATTGGTGACCTCACCAGGCTATTTCGTCCCCTAAAACTAAAGTTTATTCTACTGATATATGCCTTGCCTGATTCTTCCTTTCCCCTTCTCATCAAAACACTATTGACATTTTGAGTCTTCATGATTGAAAGATGTAAAATCCAATGAATGGAAGGGGTGAGTCAGATATAGTTAAGCTAGGTAGGAAAGACCTAGATGATGCATGGAAATGAGGCGGGCTGCAGTTTTCGATGCACACTGAGAGAGAGAGAAGAGCCTGTGCAACTTTGTAAGACTGAAGGTAAGGCCTCACTTCACCTGAAAGTCAGGTCTTATGCCGCGTACACACGATCATTTTTCCCGTCGGGAAAAATTCAATTTTTTCCTTTGGACGAGAAAAACGATCGTCTGTGGGCTTTTTGCCATTTTTCCCGACGGGAAAAATGGCATTAATCACGATGAGAAAAATTAGAACATGTTCTAATTTTTCTCGTCGTTTTTCCTGACATTTCCCATAGGGAAACACTGCCGCGGAGCCCATAGACGATCGTTTTTCTCGTCATTTTAAAAAATGACGAGAAAAATGACCGTGTGTGGGGAACAAGCTGTTCCTCGTTTAAAATGTCATTATTCACGGCGGTTTTTAAACCGCCGTGAATAATGATCGTGTGTACGTGGCATTATACTTACCTGCTCTGTGTAATGGTTTTGCATAGAGCAGTCCCGATCCTCGTCTTCTCGGGTCCGGTCCCGGAACTCTGGGCTCCTCCCCCTGCTGATTGCCCCATAGCAAGCCACTTGCTCACTCCCAAACCACCCTGTATGAGACACACGAGAATGTGGCTCAGTCCTTCTGCCTTTAGAATCACTTTAGCAAAGGACCAAACCCATGCTGATCTGGCTGCTACCAGGGATATCATTGGACACTGGAGCCTCCACTGGCTTTGCCAGAGTTGATAGTAGCTAGTAGTTGGAGATATAGCTTTAAATATTGGCGTAACACCTGAACCACCACTGGTCTACTGCTGTAATTACCTGCCACAGGGAAAACATAGGAATCTATGTTGTAATGCATGCTAATTCCTCCAAACCCTACAACCCTTTCTTTGAAATAAATTAAAGGTCTGGACTGCCCTTACTCCAAGAGGTATAGAAAATGTGAGTACAATGCCTGGGAACAAGGTAAATCATTATTAGGGGGTCCAACTTGCACTTCGCAAGGCCTAACTAAATGGAGGCACCGCCAGAGACAGTATCATGGTCTCATGCTCCCACCTTTGTTGAGGCTAAGCCTTAGTTTACCACACAGGTGCATTTTCTTTTAGGCCTCTTTCACACTGAGGCGCTTGAAAAACTGCCAGTAAAACACTGAGCGCTTTTGAAGAGCTTTTCAGGCGCTTTTGAAGAGCTTTCAATTCATTTCAATGGAGAGGGGCGTTTTTTCAGCGCACTGCCACAGTGTGAAAGCATTCATTGATTTTAATGGAATTAAATTTTCGTAAGCTTTTCAGGTGCTTTTTTTAGCGTGAAAGCGCCTGAAAAGCGCCTCAGTGTGGAAGTGGTTAAAGTGACAAGAAAAATACAGAAAAGAGGGCGTACCAGCCTAGTGCATTATCCGAAGTATATTTATTAATACTGATAACAAATTAAAAGCTACTCACGAACATATGGAAAAATTAAGCTTTGTAAAAGCCACCTTGTCGTGGCAATCAGTCCTGGAACCGACAGTCTCCAGATAACTGCCTATGTAAACAAGGCATAGGCGTGCGCACAGGGTGTGCCAGGTGTGCCCAGGCACACCCTAATCACTCCCTGCAGTGCATATTTCCCCTGCTGCCCAGTGCCCCCTCCCACAGCATGGCTGGCTTCCCTCCTCTACCATTGGCTACTGCAGTGGGCACACATAGATGATATTTTAGGATGAGTGGGGGAAGGGGTAATGTCATTTACAGGCCCCTTCCCTTTCTGAATGAACACAGTGAGAGATCGGTACCGTGTTTTTGAGCTTTCAGGTGCACACCCTAATGCAACAGGCTGCGCACACCTATGAAACAAGGTGATTCTGCCACATGACATGACAGAGATCTGCTGTTCCCAGTGATCGGAAACAGTGATCTCTGTCATGTTCCTGTAAGCCCACCCCCCCCTACAGTTAGAACACACCCAGGAAACACAATTAACCCCTTGATCGCCCCCCAGTGTTAACCCCTTCCCTGCCAGTGTCATTTTTACATTGATCAGTGCATTTTTATATCACTGATCAATTTAATAATGTCACTGGTCCCCAGTTTGGGGTCAGATTTGTCTGCCGCATTGTTGCAGTCCCGCTAAAAATCGCAGAGTCCCTAAACCTATCCCGTAGTTTGTAGATGCGATAACGTTTGTGCAAACCAATCAATATACGCCTATTGCATTTTTTTTTTATTTTTTTTACCAAAAATATGTAGAAGAATATATATCGGCCTAAACTGATGAATAATTTTTATTTTTTTTTATATATTTTTTATGGATATGTTTTATAGCAGAAAGTAGAAAAAAAAATCTGTCTGTCTTTTTTTGTGTATAGCACAAAAAATAAAAACCGCAGAGGTGATCAAATACCACCAAAAGAAAGCTCTACTTGTGGGTAAAAAAGGACATCAATTTTATTTGGGTACAGCGTCGCACGTCCACGCAATTGTCAGTTAAAGCGACACAGTGCCGAATTGCAAAAAATGGCCTGGTCAATAAGGGGGCAAATCCTTCCAGTGCTGAAGTGGTCAAACTTCTCCACAACTTTATCATTAACCTGTCCGGTGTGTTCCTTGGCCTTCATGCTGCTGTTTGTTCACTAAGATTTTCTAACAAACCTCTGAGGGCTGCACAGAACAGCTGTATTTATACTGAGATTAAATTACACACAGGAGGACTCTCTTTACTAATCAGGTGAGTTTTGAAGGCAATTGGCTCCACTAGATTTTTGTTAGGGGTAGCAGAGTAAAGGAGGCTGAATACAAATGCACGCCACACCTTTCACATATTTATTTGTAAAAAAAATGAAAACCATTTATCATTTTCTTTCCACTTCACAATTATGTGCCACTTTGTGTTGGTCTATCACATAAAATCCCAATAAAATACATTTACGTTTTTGGCTGTAACATGACAAAATGTGGAAAATTTTAAGGGGTATGAATATTTTTTCGAAGAACAAGTAAAAATACTAAAAGGACTATGGAAAACGTACAAGCAATGCCTGATATGAACGCCAGGTGGCACCGATTCTATTCTGTCGTCCTCCAGCAGTACAAGATCTCATCCTGCAGGGGAACACACAACAACACTGCTGAAATGCAAAGCCAGGAAGAGTTCACTTGCTAAACATCAACTTCCAGTTCATTCACATCCAGCTGGATAGAAAGGAGAGCTATTACTGCAGGTGGAGCTGCTATAGGCCTGGTATTATTTTATTATATACACTATTTATTTTACATACTGTATATGCATAGTAACTTTGCTGCTGATCCTTTGCACACAAGGTTTCTCAATGCCTATTTTTTACATTTTTGTCTTTTAAAGAGCAATCCCAGAAAACCAATGAAAGCGCTAACTTAGCTTCTATACAGAAAATGTACTGGGCCAAAGACACAAAGTTTACTCAGTCTACCCTAATCTGAGATGTTTGTTGTGTTCCACAACAGCAAGAATCCTCAAAATTTCCTCTTTCCCGTCCTGGCGTTCCATCATTCACTTTCAGAGTTTCAAGGCAGGGTTGAACCTTATTGGCTGCTGGGAGAATTGTCTTAGTACTGACTTAATTTTAACATCAGGCTGTGGGCATTTCATAAGTGCTCCAGAAGGTGGGCAGAACCAGGACATTACCAGTATCTACAAAAAACTGAAATATAAGTACGAGGAGTATAATTGTTTAAGTGGTTAAATTCTACTTTCCTTCCATGTGGTGTTCACTAGGGCTCCAAGATCCATAGATGATCCTACAGGTCTGGTCCATTCAGAGGAACCCAAAGATAAACAAGGTTTACAAGGTATAACTCAATTGAGGAGAATGCCACTGCACCAAGAATCCATAGAGCACCTCACAGGGTCATGGGGAGTGTACTTCCTGCATAGTTGAATTTTCTTACTTGTCCTGGTGTATCACCAATCACATTTAGACTTTTAAAGGCAGGTCCAAATTTTATTGGCTGCTGGAAAAACTTCTTAGTACTGGCATTTTTTTAACATATGGTTTGGGGCCTTTCACAATTGCTCCATTAGGTGGACAGACCCGGGAGCTTTCAAGTACGCACAAGAAACTGGAAGATCAGCAGTTGAATTCTACTTTCCTTCCACGTGGTGTTCACTGAAGCTCCAAGATCCATAGATGATCATACAGGTCAGGTCCATTCAGAGGAACCCAAAGATAAACAAGGTTTACTAGGTATAAATCAATTGAGGAAAATGCCACTGCACCAAGAATTCAGAGAGCACCTCACAGGGTCATGGGTACTTCTCGTATAGTTGAATTTTGTTTCTTGTCCTGGTGTATCACCAATCACATTTAGACTTTTAAAGTCAGGTCAAAATCTTATTGGCTGCTGTAAAAAACTTCTTAGTACTGCCATTTTTTTTACATCGGGTTTGGGGCCTTTCACAATTGCTCCATTAGGTGGGCAGACCTGGGAACTTTAAAGTACGCACAAGAAACTGGAAGGTCCGCAGTTGAATTCTACTTTCCTTCCACGTGGTGTTCACTGAAGTTCCAAGATCCATAGATGATCCTACAACACAGGTTTTTTGCGAGGAACCCAAAGATAAACAAGGTTTTCTAGGTATAACTCAATTGAGGAAAATGCCACTGCACCAAAAATTCAGAGAGCACCTCACAGGGTCATGGGAGTGTACTTCCCGTATAGTTGAATTTTATTTCTTGTCCTGGTGAATCACCAATCACATTTAGACTTTTAAGGTGGGTTTGAATCTTATTGGCTGCTGGGAAAAACGTCTTAGTACTGACATTTCTTTAACAACGGATTTGGGGCCTTTTATAATTGCTCCATCAGATGGGCAGACCCGGGAACTTTCAAGTACCTGCAAGGAACTGGAAGATCACTTCTAGGAGGATAATGTTTTCAGCGGATGAATTTTTGTTTCCTTCCATGTGGTGTTCACTGAGGCTCCAAGATCCATAAATGATCCTACAGCTCAGGTCCTTTGAGAGGAACCCAAAGGTAAACAAGGTATACTAAGTATAACTCAACTGAGTAGAATGCCACTGCACCAAGAATCCAGATTGCACTTCACAGGGTCATGGGGATTGTACTTCCCGTATACTGTAGTTGAGTTTTTATGTCCTGGTGTATCACCATTTACATTTAGACTTTTAAGGTAGGTTTGAATCTTATTGGCTGCTAGGAAAAATGTCTTAGTACTAGCATTGTTTTTAACAATGGGTTTGGGGCCTTTAATTACTGCTCCATGAGGTGGGCAGACCTGGGCATTTTTAAGTACCTACAAGAAATTGAAAAATCACTTCTAGGAGGATAATCTTTTTAGCAGTTGAATTCTACTTTCCTTCCATGTGGTGTTCACTGAAGCTCCAAGATCCATAGATGATCTCAGGTCCGTTGGGAGGAACCCAAAGATGCACAAGATATATACTAAGCATAACTCAACTGAGGAAAGTTACGTGGGCGCTTCCGACAAATTTTGATGTTCTCTAACTTTGTGTGCTCTTAGGGGGCAAACTTAATTGAGAAACAGTCTTCTGGGTGGAGTTTGACAGTCCTTGGTTGAGGTTTAGTACCTCTGGAGCATGACCTCTTTTGTATGGAATCTCATCTAGCAATGCTTGCAAAATTTGGACTTTGGGAACCAAGCAAATGGTGCAACCAACAGCTGAATTAAAAAAAAAAAAAAAAACTGTTCATGTATAAAACATATAGAGAAGACAATGTGATATATTTAGTGTCATCACTAAGGGATCTCAAAACACTGTAAAGTCTCATACACACGATCGGACTTCCATCTGACTTTTCCGTGGATTTTGCTCCGAAGGGCGTTGTCCGTGAACTTGGTATGCATACACACGGCAGGACTTTTTCAGCCAACTTTCACCAAATCACATGGTTTTTCTGCTCTTTAACGCCACCCTTTGGCAGATCTTTAGCATTAATTCTGAGCATGCATGTTTGTACTTTAGACTTTAGTCCGATGGACTTGTGCACACACGATCGGATTTTCTCCATCGGACATTTGTTGCCGGAAAGTTTGTCTGTTCTCACAGCGAACATTTGTCCGATGAAAAAGCGAAAACGTTTGTCCGATGGAGCATACACATGGTCAGATTGTCTGCAAAAACAGGTACGTCGGAGGTTTGTTGTCAAAAAGTCAGATCGTGTGTACGGGCCTTTAGAAATATTTTGTTATAACGCTTAAATTATTGTTTGATATTTGATTCTTCACAAAAAGTGGACTGTTGGCCTTTCTTATGATATAATTCTTCTCTTGGTTTCTAGATGGAGCTCTAAAGTAACCCTTGAGTGAAAGCAGATTCTAGAGAAAAAAATCCTATTGATATATATGTCTATAACTCCATGAGAATGGATAATGGCAAAAATAAGATCACTGAAAGAATAATAAAGCTAACTCTGAAAATTCTCCATTTGCTATTTGAAGAGGTGAGGAGGATTCAGGGTGGGTCACGTGACATTAATTTTATCCCCAATAATGAAACAAGTAGCTGACTGTAGAGGTGAGGAGGAGTCTGGGAGGTCACATGACAAAACTCTTATCTCTATTATAAATGCACAGACTTGACCGGAGAGAATAGGAGAATTCTAGAAAGGTCACGTGACATGGCTGAAGAGATGGGGGATCTGTATTATTAATGTGCATCTCTCAATTTCTAGGATTATATCATTATGAAGAAATCTGGTGATCAATTAAAAGTTAGCAGCCATTCACATGTGTTACAAGCATGCAGTAAAAGCCTCGACATGGAGTCCCCGTCTTACTTCACTACATCTGAGAAAAACAACTACAACAAGATTCTAGAAGTCACCAACAAGATCACCGAGCTGCTGTCAGGAGAGGTGAGCTGTGCCAAGAATTATGGGACATTATCCAGTAACAGGAAGTGTCTGGATGCTGATTATATCATTGTGTGTGTCAGGTTCCTATACGGTGTCAGGATGTCTCTGTTTACTTCTCCTTGGAGGAGTGGGAGTATTTAAGTAGACACAACAATCTGTATCGCCATATGATGGAGAATCAACAGCCCTTCTCATCACCAGGTAAGGGTGCTTTTTAAAAACTTTGACTAAATGATAAACAGCGCCTGCCCGATTAAGGTTGTATGGCTTCCCCACACAGCCATGGTCTTATCTGACCTCATCCTGGACAAGCCTCTAAGTCACAAGTGTACCACACAAAAACCTGAAATACAGCAATGTCCTAGCTTAGTGATGCTAGGAGTTATACTATAAAGTACATCTATAATAGGGTTTGGCAGATGTGGTCTTTTAGAGGCTTTTACAAGGCAAGACAGAGGAATCAAATTGAAACACCACATCCCAATAAACTACAGATTAGAAAGGGAGGTAAAAAACCTCAGGACTTTTAAGGTGTTATGTATAGAGACTGAAAAGTTCACTTACACAATATAAAAAAATAGAATTCTATTACAAAGATAAAAAACATGAGAACAATGTTTCATCCTTATAAAAAATCACTTGTTAAATTACAAACGCTACCAATCAACATGTTTCGCTCGATAGAGCTTCCTCAGGAGATTCCGGTGTGGCGTTTTATATGCTATAGACAACAAAGAGATTGGAATGAATACTCATGTTGATTATTGTTGAAACAAACACATATTTATCAACATATTGGCATACATTTAATATGCAGATTTTAAAGAAATAGACTGGATATCAATTGTGGGGCATTGAAAATGTATAGATATGGAGAAAACATGAACCTTACCCGAGCTGCTATGAATTAATATATAACTTGAGATTTAGATAAAAAGGTACAAGTCCCATGTGTGCACAAGGTGTCCCATTTTTAAGATATCCTCCAGTGTTTTCAGAAGAAAACAAAACTAATGATGAGAAAAGAAAACAGGAAAAACGTATACGGTATGTATAGTGGTGGATGTTTATAGCATCCATTTTTCCTGTTTTCTTTTCTCAGGAAAAAATTTCATCATTAGTTCTGTTTTCTTCTGCAAACACTGGAGGTTATCTTAAAAATGGGACGCCTTGTGCACACATGGGACTTGTACCTTTTTATTTAAATCTCAAGTTATATATTAATTCATAGCAGCAGCTCGGGTAAGGTTCGTGTTTTCTCCATATCTATACATTTTCAATGCCCCACAATTGATATCCAGTCTATTTCTTTAATATCTGCATATTAAATTTATGCCAATATGTTGATAAATATGTGTGTTTGTTTCAACAATAACCAACATGAGTATTAATTTCAATCTGTTTGTTGTCTATAGCATATAAAACGCCACACCGGAATCTCCTGAGGAAGCTCTATCGAGCGAAACATGTTGAGTGGTAGTGTCTGTAATTTATGATCCTTTATAGAACAAGTGATTTTTGATATGGATGAAACATTATTCTCATGTTTTTTATATTTGTAATAAAATTCAACTTTTTATATTGTGTAAGTGAACTTTTGAGTCTCTATACATAACACCTTAAAAGTCCAGAGGTTTGTTACCTCCCTTTCCCCCCCATTTCTAGTCTTTTAGAGGCTGTTATGAGACAGGAGTACCCCAAGATGCAGACATGAATTTTAAAATGTTACTGTCTATTGGTAATTAGTAGTAGTTGGTAAATTCTAGAGCATCACCAACAGTCTTCATACATCTGGTAGAGAGCATTCTTTTTCTAAGCTCAGCCTCACTGGGAAGGGGTGGGGGTTTGCTTTTCTGTTGAAGTGTTTTTTATTTTGGAAAATAAAAGAAAAAGGTGAAACTTAAATCTGTTCTTTACCTGATATTTTTTAACAGATCCTAGAAGTCCAAGCAGCACATGCCAGTCCCCTATGTCATCACAATATGGTATGGATGAAGATTACGATCTTGTTATAACTACTACAAACTACACTTTAGTAGATGACCAAATGGTAGACCTTGCCAAAATGACAGCTCTGTATGAAGGAGGATATTTCACACACTTTGAAAAGGACATGGACATAAATTCTATGCATGGTATATCTAGAAATATTAAGAACTCTGCCTTGTGCATGGGTAAGTTGTATACCCCGCTTGTGGACCACACGTATGCCCTTACTGATGCAAAGGCAAGGGCACTATTGCATAAACTAGGGTATCGGCCTCCCCTTAAATTGTATAGTTCTTCAGGTGGTACGCAAGGTTCAGCAGGAGATAATGCGGAAGTACCTCCCTTGCGTCAAGAAGAACACCATATGCAGTCAGATATTTCCACCCACGTGGACTCTATGGAGTATACAAAAGTTTGCATTAAAGACGATCCCTACATATGCAAAGAAGAAGATAATCTTCCATACGCTGGCTCTTCCACTTCTGAAGAGTGTTACCTACAAACTTCTACCCCTATTAAACAGGAAACCAATCCATGTCAAGACTTTCCACCATATCCTAGCACATACACATCTATAGTACCTGTACAATATAACTCTGTCCACATTAAAGAAGAACCCATGTCAGGCGAGGAAGAGGTCCCTGCTGAAATTGAACTTTATGTTGATGGGACACACTGCCCCTCTGACTTTTCAAAGAAACCTAAGAAGTCGAAACAGATCCATTCGAAAGATCGGCCACTCTCGTGTAACGAGTGTGGGAAGCATTTTAAGCAAAAATCGGGTCTTGGTAGGCACAGGAAAATTCATGCCACAGCCGAGCGGTACACTTGCCATAACTGCGGCAAATGTTTTCTCAGCCTGATGAAACTTGAGGAGCATCAGAAGATTCACACTGAGGACAAACCGTACTCTTGTGGCGAATGTGGAAAACATTTTAGCAAAGCAACAAACCTCTCCAATCACCAGAAAATCCACGCGACCAAGAATCCCTTCTCTTGCGCTAAATGTGGCAAGCAGTTTGCCAGCAACTCCAATCTTCGACGGCATCAGAAGAAGCATGAAGGTGACATGGAAACCACAGAGTTTGCTCATTCGGAGGGAGGTAAGGGGTTCACCAACAAGTGTGAACAGCACCCTTCCATTGACAAGCCATATCAGTGCTCCGAATGTGGAAGGTGCTTCATCAAGAGAATCAATCTGGTTAAGCACCAGAGACTTCATACCAGGATGAATCTCCACTATTGTCAAGAATGTGGGAGGTACTTCATGAGTAGAGCCTATCTTTTAAGACACATGGAGGGCCACAGCAAGAAGAGGAGGCCATGTTCATGCTCACTGTGTGGTAAATATTTTCACAATAAATTAGGCTTGACCATACACCAGCGGATTCACAAAAGCGAAAGGCCAAGTGCCACCTCAGAATGGCGCAAAAGCTTCATTCGTAAATTAGGCTTCGTGATACAGGAACGCAGTAATGTGGGTGAGAAGCCATGTACATGTTCAGAGTGTGGAGAGAGATTCGAAAAGAAGCTGCAACTGCTTCGGCACCAAAAAACACACAAGGAGGAGAAACCTTTCGTTGGCCGTATGGCTGAAGGAAATGAACATACCGACAAAGCAGATGTTGATGTAAAGCCAAATATCCTGAATATTGTGAAATAACAGAAGCTGTAAGGGGTATATTTTTAAGAAAAGTTGTTGGACATCTACTCTAAGTACTCAACCAACCCTCACGAACCATAACCATATTTTGCTTAATGCAGTTATTTCCTAGGATCGTCAGCTCCATCTAGTGGTCTTAATGCGGTATTTTTCCCGATTGAGATACTCCAGGAAAAAAAATGCATTATGGTCATTAGATGGAGCTGACAATCATATTGAAATCAACATAGCAAAATAACGTCAAGACTCGTAAGAGCTGGTCAAATGTTTGTGACATTCGCCCAACACATTTTTTATAAATAGAACCCAAAGACTCAGTCCTGCCAGAAGTGATTTTTAGGTTATGGTCAGAACTTGGTGGGCTCAGTGAGTCCCTCCAGCTGCTTATATGCCACTTCAACAGTAGGATCCCCCATAATTCCCAGCTCTAGTCAGGTGGAATTACCCTTTAAGGATGTTTCTTTGAATAGTACCTAGGCCTACATAGGAGATATTAAGTCATTCCACCCTTATCAAAATGCCATTGATGGCAACTCTTTCTTTAAGATTAGTGGCTCTTTAGGCATTTGGGGCCCATACACTCTGGCTCTGCTCAAATAAAAACATTCTCAAGTCAACTCAAGGTTATTAAGCTTAGCTTCAAATTTCTCCTCTGAAATCCATTTCCGCAGTTACAACATTTGGAAATTTATTTTGTACCTGGCTGTTCTACTTGTCTGTAATCTGCAACAGCCAATCAACAAATTGGAAAGGACCCTTTGTCAAGGTACAACTTAGACCGGTTTCAAGAAGAGCTGCTTAGCTATAGGAAAAGAGAGCTCCAGTTGGGTGTTCCTGTGTGATTGTGGTTCTCATGTTTAGACCATTTTTTTGTTTGCACATTTAAAGGACAACTCCACCTTAAAATAAAACATTTTTTTATTTGGGTCGAATACTACTAAAAACTACTGTACGTGTGCACTGAAAAATGGCTGCTGGACTAGGACTGTTTGCTCTTGGCACAAAATACGCTGATGATATTGAGAAAGACATTCCCTTCTGCCAGCGAGACTTAGGGAAAAGAAATGGAAGGGGCTACCAAACCTCAATGAACAATAGGATGTATAATAGATAGGAAAATGTTAATTGTAGAGCATTTAGAAAGCAGATTTAAGGCTTACATCTTAATCAGGTGCTGCTTAAGTCCTTTCAAGTGATTTTTTTATTTATTTAAATAAAAATAAATAAAAGTTGTATTTTATTGCTGGATGTTTATATTTTAATTTTATTGTAAAAACTGTAATGGTGGCCATGGGATAAATGCTCCAATGGACATGCTGTCATTTACCAGCCGTGTATATAAATGCAAAAAATAAACAAAAAAAAGCTATGCTTTAAAGTGTATGTAAACCCTATTATTATGCTTCTCTTATGTGTTTCCGATTGGTCTGGTAAATTTGCCGTTGGAAGAATTTTCTTATATCTGTTGGATCGTGTCAGAAATTCAGAGATGTCCTCAGCGCACTTCCCATGTTATCTCAGGGAGTCTTCCTAGTTCTTATTATGGACTACAGAACAATTACTCCCTATGAGTTGAGGAGAATGAGAGGGAATCAGTAGTTTAACAAAAAACAACTGGGCAGGGCTGACACCATTTTTGCTATCTAAGTTCAAAAGTCCAAAAGGGGAAATAAGGAGCTGAGTGCAATTCTGGCACATCAACAGACATTTTTCTTTACTTCTGTACTTCTCTATTAATAAAACACAGACCTGACTGGCCAGGGGATGAGGATTCTTAGAGGTCACATGACATCACTCTTATCTCTATTAATAAAACACAGACCTGACCGGAACAGTGAGAAGGATTCTGGAAGGTCACATGACATCTCTTATCTCTCTCTATTAATAAAACACAGACCTGACCGGAGAGGTGAGGAGGATTCTGGGAGGTCACATGACATCACTATTATCTCTATTAATAAAACACAGACCTGACCGGAGAGGTGAGGAGGATTCTGGGAGGTCACATGACATCACTCTTATCTCTATTAATAAAACACGGAGCTGACCGGAGAGGTGAGGAGGATTCTGGGAGGTCACATGACATCACTATTATCTCTATTAATAAAACATAGACCTGACCGGAGAGATGAGGATTCTGGGAGGTCACATGACATCACTCATCTCTGAAAGAGGGAAATAAGTGACCCTCTTTATCCTGGTTCACTTATGCAAAGTGAGTTAAATCTTCCTGACATGCTGCTAGCGAATAATAAAATATGCCACAAACACATAAAGACAATAAAGATGCAATTTAGTTGTCTTGGAATGAAGTTAGTTTACAGGGAAATTAGCAATTCAGCATCAATGCAACTTAATCAGATTGATGTTCAGATCGATGGTCAGGTTGCATCCTTCACAGATCCTTCAACGAGGTTCAGTAGGGCTGGTGTTGTTTTTAGTGCTTCAAACAATTGAAAAATAGACAACGTTGTGCCAATATTACCACTTAATGAGGCCCTTCCTCCCCCCTCACCAAGTACTCAGTGGTCAGCTGAGGACTTCTGCACAGTGCAGATTTATTTGGTATTTGCTCATCTGAGTCCATTTAAGCACAGTCAAAATTCTTATGCACTGATGAAGGAGTAGTGGACCCCGAAACATGTTGTCTTTATTCTGCTATGAATCAGTTTTATCATGAAATTACCATGGACTCTTGTACATTTGTTTGGCACTCTCATTGGATTGTATGCATGTGGATTCTAAACTCTGGGTCCTTCTTCCTGGGTGTGGTCAATTTTTTTGTGGAGTGCTGCTGAACTGGAGTCAGTGGGCCCAGTGACAATTTCCATGACCCTTAGAAAATCTGAATCCAGCACCCTATTTGTTCTTGTGTTTGGGCTATTGTATTCTGACAGCCGTCACCCGCAGCTGTCAGAACAGCTAATTAGCTGTAGTCGCTGCACGACCAGCAATTTTCATTCTGGCTCCTTGGAGATCGAGGTTGGTCATGCCAGTCGGCATTACCAGCACACCAGGGAACTCCATAAAAGGCTCCAACGTTTTATTGAATGATGACATCATAGCAGATAGCGACATTTCAGAGCCACGCAGGGCTCCTTCATCAGGCATGTGACCACGAAGGGGTCCTGCGTGGCTCTGAAACATTGTTATCTTCTGCCATAATGTGTTCATTCAATAAAGCATTGGATCCTTTTATGGAGTTCCCTGGTGTGCTGGTGATATATCTCTTGCCTTGAGGTCTTTCCAGTCTCCAGTCTTACCGCACCCACTTATTTTTCTGAAATTTTCGGGAACGTGTGCGTCGGGAAAATTGCTTTGGTTGGTGTCAGTAAGGCCACCCACAGTGCGAATTTTGCCCGATTCAGCAGGAAGCTGCCAAAAGTTGATCTGTGTATGGCCAGCTTAATGAGCATTTCTTCCAATGAGCACCAGTGCTATGGGTGTCAAGGTGACTAGGGCTACATGTGGACCTTCAGTCTTTGCAGTGTGGCCCTTGGGCTCCAGCTGTGATTTGTAATGAGGTTCTAATAGCAGTGATCTCTAGAAGTTTCATGTAACATTTTCCCGGCCTACGACTTTCTCCTGCAGCATGACTCCAGTCTACAACCACTTCGGTAGAACAGTCCTTGCCCATTTCCTCTAGTAAGCCTTCAATCCATAACAGGTTTCTGTAGCATTACATATAATAAATAATATATGTGGCCTTTTAGTGATGTCAGGGGCCACCTTTAAGGGCTCTATCCTTAGTAAGCTGCCATCCAGTGATCTAAACCCTGTATAAGCTCTGTATTAGAGTAGAATTTACACGGGGTTAATGACCTGCTTCCCTAGTTCATGTGTTTGGGCCTGGAGATTGACTTCTCAGGTCTAAGCACTGCATCCTGGGAGCTAGGGGAGAATGTCACCTGTTCCTCCCATACCAGAAGGACTGAGTACTAGAGATAAGCTCAGGTGACCTCCAAACTAATCTTTAACCCAAACTGCTTTTTTGTACTCCATTGAGCTGCGCGTCGGGTGTGCCTCTATACCCCTTGAAGGCAGCTTTCAGCAACAGCCAGCCCAGCTAATGGAGGGGGTGGGGGTCACAAATACTAGCTCCCAACTGTTGATCACTGTCAGTGTCCAGAAACACCATATTTATGGAAATATTGCACCCTCATTGTATAGATCAGTGGTCTCCAAACTGTGGCCCTCCGGGAACTATTCCTCCCACTGAAATTAACGGGCACTATTCCTCCCATTAACACCAATGATGGGGCACTATTCCTCCACTTATTCCAGTGATGGGGCACTATTCCTCCCACTGACACCAATGATGGGTCACTGTTCTTCCCACTGACACCAATGATGGGGCACTATTCTTCCCATTGATACCAATGATAGGGCGCTATTCCTCTAACTGACACCAATGATGGGTCACTTTTCCTCCCAATGATGGGGCTCTATTCCTTCTCCTAGTGACCACATGCGCCATGTCATTTTGTTACTCCCTCTGACCATCAAGCCTGAGGCATTGTTTAATCCCACTGACACTATGGCATTTTCAACTCTTGCGCCCCTAAAGCCTGAAGGACAGTAATCTGGCCCTTTGTTAAGAAAGTTTGGAGAGCCCTGGCATAGATGTACAATGAGCTGTAAGATAGGGTGACCAGACATCCCCGGTTTCCGGGGACAGTCCCCGGATTGAGGACACTGTCCCCGGACCAAGTCTGTCCCCGGTTTTGTCCCCGGATTGGATTTGAACAGGGGCTGGGGCAATTTCAAAGACAGTCAGTGCATAATTAAAAAAAAAAAAATTAATTACACCCCCCCGCTCTGCCGCTCCTACTAGCTTAGGGGGGGGGGGTGTTTTTTTCCATTATCTGTGCCCCTTTCTGATGATTATGTGCTGGTCAGAGCGAAGGGAATATTTCTTCAGTTTCGGGCACATGCCCATTCAGCTCCGCTCGCATGTTCTTCTGCCTTGGCTCAAGTCCCGGCCAGCCACCTGCCTGTTTATCTCCTTCCCTTCCTTGGTGGAGTGATCTTCCTCCGCTCCCCACCCAGTAGTAACCGGGGGCCCGAAGAGTAAGACTTAACAGGCTGTGAGGCGGGCGGCAGCGGCGACGACAGGCAGGGAGTCGCTGATTGCCGTCATTACTAGTAAAAAAAAAAAATATGTCTCCGGATTTCATTTTAAAAATCTGGTCGCCTTACTGTAAGATGATCCCGTAACAGTGTCTGTAGTGACTTTTGTTTTAGGGGCATGTAATAGGGCTGCTGGAGATACCATATTTGATGGTTTACCAAAATGGTTTACAAATGTGGCCTTTTCCATAAGTTCAACTCCACACAACTCCCCCCTCAGCCCCCCCCCCAATACTTACCTGAGCCCATCTTGATCCAGCGATGTTGCACAAGAGACACGGCTGTCCAGGACTCCCCTCCTCCTTGGCTGAGACAGCAGCGCAACGTCATTGGCTCCCGCTGCTGTCAATCAAAGTCAGTGAGAAAGTGGGTGGGTAAAAAAGACCCCGGATCTCATATTTACACTAAAATGCAATAAAAAAAAAGTCATTTGAAAAAAAAAAATACAAACTATCTCTTTAGGAGCTATGGGCGGAAGTGATGTTTTGACGTCGCTTCCGTCTTGCTATGGTATGGAGACGGGTGGGGGCCATCTTCCCCTCACTCGACTCCATACCCAGCCACCAGAAGGACCCGATCACCTCCGATCGGACCCCTCTCCCGCGGCCGATAACAGTGATCTCGCAGAGACCACCATTTTTGGAAACCGGACCGCCAGGTGAAGAAGAGGATACTTAGGTTATGGTAGATAGCTGCTGCCATAACAGAGATATCCCTCTTCAAACAGCCGATGTATATCGGCGTGCGGCGGTCCGGAAGTGGTTAAGTGGTCTCACAGAACCAGCAACTAAGTGCTTAAACAAGAAAAAAATTAAAACAATTTCACATTCCCTATCCCCCCCTCTATTCCAGGCATGCCCATCCAGATGAGATCCCACCATGCAGGAGTCTGGAGACCCCATGGGGGTCTTAGCATTGGGTAGTCGACAAGTCATTCCCAGAATAAAAAAAAGTCAGGAGCTACAATCACTGCAGTACATTTTTGCCATACCAGCACACCACCAGGTTTAGCGATATTCAAGAGGCTGCATGTCGAGCTGTAGGCGTGGGGACTACTGCCAAAGACATATAAGGTCAACCAGGAGTAGGGTTCAGCCTGGGATAGAATGGGCATGTAGAGAATGATGCCCCAACATCTAAGCACTAGTGGAGGGATTGTCTAGCCAGAGTTGTCAAAGTTCATTGAATTTTTTGGGACACCCTCTCCTCAGGTAAGTAGCTGTCTAGTTTGGCAGGGTTTTGTTAATCAACCCTTCCTAGAAAGTCAGGGAAGGGTCTGCGGGTTTCTTTCAATGGAGAATAATAGCTTTGCTGGCATAACAAAATAAGTGGGCTGAGTAGAGTGCGTTGTGCTCTAGTGGAAGCTAGACCCTCCACCAAGCCCAAGAGACCAACTGATACAGTCATGGGTAAGTGCATAGAGATGACCCCAGTGATAAATTGCAACATATCTTTCCAAAATCCCTGTATCACTGGGCAATACCAAAATAGGTGGCCGGGGAATGTGAGCATCGCCAGCATTGCACGGAGACCTGTGGGTATATACACTATATTACCAAAAGTTATGGGACGCCTGCCTTTACACGCACATGAACTTTAATGACATCCCAGTCTTAGTCCGTAGGGTTCAATATTGCGTTGGCACACTCATTGAAGCTATAACAGATTCAACTCTTTTGGGAAGGCTGTCCACAAGGTTTAGGAGTGTGTCTATGGGAATGTTTGACCATTCTTCCAGTAGCGCATTTGTGAGGTCAAGCAGTTATGTTGGACGAGAAGGCCTGGCTCATAGTCTCTGCTCTAATTCATCCCAAGGGTGTTTTATCGGGTTGAGGTTAGGACTCTGTGCAGGCCAGTCAAGTTCCTCCACCCCAAACTTTCTCATCCATGTCTTTGTGGACTTTGCTTTGTGCACTGGTCCAAATCATTTGGTGGAGGGGGGATTATGGTGTGGGGTTGTTTTTCAGGGGTTGGGTTTGGCCCCTTAGTTCTAGTGAAGGGAACTCTTAAGGCGTCAGCATACCAAGACATTTTGGACAATTTCATGCTCCCAACTTTGTGGGAACAGTTTGGGGACGGCCCTTTCCTGTTCCAACATGACTGTGCAGCAGTGCACAAAGCAAGGCCCATGAAGACATGGATGAGCGAGTTGGGGTGGAGGAACTTGACTGGCCTGACCACAACCTGATAGAACACCTTTGGGATGAATTAGAGCGGAGACTGCGAGCCAGGCCTTTGCGTCCACATCAATGCCTGACCTCACAAATGCGCTTCTGGAAGAATGATCAAAAATTCCCATAGACACACTCCTAAACCTTTTAATAAACTTCCCAGAAGAGTTGAAGCTGTTATAGCTGCAAAGGGTGGGCCAACTCAATATTGAACCCTACGGACTAAGACTGGGATGCCATTAAAGTTCATGTGCGTGTAAAGGCAGGTGTCACAATACTTTTGGAAATATAGTGTATGTGCCAGTTTTGGAGGGGTATAATACATTTTGTGAAAGAATTTAAAATGGATCAGATGGTCCCTAGCAGACGCCAGATATGTGAAGGAAGAGTCCCCCATGCCATACCAGTCTTTGGTTCTCCCTTTTTTTAAAAGTGGCCTCCAAGTTCTGGGGAAGAGGCTCTTGTGTGCATCTGCATGGGGACAAGGTATCTTGAGGTACCCTCCCAATATTGAGGGCATGTGGCCTGGTGTGGTTTGGAGGGTGCTGCATAATTGCTGTCCCCTTCCCTCTTTCCTGGCTGGGTATGGGTCTGGTATGGATTTTGAGTAGGGGACCCCACTCCAAAATTCTTTTTATGGGGAGGGGGTCATCCTCAAAATTTATACCAGACCCTTATCAAGGCATGCAGCCTTGGTGGTGAAAAAAAAGGGGAGGGCAGCGAACAAGCGCCACATATCCCCTCTCCCTCCTGAACCATAGCAGGCCACAAGCCCTGAAGAACAAAACAATAGCTTGGGTGCCTTCCCAAAATTTGTTCCAGAATCTTATTGAGGTATGCAGCCCGGTTTGCCAGAGAAGGATGGGGCAGTGAGTGTGCATCAGAAAAAAATTACATGATTCAGCTCCAATTTCTGTGAGGTTCAGGTGCTGTATTTGGGGTGTACGGACATCCCACTGGGCTTGGCAAACATCCAGCAACCTCAACTTTGCTTGGTTTGGTAATTCCTGCCCTTGGCCATCATTGAACCCTATGTCCCCCTCCTGAGTCATCTGCACTGCCATTGAAGATGAGCACAATTATTTAAATATTAAAAATTATTTATATTGAGCCAACAGTTTGTGTTTTACAAAATAAAGGGATACAGTACAGTTACAATTCAAGACAAGAGGGTTAGGAGGGCCCTGCCCATTAGAGCTTACAATCTCAACAATGAGGTGCCCCCATTCATATGGTCATTGCGGTCTGAGGGTGCAAGAGGCCTTATACTTGCATTTTTGGCCACGCCTTCATTTGGAGGAGTGCGGGCAAAGTGTGCCAGTTAAGCTACAGATTCCTTGCTAAGGGTTACATGAAAGCCAGCACCATCTTGGGCCATATGCTCATCTGCCATGGAGTCCTCTCTATTGTTTTTCTTAGTCATCCCCATTAAATGTAACGTCGCCTGCAGGTAGGGGAGAAGTACCTGTAGGCAAGGCTGTCTTAATGCATGGGCACCCTTGGGCACTGCCCAGGGGCCCCAGGTGCCCCATGATAATCTTGCATTACATCAAACTGGACAACTGTCCCAGATTTGCTGGGATAGTCACTCTTTTTAGTAAGTTCTCCCAGGGATAGCTGTGTCCCAGACAGCATCCCGGAAACTGTACTGTGCCCACCTGATCCCAGTATCTTGACCTCCTGACCTAACTCCCCCCTCCATACCCTTCTGACTCCCCCCTGTACTGTGCCCTTTGTGTTGACTAGTCTTTGATTTATGGCATGTTTTCTTATTGTTTAAAATCTATTTTATTGAAAGTACTAATAAATATATGTTTAATTCCAACTATTTATAGTTTATTCTTGAGAGTAGGTGCGTAAATTGGGTCAGGCTGGTAGGGGCCAAGTGCATCACTTTGCCCAGGGGCCTATGATGCTATTAAGATGGCCCTGCCTGTAGGAGCATGTAGGAATGGTACAGTCATGCCATGAAGGGGTGACTCAAGATCCTTAGTGGGTTTTGTTCGTTGCCATCTTGGGCCATACACTCTGCTGGCATGGAGTCCTCTCTATTGTTTTTCTTAAGTCATTTCAAGGAGATGTAACATCCCGGAAGATGGGGGGAGAAGTATCTGTAGGAGCATGTGGGAAAGGTACAGTGCTGCTGTGATGGAGTGATTCAAGATGCACAGTGCATGCCGTTCAGCACCATCTTGGATCATACGCTCATCGGCAATGGAGTCCACTCGATTGTTTTTCTTAGTCATACCAACAAGATGTAGCGTCGCTGGCAGGTAGGGGGAGAAGTACCTGTAGGAGCACATAGGAAAAGTACAGTCCTGCCGTGAAGGAGTGATTAGTGATTCAAGATCCACAGTGGGTGCCGTTCAGTGCCATCTTTTTTTTCTTAGTCATCCCAGCGAGATGCAATGTCCCAGCAGCTAGAGGGAGACGTACCTGAAGGAGCACGTAGGAAAGGTACAGTACTGCAGTGAAGGAGTGATTCAAGATCTGCAGTGGGTGCCAATCACTGTGTGACCTGCTATGTGCATGTTTGGCCACGTGCCTCCATTAAAACAACAGGGGTTCTTATCCTTCTCCCCCCAAATGTTTGGTTTTAGACACACTATAATCAATGAGATGGAGTAAAGGGGGCTTTTGAGTATGTCTTGAGAGTTGCAGGGGCCTAGCTACATTGGTACCCTTTGATACCCGTACTACTAAGTCACTGACCCCTGAACCTTACGGTGCCTACTATCCAACACCGGTATTGGCTTAATACATGTTCCAGACCACGATTTTACTTCACAGCGATTAAAAAGAACTGAGACTTTTCCCGTTCTGCAAACTGTGTAAGTTGGCTTCTTCCAAAGGTCGACATGCCATATTCCTTTACCCATAATCCCCTTGTTTTCACCTGCTACCCCGCTGTCTATCTCCCTGAGGGGTGATCAACTCCGCAACGCAACAGCCGGTGCCGATCAGCACTTTCTTTATACCTAAAGCGCTTACCACAGCAAGAACACAGAAAAGGCTTTTCCCCCGTGTGGACCCTCTGATGGGTGAGGAGAATCGACTTGGCCGTAAAACCTTTCCCACACTCCGAACAGGTGTAAGGGTAGGCGCCCGTGTGAGTGGCCTGGTGGCGAACCAGACCTGACTTCTGTGCAAATGTCTTCCCACACTCGGAGCAGGAGTACGGGTGGAAACCCGTGTGTGTCCTTTTGTGCCTCACAAGGGTGGACTTTTGCGCAAAGCTTTTCCCGCACTGGGTACACGGAAATGGCTTTTCTCCTGAGTGAGTTCTTTGATGAGCGTCAAGGTTTGACTTCTTCAGAAAACGTCTCCCACAGGCGGAGCATGAGTACGGCTTGTCTCCTGTGTGGATAGACTGATGGCTGACTAGGTTGTGTTTGTACGAAAAAGTTTTCCCGCACTGAGAACACGAATACAGTTTCCACCTCCCAAAAGCCTTTTGGTGGCCAATTAGACCTGATTTAGACTCAAAGCGTTCCCAACAAGCTCGGGTCGTCTGGTGACAAAGAAGATCATCAGGCAGAGAAAAACATTGACCGCACTCTGAACATTGGAGATCTCCATCTGCTTCAGGGGGAGGACAAAGTGCGATGGTCGTGTGTTGGTCGGGAATACACCGACCATTAGTAGAGGGATCAAGCGATGGATCCGTGCTGTGAAGTAACGGATGGACATCTGTGGTATTGGAACATTCTTGAGAAGAGTTGGAGGTGAGGTCCACGTCATCTTCTGTTTCACCTCCTGTAGAGACAACTGGAGGCTTCTCCTTGTGGTTCAAGTTGTGTTGTCCATCTGGTAGAAAAAGAAACAGAGGGGAAAGAGTACCAGTAAATATGTTCTTCAAAAACCAACAATCACCATTTTCACTACCTAACTGTGTCAAAGAAGAGGGCGCCAACTTAGTACAGTATATAAAAAATACTTTATATAAAAACATAACAAGTGGCAACTCACGAGATACATAGGATAAGAGCATGTAATTTACCCAGTTCGGTTTGTATGCATCTGAGTGGAATACAAGCTCTTATCATTACCTAAGCTATCCTTAGCAAAGCTACAACATAATTACACACATGAAGGTGCAGTGGGGGGTATAGGATTATACTAAAAGGTCCATAGGTCCAAGGGTATCTATGGCAGTTCCTCAATCGGACTGAAGTAATCTCTGCAATATACAAAGTGGCACATAAATGTGAAGTGGAAGGAAAATGATAAATGGTTTTCAATTTTTTTTACAAATAAATATATGAAAAGTGTGGGGTACATTTATATTCAGCTCCCTTTACTCTGATACCCCTAACTAAAATCTAGTGGAACCAATTGCCTTCAGAAGTCACCTAATTAGTAGATAAAGTCCACCTGTGTGTAATTTAATCTCAGTATAAATACAGCTGTTCTGTGAAGCCCTCAGAGGTTTGTTAGAGAACCTTAGTGAACCAACAGCATCATGAAGGCCAAGGAACACACCAGACAGGTCAGGGATACATTTGTGGAGAAGTATAAAGCAGGGTTAGGTTATAAATAATATCCCAAGCTTTGAACATCTCACAGAGCTCTGTTCAATCCATCATCCAAAAAATGGAAAGAGTATGGCACAACTGCAAACCTACCAAGACATGGCCGTCCACCTAAACTGACCGGCCGGGCAAGGAGAGCATTCATCAGAGAAGCAGCCAAGAGGCCCATGGTAACTGGAGGAGCTGCAGAGATCCACAGCTCGGGTGGGAGAATCTTTTCACAGGACAACTATTAGTCGTTCACTCCACAAATCTGCCATTTATGGAAGAGTGGCAAGAAGAAAGCCATTGTTGAAAGAAAGACATAAGAAGTCCTATTTGCAGGTTGGGAGAAGCCATTGGGGGGGACACAGGAAGCATGTGGAAGAAGGTGCTCTGGTCAGACAAGACCAAAATTGAACTTTTTGGCCTAAAAGCAAAACGCTATGTGTGGTGGAAAACTAACCCTGCACATCACGCTGAACACACCATCCCCACCGTGAAACATGGTGGTGGCAGCATCATGTTGTGGGGATGCTTTTCTTCTGCGGGGACAAGGAAGCTGGTCAGAGTTGATGGGAAGATGGATGGAGCCAAATACAGGGCAATCTTAGAAAAAAAACTGTTATGCCGCGTACACACGATCGGAAATTCCGGCAAGAAAACTGTGGATTTTTTCCCAACAAAATGTTGTCTCAAACTTGTGTTGCATACACACGGTCACACAAATTCCGACCGTCAAGAACGTGGTGACGTACAAGACATACGACGAGCCGAGAAAAATTAAGTTCAATAGGCAGTGCGGCTCTTCTGCTTGATTGCGAGCATGCGTGGTTTTTGGTGCGTCGGAATTGCATACAGACGTTTGGAATTTCCAGCAAGAACTTTTCTTGTCGGAAAAATTGAGAACCAATGGAGCATCGAACTTTTCTTGTCGGAATTTCCTCTCCTGTGTACGCGGCATTAGAGTCTGCAAAAGACTTGAGACTGGGGTGGAGGTTCACTTTCCAGCAGGACAACGACCCTAAACATGGAATTGTTCAGATCAAAGCATATTCATGTGTTAGAATGGCCCAGTCAAATTCCAGACCTAAATCACATTGAGAATCTGTGGCAAGACTTGAAAATTGCTGTTCACAGACGCTCTCCATCCAATCTGACAGATCTTAAGATATTTTGCAAAGAAGAATGGGCAAAAATGTCACTCTCTAGATGTGCAAAGCTGGTAGAGACATCCCCAAAAAGACTTGCAGCTGTAATTGCAGGGAAAGGTGGTTCTACAAAGTATTGACTCAGGGGGGCGCTATACAAATGTACCCCACACTTTTCACATATTTATTTCTAAAAATGTTTGAAAACCATTTATCATTTTTCTTCCACTTCACAATTATGTGCCACTTTGTGTCGGTCTATCATATGAAATCCCAATAAAATACATTTACGGTTTTGGTTGTAACATGACAAAATGTGGAAAATTTCAAGGGGTACGAATACTTTTTCAAGGTGCATTTTTTGTGCTTGCACCTGTCGCCCGCTCAATGTATATATACTTAGCAAGTGGTTAAAGGATAATGATAGTTGATTTTAAAGTTCTACCTCTACAAAGGTAAGATCCTAATGCCGCGTACACACGATCGGAATTTCCGACAACAAATGTTCGATGGGAGCTTTTGGTCGGATATTCCGACCGTGTGTAGGCTCCATCGGACATTTGCTGTCAGAATTTCCGACAACAAATGTTTGAGAACTGGTTCTCAATTTTTTCGACAACAAAAGTTCTTGTCTGAAATTCCGATCGTCTGTAGTCAATTCTCCTACGCATCGATCGTCAAGTCAAAATCCTACGCATGCTCGGAATCAATTAGACGCATGCTCGGAATCATTGAACTTCATTTTTCTCGGCTCGTCGTACGTGTTGTACGTCTCCGCGTTCTTGACGTTCGGAATTTCCGACAACATTTGTGTGACTGTGTGTATGCAAGACAAGTTTGAGCCAACATTCGGTCGGAAAAAAATCCACGGTTTTGTTGTTGGAATGTCTGATCGTATGTACGCGGCATAACAGTTAGCAAAGAAAACAAATGATTGTGGGTTCAAAGAGTACTCAGCCACTAAGGAGGACACAGAAGAGTCTAAAGAGAAGAGCCAGGGTCCAATAGAGGCTGATGGCTCATCACCCCTCCACTGGGCACATACTATCCCCACATTACTGTCTACTGACAAAGGAGGGAGGAGAAGAAGAGATGTTGTGGTGACTGAACAAGGAGGATCTGGGACTCTTCTCTGGATTTAGTGTTTATTCCTCACCTTTGCCGATCTCAGGAGGGATTTCCTTTTCCTTACACGGCTCATCACCCGTCACACATGGATCATCTTCTTCAGGTTCTACTTTAACAACAATCAGGTCTTCACCCTAAATATGATAAACACTTTCAGTATCATCAACTGCAGTGTCAGATTTAGCAAATGAAAACAACTTAATTTGTGTTTAGAAAGGCCCTCAGTTCCATCTACCTGATAATCCTGACCTTCCTGTGTGGAATCCCGGGAATACAGAGGACGGGGACATCTCTCTGCTGGGTTTCCATTACTGGATCCATCTGTAGGAAACACACACACTGACTGAATACTGAGCACTGCTTATAGATCTCTTAATAAACAAGGTTCAATAAATGCTTTATTGGACGTAACGCGTAAGGGCGGTCAGATCATTGAGTCAGATGATGAGGGATCTAGGTGGACCCTCCGTACTGCTCTCTCCTTTACAATAAAGTCTCCTCTTACCCGGTGATGTGAGGGGCGGCTGATTCTCCATCATGACGTCCTTGTAGAGATCCTTGTGTCCTTCTAAATACTCCCACTCCTCCATGGAGAAATAGACAGTGACATCCTGACACCTTATAGGAACCTGACACACACAATGATACAGTCACCATCCAGACACATCCCTTGTCTGTTACTGGATAATGTCCCAGAATTCCCGGCACCGCTCACCTCTCCTGTCAACAGATCAATGATCTTCTGGGTGACCTCCAGGATCTTCTTCTTTTCAGGTGTCATTAAAGGAGGTGGAAACCCCATGATAGGGCAATGGCTCTGACTCCATCCTCCGGACACAGGGGTGCAACTACTGAGCACCACACTGTCTTTAGTCTCTTTCCTCAAAGGTCCATAATCCTAAACAGAAATATCAACGTATGAGATGTGGGTCTCCATCCCATAGTGCTCTGTAAGATCCTTTCAAGCATTCATGGCAATGTGATCTCCCAAAATCCTCCTCACCTCTCCAGTCAGGTCTGTGTTTTATTAATAGAGATAAGAGTGATGTCATGTGACCTCCCAGAATCCTCCTCACCTCTCCGGTCAGGTCTGTGTTTTATTAATAGAGATAAGAGTGATGTCATGTGACCTCCCAGAATCCTCCTCACCTCTCCGGTCAGGTCTGTGTTTTATTAATAGAGATAAGAGTGATGTCATGTGACCTCCCAGAATCCTCCTCACCTCTCCGGTCAGCTCTGTGTTTTATTAATAGAGATAAGAGTGATGTCATGTGACCTCCCAGAATCCTCCTCACCTCTCCGGTCAGCAGGTAGATGATCTCCAGGGTGAGCTGTAATATCCTCTCGGTCTTACTCTTCTCTTCTTCTCCTCTCTGTGGATCATTAGGTGCGGAAACTTGCATCAACGGTGACTCGTCAGGAGAAGATTTCAGAATAACCATTTTTTACGGCTCTAAATAATTTCAGCCTAATAACAAAACACGATGAATAAATGAGCCAATAAATAAATAAAATAGAACATTGAGCCACATTATGATCGCCTCCCTGAAACATTAATTTGCAAAACTGAATCTTCTTCCAACAAGGTGCGGATATGATGGTCGGTACAAAAGAGAGGAGGCCAAGGAGAGCCTGGAGCAAGCTGGCCAGAGCAGATTTAAAACACGTTGGCTTGAGACGACGTCATAGACAGAAAACACTTATTGCAACATTGAGGTTTCCAAGAGTCCTTCTCTTCCCCATATGACGTCACCAAGCCAAGGTGCGGCTGGCACACAAAGAGTGCAACAACCTTCCAGGCTCCCACCACCACAGAAAACCCTTCCAGGCCCCCACCACCACAGGAAAACCTTCCGGGCTCCCACCACCACAGAAAAACCTTCTGGTCTCCCACCACCACAGAAAAACCTTTCCAGGCTCCCACCACCACAGAAAAACCTTCCAGGCTCCTATCACCACAGAAAAACCTTTCTAGGCTCCCACCACCACAGAAAAACCTTCTGGTCTCCCACCACCACAGAAAAACCTTTCTAGGCTCCCACCACCACAGAAAAACCTTCTGGTCTCCCACCACCACAGAAAAACCTTTCCAGGCTCCCACCACCACAGAAAAACCTTCTGGTCTCCCACCACCACAGAAAAACCTTTCCAGGCTCCCACCACCACAGAAAAACCTTCTGGTCTCCCACCACCACAGAAAAACCTTCTGGTCTCCCACCACCACAGAAAACCCTTTCCAGGCTCCCACCACCACAGAAAAACCTTTCCAGGCTCCCACCACCACAGAAAAACCTTCTAGTCTCCCACCACCACAGAAAAACCTTTCCAGGTTCCCACCACCACAGAAAAACATTTCCAGGCTCCCACCACCACAGAAAAACCTTCTGGGCTCCCATCAACACAGAAAAACCTTCTAGGCTCCCACCACCACAGAAAAACCTTCCAGGCTCCCACCATCACAGAAAAACCTTCCGGGCTCCCACCACTGCAGAAAAACCTTCTGGGCTCTCACCATCGCAGAAAAACCTTTTGGGCTCCCACCATCACAGAAAAACCTTCCGGGCTCCCACCATCACAGAAAAACCTTCCGGGCTCCCACCACCACAGAAAAAACATTCTGGGCTCCCACAGCCACAGAAAAACATTCCTGGCTCCCACCACCCCAGAAAAACCTTCCAGGCTCCCATCATCACAGAAAAACATTCTGGGCTCCCACAACCACAGAAAAACATTCCGGGCTCCCACCATCACAGAAAAACCTTCCGGCTCCCACCATCACAGAAAACCCTTCTGGGCTCCCACCATCACAGAAAAACCTTCTGGGCTCCCACAACCACAGAAAAACCTTCCAGGCTCCCACCACCACAGAAAAACATTCCTGGCTCCCACCACCCCAGAAAAACCTTCCAGGCTCCCACTATCACAGAAAAACATTCTGGGCTCCCACAACCACAGAAAATCATTCCTGGCTCCCACCACCCCAGAAAAACCTTCCAGGCTCCCACCATCACAGAAAAACCTTCTGGGCTCCCACCATCACAGAAAAACATTCTGGGCTCCCACCATCACAGAAAAACATTCTGGGCTCCCACCATCACAGAAAAACATTCTGGGCTCCCACCACCACAGAAAAACCTTCCAGGCTCCCACCACCACAGAAAAACCTTCCAGGCTCCCACCATCACAGAAAAACCTTCCAGGCTCCCACCACCCCAGAAAAACCTTCCAGGCTCCCACCATCACAGAAAAACTCTCCAGGCTCCCACCACCACAGGAAACCCTTCTGGGCTCCCACCACTGCAGAAAAACCTTCCAGGCTCCCACCACCACAGAAAAACCTTCCAGGTTCCCACCACTGCAGAAAAACCTTCCAGGTTCCCACCACTGCAGAAAAACCTTCCAGGCTCCCACCACCACAGAAAAACCTTCCATGCTCCCACAATCACAGAAAAACATTCCTGGCTCCCACCACCCCAGAAAAACCTTCCAGGCTCCCACCACCACAGAAAAACATTCTGGGCTCCCACCACCACAGAAAAACCTTCCATGCTCCCACCATCACATGACTACCAACATTTGAGTGCTTAGAGGAAAAACTTTGCTGAAAGAAACTTCAAAAAATTGTTGCCGGCTAAGAATACAGCCTACGCATTTCACTGGCTTCCTACAATTATAATATAAAAAAAAAATCAAAATCAAATTTAAGATTATAAAATACTCAAACTACAATGCAATACAATAATATATAAAATATACATTACAGAGGTAGATTCTTGCAGGTGATTTTTTTTTTTTTCTCAGTTCAACAACAGAACCTGAACACATTCTGTACAGCAAGAAACAGCTCCAAGGCAGGGAGCAGAGCAACCTGGAATTGTATTCATGGGAATGGTCCACAACAAAATGGCCGACAGGGTCACTACTGCTGCAAACCCCGCCGACCAGCCAAAAAAACACAGAAACATGTTGTTTTATAACACATAGCTTGTCACTGTCTAGCACAAATGTGAAGACAACAGGAAAAAAAAAAGAGAAGGAAAACCTAGAGAACAAGTAACATTTGGTCTACAATAAAATGGCCGCCATGGTCGCTGCTGCTACAAACCCCTCCAGCCAGCAAAAACAACAACAACAAAAAAATAAACATTTTGTTTCAATACACATAGCTTGTCACTGTTTAGCACAAATATGAAGACAAGAGGAAAAAAAGAAACCTGGACAGCAACCCCAGCAACCATTGGTCTACAACAAAATGGCCGCCGTGGTCACTGCTGCTACAACCGCACCAGCCAGCAAAAAAAAAAAAAAAGAAAGATTTTGTGTCATAACTGGTAGTTTTTCACTGTCTAGCATAAATATGAAGACGACAAGGAAAAAAAACCGTGGAGCCAGTAACCCTTGGTCTACAACAAAATGGTCGCCGTTTTTTTCAGTCCTTTTTAATTAAAGCTTCATTAATTTTTTTTTTTAAAAAGCAGTCAAAATGAAGAACTAAGAGATATGTCTAGTTATGAAGTATAAAATCATCAAAAATATGGAGGCAGAATAGATTGAAGAAAGTGTATGTCCGCATTGTTGGGCTCCGACATAATGGCCGCCGCTGAGCTGCTCTGGGCAGGAAATTACAATAAAAGGACAGCAACCCCGGAAGTGATAATGAAGGTTTGTTTTTTTTACTGGTGGAGAGGGAGCTGGAGGTGAGAAATTCACATTTATTGTCAGTGCATTTCATTGTTCATGTATACAACACACATAGAAATGGTTTCCTGACAGAAGTCAGATAGAAAAACACCCTTTATTCCAGTTCTGTATTTGTTTATATTTATTTTATATATTTTTATTTATTTTAAATGAAATACAGCAAGTGTCATCCTATTAGCTTCCAGTATGCCCCTCAGGGCGGTGCTATGAGCCCTCTTGGGTTCTATTGCTTTGCCCATCGCAACTGTCTAACACAGGAAGGCACTTGAGCGTAGCGTTTTTCACGTTTCCATACAGCGTTTTTCAGGTGTTTTTGAGCTTTGGCGTTTTTATTTTTATTTTTTATTAGCCAATAGAGAAAACTATTATCTGTTGCATTATTTGTTGCTAGGTATTTCAGCTGTTCCATTATTTTTATTATTATTCGTTTTCATTAGGGTAAGAGGTTAGAGTTAAAGCGGAGGTTCACCCAAAAGTGAACCTCCGCTTTTCGGAAACCCTCCCCCCCCCCTCCGGTGTCACATTTGGCACCTTTCGGGAGGGTGTGCAGATACCTGTATAAAACAGGTATTTGCACCACTTCCGGGTATAGACTCCCACGGGAGTCCCGCCCCATCGCGTCCCCCTTCGTTGTGTTCTGGGAAACACACGGCTCCCAGAACACAGCGGGGACCAGTGAGGACGGCGCAGCGCGACTCGCGCATGCGCAGTAGGGAACCGGGCAGTGAAGCCGCAGCGCTTCACTTCCTGATTCCCTCACCGAGGATGGCAGCGGGGGAAGCCGAGAGCCGAGCGGTAGCTCGGCTTCGGCTGCCGACGTCGCGGCGACCTGGACAGGTAAGTGTCCATTTTCTAAAAGTCAGCAGCTGCAGTATTTGTAGCTGCTGGCTTTTAAAAAAAAATAAAAAATTCCGATGAACCTCCGCTTCAAGGTTAGGTTACGGTTAGGATTATTATTTTTTTATTTGTTTTTAGGCTGTTAATAATACTACTACTAATAATAATATTAATGATATCAAATGAATAAATGTAAATAAAATAAACACATAAAAATAAAAATAAATCAATTCAATAAATGAATACTAAGTAATATAAAAAATAAATAGTTAACCCCTAAACATTATAAAATAATAAATATTGAGTGTATTATGTATGATTTGACTACTATGTGGACTTGTTTTGTCCTCTCAATGTATCTGTTATGTTACTGTGTACACATGGCTACTGTGAGAACCTGGACTCGCCTTTTGTGGTTGAAATAAAATATTTGAAAGAAAAAATAATAAAAATAAATAACTAAACATCTTAGCTCTAACACAAAATAAATAAATTTATTATTAATATTTTTTTTTGGTTTGGGTTTAATAATAATGTATTCAATATTTTTTAAGGTTAGGGGTTTAATTATTATTTATTCATGTTTTATTACTTAAATGAATAAAGTAAATGAATAATATTATGATTTCTAGTTATTTGTGTATTTATTTTACATTTATTTATTCATATATTATTACTTTTTTATGTTTAAAAAATTATAATTTAAGCAGAAAATCAAACAAAAAACGTGCGTCTGCGCACAAAAACGTGCCAATGGCGCATTTCAATTATTTTATTTTTTTTAAAGCCTGTGGTGTGTGAACACACTTTAAAAACTCCACCCGGTGCAAAAAAAAAAAGGTGCACACATAAATGTGAGACACAACATGCACAGGGTGTACACATAGTCCTCTAAAGGAGAAGGACCTTGACTCTGATCCCCCGGGGCGTTAGGCTCCAGACGCGGACTGAGGTACTTCACTTGGTCCGACTGCCCAAAACCAGACGCACACCATTCTTTGGAAGGTCTGCCGAGACAGACCCACCCAAGTAGTAGGGAGGGGCTCCCCCGAAGGGAGACCCCATGAGAGAGGTCGAACCGAGCCAGAAGGCCATGTCCACCCTTTTCCAAGATGTTCAAGGCAGGCCCGAGGACCTACACCCTACTCGTCAAACGTGAACAAACGTGTACAACAACAAAAAAGGGGAAAGTGACACGACAAGCTCACAAAAATAAATAGAGGGGAGGTGAAAGTGCCATTGTGTGAAACAATGGCCGGCCCTTCGGCGCATTTCGATTTATTTCTATGAGAATAAAAAACATGCCAAATATCCTCAAATTTGCCCGATTCGAGCTACAAAAGAAGCTCCAGAACTTATTTGAGCTTCAGGAGACTTGGAGTGTAGATGTGAACCATCTCCATAGAGAAAAATTCATTTTTTTTTCTCCTCCAGCGTTTTGGAGCTTCAAGCTCCAAAACACTGAGGTGTCAATTGGGCCTAAGTGTGCTTCCAGCTGTGGGGTGGTGGTAGAGGAATGGGCTTTCAGGTGCCTGCAGCTCCATCACTGGCCAATCACAGGTCAGGGAATTGGTGACTGAGGTGTACTGTTTCTCTGTCCTGAAGGAAGGGGAGGTCACTGACTTGGCTGTGTTGTCTGGCAGGGGTGCAAAGCCCCCCACCAGCAGCTCTATTGCTTTCCCTTCTTTTCCCCACGGCTTTGTATGGCATCTGAGTGCAAGAAAAATGTATGGGAGTTGCATTGTGGGTACTTGAAGTACTTTTCCTGCCACAGATATTCCTGATCATTCTTATTGATGACATTATTTCTAATTTTCTAGATTAGCTACCTGATGGAAAAGAGTCAACTGACCAAGAGGATACTGAGCCTTACCCTGGAGATCATCTACCTGCTGACCGGAGAGGTGAGGAGGATTCTGGGAGGTCATATGACATCACTCTTATCTCTATTAATAAAACACAGACCTGACCGGAGAGGTGAAGAGGATTCTGGGAGGTCATATGACATCACTCTTATCTCTATTAATAAAACACAAACATGACCGGAGAGGCGAGGAGCATTCTGGGAGGTCACATGACATCACTCTTATCTCATTAAATAAATTGTCATAGGAATCAAATACTCCACAGTGCCATATCTGTGTTGCTGTAAGAAGAGAATAAAATACATTCTTCTGTTTAGGATTATGGACCGATGAAGAAATACAACCATCACATGAAACTCAGCAGCCATTCCTGTGTTTTCAGAAAATGGAGAAGGAGGCAAAGCTCAATCATCGAACCACCACCACCTCCCTCCCTGACACCCGAGGGAAACAATGACAAGAAGATCCTAAAAGTCACCCAGAAGATCATTGAGCTGCTGACAAGAGAGGTGAGCGGTGCCGGGAATTCTGGGACATTATCCAGTAACAGACAAGGGATGTGTCTGGATGGTGACTGTATCATTGTGTGTGTCAGGTTCCTATAAGGTGTCAGGATGTCACTGTCTATTTCTCCATGGAGGAGTGGGAGTATTTAGAAGGACACAAGGATCTCTACAAGGACGTCATGATGGAGAATCAGCCGCCCCTCACATCACCGGGTAAGAGGAGACTTTATTGTAAAGGAGAGAGCAGTACGGAGGGTCCACCTAGATCCCCCATCATCTGATAAACACATAGAAACAATGTATTCAGTCAGTGTGTGTGTGTTTCCTACAGATGGATCCAGTAATGGGAACCCACCAGAGAGATGTCCCCGTCCTCTGTATTCCCGGGATTCCACACGGGAAGATCAGGAGATCCCTCAGGATTATGGGGTAGGTCGATCTGAAGGTCTTGCCAAATATCATACTAAATCTTCACTTCTGTAACCAGACTTTTCCTTCTGTTAGCATAAATTATTACCTTGTATTCTCATACTATGGGTAATTAAAAGTTCTGATTGTTTTACATCTAGGGTGAAGACTTCATTGTTATTAAGGTTGAGCCTATTGACGATGAGGAGATTTATATGACAGGTGATGAGCTGTGTAAGGAGGAGGAAATCCCCCCAGAGATCAGAACTGGTGAGTAACAAACACTGAATACCAGATCTTCCTTGTTCAGTCACTGCAACAGTCTCTTCTCTCCACCAACCTTCCTGCCAGTAGACAGTAATGTGGAGACTGTATGTGTTCAGTGGGGTAAAGCCAGAAGCCATGCATCCTGCTTAAGTCCTGTTTTTTTTCCTTGTATCATTTTAGCTATGGTGGCTTCCCTCCTTACTTTTTGCTGTGGTTGCTATCCTTAGGGAGCTGTGTATTGTCCGATTTTTAGATCAAAATGACTGAAAGTGGGAGCTGTTGGATTCCGTGACCATAACATGAAAGTGGACCTACTCTGTACTTGGCTCCAGGAAGCGATGTAGAACACCTTAGGTTCCTCACGGTGCCAGATCCTGAGACCATAACATGAAACTGGACTTACTCTGTAGTTGGCTCCAGCAATTATTGCAGAGAACCTTAGGTCCTTCAAGGTGTTGGATCTTGTGACCATATTATTAAATTGGACTTACTCTGTAGTTTGCTCCAGGAAGCATTGTAGAACACCATAGGTTCCTCACAGTGCTAGATTCTGTGACCATAACATGAAACTGGACATGCTCTGTAGTTGGCTCCAGGAAGCGTTGTAGAACACCTTAGGTCCCTCACAGTGCCAGATCCTGTGACCATATTAGAAAACTGGACTTACTCAGTAGTTGGCTCCAGGAAGCGTTGTAGAACAGCTTAGATCCCTCAGGGTACCAAATCTTGTGACCATCACATGAAAGTGGACCTACTCTGTACTTGGCTCCAGGAAGCGATGTATAACACTTTAGGTTCCTCATGGTGCCTGATCCTGAGACCATAACATGAAACTGGACTTACTCTGTAGTTGGCTCCAGCAATTATTGCAGAGAACCTTAGGTCCTTCAAGGTGTTGGATCTTGTGACCATATTATTAAATTGGACTTACTCCTGTAGTTTGCTCCTGGAAGCGTTGTAGAACACCTGTTCCTCACAGTGCTAGATTCTGTGACCATAACATGAAACTGGACATGCTCTGTAGTTGGCTCCAGGAAGCGTTGTAGAACACCTTAGAATCCCTCACAGTGCCAGATTCTGTGACCATAACATGAAACTGGACATGCTCTGTGGTTGGCTCCAGGAAGCGTTGTAGAACATCTTAGGTCCCTTACGGTGCCAGATCCTGTGACTATAACATGAAACGGGACTTACTCTTTAGTTGGCTCCAGGAAGCGTTGTAGAACAGCTTAGATCTTTCAGGGTACCAAATCCTGTGACCATAACATGAAAGTGGACTTGCTCTGTAGTTGGCTCCAGGAAGCGTTGTAGAACACTTTAAGTTCCTCACGGTGCCAGATCCTGAGACCATAACATGAAACTGACAGACCAGAATATTAAATTGGACTTACTCTGTAGTTGGCTCCAGAAAGCTTTGTTGAACACCTTAGAATCTCTCACAGTTGCATATCCTGCAACAATAATATGAAACTGGACATGCTTTGTAGTTGGCTCCAGGAAGCGTTGTAGAACACATTAGGCCCCTCACAGTGTCATATCCTGTGAACATAACATGAAAGTGGACTTACTCTTTAGTTGGCTCCAGAAAGTGTTGTTGAACACCTTAGATCCCTCAGGGTACCAGGTCCTGTGACCATAACATCAAAGTGGACTTACTCCATAGTTGGCTCCGGGAGTTGTTTCGAATCACCTGAGGTTCTCTAAAACTAAACGCTTTCAAATGTAATAGTACAAGCCATTACCCGCCCGCTCTCATTCCTCTATGTTGGTTACTAGTACCAATTATCATAGTCACAGACCAGCGAGCCCTGAGAATGGGAAGCTAGGGGTCCTTTAAGCTAGAAGATGCCACCTTGAGTAGTGGAGCAAAAACCTAACGCTCATCTAAAATATAGTAATAAACATCTATAAACTCGAGAGAGAAAAGGCCCACTCCCAAATAACAAGCGCTCCTGGAGTAAATGAAAAATAGCTTTGATAATTGTCTTAACCCAGTTAAGGGCAACAGCTGCTGCCTAACAAACAAGCTCTTAAAGAGGCAAGTAAAACATGAAAACAAACAATAGAGTCATAAAGACCCGAGCAGCGCTATAAATATACCTCTTCACTTAACACGAAGAGTCAGACATAAATATGTGCAATCAATGTAGTCCATCAAAAAATAAATAAAAACAGAATTGGTTGTCATAAGCTGAAAATGAAACAATTGTCCTTAACGATCACCTAGGTAAGGTACTGCTGACACCAGAGAAAACCACAGTCACACGTGCAGGTAGGAAAGAGGGGGGGGGGGGGTGCAAGGAGAACCCCCTCTTGGAAAGACTCTTACCAAGAAGAGTTTAAACTCTGCGCGTTAAACATAGGATGTTCCAACGTCTCCACGGGAATCTCCTTCACCAGGTCACTTTGTGTCAGCCTCTATATTCTCTCAATTAGATCAAATAAAGGAAGGGATACCGAACATAGTGTGATATCGTTTTGACAAATTTATTCCCACTTGCAAACAACCCCCCTTTAAAGATATGCACTTACAAAGAAGCAGCATATATCCAGACATAGAACAACACGCTTATGGTCAGCCACGCTACTCGGGTGGCGTGTGGCGTCTCCTATCGAACTTGGCTCGTATGCCCAGCGGAGGTGTCCTGCCGTGTCCCCGAGATTGCTGACGTCACTACGCACGTCGTATGGCTCTAATCAAACGTGTTTCGTCATTCGACATCATCTCAGATGATATCGAATGACGAAACGCGTCAGATGGGAGCCATACGACGCAGAGTTTAAACTCTTTTTGGTAAGAGTCTTTCCAAGAGGGGGTTCTCCTTGCACACCCCCCCCCTTTCCTACCTGCACATGTGACTGTGGTTTTCTCTGGTGTCAGCAGTACCTTACCTAGGTGATCGTTAAGGACAATTGTTTCATTTTCAGCTTATGACAAACAATCCTGTTTTTATTTATTTTTTGATGGACTACATTGATTTTGTTTTTGATGGACTACATTGATTGCACATATTTATGTCTGACTCTTCATGTTAAGTGAAGAGGTATATTTATAGCGCTGCTCGGGTCTTTATGACTCTATTGTTTGTTTTCATAGTAGTAAACATGATAATGTGAACTTGGGAAAGATATATAGCCTAGACCAGTGATGGCGAACCTCAGCACCCCAGATGTTTTGGAACTACATTTCCCATGACGCTGAACTACACTGCAGAGTGCATGAGCATCATGGGAAATGTAGTTCTAAAACATCTGGGGTGCAGAGGTTCGCCATCACTGGCCTAGACACTGCAGTAGGGGTCTTCAAGTGGTAAAGTTTGGTAGATCAGAGAGCCGGTGACTGACAGTCACTGGCTATCTGCTTGGGGAGCTGTGAGAACTGAGCGATCTGGGTAGTTTGATCGCTCGGTTCTCAGTGTTGGAGGGGACAGATGCAGCATTGGACCGATGCTGCATCCAGCTAGGTAAGTATGATTCTGGGAAAAAAAGGTAACCCCGTACTTCTCTTTTAATCTTCTTTTATTCTCTACAGATGGGCGATATAGTGGTGGTACCATAGAGGAACATCTCATTATCCAACAAGTATGTAAAACAGAGGATGAAGATGTCTCCACAAGCTCAAATCTCCATTCAGGACTGTCATCGGCTCATTCTACTCATGGCGGGCGACCTCCCGATGACCCGCATCCCTCTGAGTCGGAGGATAGCTTCACCCAACCTGATGAACTTATTCCTGTAGAAATAACGGACGATGGCACCAGGCTTTTCTCCTGCTCCGAATGTGGCAAACGCTTTAAGCAGAAGGCGGATGTCGTCAAGCACCGGCGGATTCACACGGGCGAGCGCCCTTACCCGTGCTCGGAGTGCGGCAAGTGCTTCATAGATGCCTCCCAGCTCTCTAAGCACCGGAGGACTCACACGGGGGAGCGACCTTACTCCTGCTCTGAGTGTGGTAAGCGCTTCTCAGAGAAATCCAACGCCGTCAGACATTGGCGGTCTCACACGGACGAAAAGCCCCACCCATGCCCAGAGTGCGGCAAGTGCTTCAAGAACAGGTCCCACCTGCTGACGCACCTGCGCTTCCACACAGACGAGAAGCCTTACGCCTGCTCGCTGTGTGGGAGGAGCTTCAAGCAGAAGTCGGACGTGGTCAAGCACCAGAGGCTTCACTCAGGGGAGAGGCCGTACTCCTGTTCTGTGTGCGGAAAAAGCTTCTCCGGCAAGTCCAATCTCATCCGGCATGAGATTACCCACACGGGGCAGAAGCCATTCTCTTGCTCCGATTGCGGGAAACAGTTTGCCCAGAAGTCCCATTTGGTCACCCATGAGAAGCTCCACGCCGGTTACAGGCCCTTCTCCTGCTCATTTTGCGGAAAAAGCTTTACAGATAAAGCCGTTCTAGTCCGCCATGAGAAGAGTCACTCGGAGGAGAAGCCCTATTCGTGCTTGGAATGCGGGAAGAGCTTTAAGCAGCGGTCGGACGTGGTGAAGCACCAACGCATCCACTCCGGGGTGAAGCCGTATTCCTGTACAGACTGTGGTAAAAGCTTCGTCCAGAAGGCCCACCTCCTCAGCCATCAAAAAGTCCACGTACGGGACAATCCGGAGTGAAGCGGAAAACGTCCTTTTAAAAGTAAACTCCGATTCCATTGAGGAGCAGCTTTGAAATGAGATGAACCAAAAAGTCAAAACACCACTCCGGACAAAGGGCTACACGGCTGAAATGGAGGCATGGTAACCGTTTTGCCTCCAGAATATTTGTAGAGTAACGCACATCATCTTGTGATCCTGCACTCCTGATGTGGGTGGGCGAACATGAGGTGTCTGTGCCACTGCCCCGCCTCCTGACGATTGTTTGGTACTGTAGCTCATCCTGAGCTCTCTCTTTCCCATAAGCCCCTCCTAAGTACGTTCCCCTTCCACCCGTTAGCCTACAGAGCTACCATTGCAAGACTGATTTCGATTTTCAGTTCCGTTGTTTTCAGTTACTTAAACTGGTTGAAATTTAAAAATGAGTTTTGACTAAACAAGAGGACATTTTTTTTTTTTTTTTGTTCCCCCTCTTACTCTTTTACCATTTAATCTTTTCAGAGGTAAAGGCCCAATCTCCTGGCAGACAATACAAAATGGCAGCTATTAACCCTCTAAGCCAGTTTTTCTCAACTCCAGTCCTCAAGGCGCCCCAACAGGTCATGTTTTCAGGATTTCCCTCAGATGAAACAGCTGTGGGAATTACTACAGCAGTTAAACTGATCAAATAACCTGTGCAAAACAATGGAGAGCCTGAAAACATGACCTGTTGGGGCGCCTTGAGGACTGGAGTTGAGAAACACTGCTCTAAGCCAGAACTCTCTCATCTGTGTGCCTCTCTGAAACTAGTTTCACTTTGCTACTGGAGGTCTGAGCCCAGCAAACTATATCACTCTTGTTAAAAGGGGAGGGGCAGTGGCAGTTGGTGGGGCTTAGCTCTTAAAGTCGTTGGACACGATTTTGCATTGAAGTCATTAGGTGGTGCTTTTGCATTGAAGTCAATGGGCCGCAATTTTGGATTGAAGTTAAAGCGGAGGTCCGGCAAAAAAAAATTCTTTAAAAGTCAGCAGCTACAAATGCTGACTTTTAAAATATGGACACTTGCCTGTCCAGCGCGCCCGCAATGTCGGCACCCGAGGCCGACTCGTGGATTGGTCCTCGGGTGCTGCCACTGGCATCTTCGGTAAGGGAGGGGGGGATGGAAGTGGCGTAACTCCCGCGGGGGTCTATGCCCAGAAGTGGGTGCAAATACCTGTATTATACAGGTATCTGCACCCCCCCCCCCCCTCCTGAAAGGTGCCAAATGTGACACCGGAGGGGGATAGGGTTCCGAAAAGCGGAGGTTCCATTTTTGTGTGGACCTCCACTTTAATGGGACATGATTTTGGATTGAAGTCACTAGGGGGCGTTTTTGCATTGAAGTCAATGGGACTAAATTTTGCATTGAAGTCGATGGGACGCGATTTTGCATTGAAGTCACTGGGGGGTGTTTTTGCATTGAAGTCAAAGGGATGCAATTTTGAATTGAAGTCGCTGGGGGGCAATTTTACAATTAAGTCAATGGAATGCGGTTTTGCATTGAAGTCACTTGGTATTTTTGCATTGAAGTCAATGGGATGCGATTTTGCATTGATGCCAATGGGACATGATTTTGCATTAAAGTCACTAGCAAGCGTTTTTGCATTGAAGTCAATGGGACACAGGATGCCATTATCGGCACTTTTTTTTTTTGTAAAATGCAGATAACCCTATTTTTCGTCAGATAATTTTCGGTGGCCCTCTAACAAAGCATATCCCTCTATATTGTGTAATTGTCTCAGTGCAGAGCACTAAGCATAATTTCTGTCTGCTGCCTCCTTCCTCTGCTATCAGCATGAATCACTTCTGACAAGTTTTCCTGACACAAGAGATAAAAAGGTGACAGGGGAGGGAGTGCCAGCTCACAGCCTGTGATTGACAGCCTCAGCTCTGTTTCTTCTCTTCCTTCCAATCAGCTCTCACTAAGCTCTGCAGAGTCTGGAATCTCAGAGAAGCTGTGTGAAATTTGGGTTTTCTACAGGAGGTAGAGAAGACTGCAGATAAACAGGTACAACTTATGTAGGAGGATTTGTTTCATCTCTGTGTATCATCTGAGGCCAGTCATTTCACTGGGTAGATGTCAGGCCCCTAACATCAAAGCGAAACCAGTTTCAGAGAAGTACACAGGATGGTTTTCGGGCCAACAAAGATAAGGTGTTCCAGATCTCTCTCTCACTAATTAACTTGTTTAAACTAACAGTAATAGACAAAAGCAAGCATCACAAAGTCATAGACACACCACAATCTTGTCCAGATTCCACTCCAGGAGCCCTTGAATCTGAGCCATGTGCACCCTCTGTTCTTGACACGCCCAGCCTGAAGTCCCACCTCTTAGCTGGCTGATGTCTAGGTTCAACCATGGGATGGGATGTGAGGTGCGGGCAGTGTACCAATGTTTGTACCATTGCTTAGAACTTCCAGATTCCACTACCCCTCCACTTGTACATGTAATGGAAGGCTTTGACGAAGGTGGACAACCCCTATAAGCCTCCAACAATGGACATGGTGTAGCTGCATGGAGGCATAACTGTAAAACGCCAGGCCACTCGCCAAACTTCTTTAGTTTTGGTTGGAGGAGGGTGAGTCTAGAACACCTGTTAGGTCCGTATTGCTGTCTGTGTTGAAAATGTTTGCACTTGTTTCCTATCCCAGTGACACCCTATGTTTCAGGGTGTGTTGGGTGTCACCAGGACAGGAAGTAAATAAAAGTATCCACCTCAAACTTGCACCGTGTGTTTACAACCAGCCTTCCTTCAGTGGCCACCATTGAATCTATGAAGGGGAGAGATCGCCAATCTCCAGTGGGCGAGGAGCTTAAAGGGTCAGTCCACCCAGATGGAGTATTGAAGGCCTGAGTCACTCACTGGTTTCCTAAAGCCAATCTCCACTTTACAACCTGAGAGTTAACCTCTCCCACGTCCAAATATCAGTTCTGGGTGGAGTGACCCATAACTCGGATGAGGAGCAATGTTCCTGGGCAAGCTGTCCTTTAATTAATCCGGAGAAAAATGTCAATTAAAACATTTCAACCCCTCTGTGTCCAGTTGTCTTTTTCCCACTGTGTGTGTTGGTGCCATCCAAATCTCAAGTTATATGTTTAGACTGTGTGTCCAGTTTTGTTTAATCCAGTGGTCTATGAAAACTGCGGCCTGAGGGCCAGATGCAGCCTTTTTCTTGCTTTATCCGGCTTTTGGGGCACTATTCCTCCCACTGACACCAATGATGGGGCACTATTCCTCCCACTGACACCAATGATGGGGCACTATTCCTCCCACTGACACCAATGATGGGGCACTATTCCTCCCACTGACACCAATGACGGAGCACTATTCCTCCCACTGACACCAATGACGGAGCACTATTCCTCCCACTGAGATGAACAAGGGGGCACTATTCCTCCCACTGAGATGAACAAGGGGGCACTATTCCTCCCATTGACATGAACAAGATGTCAATGATGAGGCACTATTTCCCCCCCCCCCACTGACACCAATGATGGGGCACTATTCCTCCCACTGATACCAACCATGAGGCACTTCACACACTCCGCACAAGAGTAGGCCTTCTCGCCGGTGTGGACTTTGGGATGGCGGACGATGTAAGCCTTTTGCATGAAGTGTTTCCCACATTCTGAGCAGGAGTAGGCCTTTCTTACCTGTGTGATAGCGCTGGTGCTCCACCAGCACCGCTTTCCACTTGAAACTTTTCCCACACTCAGCGCCCATGTAGGGCTTTCGGTCCTGTGAGTGACCTCATCCTACATCAGATGGGACTTTTGAGCGAAGAGGCGCACACAAGCTGGGCAAGTGAAGGGCTTTTTTCACCCATGTGGCTGCTCTGATGCTTGGCCAGATGTGACTGCTGGCTAAAGCAGTCAGTGCAGGCGTAGGGTTTCTCCTCCGTATGGACAGGTTGGTGCGCTACCAGGTAGGACCTCTGTACGAAGCCCTTCTTGCACTCCAAGCAAAAGTAGGACTTCTTGTTGGTGTGGACCCTCCGGTGTGTCACCAGCAATGACTTTCTGGTAAAATGCTTGCCGCATTCCAGGCAGCAGAAAGCCCTCTCACTCGTGCTGGTGGTGAGCCAGGTGGAAGTTCTGCTTGAAACTCTTCCCACATGGGAAGCATGCATATGGATCGTGCATCCTTGTGGACTCTGTGGTGGAAGATGAACCTGGCCCGGCTCACAAAGGTTTGGTCCTGCAGGACAGGGGAAGAATTACTCTCCTGCCTGCTGCCTGCTTCGACCTCTGATCACAAACTACTCTCTTGCCTGCTGCCTGCCTTGACCTCTGTCTGGAGACTGACTACTCTTTTTGACCTGCTTTGGACTCCATCTGTACTCTGACCTTTCACAGCATCGTTATCCTGTCTTTACAGCATAGCAACCCTGTTCCTAGGACCCCTTGGTTGGGTGATCCCAAGGGCTGCAACCTGGTGTCATCTTACTGTAGACCAGGGGCCAATCAATAGAGTCAGCGATTCTTTACTCCTTGCAGGGTGCTCTGGTCAAGACCAAGTTGTCACTTAGACCATGTGCCTCGGGTGGGCTCATGTTACCTGCCAGGAGTGTCAACTGCCCGCCACCTGCCTTGACCTCTGTTTAATTTTTTTTCCTGATGCCTACCTCAGCCTCTGCCTGGACAACGAATACTCACTTCACTGCTGCCTGCTATGACCTCTGCCTGTACACTAATTACTTTCCTGCTTGCCTCGACCTTCTGCTGCAGGAACAATTCTGGCCAGGCTGTGGATGAAAAAATTACCTGAGATGATTCTTTCAGAGCATTCCATAAGAATCATGACCACTTCTCTTTAATACTCTTCTCTACTTTAACAAGAAATTAAAGTCCAGTGATATGAGCCCCATCAGGACATCCTCCTACGGATCCTCTGATGACTCACTTGCCAGCCATCTTTAAAAGAAAACATACAGGACTGTTCTCTTGGACATGCTCAGAGCTTAAGGTTAAAAAGCAGACAGCCTGCCACATGGAGAATGCGGCATACCATCCTCTACCAACTACGATGCTGTCAGGCTTAATGTAGAGACATGACCCACGACATGGTACCTTTTTAAAAGCCATACATATGGTTAAGGAAAGCTGATATCTTATTGGTTAGTATGAGTCACTGCTTTACTCATCCATATTCTTATCATAACCACCTAATCTGAATATTCATAGCCCCTTGTCAATATTCATGAGATAATCCAATCCTCCCACCCCTCACCTGGCTGTTCTGCAGCTTAGCTGCATTCTGGTTAAGCATAAGGAGAGAAGGCCATGACCCTGTGCAACAAACACTGCCATTTTCTTGTAGCTCACTTAAGCACACAAACCAGTAAAACACTCTCACACCCCTTTTTTCTCTGTCAGCCTCAACTATCAACCATTTACCACCAAACTCACTGTATTTATGCTTTTGAATGTCAGGAAGCGATGGTAAAATCTAAAAACATCCCTAAAGTAGGCCATTTTGTTGTAGCCCAAAATGGGGATGTGAAGAGCAAACACAACCAAGACTCACTCTCCTGGCCTGGAATGATTCCAGAGTTGCACTGAAGGCCTCCAAGCAAAGACAAGGAGCGGAGGCTGGTGGCCATTTGTTGTAGTCCATCTGAAAAAGCTTGACTTTAGAAATTGTAAAGCAGTTGGAGAGCTGAACCCCTAGAAGTCTCTGGGCCTTCCCTAAGAAAGAGAACCTGAAAAAGCTAAAGAAATGATAGTGCATTAGTACAAGTATTATTAATAGGGGCTCGCTCATTTCTCATTTCTAAGTCCCGGCCTTGTAAGGTTCTCCGTAGCACGAGTGACAGCTCTGTCCACTAGGTTTGGGACCTCCAGCCTTTTCTGACTTCTAAAATCTGTATGGGTGCTCAGAAACAACACAGTAACTTGGGGTTTGTTGGCAGGTTGTGTCTCTGAGAAGTCTTCTAGAGGTGCCACTTACCAGTTTTTGCTTTGTAGGGCAAGTTAGTCATGTTATTTGTCCTTCACGCTTGGCAGGACTTAGACCCCCAGCCTGCTCAGTGTTTGTCCACCCAAAAGCTATGTTTAATTAAATGGGGTACTCCTAACAGTGAGATCTCCCTGCCATAGTTTCCAACTATGCTCGTGTCCATCTGGGTGTTTTGGATGCCCCGGAGCACCTTTATGTGCTACAGCTCCTCCTATTACATTCTTTATGATATAAAATAAATAAATCCAATGGGGATGTATGGCGGGAACTTCTCATAATGGGCACAGAAGGTGTGCTGAGCTGGGAACTCGGCACAAAGGATTGTTGAAACCCCTAATAATGAACACAGGATGTGTACAGACTTGGGAACTCAGAATGGGGATGGTGGGAACCCCTTATAATGGGCACAGCAGGTGTACATCCCTTGAAACTCAGGATGGGTAAAATGGTAAACCCTCATAATGGGTACAGCAGGTGTACAGACCTGGGAACCCAGGACAGGGATATTGGGAACCCCTCATATTGGGAACAGCAGGTGTACAGACCTGGAAACTCAAGACGAGGATAGTGGGAAACCCTTATAATGGGGACAGCAGGTGTGCAGGAATGGTGGAAACCCCTCATAATAAACACAGCGGATGTGCAGAACTGGGATCTCACTGCAGGGATAATGGGAATCCCTCATAATGGTCACAGCAAGTGCACAGACCCAGGAACCCAGCAGAAGGATGATGGGAACCCTTCATAATGGGCACAGCAGGCACAGATCTCGCCAATAGAGTCCCCAAAAAGAAGAAGACGGCCAGGTGGTTTACCTCTCCAACATCCACCAGACACTGAAATATCAGTTTTGTGTGGGCTGACCTATTCAATAATAAACACTACACAGATGCATTTTATAAAACACTGTTTTATTGTTTATAGAAGCACAGATTTTATAATTTCCAAGTTTTGTGTGACGTACCATATTCACCTCTCAAAATTCTCCATACTATGCAACTTTTTAAAATGGCCACTGGCTTAGGAACGCCTCAATTTCAAGGGGTCCATTGCGTAATTCTAACACGTGTCCCTGGCATTTGGTCATGTGTGCCTCGTTAGGAGTATTTGAAAAGGTCTAAAGCAGCTTTCTTGCACATCTTTGCTCTGGAAGGCATCACTGGAAGCTCTCCACATCTTCATAATCTAAGATAAAAGTGCTGAGGAAGGTGGCAGAGGTGGGCCAAAAAATTCACGGTGGCCCAACCATCAGCAGCTATGCCACCCCAGGCAACTGTAAATGTTCTATATAAAAAAAAGCTGAAAACACAAACATTCAGAATGATTAAAAAGCCTGGTCCAGTTTTCTCTCCTAGATAAAGTATGCATCCATCCAGTATTTAATGGAAAATGTATTTTGTTATAAATATTAGAATATTCAAAGAAATTGCACCAAAAAATCTATAGTGGCCCTTAACATCATGTTGGCTCTTCCTCAAACCATCGTAAGTTACTGACAGTTCTTCTTCAGAACCCACCCCAATCTTTAAAAGGCAAGTCCACCAAAAATATATTTCATTAGCTTCTTCGGTGGCTCTTAACATTGCGTTGGCACTTTCATAACCATCATATGTTACTGACAGTTCTTCATCTCCAGAACCCACCCCAACCTTTGAAAGGGAAGTCCACCAAAAATCTATTTCATGGACTGCTTTAGTAGCACTTGCCATCATGTCGGTTCTTCCATCCACCACCATTGGCTCTTCAATAACCATCATATGTTACTGACAGTTCTTCATCTCCAGAACCCACTTCAGCCTTTAAAAGGTAAGTCCACCAAAAATCTATGTTATGGACTTCTTTGGTGGCCCTTAACATCATGTTGGCTTTTCCTCGAACCATCATATATCACTGATATTTATTTATCTCCAGAGCACACATCAAGCTTTAAAAAGGTAGGTCCACCAAAAATCTATTTTCTGGACTTCTCAAGTGGCCCTTAATATCGTGTTGGCTCTTCCTTCTATCATGTTGGCTCTACCATAACCATTATATGTTAATAACGGTTCTTTTATCACCAGAACACACCCCAAACGTAAAAAAATAGGTCCACCAAAAAAATCTATTTCCTGGACTTCTCAAGTGGTTCTTAACATCGTGTTGGCTCTTCCATAATTATCATATGTTACTGACAGTTCTACATCTCCAGAACCCAACCCAACCCAACCTTTGAAAAGAAGGTCCATCAAAAATCTATTTCATGAATTTCTCAACTGGCCCTTAACATTGTGTTGGCTCTTCCATCATGTTGGCTCTACCATAACCATCATATGTTAATAACAGTTCTTTTATCTCCAGAACACACCCCAAACTTTAAAAAAATAGGTCCACCAAAAATCTATTTCATGAACTTCTCAAATGGTTCTTAACATTGTGTTGGCTCTCCCTCAAACCATTGTATATTACTGACAGTTCTTCATCTCCAGAACACTTCCAACCTTTAAAAAGTAAGTCCACCAAAAATCGATTTCATGGAATTCTCAAGTGGTTCTTAACATTGTATATTACTGACAGTCCTTCATCTCCAGAACACTTCCAACCTTTAAAAGGTAAGTCCACCAAAAATCTATTTCATGGAATTCTTTATCGGCCCTTAACATCATATTGGCTTTTTCCATCACCATCATATGTTACTGACAGTTCTTTATCTCCAAAACACAGCCCAACCTTTAAAAAGTAGGTCCAACAAAAATCTATTTCATGAACTCCTCCATTGTGTTGGCTCTTCCTCAAACTATCGTATGTTACTGACAGTTCTTCATCTCATGAACACCTTTAAAAGCTAAGTCGGCCAAAAATCTATTTTGAGGACTTATGTGGGTTTAACATTTCCTTAGATCCTCCAGGACCCCAGTAAGTATGATGTTCCCTTTCCTAAAATGGTAGGGCCACAGTAGTTTTGCCAGTTTTTTGTTCTCACGACCTAACCCATCTGAAGGTAGATGATAAAGATGTGAAGTACATTATGGGTGGGGGGAGCAGTCAGGAGTGAAGGGGGCAGTGGGTTAACATTTTTTGTTTTTGCAATCAGGGTCGGATCTAGGTGGTGCTTGCGTGGGCTGTGCCCCCAGGTTTTAGTTGTGCCTTCCAGGTCTCTGAGAGTGCATCCATTGATCCATGAGCCAGTCTGATGCAAAAAATTGATGTAAGGAGGCACTCTAAGGACAATCCATGTAGAGAACACTCTGATGGGGACAACCGATGTAAGGGAGCACTCTGATGGGGATACTCGATGTAAAGGGGGCACTATGATGAGTAGTCATGATGTAAAGGGGGACTCTGATAGGAACATCTGATATAAGGGGGCACAGGTTCTGTTTAATAGTGTTTCCCAGTTTGTGACACTGTGTGATATACTGTCAATGACTCATACACTGTTGACATTACGACCCCTGACTTTTTTACTGCACCCCCAGATCAGATAGGCTAGATCTGTCCCTGTTTGCAATGGAATCTGAAGTAAGACCCAAGCCTTATCCAGTGTCAAAGGCCCAAGAATCTTTGCATTGTCTGTAATGGCATAGGTTATGCTATAATATAGTCCAGTGACCAAAAGAGATGAAGGAGAATGTTGCCTGCAAGCAGAAACAAATAGACTGCCATCTAAAGCATCTGTACCCCTCTCCTGCTTCATGTTAATCATAGTGGTTTGGCAGGCCAAGGCCAGGCCCATAAGGCTGATTGTCTGCTTCAGTGTGCTCTACATGAGTTCTTTGGTGTTTCAGAAGGTTGGACTTGTTCTTGAAGCACTTGCCACACTCAGAACACGAATAAGGCTTCTCCCCAGAATGGGCCTTAAGGTGGGTCACCAGAATCCCCCTCTGGCGAAAACACTTGCCACACTGCGAACAGGTATAGGGTTTCTCACCCGTGTGAATTCGCTGATGCTTTACAAGCTCTGTCTTGCGAGAGAAGGACCTCCCACACTCTGTACACAAGTAAGGCCGGGCACCCGTGTGGACCTTCAAGTGCTCTCGGAGGATGGACTGATGAGCAAAATACTTCCCGCACTCTTTGCATGGGAAAGGCCTTTCGCCCGTGTGAGTCCTGCGGTGCTTAACCAGCTGTGAGTTGCGCGGGAAGCACTTGCCACAGTCAGGGCACAAAAATGGCTTACTGCCTGTGTGGACCTTCCGGTGTTCCAAGAGGAGGGAGTTGTAAGCAAAGCTCTTCACGCAATCCGCACAGGAAAACGGCTTCTCACCAGAATGGATGCGGCGGTGTTTGACCAGGGAGGTCTTCAGCGGAAAGCTCTTGCCGCAATCATCACAGGTAAAAGGCTTTTCACCTGTGTGAAATCTCTGGTGGTTTTCCAGTTGTGACTTGCGCTTAAATGACTTGCCACACTCTGAACAGACGTGAGGCATGTTACCAATGTGTTTCCTCCGGTGTTTTATGAGGACAGCCTCCTGGGTGAAGCATTTTCCACATTCAGGGCAAGGGAACATGTTATTGAACACAGGAGTGGTAACAGGTTGGGACAAGCTCCAGTCATGCCCAGATTGTTCAACCAGTGGAAGTCCCGGATGAAGATATTTCGAAGTAGGGTATGGACCTCTAGTAGTGGGGTTAGGTTTGAGATGTGGGGTAATGGGGTCTGAACAAAGACCTCTCCTTGTGGGATCTGGATGAAAGTTTGGGGTAATGAGATTCAAATGGAAATGGGGGGTAATGGGGTCAGGGCGTACATTTCTGGTAGTGAGATCTGGAAGGAGATGTGCTGTAATGGGGTCTAGACCTAGACTTTTGGTAGTAATATCTGGATAGAGATGTGGTGTTATGGAGTCTAGATGTAGGCTTCTGTTAGTAGGATCTGGACACTGACTTCTGGTAGGGGGATCTGGATGAAAATGTGGTGCATTGGGATCTGGACGTTGACTTGTAGTGGGATCTTGATGGAGATGCGTTGTTCTATGGTCTGGACCTAGACTTCTGGTAGGGGGATCTGGATAAAAATTTGGTTTATTGGGGTGTGGACGTTGACTTCTAGTAGTAGGATCTGGATGGAGATGTATTCTTCTATGGTCTAGACCTAGACTTCTAGTAGGGGGATCTGGATGAAGATGTGGTGTATTGGGTTCTGGACGTTGACTTTTAGTAGTGGGATCTGGATGGAGATGTGTTGTTCTAAGGTCTGAACCTAGACTTTTGGTAATAGGATCTGGATGGCGATGTGGTGTTATGGAGTCCAGACCTAGACTTCTGTTAGTGAGATTGGGATGGAGATGTGAAGTAATGGGGTCTGGACACTGACTTCTGGTAGTGGGATCTGGATAGAGATGTGGTGTAAAGGGGTCTGGACATTGACTTCTAGTAGTGGGATTTGGAGGAAGACTTGAGGCAATGATGTTTAAATCCGGGGAATGTCCCATTGGGTTATCTTCGGTTTTGACCTCCACCAAAAGAGGTCTGCATGAGGTCATTCTGCAGCTCTGTTCACCTGTCAAAAATAAAAATAAAGGGACTTTCACTTTTTATTAAACCATTGCCTTTTACTTATTATTAGCTTTACGGATATGCCATATTTTGTTCATTTCATGCTTTGGTTCCAAAAGGGACAGGTTTCATCTAATCTAACTAGGAAGAAAGCAGTGTAGGCCCTTTTATTTTTTGTTATTACAGTGAAATAAACAGGTGCAACTGGCTGTTCATATGGACAGCAGAGGACGCATCTGAGTGTAGCAGTAATAAAAACTCATTTATTCACATGGCAATTGGCAACTTACAATACAATGTAGTTATATCAGGCACATACATGTAGAAACGTAATTCAGAGTCAGCTTCGAGGGATGGACCTTTGCAGCACAGGATGACCTCTTTGGGAGGGACTGCAGCACCTATGACTGCAATGCAAAGGAGACACCACCGGGGGCAGCAGATTAAGTGTAGCAATAGGTGAATGAAAAGCAAGCTATGTACAGTGCCTTTAAAAAGTATTCACACCCCTTGAAATTTTGCACATTTTGTCATGTTACAACCAAAAACGTAAATGTTTTTTATTGGGATTTTATGTGATAGACCAACACAAAGTGGCACATAATTGTGAAGTGGAAGGAAAATGATAAATGGTTTTCAACATTTTTTAAGTATAAATATGTGAAAAGTGTGGGGTACATTTGTATTCAGCCCCCCTGAGTCAACACTTTGTAGAACCACCTTTCACTGCAATTACAGCTGCAAGTCTCTTTGGGGATGTCTCTACCAGCTTTGCACATCTAGAGAGTGACATACTGTATTTGCCCATTCTACTTTGCAAAATATCTCAATCTCTGTCAGATTGGATGGAGAGCGTCTGTGATCAGCAATTTTCAAGTCTTGCCACAGATTCTCAATTGGATTTAGGTCTGGACTTTGACTGGCCCATTCTAACACATGAATATGCTTTGATCTAAACCATTCCATTGTAGCGCTGGCTGTATGTTTAGGGTCGTTGTCCTGCTGCAAGGTGAACCTCCGCCCCAGTCTCAAGTCTTTTGCAGACTGTAACAGGTTTTCTTCTAAGATTGTCCTGTATTTGGCTCCATCCATCTTCTCATCAACTCTGACCAGCTTCCCTGTCCCTGCTGAAGAAAAGCATCCCCACCACATGATGCTGCCACCACCATGTTTCACGGTGGGGATGGTGTGTTCAGGACGATGTGCAGTGTTAGTTTTCCACCACACATAGCGTTTTGTTTTTAGGCCAAAAAGTTCAATTTTGGTCTCTCTCTGACCAGAGCACCTTCTTCCACATGTTTGCTGTGTCCCCCACATGGCTTCTCACAAACTGCAAACAGGACTTCTTATGGCTTTCTTTCGACAATGTCTTTCTTCTTGCCACTCTTCCATAAAGGGCAGATTTGTGGAGTGCACGACTAATAGTTGTCCTGTGGACATATTCTCCCACCTGAGCTGTGGATCTCTGCAGCTCCTCCAGAGTTACCATGGACCTCTTGACTGATTTTCTGGTGAATGCTCTTCTTCCCGGCCTGTCAGTTTAGGTGGACGGCCATGTCTTGATAGGTTTGCAGTTGTGCCATACTCTTTCCATTTTCGGATGATGGATTGAACAGTCCTCAGTGAGATGTTCAAAGCTTGGGATATTGTTTTATAACCTAACCTTGCTTTAAACTTCTCCACAACTTTATCCCTGACCTGTCTGGTGTGTTCCTTGGCCTTCATGATGCTGTTTGTTCACTAAGGTTCTCTAACAAATCTCTGAGGGCTTTACAGAACAGCTGTATTTATACTGAGATTAAATTACGCAAAGGTGGACTACATTTACTAATTTGGTGACTTCTGAAGGTAATTGGTTCCACTAGATTTTAGTTAGGGGTATCAGAGTAAAGGGGGTTAAATACAAATGCACGCCACACTTTTCACATATTTATTTGTAAACAAGTTTGAAAACCATTTATCATTTTCCTTCCACCTCACATTTATGTGCCACTTTGTGTTGGTCTATCACATAAAATCCCAATAAAATAGAATTATGTTTTTGGTTGTAACATGACAAAATGTGGACAATTTTAAAGGGTATGAATCGTTTTTCAATGCACTGTTAGCAACTCAAAGAAACATAGGGTTAAGAGCCTTATAACATGTGGGTCTTCTGCTTCACGTGGGTCCGATTGTCCATTAATCGTTCAGATGTAGAACAGCTGGGCGTAGTTCAGCTGTCACTGGATCGTATGGATGTGGATAGGAGCACCGAGAGACCACAAGATGCCTTTTGTGGTCTCCCAGGGCTCCTCCACTAATGGAAGATCTGACCCACGTGAAGCAGAAGACCCACATGTTATAAGGCACTTAACCATATTAGTGATGGGCTCGGGCATGTTCGGATCGAACCCGTCATGAAGCTGTCACTGCACACCGCAATCATAGGCAGTGAGGCATTTCCTGACCGGCAGCTGCACATACACACGCTGCCTATGATTGGTGGTGTGCAGTCCTGGCTTCCTGGCGGGTTCGATCCGAACATGCCCGAGCCCATCGCTAAACCATATACAGTGGAACCTCGGATTGCGAGTAACGCGGTTAACGAGTGTTTCGCAATACGAGCACTGAATTTTAAAAAATCCTAACTCAGTTTGTGAGTGTTGTATCGCAAAACGAGCAGGATTCAAGCCAAAGTGGTGTGCAGTACAGCATTTGGCCTGAGGTGGGGGGGGGGGGTGCCGGAGCGGAAATGCTTGGAAAGACTCAGAAATACTCCGTCCCCGAGCCTTTCCGAGGTCAGCCGAGCTGTCCTCTGGCCTTTCCCTGTGTTTCCGAGGCTCTCCGGCGCCCCCCCCACCTCTGGCCAAATGCGGTATTGCATGCCATTGAAGTCAATGCGGAACACATTATTTTCGTTTCCATTGACTTCAATGGGGAAACTCGCTTTGATATGCGAGTACTTTGGATTACGAGCATTCTCCTGGAACGGATTATGCTCGTAATCCGAGGTTCTACTGTACTTCTGTGAGTTGCTATTTACATAGCTTGCTTTTTGTTCACCTATTGCTACACTTAGTCTGCTGCCCCCCAGTGGGGTCTCCTTTGCATTACAGTCATAGGTGCTACAATCCTTCCCAAGGAAGCTCATCCTGTTCTACAGAGGTCCATCACTGGAAGCTGACCCTAAATGACGTTTCTACATGTATATGCCTGATATCACTACACTGTCTTGTAAGTTGCCAGTTTATTTTTATTTTTTTAATACTACTACACTCAGATGCGCCCCCTGCTGTCCTTATCTATTACAGTGGAGAATCTTCAATCTTTTGAGAGGAGCTGCACTACAGTGTCTTGGAATCACTCCACCACCTCAACTGGACCCCCCCCCCCCCCGAAGTGTGTTGGTTACATAAACTTCTGCACCATATCTCTGAAAAGACATGGCAACTGGCAGTTGAGGATAAAGAGGCCGCACATTACTGAAGATAAATCACGGTTAATCAAACCAAAGCGAGGGTAACTTTTTCCCTGCATAGTTCAGGGGAAGGCAGCCTAGGCACACCAGCTGTGGTGAAGCTACAAATCCCATCATGCCTCTAGGAGTCATGCCAATGTCTGTCAAAGTCTTGCAATGCCTCATGGGATTTGTAATTCAACAACAGCTGGATTGCTGAAATGACCTACCCCCAGTGCAGTTATAACATGTACTCTTTTGTAAATAAAATGGCTCCATAATACAACTTCGTTATCATTTCAGAGATTGTTACAGTGAATGAACAAGAAGAATCTGGGACTTTTACTACTCACCAGTTCTAATGTCTGGAGGACTTTCTTCCTCCTTACATGGAGGATCAGCTTCATTACAAGTCGTGTTTTGCAAATAAGCACCATAAATATTGATTAGGTCCTCGGCCTAAAGAAAACAGAATTTTTCTCAGTTGATATGTATTATAAAACATTCTTACATGCTAGATTTGCTTTAAGAAACTTAGCAAGAGTCTCTACCTGATCGTCCTGAGGGATCTCCTGATCTTCCTGTGTGGAGTCCCGGGAATACAGAGGACGGGGACATCTCTCTGGTGGATTCCCATTACTGGATCCATCTGTAGGAAACACACACTGACTGAAAACAAAGCACTGCTTATAGACCTCTTAATAAACAAGGTTCAATAAATGCTTGATTGGACGTAACGCGTAAGGGCAGTCAGATCATTGAGTCAGATAATGAGGGATCTAGGTGGAGCCTCCGTACTGCTCTCTCCTTTACAATAAAGTCTCCTCTTACCCGGTGATGTGAGGGGCGGCTGATTCTCCATCATGACGTCCTTGTAGAGATCCTTGTGTCCTTCTAAATACTCCCACTCCTCCATGGAGAAATAGACAGCGACATCCTGACACCTTATAGGAACCTGACACACACAATGATACAGTCACCATCCAGACACATGCCTTGTCTATTACTGGATAATGTCCCAGAATTCCTGGCACCGCTCACCTCTCCTGTCAGCAGCTCAATGATCTTCTGGGTGACTTCTACCATCTTCTTTACGTTGTTTTTCTTGGGTGTCAGTGGAGGGTCTGGAATGGGGCTCTGGGCACGGCTAAATTTCCTGGACAGACGTGGATGAGTGCTGGTTGTCACATGATCACTGGACATCTTCAAAGGTCCATAATCCTATAATGTGCAATATAATTTATATACAATTGACCTCTCAGAATCCTCCTCACCTCTCCGGTCAGGTCTGTGTTTTATTAATAGAGATAACAGTGATGTCATGTGACCTCCCAGAATCCTCCTCACCTCTCCGGTCAGGTCTGTGTTTTATTAATAGAGATAAGAGTGATGTCATGTGACCTCCCAGAATCCTCCTCACCTCTCCGGTCAGCTCTGTGTTTTATTAATAGAGATAAGAGTGATGTCATGTGATCTCCCAGAATCCTCCTCACCTCTCCAGTCAGGTCTGTGTTTTATTAATAGAGATAAGAGTGATGTCATGTGACCTCCCAGAATCCTCCTCACCTCTCCGGTCAGCTCTGTGTTTTATTAATAGAGATAAGAGTGATGTCATGTGATCTCCCAGAATCCTCCTCACCTCTCCAGTCAGGTCTGTGTTTTATTAATAGAGATAAGAGCGATGTCATGTGACCTCCCAGAATCCACCTCACCTCTCCGGTCAGGTCTGTGTTTTTATTAATAAAGATAAGAGTGACGTCATGTGTCCTCCCAGAATCCTCCTCACCTCTCCGGTCAGGTCTGTGTTTTATTAATAGAGATAAGAGTGATGTCATGTGACCTCCCAGAATCCTCCTCACCTCTCCGGTCAGGTCTGTGTTTTATTAATAGAGATAAGAGTGATGTCATGTGACCTCCCAGAATCCTCCTCACCTCTCCGGTCAGGTCTGTGTTTTAATAATAGAGATAAGAGTGATGTCATACGACCTCCCAGAATCCTCCTCACCTCTCCGGTCAGCAGGTAGATGATCTCCAGGGTGAGGCGCAGTATCCTCTCTGTCATCCTCTTCTTTCCAGTATCCATCGTCGATTTAAAGTAAAGCTCATGAGACCAGGCCATCTTTTTTGGCACTAAAAATCATCTAGTAGTAATAAAATAAATAAAGTGTTCGTAAGACGGGATGAACGTATAATATCCCGCGGCGTATCTTACTCGCAAAAAATTGCGCATTTTCGTTATTTTACTCCTTGGTGAGGTGATCTGCAGAGCCGCTCTCTTATGGTGGGCACAGAAATGGAAATATTGAAGTTCTGCTGACTGCCCACCAACATGCAGGAAGACCAACCCCATAAAAGGAAATCTACCTAAAAGATGGTCTCTTGAACATGATTGGCTCCACTTACTTGATCCTATTGACTTGATCTAACCTCCCTTGCTTTATTGGTGTGCATAAAAAGTGGCAGTCAGGCTTTCTCTTTGGCTCACTTGTTTCATCTCACCGGCTGTTCAGAAGAGATCCTGATTGCACTGCGATTACTCTTTTTAACTCAAGAATAAAATAAAGTTTTGGGCCCACATTTGGATTAGGAAGAGAATATGGTCAGCTACACCCTCTATAGAGATCTGGATCTTTGGAGCTCATAATCAAGTCTTCCTTACATGAATTCAGTCTAAACGCAAGCATACTTCTAGCTCTAGTGTTAAGCGCTCAGTGCTCTCTGGGAGGGTTTTATACCAGGCCGACTCACCCACTCCTCACTCACTCAGCTGGAGCAGGGAATCGAAGCTGGGGTGAGCAGAGTAGAAATCGTGGCTGTACCTCCATGGTTTATTTAAAAACCCCTTTGCGCTACAACAAAATGGCCGCCACGGCGACGACACCTGTGTTTACTTGTGTCAGCAGAGCTTTTCTCTAGGCAGCTACGTGGCCATGGGTTGCTAGGAGACGCGGCACGTCACGACTTTCTACATTTGTTCATCCTATTCGCAAGCGCTTCAGGGGCGTGGTTTCACAGCCCGCCTTCTTGGGCGTATCCACAAATCGCAACGACTTCCGACCAGTGATACGCACAACACATGTGCTTTGGAACGCATAAACCGGAAGTGTGGCAAAATGACTTCAGTATTACATTTATTTGGGAATAATTATACATTACATATATGATGATATATTATTATTAATAATAATAATGATAACTATTGACGCCATGCGACCATCCATTATATTTATTTGAATTATTAATTTAAAAAAGTTTAATTCTTTTTTTTTACATTTATTATAATAATCTATTACAAGAATGAACAGACCTCTTATTACCGAGCCCATGCGGTTTAAATTGTATTATATATCTATTATAGTTATTAATATATTTTAATAATAATATTATTATTATGTTTATTATCATATTATACAGGATTATTATATATAAATATTATACATCCCGTATAATAATTATTATTATATTCAATTATTAAATAATAATAATAATAATAATTTTTTAATAATAATATTGAATATAATAAAAGCGCTGCGTAAATTCACAGTGCTTTATAAGTATAGTACCTGTAATAAATAAATAATAATAACGAATTATTATTTTTATACAGGGTGTATAATAATATTTATATGGAATAATATTAAATAATAATTATTATTATTAAAATATAACAACTATAATACATGTATAATTAATTTAAAAAAACATTAAATATAATTAAATTGATAATTAAAATGAATTAAATGTATGATCACATGGCCTTAGTAATAAGAGCTTTCTTCATCATTCCTATTATATGAGAATAGTAAATTATTATAATAAATGTATGAATAAATGTAAAAAAAAATATTAAACATAATTAAATTGATCATTAAATTAGTAATGGCCTTAGTAATAAGAGGTTTCTTCATCATGATTATTATTATTATTATATAATTCTAGTAAATAATTGTAATAAATGTATAAATAAATGTAAAAAAATAAATAAACATAATTACATTTATAATTAAAATTAATTTAATAATATATGGTCGCATGACCTCGGTAATAGGAGGTTTGTTCATCATTATTATTATATAATTATAGTAAATAATTATGATAAATGTATAAATAAATGTAGAAAAAATAAATAAACATAATTACATTTATAATTAAAATGAATTTAATAATATATGGTCGCATGACCTCAGTAAAAAGAGGTTTCTTCATCATTATTATTATATAATTATAGTGAAAAATTACATTAAAAAATAATTTAATAATATATGGTCGTATGACCCCAATAATAAGAGTCACAGTGCTCAGTCACCAGCACTCTCTGTTTGATTAGTTTCTTCTGTACAGTATTTCCTAGGCATGCGTTCCAAAGACTTCCTGGTCGTGCGTTCCATCGCCAGGTCGTGCCTTATCCTGGGCGTGCCCAACTCATCGACATCCTGCCAGTGGAACGCACAACAAAACGACTTTTGGAACGCATAAGCCGGAAGCGTGGCAACATGAATATCATTACATATTTTAACTAAATGTATATCAATCATGTACTGCCTCACTGCCTACAGTAAGAAGAGACTCCTTTCGCCGTAGTCTATCACGTTTGAAGTGTTAGTCTCGTATCTACTTCCTGGGTATGCGTTCCAAAGACTTCCTAGTTTTGCGTTCCATAGTTGGGGTGTGCCCTTTTCTAAACCTCCCCCCTTCATCCCGCATTCATAGTTCCGCCTTCTATGGAATCCCTCTGCCAGATGCAGTCACAGGATAGGAAGGATCCAAGGACTGCAACTCCCAGAATGCATTGCTCGTGGATAAAGAGGGTGTTATAATAATAATAAGACTCATAATAATGCTCTTGTTTTTTTCCCAGAGCACTGGCTGTGCTGTAACACAATAAAGGGCAGGTAGAACACACTAGGTAGGAAGGTAATCAGGCATGCACAGGAAGTAAGGGAGGAGCCATTGCTGCAACTGGCAGCAGGTGATGTCTTTTGTTACTTTGTGGCTTTTAGAGAGTAAACATTGTACAGACAGGTATGTGATCTACAATATAGAACCTATAGATATGGGGGATGGGTATTATAAGCTGTGTGGGTGGTGGTGATATACAATGCATGTAACTAAAAATGATATAAAGGAGCCATTGTGTGTACAAAGGGTATAGGATACTATTATTATTACATGTATATACACAGAGGTGTGGGTATTATCAGGCTTTGGGGTGAAATCTATGCGTCAGCAATAATAGGAGGAGTTAAGGAAGGGGGCAATTACTTTTTTACAGCACTGTGTAGCAGTCGCAGCCGAGGGTTGCTGAGTGCCATCAGTCCGGTCAGCCTCCAGATTAATGACGGAGGGCCAGGACTGGCTCCATTGTTGTCCTCCATATATAACGGCCATAGGGTTGGCACCTCATCCCTTTAAACCCGAACACATAATAATTACACAGGTTCTGAGGCTAATTTAATGCAGATAAGGCACCAAGTGAGATTAATTACCACCTTAATCAGCCACAGAACCTGTGTAATTAACATGTGTTCAGTTTTAAAGGGGTGAGGTGGCAACCCTAAGCGGGCATGATGAGGGATCTTGTTGGCTTGCTTTGCTGATGTTCGGGACAGGTCGGGGGACGTCCACCACCAAAATGTAGAGGTTGTCTACTCATCTGATGTGTTTTTGTTCCAAGATTAGGCCAAACCATGGCGGCAAAGGTGGTGATGGCAGAGCAAGACCTCCGCTGAGCATGTGACCGTGTCCCCAAGGATGGACGAGGACAGAAGAAACCGAGTGGAGAGGGTATTACACCTCACTCTGGAGATTCTCTACTTGCTGACCGGAGAGGTGAGGAGGATTCTGGGAGGTCACATGACATCACTCTTATCTCTATTAATAAAACACAGACCTGACCGGAGAGGTGAGGAGGATTCTGAGAGGTCACATAACATCACAAACATGTCATACTTACCTCCTCTGTACAAGGGTTTTGCACACAGCGGCCCCAATCCTTCTTTTCCGGGATCCCCCGGCGGTGCTCCTCCTCCACATCGAATGCCCCCCACGGAGACCCGCATTCCATGGGGGCACTCGTGCGGGCACGCTCCCGAGTCCTGCTGCTGTGTCCATTAACACAGACAGTAGGACTCGGCCCCCGGCTCCTGTGTCGCTGGATTTAATTGACAGCAGTGGGAGCCAATGGCTCCCGCTGCTATGAATTTTTCCAATGAGGACCTGAGACAGCGGCTGGAGCTGCTGGGCTTGTTTTCGTTGCTGGAAAGATCGGGTTCAGGTAATATTTTTCACCTTAATGCATAGAATGCATTAACCACTTAAAGCGGAGGTCCGCCCCCAAAAAATAATAATTTAAAACCAGCAGCTACACATACTGCAGCTGCTGGCTTTTAATAAGAGGATACTTGCCTGTCCTGGAGTTCAGCGATGTCGGCACCGCAGCTGATGTTTCCATCAGCTGTCAGGTGCTGCCGCCGCCATTGCGGGTAAGGGTACCCGGCAGTGTAGCCTTTCGGCTTCACGCCGGAAACCCTACTGCGCATGCGCGAGGCCCCGCTCTTCTCTCCTACTGGCCCGGCGACGTGAAGGAGGAGGGAGCCCCAACCGTGACGCCAATATCCGCAGCTGAGGCTCCCAGAAGTGGGAAAGGATACCTGTCAAAGACAAGTATCCTGTCCCCACTTACCCCCCTCCCCCCCCAAAGGTGCCAATGGCACCGGAGGGGGGGAGGAATTAGATGAGCGGAAGTTCTGCTTTTGGGTGGAACTCCGCTTTAAGGACCAGGCTTATTTTTCAAACTTGTTGTTTACAAGTTAAAATTATAATTTTTTTTGCTAGAAAATCACTTAGAACCCTCAAACATTTAATATTTTTTTCTAAAACCCTAGAGAATAAAATGGCGGTCGTTGCAATACTTTCTGTCACACCGTATTTGCGCAGCGGTCTTACAAGATCACTTTTTTTGGAAAAAATTCACTTTATTGAATTAAAAAATAAGACAACAGTAAAGTTAGCCCATTTTTTTTATATTGGGAAAGATAATGTTACGCCGAGTAAATTGATTGATACCCAACATGTCACGCTTCGAAGTTGCGCCCGCTAGTGGAATGGCGACAAACTTTTGCCCTTAAAAATCTCCATATGCAACGTTTTAAAAATTTGACAGGTTGCATATTTTGAGTTACAGAGGAGGTCTAGAATTATTGCTCTCGCTTTACCGATCGCGGCGATACATCACATGTGTGGTTTGAACACCGTTTTCATATGCGGGCGCGACTTACGTATGCGTTCACTTCTGCACACAAGCTCGATGGGACAGGGCGCGTTTTACATTTTTCTTATTTATTTTACCTTTTTATTTTACATTTTTACACTGTTCTTTAAAAAAAAAAATTTGGGTCACTTTTATTCCTATTACAAGGAATGTAAACATCCCTTGTAATAGAAAAAAGCCTGACAGGACCTCTTAAATATGAGATCTGGGGTCAAAAAGTCCTCAGATCTCATATTTACACTAAAATGCAATAAAAAACCCCCCCAAAAAACGTAAGAGCCAGTTCACACTTGGCAAGGCGATCTCAAGACGACTTGAGAGGCGATTTGCAAAATGACTTCTGTATTGAAGTCAATGCAAGTCGCCCCGAGTCGCCCCCAAAGTCGTACAAGAACCTTTTTCTAAGTCGGAGCGACTTGCGTCGCTCCTATTAGAACGGTTCCTTTGAACAGAGCGGAGCGCGACTTGTCAGGCGGATGAGTCACCTGACGAGTCGCCCCCTGTGTGAACCGGCTCTTAATGTCATTTAAAAAATAAATAAAAATGTCCCTTTAAGAGCTATGGGCGGAAGTGACGTTTTGATGTCGCTTCCACCCTGCAATGGTATGGAGACGGGAGGGGGCCATCTTCCCCTTACTCATCTCCATACCAAGCCAGGGAGAGGATGCGATCGGTAAGCGGCGGAGGGCACCGGAGAGCGGCGGGAGGGCCCGCTCCGGCTGCCGATAAAAGTGATCTTGCAGTGAATCCGCCGCAGAGACCACTTTTATCTGAAAGCGGACCACCCGCTGAAGAAGAGGATACCGGGGTTATGGCATAACAACAACGATATATCCCTCTTTAAACAGCCGGGTCCCTACTGCGCATGCATGAAGCGCGCTGTGCTCTCTCACTGGCAAGGAGAAGAGGAGGGAGGTGGAGGTGGGCCAAGCTGCTGACATAGGTCGCCGCGGCCCGGTCTCCTGGAAGTGGGGACAGGGTACCTGTAAAAAACAGGTACCCGCTCCCCCCTGAAATGTGCCAAATGTGGCACCGGAGGGGGGGGGGGGAATCAGATAAGCGGAAGTTCCACTTTTGGGTGGAACACCGCTTTAAGATGAAAAACCTTGAGACTTTACAACTCCTTTAATAAAACACAGACCTGAGCAGAGAGGTGTGGAGAATTCTGGAAATGTTTTCCTGTAAATTGATATATATGACTGTGCCTCTTATTTCACAGGACTATGTAGTGGTAAAGAAGACTTTCATCAAGGAATTGAGCAGAAAGCAGAGCCCCACCATGGAGCCTCCATCTCCCTCATTGACACCAGAGAGAAACATTGACAAGAAGATCCTAGAAGTCACCCAGAAGATCATTGAGCTCTTGACAGGAGAGGTGAGGGGTGTCGGGAATTCTGGGACATTATCCAGTAACAGACAAGGAATGTGTCTGGATGGTGACTGTATCATTGTGTGTGTCAGGATGCCACTGTTTTCTCTTTCAGGATCGAGATTCTCTTGGTCAGAGGGATCTGAGGAGGGAGGTCTCCATGAAGAACCTTCATTCCATCACACTCTTGGGTAAGATAAGTGATTAGATAAGCAATACAAAAAATCTGAGGAAAACGCTTGGACAGCCGCACTCCAAAAAAGGTTCTTTTATTTAAAACAAAAGCAAAAACAACATGCCACCGCAAAAAACAGCGAGTATGAGCTGACGTTTCGCACTGCGATTCAGTGCTTAATCATAGCTATGATCAAGCACTGAATCGCAGTGCGAAACGTCAGCTCATACTCGCTGTTTTTTGCGGTGGCATGTTGTTTGTGCTTTTGTTTTAAATAAAAGAACCTTTTTTGGAGTGCGGCTGTCCAAGCGTTTTCCTCAGATTTTTTGCATTGTCATATGCATTGCCTGCACCCACGGCTCTGGATCTTGTGAATGAGTCACCAGTCACATCTGAGCGGTAACTCTCTCCTTCGATTAGATAAGCAAGGTGGTCTTCTCGGCCTTTCATGCCTCCATATACACCCCCATTTTTGAATGATGTCTTATTTCAGTGGTGATATTAACCCTTGAATTAGAGTTCCCCATCAATGGTTTCTTCTCTTAACTTTGTTGGTAGGCCATGCTGAGAGCTTCTTCTTCAGAAACATTCTTCATTTCCTTCTCTGATTACATTCATTTTTATCTGGGTACTTCCATTCCCTCAGCATAATTTTTTATTTTTCCAACAGATTTGCTAACTGGTGGATACACGTCTCCCATCTCTCCCTCACTGGGACATATGAAGGACAATCATGGCATCACTGTCAACTCCCAGACCACCAGATCCAGCTTATCAGAGGAACAATGTATGTCCCTTTATCCAGAGAAGGACAGTAAGACGTCAAACTTACGTGAAGAATATCAACCACGTACTAACTTCTCCAAACCAATAGGTGCTACTCGTCATACGTCTTTGCCTTTTAAAGAGGTGTCTGCCTCATATAAAGAACCACATCGATCTTCTGATGTTTCCACCTCTGTAGATCCTAAACAATATATATTGGTCAAAATTAAAGAGGAAGAAGGCAATCTCCTTGGCACTGATATTCCAGGACCAACACAAGAGACACTTTACGTGAAAGATGAAACGCTGTCAACTAATGGACATCTCCAACCGTGTGACTTTTCCACCAGCTCGGATTACATAGCTACAATTAAGGAGGAATCATGGGAAAGAAGTGATCATGCAGATACGCCAACAGAGATGGTGGCAGGTCACCTGTCACACATGGATATTGGGGTATCCACTATCGGAGAGCAGAGTCGAATGGTGGAGAAGCCGTATTCTTGCCTAGAGTGCGGGAAGCGTTACAGCAGCACCAAAAGCCTCAATAAACACATTCGCCTCCACACCGGGGTCAAAGTGAACTCTTGCGCCGAGTGCGGCAAAAGTTTCTTTAACAAGTCTGGCTTGCTCAAGCACCAGCGCATTCACTCGGGAGAGAAGCCCTTCTCCTGCTTGGAGTGCGGGAAGTGTTTCATCAGCAAGTTTGAGATCGATATGCACCAGCGGAGCCACACTGGTGAGCGGCCCTATTCCTGCTCCGAGTGTGGCAGGTCCTTCAGCACCAAGTCCAACTTAGTCAAGCACAACCGGGTCCACACGGGAGAGAAACCCTACACCTGCTCCGAGTGTGAGAAGAGCTTTTCCATTAACTCCGACCTGGTCCGCCACATGAGGACTCACACGGGAGAACGGCCGTATTCCTGTTCCGACTGTGGCCGCAGGTTCATCAGTAAATCCAACCTCATTCGGCACCAGACAGTCCACTCTGGAACGAGGGAGAAGCCCTTCACCTGCTCCGAATGTGATAAACGTTTTGTCAGCAACTCGGACCTGGTGCGTCACCAGAGAGTCCACTCGGGGGAGAAGCCCTATGCCTGCAGCAAGTGTGGAAAATGCTTTTCTAGTCAAATGGCCTTAAAGGCTCACGTAAAACGAGCTACACGGTGGAGCGATGTGGAGGAGCCACCATGCGTTCCCTAGAAATGACTCTACAGCTTGAAGGCAAACCCTGAGCCAAGGTCACTGTTTGTGCCGTAAAAAGTCACAGGTGGTGTCACACTCTGCAGTTTACGGTGGAAGCACTTGTTCGTAAAATCCCCTGCTGGCTTCTAGATGAGATAGACAATTCAGGGCCCTATGGACATGATATTCTACTGCTGGGCTCCAGGAGTCAATGGGGACATTTTTCAATACTGAGCATGACTCTGGCCTGAAAGTATTCTGCTGTTTGGCCACAACTTCCCCTATATAAGTTGACTTCATTGTATGTATACTTCCTTAAAGTGATTCTAAACTTTTTTTTTTTTTTTCAATAAATAGGTCATAGGTACCTGCTATGTGTAATAGTTTTGCACAGAGCAGCCCCAATCCTCCTCTTCTGTGGTCCCCCACTGGCGCTCTTGTCTTCTCTTGAGCTGGTGCCCCTATAGCAAGCCACTTCCAATGTGGGCTCAATCCAGAGTCCATAGACACAGGCAGCTCCCCCCGTTCCAATGGCTCCTGCCCCTGTCATGTTAGGAGAGATAGAGTTGCTGCTGTCAGGCAGAGCACTGGATCGAGATCGGGCTCAGGTAAGTTTTTTTGGTGGGGATTCCCAGATTACAGAAGTTTTTTTTTCATCTTAACCGCTTCTTTACTGGGCCATTTCTGGCATTTCTCTCCTACATGTAAAAATCATAATTTCTTTGCTAGAAAATTACTCAGAACCCCCAAACATTATATACATTTTTCATGTCGTACAGCAATTTTTTCGAAAGATGAAACGAAAGATACCGGGATGATGCCTGTAACTGCACCCATCATCCAGATATCTCTACTTCAAGTCCAGGATATGATATGACATACTACAGGCGGGAAGTGGTTAAGGTTAAAAAAAAAAAAAACCTTAAGCCTTTAGAGCCACTTCCACGTCTCCTTGTGCCTGAAACATAAGACTTATGGAGCTGGTGGGTAGGAAACATCCCAAAAATGTTCAAATAAGAGCTTGTGTCGTTCACCGCTGGTCTTTGCTGCCAGGGTGGGCATGCTAAGTTGGCCGCACAATTTACAGTTAGGATATAATTCGCTGATTGATAACAGATTGTAAGCTGCGTTGCCAACATATCAGATCTCTGTTTCATACGTCCTCCCCCATTTATGAATACACTGGATCTTCTGGAAAGCCCACTTGTTTAGATGTACACTGTATTGTCAAAAGTATTGGGACACCTGTCTTTACACACACATGAGCTCTAATGGCATCCCAGTCTTAATCCGTAGGGTTCCGTATTGAGTTGGTCCACCCATTGCCGCTATAACAGCTTCAACTCTTCTGGGAAGGCTGTCCACAAGGTTTAGGAGTGTGTCTATGGGAATGTTTGACCATTCTTCCAGAAGTGCATTTGTGAGGTCAGGCACTGATGTTGGACGAGAAGGCCTGGCTCGCAGTCTCCGCTTTTATTTATCCCAAAGGTGTTCTATCGGGTTGAGGTCAGGACTCTGTGCAGGCCAGTCAAGTTCCTCCACCCCAAACTCGTTCATCCATGTCTTTATGGACCTTGCTTTGTCCCCCCCCCCCCCCCCACCTTCACACAGGAAAAGAGCTGAGGCTGTCAGTCACAGGCTGTGTGCTGGAGCTCCTTTTCCCTGTCACCTTTTTATCTCTTGGTGTCATAAAAACTTTGATTCATGCTGATAGCAGAGGAAGGAGGCAGCGGACAGAAATGACACTTAGTGCTACTAATTGAGACAAGTACACACTATAGAGAGATGTGCTTTGTTCATGTCTGAGGTTTACAACCACTTTAATAAAGTGTGCATATGGGCTAGCTTTACGGTCAGCCTGATCTCCTAGATTGTAAGCTGTAACGAGCAGGGTGCTCTGATTCCTCCTGTATTGAAACTGTACTGTCTGCCCTCATGTTGTAAAGCGCTGCGCAAATTGTTGGTGCTATATAAATCCTGTATAATAATAATAATTTTAGCTGGTGGGTAGGGGATCATGAAGATTTATTATGAAAAAGACTTGGAGCACAACTTACATACAAAATATAGCAGAGGGCTTCACCTATCCTGCCTACGGTGGGTAATCCACAACATGTGGTGCCCATCCACAGATTAAGACACTCAGATCCTAATAATATAATGGGCTGTTCTCTTAAGGGGATCCACCAAGATGTCCACAATACCCGCCACACACACACACGGATCACTTTGCCTCAGTTGCAGTGGAATGAAACCTCATAAGAAGAACATACAACAGCCTCCATAGTGCAGTAACTTTAAAATACTCTTTAATAAAAAGCTATTAAACTCACATGTGTACAGAGAAAAGCACATTGAAAGTTTCCGGCGTGATGACGTCATTGGTCCTGCCCTACATGTTTTGTCACCAACTGACGTCATCAGGGGCATGATTACTAGTAGTCCAAAAAGCATGTAAGAGGCGGGGCAGTGACACGGATTCTGCAAAATGGAAAGGACTGGTAATTGGTTTCAACCTCTTTATGCCGGTGTCTCGCACAGAACGGGAGGAGCGGACTGGGAGGTTGTTACACTTCCTGTATTTGCTCCATCTGTGTATTTGGTTGATTGAGAGGTGTTATCCTTAAAGTATACAGCTATACTACAAATGTGGAGAACAAAACCATTCTGTGAAATATAATATTATTTTACACCCCTTGTCTGTCTGTTTTTGTCATCTATGAGCTGTGGCTGTCATCTCAGAATAAATAGGAAGCATGCCATGTGACTGTGGGCTATGTTGTATTAAAGGTAGTCGGCTGCCTACATATCTGAAAGACCAGCAAACTCTCACTCCTAGGTGGGATTCTGGGAGTTCCCAGGTCTGCACACCTGCTGTGTCACTTAGAGGGGTTTCCACTTTCCCTCTGAAGAATGCAGCAGGTGCAGTGAGACACCCCAACCGAGGGTATCCAAGCCATAAGAAGCCCACCAAGCTTCACATATAAGTGAAATGGATGACTTAACCCTTTAAAATCCTTTTCTCACAGTACATAAGATGCAGTGAGCCTTCCCACCACCAACAGTCACAGGTAGAACCTCAAAAAGCACTGTTTGTGTTACTAACATCGACCAATCAGTTTCTTCTTTTCATGTAAGGAGACTCAGGTGGAAGCTGGGAATTTTCTGGCTCCCCCCCCCCCCCCCACAGTTTCCAGAGCAGCGAAGCTAAACTGGTGCATGGAAATGTTTATGGTGCAACCTAAAAGGCATGAAGTGGCTACTTCAACTGTCAGCTTATCACACAGGTATTCTAAAGCCCTACATTGAAATTGGTAATAAAATTGAAAACAAGCCACCATATAATGTTCTCCTTTTTTAAACAACCTTACAAACGCCATTTTTTTTTTTAATTAGCTGTGCAAATGTCTCTAAAATTTGCTCAGCTGTCTTGTATTTTTCCAAACATGTTTATTTCCTATGATCGTCAGCTCCATCTAGTGGCTGTAATATGGCATTTTTCTAATTGAGGTGATTCAGAAAAAAAAACGTCTTATGGCGACTAGATGGAGCCGACCATCATTACAAATACATATATTAAGCAAAATGCGAGATTAAAGATTACTCCGGACAGCTGCGGGAATGCTTGAAACATTCTCAGGGCATTTTTTTAAAATAAAAAGACCCCTATATATACAGAGCCCTGGTGGCTGTAGGGTCCAGGTCTCTGTAAGGCATCTGAGGCATGTCATTATTATCAGGAATATATTATTTTTTTCAATCTAGAAAGCTAAAACAATGTTTGTGATGTTAAATAAATCTGAAAAGCTACATATAAAAGATGAAGAGAAAGCAAGACGGAAGTGCCGCACACCAGAGAAACAGCCTGAGTGTATAAAGGAACCAAAATGGCTTTCACAAGGCTCCTCCCAGGCCATGTTACCGACGTGTTTCGTCATGACGAAGCACTGTGGGTGGGTTAAAACACGTTGGTCTGCGTGACTTAGGAGGAGCCTGTCTGAAGCTGTTTTGATCTCTTTATACACGCGGGCTGTCTCTGTGGTGTGCAGCACTTCCTTCTTGCTTTCTCTACATGTGTACACTGAGCCGGGACTGGCTCTTCTCAGTACCGGGACTCACCTTTAATCTGAGTCACCGGAGCCATGTTGGGATGATTGCTTTGAGTGGCATCCATAAACTTTCCCACAATCCTTAGATGATTTTCAGCTTTGTGTAAACCTCACCAGTTAATTGTCCAGGGTCTGGTGAGGCCTACACAAAGCTGGGAGTCATCCAAGGCTTGCAAAACCAGCATCTGCCATAATTTGCGCTAAGCCCCGCCCACAAAATAGCCCCCCACTTTTCGAATGCATGTGAAATCCCCTTTTAAGCGCTTTTATTAAAATGCTAAAATTAAAAACACGTTGAAAATGAAATAAATGAATATTTTTTTCCAATCTAGAAAGCTAAAGAAAAAATGATGATGTTAAATCTGATAGGCTACTATAAAGATGTTGGGAAGGCAAGAAGGACACCAGAAAAACAGCCCGAATGTATAAAGGAACCAAAACGGCTTCTCCCAGGCCACGTCCGACGCGTTTCACCCACCCACAGGGCTTATGGCCATGCTCTGTGGGCGGGTCAAAACACGTCGGAGAGCATGGTCTTGAAGGAAACTAGATGAAGCCATTTTGATCCCTTGATTGCATCCATAAGCTTTCCCACAAGCTACTATAAAGGGTTTATTGTCCAGGGTCTGGTGAGGCCTACACAAAGCGGAGGGTCATTGAAGGCTTTCAAAACCAGGCGCATTGAAGTCAGCAGGCTTCTGCCACCGTTTATGCTAAGCCCCGCCCACAAAATGAGAAATCCCCTTTTAAGTGTTTTTTTTTTTTTTATGCTAAAATTAAAAACGCACCAAAAATGAAAGGCACATGGACAGTCCTGGAGATTATAGTGTTAGTAACTAATAAGGCTTACAATATCTCTGACATACCGCTTTTAATTAAATAAAAACATGAGCATTACGTAAAATGTGCAAATACACATGCAACTAAATGTGCAAATACACATGCAAAAGTGAACTTCAGTGACGGCTTTCAAAGGACACGTCCACTCAAAGTAGAAATTCAAGCACCCCTGCCTTGTATTCCTTGAGGCTCTCAAAGCAAGATCTCTGCTCCTTAATTTGTATCTCCACCCCCTTGTGTGGGCTCTCAAAAGAAACGTCAACCTTGAGTGAACGGGCCCTTTAACTCGTAAAAAATAAATTCAAAACAGTCTATTTGTGAATTTTGACATGGGCCGTCAATCCGCCTTTATTGACAAACCGACAGGTGCACTGGGAACATGCGTAGGGTTTTTCCCCAGTGTGTCTCCTCATGTGGACAACCAGGTCAAAGTTCCTGATGAAGCACTTGCCACACTCCGAGCAGGCGTGCGGCCGGTCGCCAGAGTGGCTGCGCTGGTGGATGGCAAAGACAGAGCTGTTGGCGAAGCATTTACCACACTGGGAGCAAGAATAAGGCCTTTCGCCCGTGTGGCTCCTGCTGTGAACTCTTAGGTCAGAGTTCCGGACGAATGTCTTGCCACACTCAGGGCAGGAGTATGGCCGGCTGCCTGTGTGGATCTTCTGGTGCTTGGCCAGCTCTGGGTTCCCAGCGAACCTCTTATCACACTCAGGGCAAGCGTAAGGCTTGTCCACCGCATGAGTTCTCTGATGCATGCCAAGGCTGGAGCTGCAAGTGAAGCGTTTCCCGCACACAGTACAAGGGTAGGGACGCTCGCCTGAGTGGTTTCTCTGATGAATAACCAGGCTAGCTTTGGTAATGAAGGCCTTGCCACACTCAAAACATGAATATGGCTTCTCCCCTAGGTGAGTCTTCTGGTGGATCACTAGATGAGAGTTCTGCATGAAGCTCTTTCCACAAACAGTGCAACAGTATGGCTTCTCTCCTGTGTGGCTTCTCTCGTGCTTCACCAGACTGGACCGGAAGGTGAATCTTTTCCCGCAATCAGGGCATGAGTACGGCTTCTCCCCTGTGTGGATCCGCTGGTGCTCCACCAGTTGGGAGCTGCTGGCAAAAGACTTCCCACAGTCGGTGCAGTAATACGGCCGCTGGCCAGTGTGGACTCGCTGGTGCACCACCAAGTTGGCGTTGCTGATGAAACACTTCCCACACTCAAGGCAGGAAAATGGTTTCTCTCCTGTGTGGACACGATGGTGCTGGATCAGGTGGGCGTTGCTCGCAAAACATTTCCCGCATTGCACGCAAGCAAATGGCTTCACTCCCGTGTGGACTTTCCGATGCTCCAGCATGTGCGCCTTGCGAACAAAAGACTTCTCACAGTCGAGGCAAGGGTAAGGCTTGTCCTCGGTGTGAACTTTCTGGTGCTTGGCCAGATGGCCTCTGTGGATGAAGCATTTCCCGCATTCTGCACAAGAGTAGGACTTGCTACTGCTGGTGTGCACCTCATGGTGCTGGAAAAGGTGGGATTTTCGGGCAAAGGCTTTGCCGCATTCGGAGCAGGAGAAGGGTCGCTCATCTCCGTGCGACTGCTGATGCCTGAGGAGGCTGGAGTTGCTACAGAAGCATTTGCCGCACTCTGGGCAGGAGTACGGTTTTGGTCCGGAGTGAGTCCTCTGGTGGATGACCAGGTGGGAGTTGCTGATGAAGCTCCTCCCACACTCAGGGCAAGAAAAGTGTTTGTCTCTGTTGAGCTCTTGGCTGGGATAAGTACCAGATTCATCAGCTGAGTTCTGTAGTTCCCTTTTCAGACATGTAGGTACGTATTCTGTTGGGTCCGGGGGTGAAGTGTCAGATTTACCTAAATTTTCTTCCTCTGAGGAGGTGGATTCCTCCTTAATTTGAATAGTTAAATACTGCATGTGGTCTTCATCAGAGTGTGGAAGACCTTCTTCATAGTGGTACTCATCCTTAGTACAAGTATAATGTTCGTTTCCAACAAGTGAAGGGACATCGGTGTGTAGAAATGGTTTCTCCACCTGTGGATGAAGGCTCTTCGTTGTTTTAATACCTTGAGCTTTCTCTTTGTTCTTCGGAGTATTAGACTGTGAGGGGTTTTCTGCAAATGAGACAAGTTTCTTCCTAAAATACGTAGTTGCTTCGCAAAAGCAGGCTTCCTCCTTAATAACAGAATCCGCTTTATCTTTTGATAAATACGCTGAAAAGAAACGAGGAAGAAGACAATTACTTTTTGTAAGCCTAATTTATGAGCATAACAAACATACAAGTTCACCTAAAACTGGGGTCTCCAAACTTTTTTAAACAAGGGGCCAGTTTACTGTCTCTAAGGCCTCGTACACACGGCCGAGATTCTCGTTGAGAAAAACATGTCGTTTTTTTCGACGAGATTCTTGGACAAGAAACTTGTCCCGGCCGAGTGTACACACGCTCGTTTCAAAGAACCCGCGGTTCTTTGAAAGGAGTGTACGCGGTGACGTCATCGACTACGTCGAGCATGCGCTCGTCACATTCGATGCCGTCGCCGCCATCTTGGTACACCCTACGTATGCCTAGGAAGCTACCGCGCATGCGTCAAATTCATTTCGAACATGCGCGGGCTTCCGGGCGGACAGGTAAGTGTACACACACTCACTTTTCTCGTCGAGAAACACGCCGAGGAGAATCTCGACGAGAAAATAGAGAGCAGGTTCTCTATTTTCTCGTCGAGGTTTCTTGTCGGTTTTCTCGACGAGAAACACGCTAGCAGCGTACACACGACCGATTTACTCGGCAAGACCTCTCTGCCAGCAAGTTTCTTGCTGGTTCTTGCCGAGAAAATAGGTCGTGTGTACGAGGCCTAAGACTTTAGGAGGGCCAGGCTGTGGCCATCGGGAGTAGAAAATGTCCCAGCATCAGTTGGAGTAAACAATGCCCCATCTTTAGTGTCATTGGTAGGAACTGTGCCCCATCGTTGAAATAATTTGGCCCTTTTGTTGGTGTCAGTGGAAGAAACTGTGCCCCATCCTTGGTGTCATTGATAGGAATTGTGCCCCATCGCTGGTGTCAATGGTAGAAATTTTGCCCCATCGTTAGTTTCATTGGGCCCCATTGTTGGTGTCAGTGGGAGGAACTGTGCCCCATCGTTGGTGTCATTGGTAGGAATTGTACCCACACATTGGTGTTATTATGCCCCGTTGTTGGTGTCAGTGGGAAGAACTGTGCCCCATCAGTGTTATTGGTAGGAATTGTGCCCCATCGTTGGTATCACTGGGCCCCATTGTTGGTGTCATTGGTAGAAATTGTACCCCATTGTTGGTATCATTGGGTCCCATTGCGGGTGTCAGTGAGAGGAACTATGCCCTATCGTTGGTGTCATTGGTAGGAATTGTGCCACATCCTTGGTGTCATTGGTAGGAATTGTACCCACACATTGGTGTTATTATGCCCCATTGTTGGTGTCAGTGGGAGGAACTGTGCCCCATCAGTGTCATTGGTAGGTATTGTGCCCCATCGTTGGCATCACTGGGCCCCGTCATTGGTAGGAATTGTACCCCATTGTTGGTATCATTGGGTCCCATTGCGGGTGTCAGTGAGAGGAACTATGCCCTATCGTTGATGTCATTGGTAGGAATTGTGCCCCATCCTTGGTGTCATTGGTAGGAATTGTGCCCCATCACTGGTGTCAATGGGCCCCATTGTTGGTGTCAGCAGAAGGAACTGTGTCCCTTTGTTGGTGTCATTGCTAAAAATTGTGCCCCATCGTTGGTTTCATTGGTAGGAATTTTGCCATATCATTGGTGTTATTGTGCCCCATTGTTGGTGTCAGCGGGAGGAACTGTACCCCATCGTTGGTGTCATTGGTGGGAATTGTGCCCCATCGTTGGTATCATTGGGTCCCATTGCTGGTGTCCGTGAGAGGAACTATGCCCTATCGATTTTGAAAGAAATGCCTACATGTGCATCCTCCCAGGGTGACACTGTGGATGCACTGGTATAAACGTGCCAACGTCCCGCTATTAATGGAGGAACACTGAACTAAAAAAATGGACTTTTAACGGCACATGGGTAAATCATGTAAAAAATCTAGGGGTTTTTATTAATAGAAAAACTATAAAAGTACATTAATACATTCGAGAATCTCATTATAATAATCATCAATACATGACCCAGAATAGTGCTCTAATCTCACTTCCAAGAGCTACAGTAGCATAGGTAAACTCAAATCATAAGAGATACATATCCAACAAACAAAAAATTGGTTGAACGGTGTACGTAGGATACGTAGGAAGAGGATAGCCTTAGTCATGGGTCCAGTATGCAGAAACGTAGTCTTGCTCTGCTCTACATGTTTCGCGTATCGTGGCGCTTCTTCAGGAGCATAATGGTAAGCAGGTCGTATTGAATAGTGTAACACGAACCTGGATACCAACGCTCACAGGAGAGGTTCCACACAGGCTCACTAGCAGACGCACTGTCCAAGCTTCAAGCCTGGTCACGTTATCGTTTTGGGGCTACACTGTGGACAGATTACCTCTGCCCAGCCCACGCACCAGGTTTTGATCGGTGCATACTTCCTATCGTCTCTAGGCAAATATACCTGGAGGGAACTCTTTCTCTGCTTACCAGCAGACTGTGCCACGTTTAAATACCCCGCTGTTGTTTACTATGATTTTTATAAACTCAACTGGCTATCTGTTTTAGACATACTGCCAGTGCGTTGGTATCCAGGTTCGTGTTACACTATTCAATACGACCTGCTTACCATTATGCTCCTGAAGAAGCGTCACGATACGCGAAACATGTAGAGCAGAGCAAGACTACGTTTCTGCATACTGGACCCATGACTAAGGCTATCCACTTCCTACGTACACCGTTCAACCAATTTTTAGTTTGTTGGATATGTATCTCTTATGATTTGAGTTTACCTATGCTACTGAAGCTCTTGGAAGTGAGATTAAAGCACTATTCTGTGTCATGTATTGATGATTATTATAATGAGATTCTTGAATGTATTAATGTACTTTTATAGTTTTTCTACTAATAAAAACCCCTAGATTTTTTACATGATTTACCTATGTGCCTTTAAAAGTCCATTTTTTTAGTTCTATCACTATGCCCTATCGTTGGTGTCATTGGTAGGAATTGTGCCCCATCCTTGGTGTCATTGGTAGGAATTGCGCCCCATTACTGGTGTCATTGGGCCGCATTGTTGGTGTCAGCGGAAGGAACTGTGTCCTTTTGTTGGTGTCATTGCTAGGAACTGTGCCCCATCGTTGGTGTCATTGGTAGGAATTGTGCCCCATCACTGGTATCATTGTGCCCCATTGTAGATGTCAGTGCAAGTAACTGTGCCTCATCGTTGGTATCATTGCTAGGAACTGTGCCCCATCGCTAGTGTCACTGGGAGGAATTGTGCCTCATCGTTGGTATCATTGGTAGGAACTGTGCCCCATCGCTAGTGTCACTGGGAGGAATTGTGCCTCGTCGTTGGTATCATTGGTAGGAACTGTACCCCATCGCTAGTGTCACTGGGAGGAATTGTGCCTCATCGTTGGTATCATTGGTAGGAACTGTACCCCATCGCTAGTGTCACTGGGAGGAATTGTGCCTCATCGTTGGTATCATTGGTAGGAACTGTACCCCATCGCTAGTGTCACTGGGAGGAATTGTGCCCCATGGTTGGTATCATTGGGCCCCATTGTTAGTGTCAATAGGAGGAACTGTACCCCAATCGTTGGTGTTATTGGTAGGAATTGTGCCCCTTCGTTGGTGTCAGTTAATTAAATAGTGCCCAAGGGTTGAAAAAAAGCAAGCAAAGGGCTGCAGTTTGGAGACCACTGATCTAGGGCATTAATTAAATTTTTTTAGTTTTTGATGAGCGGGGGAGATTTCCCTTAATTTCCTGTCCTTGAGACACAACAGGAAGTAAGAGGTAACCTCTCTAAAGCGAGAATAAACCCCCTCTTAGACAGTTGTCAAAGGAACAGGTATGTTTATTGGAAGGCTTTCCCTTATCTTCTGTTTTGGTGACAACTGTAAAATGTTGGATTACACACTTCTATTTGTCCCCAATAGGAGCCCAGAGAGCAATTGAAGCCCATCAGGAAGTTCTAACCCTTCCCCACTATATTCAAAACTAGAATAAAGGTTTTGGTTTTACATTCACTTAAAGTGGAAGTAAACCCTCCTATCATTTTCAGGCAAGGAAGCTGCCATCTTGGCCTCTGTTTAATCTTCAACTGCCATGATGCTGCACATGTGATCAGTTATGACACCAGCCATTGGAAGGTTTGACAGTTTGGTTGAGAGCACAACCAATGTGGCAGTTGGCATTCCCGGCATGCCGGGAATGCAACTGATTTTTTTTAAACTGTTAAATCGATGGGTTTACTTCCGCTTTAAATAAATTCAGAATGTGCAGACCACTACTACCAGATTAATAAAATAACGTTTAAAGTGGAACTAAATCCTTCTATCATATTCAGCTTAGGAAGCTGCCATCTTGGCCTTTGTTTGATTTCCAACTGCCATGGTGCTACATACAGTATGTGATCAATTATCACACAAACCATTTGATGGTTTGACAGTTTGGTGTAGAGCACAACCAATGTGACAGTTACATTGTAACCATTTTTTGAAACTGTTCAATTGATGGGTTTAATTCCCCTTTAAGGACTTGGAGCAAATAGACCATAATGAAAAACAAGATTAGAAAGCCTTAACAAAGTTCTACCAACTGTTCCAGATTCAACTGACCCAAATGGAAGATCTACTGAAAAACAGGAGGGGCCAGAATAAGGTTCACACATTGCCAACCATCTTCTATTTAGACATGTGGACAATCAAGTCTCCTATGCCTATTGTTTTAGAGTTTAGATCATCTAAACTCATGAGTAGATCATTTACTCGTGAGTAGACACCAAGTTAAAGATCAACGCTACAAAAATTCATCAAGAACATCCAGGTGATAGTAAATAAGCGGAGACCCGCCTATGTTTATACATTCTACTTAAAAAGCTCCTAATAACCCCCTCATGGATGACCTCAAACATGGACATGGTAAAATGCAACCAGCGTTCCCCTAAAGATGTTCACCGCTCTGGGATTTGAACCATCTACATGGACACCAACTGGACATTCTCAACTGTAAATCTAAGTAGAACATTTTATTCCATCGCCTGGAGTAAGACAGATTCTAGGACTTGAAGCAAATGGACCATGGAAAGGAAACCATTGAGTGAGGACAGAAAATTGGGAGGCCTCAACAATGATCTACCAAGGCTTTCGGATTCAACTGACCCAGCTAAAGGAACCACTGAAAAAGAAGAGGGGCCAAAGTAAAGCCCACACTTCCAACTATTTTCTATGTGGACATGTGGACAGCCGAGTTTTCTTATTACCATGTCAATTACTGACAATTTGGATTGTCTACTCCTGAGTAGCCGTTCGAATAAAAGACCAGAGCTAAAAATCAGCTTGTACGCTGATGACACGTTGCTATATTTGGCAGACCCGGATGCCTCCCTTCAGACAGCATTGCAGACGATAGAATACTTCGGATCATTTTCTGGCCTCAAAATTAACTGTAGTAAGTCCCAAATCCTGTCCATTGACAGCTTCCCCTTCCCCAGACTATGGGAACACTTCCCCCTACAGAGGGTTGACTGCATTAAATATTTGGGCGTTTCTGTGTCCAGGTCCCCGGCGGATTATATCCCACTGAACGTTGAACCTCTTTTTACCCTGATTAAATCCAGGACTCAGGTCTGGGCCAAGTTACCGCTTGGGGTCTGGGGCCGAATTAACATCATAAAAATGATACTGCTACCTAAGATTCTCTACACTCTCTGGCACGCACCGGTATACATCCCCCTCAAATACTTCAAAATAATAGACACTCTGCTGAATTCGTTCATATGGGGGAAGAATAGGCATAAACTGGCCTGGAATGTCCTCAAAAATCCGACTGATCTAGGGGGTACGGCCTTACCTGATTTTAATTCCTATTATTTGGCGTCCCAGCTATATCATCTCGATAAGACAGATAGGCGGCGATTCCTAGCCCTCCTCTGTCCGCATTGGGCCCAATGCACTGCCGACCCCATAACGGCGGTAGCAGTTGGATTAGGAGGCAATGAGTCTGAGGTTAACCGCAAATCACTTTTATATCAATATAGACGGATTTGGGACATAGCTGCTGGGCTGATTGGGACTCCTGTATTTAATGATTACACCCCTTTGTGGCATAACAAATCTCTGCCTGAGCTTAGGTTACTCCCGGACACAGAGTTATGGAGTAAGAGGGGAGTGTTTTATCTGCATCATATCATATCTGGTGGGTCCCTCAAGTCCTTCCTCGAACTTCAGGAGCAATACTTATTGCCTGACTTTATGCAGTTCAGGTTTCTTCAGCTGGTCCATGCAGCCCGCTCCCAGTTCTCAGCAGACATTCCACAGCCAGCCTCTAACGCACTGATCGCAGTGATCAAGGGATCAGACCCTCGTAGGCTCATCTCCGATTTCTATAACATGCTCATCACCCCGAAGGCCACCACACTAGCATATAGCTTGAAGCCGAGGTGGGAAAGAGATGTGGGGCCGCTGGAGGATGAGGAGTGGAGTGAGGCTTTAGATGCATGTAAACTAGTGTCACCCAGGCTCTCTGATAGGCTATCGCAACTGTTTATTCTGCACCGGACGTACCTCACCCCTCTTAGGTTGGCGCGCTTTAAACCTAAAGCCCCGACAGTCTGCCCAATGTGCAAGCATGACCCGGGCACGTTCTTCCACTTGATCTGGTCGTGTCCCAAACTCCAGGTACTCTGGAAACAGGTTGTAGACTTCCTACACGACGACATGGGCTCCCCCTTGTCCCTGGACCCTAAACAGTGTCTGCTGGGTATTTTCCCTGACTCCGAGCTCAATAAGTTTACGAAAACATTTTTGCATGAGACGCTCTTCTCGGCTCGGAGGATCATAGCCAGGCACTGGATGAGGCCCACACCGCCCTGTTCGTCAGAGTGGAAAGCCAACATTAATGCTGCCCTCCCGTATAAAAAAATCATATATATTAACCGTGGTTGCCCTGAAAAGTATAATAAAATCTGGGATGGATGGCTTGAATCTGCTGGCACTTGTGTGAACTGGCCCTAAGGGGCACACAAACATATTTTTTAAAGTCTGCTGTGTTACCCTCCTTACTGTTATTGTCTAGCCCGGGAGCCCGGTTGTTCGCTCCCTTCTTACTTAATAATACCTCTATGTTGTACTATGCATATAGTGGAATAGTATGGAGTTGATTACGTTGTCTGTATGCTATCTCTGATGGCTTTGCGTGCTAAGTTTATTGTCATGTACACTGCACTGTCATGTTTCACCTGAACAATGTTCAATAAAAACCGTTTAATATAAAAAAAAAAGACCAGAGCTACAAAAGAATGGGTCGCAGTAACTTGAGAAGAGCAACATCAAGAAGACGACAGTCAATAATCTGGCCAAAACAAGATCTACCTATATTTGTACGCTCAATGTACCCAATTTATAAGCTCCTAATAACCTCTTATCGATGATCTCAGACATGGTGGGATGCAACCAAGATCCCTCTTAAGATGTTCAGATAGAGGGGTTATAAAGGTATTTTTTTTTTTTAAATAACAAACACACTTACCTCCACAGTGCAGTTCATTTTGCACAGAGTGGCCCCGATCCTCGTCTTCTGGGGTCCCTCGGCAGCTGTCTTGGCTCCTCCCCGCAAGAGCTAACCCCCGTTCTGGGAAGCTCTCTCCCAAGGGGGTTAGCTTGCGGGCTCGCTCTCGTGTGATACAGTGGCGGCTATAGCCGCCAAGTGTATCACTCGGCCCCGCCCCCCTTTGATTGACAGCAGCGGGTGCCAATGGCTGCACTGCTATCAATCTCCAATGAAGAGCCGCCTCAAGCTGGGCGAAACCATTGCGGGATCACGCCCACAGAGTTTCGTGCCTCAGGTAAGTAAAACGGTGTTAGGACCTGGGCTTGAACCTGGGACCTCTGGTGTGTTTGGTGGTGTCTCTACTTGCTGAGCCACCTGGAATGCTGGACAGCTCCTTGGACAATTCCTTGAATGATCTTGTCCTGAATCTTGTTTGCCTTGAACCTTGAACCCTTTGCTCCTCCCATGAACTTCCTGATTTAAGCCATGTCCCTGCCCTTCCTGGTTGCCAGAATATTGTGTCTTCACCAGCCAATATCTTGCTCCTGTCTCCTGCTGCCGACCGCATCTTTGCTATCACTCACTACCGACGTTTGGCTCGTCCCCGACTACGCTTCTGCTGAATCCCAACCTGCAACTATCTGTTACCGACTTTTGGCTCGTCCCCGACTACGCTTCTGCTTGATCCCTACCTGTATTATCTGCTTCCGGACCCCGGCTTGCTCACCTCCTGGTGGGGCTAACCTGAGGACCGTGATCTGGCACTGACATGCAGCGAAGCCCCATCTCCACCATTAGGAGCCCTGGTGAATACCAGTCAGTGCTTAGACCCCGCACCTCAGGTGAACCCGTGTCATCAGCCAGGGTGACCTGTGTGAATACCTGCTCTGCTGATATAGCTACTGGCCTCTGAGCCTGACTTCAGATCGTGACAAACGGGGGGCAGGGGGGGCCCGAGAGTGCAAGGTGTTTTTTCACCTTAATGCATAGGATGCATTAAGGTGAAAAAACACGAAGCTTTACAACCCCTTTAAGTCACAGGGGGTTATTTACGAAATAAAAATCCACTTTGCACTACAAGTGCAAACTACAAGTGCAAAGTGCACTTTAAATTGCACTGAAAGTGCACTTGGAAGTGCAGTTGCTGTAAATCTGAGGGGTAGATTTGAAATGAGGGGAAGCTCTGCTGATTTTATCATCCAATCATGTGCAAGCTAAAATGATGTTTTTTATTTTCCTTGCATGTCCCCCTCAGATTTACAGCGACTGCACTTCCAAGTGCACTTACAGTGCAATTTCAAGTGCACTTTGCACTTGTAGTGCAAAGTGGATTTGCCTTAAGTAAATAACCCCCACAGTGTCTTGGGAAAGGCAACATCAAGACGGCGACAGTAAATAACCTGGCCAAAACAAAGACCTATCTATATTTGTACGCTTAACTTACCTAACTTCAAAGCTCCTAATAACTTCTTATAGATTACCTGAGACGTGGTTGCATGCAACCAAACGTCCCTCTTAAGATGTTCAGTTAAGTCACAATGGGGGTTATTTACGAAAGGTAAATCCACTTTGCACTACAAGTGCAAACTACAAGTGCAAAATGCACTTGGAAGTGCAGCCGCTGTAAATCTGAGGGGAAGATCTGAAATGAGGGGAAGCTCTGCTGATCTTATCATCCAATCATGTGCAAGCTAACATGCTGTTTTTTAATTGTCCTTGCATGTCCCCCTCAGATCTACAGCGACTGCACTTCCAAGTGCACTTTGCACTTTTAGTTTGCACTTGTAGTGCAAAGTGGGATTTTTCCTTTCGTAAAACACCCCCAAGTGTCTTGGGAAGGGCAATATCAAGAAGGTGACAGGAAATAATCTGGCCAAAACAAAGACCCAGCTATGTTTGTACATTTAAAGCGGTAGTACAGCGGCAACATTTTTGCAGCAGGATATGGCGCCCCTGGGCCGTGGCGAGGCTGAGACAGAAGTACACAAGGTACTTCATTTAAGGCAAGAAAGGAAAAAAAAAATTAAAATGTGTTATCCAAAAACGAGTGGTGGAGGGTGGGTGAAACTCCGCTTTAAGTTACCCAACTTAAAAGATCATAATAACCCCTTATAGATGACCTCAGACATGGTGGGATGCAACCAAGATCCCTCTTAACATGTTCAGTTAAGTCGCAGTGTCTTGGGAAGGGCAACATCAAGAACAGTAAGGGTGACAGTAAATACCTGACCAAAACATTCTGGCCGGACTCACTACTTATAAAGATGTCATTGAACATTTATTTGAATGACTTTAAGCATGGAACCATCTGTCATAGTCCACTCTTTGGATACAACTTCCCAGCAAACCTTGTTTACCATTCCATTATGGTGACAAATTATGGCAGGAACATAAACTCTCATCTAAAAAAATATAACACCTCTTACCTGGAGATGTGAGGGGAAGCCGGTTCTCCATCATGATGTTCTTGTGTCCTTCAAAAAAAATGCCCTCACTCCCGTCACCAGTTCTGTGATCTTCTGGGTGACTTCTAGGATCTTCTTCTTGGCATTTCTCACAGGTGTCAGCTAAAGGGGTGGAGGTACCGTGATGGTCACCAAACTTCAGTGAAGGACAACTCTGTATCAAAACACAAATAATTATGTCATGTGACCTCCCAGAATCCTCCACCTCTCCGGTCAGGTCTGTGTTTTATTAATAGAGATAAGAGTGATGTCATGTGACCTCCCAGAATCCTCCTCACCTCTCCGGTCAGGTCCGTGTTTTATTAATAAAGATAAGAGTGATGTCATGTGACCTCCCAGAATCCTCCTCACCTCTCCGGTCAGGTCTGTGTTTTATTAATAGAGATAAGAGTGATGTCATGTGACCTCCCAGAATCCTCCTCACCTCTCCGGTCAGGTCTGTGTTTTATTAATAGAGATAAGAGTGATGTCATGTGACTTCCCAGAATCCTCCTCACCTCTCCGGTCAGGTCTGTTTTATTAATAGAGATAAGAGTGATGTCATGTGACCTCCTAGAATTCCCCTCACCTCTCCGGTCAGATCTGTGTTTTATTAATAGAGATAAGAGTGATGTCATGTGACCTCCCAGAATTCCCCTCACCTCTCCGGTCAGCTCTGTGTTTTATTAATAGAGATAAGAGTGATGTCATGTGACCTCCCAGAATTCCCCTCACCTCTCCGGTCAGGTCTGTGTTTTATTAATAGAGATAAGAGTGATGTCATGTGACCTCCCAGAATCCTCCTCACCTCTCCGGTCAAGGTCTGTGTTTTATTAATAGAGATAAGAGTGATGTCATGTGACCTCCCAGAATCCCCCTCACCTCTCCGGTCAGGTCTGTGTTTTATTAATAGAGATAAGAGTGATGTCATGTGACCTCCCAGAATCCCCCTCACCTCTCCAGTCAGGTCTGTGTTTTATTAATAGAGATAAGAGTGATGTCACGTGACCTCCCAGAATCCTCCTCACCTCTCCGGTCAGGTCTGTGTTTTATTAATAGAGATAAGAGTGATGTCATGTGACCTCCCAGAATCCTCCTCATCTCTGCGGTCAGGTCTGTGTTTTATTAATAGAGATAAGAGTGATGTCATGTGACTTCCCAGAATCCTCACCTCTCCGGTCAGGTCTGTTTTATTAATAGAGATAAGAGTGATGTCATGTGACCTCCCAGAATTCCCCTCACCTCTCCGGTCAGGTCTGTGTTTTATTAATAGAGATAAGAGTGATGTCATGTGACCTCCTAGAATCCTCCTCACCTCTCCGGTCAGGTCTGTGTTTTATTAATAGAGATAAGAGTGATGTCATGTGACCTCCTAGAATCCTCCTCACCTCTCCGGTCAGGTCTGTGTTTTATTAATAGAGATAAGAGTGATGTCATGTGACCTCCCAGAATCCTCTCCATCTCTCCGGTCAGGTCTGTGTTTTATTAATAGAGATAAGAGTGATGTCATGTGACCTCCCAGAATCCTCCTCACCTCTCAGGTCAGGTCTGTGTTTTATTAATAGAGATAAGAGTGATGTCATGTGACCTCCCAGAATCCTCCTCACCTCTCAGGTCAGGTCTGTGTTTTATTAATAGAGATAAGAGTGATGTCATGTGACCTCCCAGAATCCTCCTCACCTCTCAGGTCAGGTCTGTGTTTTATTAATAGAGATAAGAGAGATGTCATGTGACCTCCCAGAATCCTCCTCACCTCCGCCTCAGAGCGGTTCTCCATCATTCTTTAAAATGCACATTAGTATGGAAAATGTCACCACAGGGGCCACAAATTAGGGCCCAATAAGTATAGCACGTCATGTAACTGTTCTCAGGGTGACAATAATAAAAGGGATCACCTGAAACTGCTCCCCACTATTATAATAGGAATAAACTAATGGCACATCATACATGCTAACATACAAAATAACTGGTTTATACTGGCTGATTAATATTCATAACCTCACTCATTAATATTCATAAGTGTGCAGCTAAACACTCACCTCTCTCCCCTTATCTGCCTGAGACCGGAAATGGGTGTGCACCCACTAATCTGCCCTGGTTTACCCCATCTTAATCCGTTTTCTCCCAGTCAGCTCCGCCTCGTCTGCAGAAGATACTCGCTCCGGAACTGAGTGAGGACGGAACTGTAGTCACCGCGCCAGGGGAGCGGTATTCTTGCTGCACTATCCGGCTGTTGACACGCACAGCCGAGAGTCAACTGGACCGCAAAACCCGGAAGTGGAGCTTTGCTCGGTCAAAAGAGGAAAATTAAAGCTCCTCGAGAAACTCTTTACTGAGGAGTGACGACACATGAGGAGGGGGTGGGGCTTGGATGGGTCATGTGATCCGAGAGAAGCCCATCTGCTGCTACACTATGAGCCTAAAAATTTGCAGCAAGTTTTTATGAATGTATAGAAAGGAGAAGCCAACCTGAGTCATGTGATCAGGGGAAACTTAAGGAGTTAATGACTGTCATGTGATCAGGAGTTGTCCATGGGATTAATGCAACTTCATGGGTCTAGCGATCCAAAATTTGTTGGACGAATGTCACAAGCGGTCGCTCAGCCATCACGAATCTTGACCACATTTTGCATAGTATGTTGCTTTCTTATGATTGTCAGCACCATCTAATAGCATTAGCCGAATATTTAACTAATTGAGTAAAAAAAAATGCAGTATGACAACTAGATGGTGTTGACGATCATAGGAAATCAACAAATTAAGCAAAATATAGTTTGAATTTGAGATGGTTGGTAAAAATGTTTCTGACATTCGTCCAGCAGTTTTTTTTTATAAATGGACCCCGATGCGTTTCCATTGGTCAGATCCCACCAATCAGAAGCCAGTGATGGAAACTCTTCACAGCAGTGGCGTCACTAGGGGGTGGCTTCTGGGGCTATAGCCCTTTATCTGGGGCCCATAGCCCCGAGTCTCTAGGGTGACCAGGGTGGATGCTGAGGCAGAGAGGGGGGGATGGTCCGCCATGAGTGCCACACACTGGCGGGTGCCAGGCTGGCATCGCCCGCTGTGTCAGCTTTAATTTGAATCGCCAGGTGCCACCATCACATAAAGTCCCGGCTCCTGGTATGGCTCCTTTGACAGACAGCACACTTGTGCAATGCCGAGACATGTGTTGCCTATCATAGGTGGGAGCCTATCCAGGAGGCGGCATTTGTGTGACGACTGGCACACGCTGATTTAAATTAAAACTGTGAGGACTGCGGGAGACGCCGGCCTGTGTGATGATCCGGCCGGCTCTCCTCTTCCTCTCCGATCCCCGGCACTGGTGAGGCTGCATTCCTAGACACTGGAGAGGCTGCATTGCTGGGCACTGGTGAGGCTGAGATATGGGCACAGGTGAGGCTGCTTTGCTGGGCACTGGTGAGGCTGAGATGTGGGCACAGGTGAGGCTGCATTTCTGGGCACAAGTGAGGCTGAAATGTGGGCACAGGTGAGGCTGCATTGCTGGGGGCAGGTGAGGCTGCATTCCTTGGCACAGATGAGACTGCATTGCTGGGCACTGGTGAGGCTGAGATGTGGGCACAGGTGAGGCTGCATTCCTGTGCACATTTGAGGCTGCATTCCTGTGCACAGGTGAGGCTGCATTCCTGGGCACTAGTGGGGCTGCATTCCTGGGCATTGGCAAGGCTGCATTCCTGGGCACAGGCGAGGCTGCATTCCTGGGCACAGGCGAGGCTGCATTGCTGGGCACAGGCGAGGCTGCATTGCTGGGCACAGGTGAGGCTGCATAGATGGGCACAGCTGAGTCCTGCATTCTTGAACAGAGACGAAGGGTGCAGGTCATCAGGGGGCCTGCCCTGATTTTGGGGTAGGTTCTGTGGCCTTCGTGTCTTTTGCCTCTCCCCATCCGGAGGGGTGTCTCGTCAGGAGAGCCCCTCACCAAGTCCTTGGTGAACTGGCTTCAGTTAGTTTCTAATAAGTGGAGTCCAACTGGCTTCGGCATAGGTAGATCATGGTGTACCTTGCCACTGTCAGGAGTCTTGAACAGAGATGAAGGGTGCAGGTAATCGGAGGGTATGCCCTGATGTCGGGGGGAGGGTTCTGTCGGGTCTATTGCCTCATCTCATCTGGAGGGGTCTCTCTTCAGGAGAGCCCCCTCACTAAGTGCTTGCTGGACTGACTTTGGCTGGTCCCTAAAGAGTGAAGTCCACCTGGCTTCGGCCTAATTAGACCATGGTGTACCTTGCAACTGTCAGGAGTTTTGTACAGAGAAGGAGGGTGGTTCTATGGCCTTTGGATCCTTTGCCTCGCCCCATCTGCAGGGGTCTCCTTTCGGGAGAGCCCCCATAGCAAGTCCTTGGTGGACCAGTTTTAGCTGGTCCCCAACAAGTGGAGTCCAACTGGCTTCAGCCTAGATAGACCATGGTGACCAGACGCTGTCAGGAGTCTTGAACATAGACTGAGGGTGCAGATCATTGGGGGGCCTGCCGTGATATCGAAGGGGGGGCTCTGTGGCCTTCGGGTCTTTTGCCTCTCCCCATCCGGAGGGGTCTTGCTTCAGGAGAGCCCCTCACTAAATCCTTGGTGGACTGTTTCGGCTGGTCCCCAAGGAGTGAGGTCCACCTGGCTTTGGCCTAGGTAGACCATTGTGTACCTTGCTGCTGTCAGGAGTCTTGAACAGAGATGGAGGGTGCAGGTCATCTGGGGGAGGTTTTGTGGCCTTCTAGTCTTTTGCCTCTCCCCATCCAGAGGGCTCCCTCTTCGGTAGAGCCTCTTACCAAGTCCTTGGTGGACTGGCTTTGGCTGGTCCCTAACGAGTGGGGTCCACCTAGGTAGACCATGGTGTACCTTGCCTCTGTCAGGAGTCTTGCACTCTGGGAGGTTCAGGGTTGGAGGCCCGTTCTCTTTGAAAGGTTGGCCATTTTGTACCCTCCATGCACTTTTCGTGTGCAGTAATTTCAGTTCACTTGTTTTGTTGGGGTTTTGGATGAAACACCACACCCAGGAGCTTCAAATGAAAAAAATATGCCACAAGTTCCCTCTATAGCAATAGTACCTGACCCTGCAACCCAACCTTGAGGTTCCAGGGTCAAAAGCCTAAGGTAGTCATGAGTCAGTTCTTACCACCAGAGAATGGAATATACCCCTCGACACGTCTTTTCATCTGTGAACCTTGATGGGGATGACCACTGGATAGACTGTGTGGGGTCATTGTACGACGAGGCCCCAACCACTGCTGACACCACTGACTCTTTTTTTAATTTCATAATACAACACACCAAGAAGTGTTCAGAGAAGAACTTATTTAGATATATTAAAAAAATCAGTAGCATTTATTAAATTCAAAACAATCAAGACTGTAAAAGTTAGACAGGATCTCTGATGACTAATGACAATCCTCAATTTGGGGTTCAGTGACACCTAAAGGGGAAGTCTTCTAGACATGGAAGCCCCATAAAAAGGAAAGCTAAAGAGCACTGAAATGGAATGTCCCAATAACAAATACAGGGGTGTCTTTTTAAAGAGTGTGTCCTTTTACTTTGTCTACATAAAGCGGTAATAAACCCCAAAAATGTATATATTGCAGCTTTCCAATCATTAGATGTGGAGGTTGCATTCGTTTTCCTTTTCTAAGCTTTTTCCTGTCTGTTTTTACCTGATGATCTGGCCAGTAACACACCTTCTGTAATAAAGTGCCCCCACTCTGGATGAAGGACATCAGTCTGAGGGGTGGGGAGTGTTAAGGCTCGTACACACGATCAGACTTTTTGACAATAATTGTCCGACGGACCTGTTTTAGCGGACAATCCGACCGTGTGTACGCTCCATCGGACAAACTTTTTCATCGGACAAATGTTCGCTGTGAGAACAGACAAACTTTCCGGCAACAAATATCCTACGTCGGCTAATCCGATCGTGTGTACACAAGTCTATCAGACTAAAGTCCAAAGAAAAAACACGCATGCTCAGAACCAATGCTAAAGATCAGACAACAATAGCAGAAGTTGCCCAAAGGGTGGCGGTAAAGAGCAGAAAAAACACGTAGTACGTCAATTTCATCACTACATTCGTGTTTGTTGGCTAAAAAAGTCCTGCCGTGTGTATGCATACCAAGTTCACGGCCAACGCCCTTCGGACAGAAATCCACGGAAAAGTCCGATGGAAGTCCGATCGTGTGTATGTGGCTTTAGAAGTAATAGCAGATTTAAATACGCTAACAAATTAAAGCTGAACTCCAGCTAATACTTCAGTTACAGCAAAGAGTTTTTCCTTTTGGGATAAAGGTTTTACATAAAATAAAAAAAAACAGATAATTGTAAGCACTCCGGTCAGTGGTATAAATGGTTTGTCTCATCCCTGTAACTGCAAGAGAGCTTGAAAAATGAAGGACTTACTGGCTGGATCATCAGGTGAAAATAGAAGAAAGACTAAAAAAGGAAATGCAGCCATCACATCTAAGAATTGGTAAGCTGCAATATATTAAAGGTTAGCTTTTGGGTTTAATACTGCTTTAAGGCTAAGTTCACCTTTTTTTTTTCTAAATTCCAGCTTCCCTATGTACCAGCATACCTCTGTTGCAGAAAAGAAAAAGCGTTTTCTAGATTCCATATAAAGAAAGAAGTAGGAGAGTGGGTGGAAATAAAAAAGAGGTGGTATGGTATGGTGATGAAGGAGGTGTGGTCCACAGAAGTAAAACACACCCTATTCTGTGATGCAGTAAGTGCCGGTTCACACTACCGCGACTTGGGATCCGCCCCCAAGTCGCGCGACATGAGAAATTACATTAAAGTGAATGAGAGCCATCTTAATGCACACTAGTGGAGTCGCTCCGACTTCAGAAAAGGTTCCTGTACTCATTCAAGGCGACTTGTACCCATTGATTTCAATGAAAGTCGCCTCCAAAGTCGGATCAGTGTCTTAACTGAAGCAACTTTACAGGAAGAGAAAATCGTTTTCTCAGGCAAACCCCTCCCACAGAGCTAATTATTGTTTGGCCACTGGCAAAGCCGCCTGTCCTGGAGGTGACTTGAAGTTGCCTCAAGTTGCCTCGCAAAGTCGTGCCGACTTTCATGTCGCTGTAGTGTGAACCGGCACTAAGGCAGTGCATGATGGGATATGAAGTTTCCTTGATGGTTACATGATGCTACAGGAAGTGAGGGGCCCAGGTGCATTTTTTTAAATTTTGAACCGAGAGGTGAAGATTGAAAGCTGCCATGGACTTGGGAAGTGAGAGATCTGCACATTGGGATAACTTGGTCAAAAAATACATTAGAAAAGGCACCTATTTATTATGAAGTAAGGCAGTGCATGATGGGATATGAAGTTTCCTGGATGGATACATGATGCTACAGGAAGTGATGGGCTCTGATGATTTGTTTTACAATTTTGAACCGAGAGGTGAAGATTGAAAGCTGCCATGGACTTGGGAAGTGGGAGATCAGCACATTAGGATGGCTTGGTCAAAAAGGACAATTAGAAAAGGCTTCTATATATTATGGAAAGTGAAATTCTGCCTAAAAAGGTGAACTTACCTTTAATATGTGTTGCTTTATTGGGTATGCCTAAACAATAAAATAAAAATAAAAAAAAAGTCGTAAAGGGAATTTTAACCAGTGGAGAAACATATTGGTCCAAGGAGGATGTCTACCACGTGCAACTAGGCACAATACAGGGGGTGCCCACCCTTATTCATTTACCTCTACATAAACACAGGTAGAGAAAAAGTTGAGGTTCTTCTATATGTCTCGGCTCTAAGGTGAGACTACTATCTGCTGCACAATACCAGATGGTTTCCATGTCTTGTATTAAAGTGGACAATCCTATTAAGAAAGGAAATTAGGGCAAACTAAAATCTGTTTAAAGATGGGGGAAGCCATCTTTAGCCTAGAGGATTTCATGTCTAATGAAAACCTATATTCTGTTAAGACGATGTCCATAGTAAAAGCAGGTGCCGGGTCCACCTAAAGGAGATACTGACTTGGCTATGCCCAAAAATGTCCCACGCTGTCCCCTCCTGTAGCCTAGCCCATCATCTGGTTGCCCACCAGATATTGGTAAGATGCAACATCTAGGGCAGTGGTCTCCAAACTGTGGCCCTTTGTTTTCTTTTATCTGGCCCTTGGGGGACTGTTCTTCCCACTGGCACCAATGATGAGGCCCCATTCCTGCCACTGACACCACCAGTGGAGCATAATTTCTTCCACTGATGGGGAACTATTTCTCCCACTAACAGCAACAATGGGGAACTATTCCTCCCACTGACACCAATGATGGGGCACTATTCCTCCCACTGACACCAAAGTTGGGGCACTATTCCTCCCACTGATACCAATGATGAGGTACTATTCCTCCCACTTACATCAGCAATGTAACACTATTCCTTCCACTAACATCAACGATGGTGCACTATTCCACTGACACCAATGAAGGAGAATTCTTCTTCTCACGGATACCAATGTTGGGGCACTATTCCTCCCACTGATACCAATGATGGGGCACTATTCCTCTTTCTTTTTGCAGTAGGCACTATGTAATTTATTTTACTCCTACTGACCAGCAAGCCCGAGGGATTGTTAACCCCCACTGATGCTGGGGCATTTTCTACTCCCACTGACCACAGTCCGCCCCCCCTAAAGTCTGAAGGACAGAAAAACTGGCCCTTTGTTTAGAAAGTTTGGAGACCCCTGATCTATGGTGTTGGTAAGTAAGCTAGACTTTAGGATATCTAGCTGGTACCTCTATAAGCTAAGACTCCCCGTCCCATTCTGTACATAAGAGGAACCACTCTCCTACAGGGATCTAGCACTAGGACAGTCTTTTATATTGGCAAAATCTGTAGCCTCAGAGGATGAACGGTGAACAAAACACAGTCAAAGGGTCCCATTTACGTTATGGTTTTCCGGTGGGTCTGTACATGCTTGAACAGGGCATCTTTCCTTAGGAAGCACTTCCCGCACTCTGAGCAGGTGTAGGCCTTCTCCCCCCCATGTATCTGTTCATGCTTGATAAGGTTGGAGGCCCCACTGAAACATTTCCCACAGACTGAGCAGGAGTAGGGTTTCTCGCCTGTGTGGATGCGCCGGTGGATAACCATGTGTGAGTTGGTGATGAAGCCTTTGCCACAGTCGGGGCAGGTGTATGGCTTTTCACCTGCGTGAATACGGCGGTGTATGTCCAGGTGGGATTTACTGGGGAAGCACTTGCCGCACTCTGGGCAGCCATAAGGTTTATCGCCAGTGTGAGTCCTCTGGTGGCGATCAAGGTGGGACTGACTGACAAAGTCCTTCCCGCAGTCTTGGCAAGTGTAGGTCTTTTCCCCAGTGTGGCTTCTCAGGTGGACGAGAAGCTGGGGCCCGCTAATGAATGATTCCCCACACTCCGGGCAGGTGTTGGGCTTCTCCCCTGTGTGGATCCTCTGGTGGTAGATTAGGTTGGCCTGGCTCTTTAGCTCCTTGCCACACACTAAACACGTGAATGGTGTGTCCTTGGTGTGGACGCTCTGGTGGGCACGAAGGCTGGAGCTGGTGGGAAAGCCCCTACCGCACTCCGGGCAAGGGAATGGGCGCTCCCCGGTATGGCTCCGTTCGTGGACCGTGAGGTGGGACTTCTTGACGAAACACTTCCCGCACTGGACGCAGGCGAACGGTTTGTCACCCGTGTGGCGCTTCTTGTGCTCTCGCAGGCTGGGCTTGCTGGAAAAGTACTTCCCACACTCCAAACACGGGTGCGGCTTTTCCCTCGTGTGGACCCGCTGGTGCTTAATTAGGGTTGAGTTGCTGGCAAAGGCCTTCCCGCACTCCTTGCAAGCAAATCGCTTCTCTGCCGTGTGAGCCCTCTGGTGCTTCACAAACTTCCGGCTGTTGCTGAAGCTCTTTCCACAGATGGGGCAGATGACAGTCATCTCCTCTGCGGCGTACCCCCCAGACCTCTTCAGCCTGCCCGCAGTGTGATTTGGTGGCCGTGGAATACGCTCAATGGGTCCGCTTCTGGTAACATTTGCTCCCTCGCTTAAAAGGGACTCATCCTTAATCTGAACTATTAAAGTTTGTGATTGATCTATGGCATTGTCAGACAATTGTCCCTCATCTGTTGAGTGGGGCTTCCCTGCAATGTTCACAGACGTAGCTTTTGTGCGGTGCCTTGAAGTGGTACTGTCTGAGGGTGATGAGTCTTCCTCACTGGAGGAAGGGTCTTCCTTTATGATGATTGACAGGCTTTCTGTATCATCCATGGACAGGGAATGTTCACTGTGAGAGAGCAGCTCATCACTTGAAAGAGGTTCCTGTTTGATGAAAGTTGATATATCGTGCTCACCATCCATGGTAAAAGAAAAGTCACTTTGTGGGAAATACTCTTCACTTGAGTTTGATTCTTCCTTCACAATATCCGGAGCCTTTTTTTTCTCATCAGTAGAGGCCAAAAGGTCACTTGGTGAGGGATGACGACATGTGAGGGGTTCTTTCTTTGCAGGTCTATTTTGGATGTTGTCCATGCATGGAGACCTCTCAGGCCGGGGGAGCCGCTTACCACCCACATGTGTAAATGGAGGTTGCTTATGACCTGTTGATGTAGACATACCCGGATGCCTACTCTCTCATAAAGGTGGAAGCACCCGAAATTCGGGATCTCCGTCTTCCCACAAGAGTTCCCTTGATAAATCTGTGGAGGAGAAGCAATTTAAAAGTTCAGTTATCCAACTGTCAGGATCAGTCACTCTTTCCCACCATGCTTTCCAAATCTACAAATTTTGAAACTTGTATTATTGGAACAGACTAACATAACCTGCTTCAAGTATGGTCAGACTGGCTTTGGTGCCCACTAGGAACCCATCTATATCATTATCTTCAGTAACTGCATCTGTTATAGTTGTCCATATCTGCTCCACAAGGCCCCCTCTGTTTGCCAACATCAATTTACAATGGGCCTGGCCTTGCGCTTTCCTGCTTAAGCCCTGTACACACGGTCAGACTTTTGCCCAACAAACTTTGTTTTAAGCAAGTTGGACCAACAATCCGACCGTGTGTACGCTCCATCGGACAAACTTTTTTTCGTTTGGTTTTGTTTTCATCGGACAAAAGTTGGGTCTGCAAACGGACAAACTTTTGCCCAACAAAAGTCCGATGGAGCAAAGTCCTACCGTGTGTACAGAAAACCATCGGACTTTTGTCCGATGGCCAAAACAACTAATGTTAAAATCAACAAACAATAGCAGAAGTTGACCAAAGGGTGGCGGTAAAGAGCAGAAAAGAGCAGAAAAACCATGTGATGTTGCAAAAAGTTTTGGGAAAGTTTGCAGAAAAGTCCTGTGGTGTGTATGCTATGGGTGTTCCCGACCAACTCCGTTCGGACAAAAATCCACGGAAAAGTCAGATGGAAGTCCGACCGTGTATGAGGCTTTAGACTATGAGGAATCAGTGGGAGACAAATCTCTAGACAGCTACAACCAATGCTGGGCTCAACATATTCTCCCAAGAGAAACATAGCGAAAATAATAGGAAAACAATATCATAGAAACCAAAATCCTACTGAAATTCAGGTTTAGATTTTGTCTATCGAGGTGAGATTACAGGATACCAAGATTTCTCAACTAGGGTTCCTCCAGATGTTGCTAGGGGTTACTTGAGTAATATCTGCCTCTCAGACAAGTATTAAAGGCACCATTGGTGACACAACTGACACCATTGGTCTTTTTAGCAATCTGTAAGGGAATAATTCTTCCCAATGACCACAAGTCTAAATGTATCCCTCCAATATAATGTCACTTGGACCTCCGTGAAAAAAAATCCATCAATAATGGAAACTGGAAACACTCGGAAAAGGGATTTAAACCCTACAGAACAAAGGCATGGAAGTGAGAATCTAACACCATAAAACTGTCCTGCCCCAACAAAGTTCCATATAACTAAGAGGTTGGGACTTTTAGGTGAGGCCAGCTAGATGTACCTCCATCCCGATAGGTTGATATAAAAGAACTACATTTTTGGGACTTTGAATTGAAGCATGCAGCCAGGAAAATAGCATTGCATGGTACTATAATGCTGTCTGGTGGTGGAGCCATTTATAGTGCCCTATAGTAAATGCATAGACATGTAGTAACCATCATAGTAAAGTAAAAAACTTTTATTCCATGACATGATACATAGTAATAAATTAACAGAATAGCATAATGACACACTGATAGCATATTGGCCTAGAGCAGGGATCTCCAAACTACAGCCCTCCAGCTGTTACTGAACTACACGTCCCATGAGAGGCTCTGACATTTACAGACATGACTAGGCATGATGGGAATTGTAGTTCCTGAACAACTGGAGGGCCATAGTTTGGAGACTCCTGGCCTAGAGCCACAGTAATGACATAATGATGACACACCAGACTAGTTGCAACGTATTCCCACAGTAAGTAATATATAGGTATATTCCAGTGAACCGTAATCATGGTATCTTGAATAAAAAAAAAACAGCAGGGAAGGCATCTATTAGCTGGACGCGTTTCGTAGCTGTAGCGCTACTCTTCAGGAGCAGATGCAGAGATATTGTCTCAAGATGTTTAAAAGTATATATGATTAGTGAGCATCTAAAAATGTAATAAAGACTATAGAAAATTAAAAATAGTAAAAATTGGTCACTCATACTTGCAAGTCAAATCAGAGTCTGGACATGGACTGAGGGAACTGGAGGTAGGCTGGAATGTCAGTCCGCCCCAGGAACCTGAGGCGGCTAACCCCAAATGCATCAAGATGGAAAAACCAACCAGGGGAAGAACATTCCAAGGGTAGTTGCCCCATGGGTTGTGAAAAGGACATAAGGGTGTATGCCATCTGAAAAAATTATAATATAATAGTATTACTAGTAAATAAATGTAGGGATCAATATAGGAATTATAATATAGTAGATGGTGCATGGCATAGTGATTATTTATGGGTTAAGAAATTGTAGCATTTCATCCATTACCAGACAGCATTATAGTACCATGCAATGCTATTTTCCTGGCTGCACGCTTCAATTCAAAGTCCCAAAAATGTAGTTCTTTTATATCAAAGTTTCATATAAAGCATGGATCAATGCGCATGTTACTGCCACCCATGAACCTAGAGATCTTTGTGGAATCTGGTCATAACATTCTCAATATGAATGCCTTCAAATAACTTAGTAGCCCATCCCTACCAATACTTACCTTCCCCTCGCTCCCCTGTAGGCATGTTTTCTGGCCAGAGAGTTAAAAGCTGTCGGTTCATGCTTACACAGGTCTACTGACCTTCCTGTGTCCCCAATGCGACACTGCTCAGGCCTGGTGATCGGCTGATCAGGCACCCAGCAATGCATCGTACGGGGAATGAGAGAAGATCACATGCTCCTCCACATAGAGTACTTCTCAAGGTTTCTGCAGTCAGGGAGGTGTGACTGAAGGGCTCGATAGGACCGGTTACAGGTGACAAATGTACTTTAAAACACATAATGCTCCACACTTTTCCTCACCTCCGGCACCCTTTGAGATCAAACCTCATCCTTCCTCCAGGAATGAGCACTCTGGCATCCAGAATCAGTGTTGGGTAGGCTCACTGGTAACGATTACTAGCTCTTCCCCACTGAAAGATGTAACCAGAACACTTCCCTCACATTGAGATACTGTTAAGCCCTGTACACACGATCGGATTTCCTATGGATTCAAATCCGATGGATTTTTCCATCGGAATTTCCAATGAAGCTGACTTCCATCAGTTTTGCCTACACACCATCAGTCAAAAATCTGACCGTTCCAAACGCCGTGACGTAAAACACTCCGACGAGCCGAGAAAAATGTAGTTCAATGCTTCTGAGCATGCGTCGACTTGATTCTGAGCATGCGTGGGTTTATTCTCTGATGGAGTTCCACACAGACGATCGGGATTTGCTATCGTTTTTTTTTTTCCATCGGATAAATTTAAAACATGTTCTATTTTTTCACACCGATGAAAAAAGACCGATGGGGCCCACACACGATCGGTTTGTCCGATGAAAAAAGTCCATCGGACTGTTTTCATCGGTAAAACCGATCGCGTGTACAGGGCATAAGCATATGTCTATCATGAAGACTGAACCGAGTTCCTCCATGACTCCAAGAAGAAGCTCCATATCTACCACTTAATCTAGAAGTCACCTCTCAGCTTTGTGCTTCACTAATAGAAATAAGAGTGATGTCATGTGACCTCCCAGAATCCTCCTCACCTCTCCGGTCAGGTCTGTGTTTTATTAATAGAGATAAGAGTGATGTCATGTGACCTCCCAGAATCCTCCTCACCTCTCCGGTCAGGTCTGTGTTTTATTAATAGAGATAAGAGAGATGTCATGTGACCTCCCAGAATCCTCCTCACCTCTCCGGTCAGTGTTTTATTAATAGAGATGAGAGTGATGTCATGTGACCTCCCAGAATCCTCCTCACCTCTCCGGTCAGGTCTGTGTTTTATTAATAGAGATAAGAGTGATGTCATGTGACCTCCCAGAATCCTCCTCACCTCTCCGGTCAGGTCTGTGTTTTATTAATAGAGATAAGAGTGATGTCATGTGACCTCCCAGAATCCTCCTCACCTCTCCGGTCAGTGTTTTATTAATAGAGATAAGAGTGATGTCATGTGACCTCCCAGAATCCTCCTCACCTCTCTGGTCAGGTCTGTTTTATTAATAGAGATAAAAGTGATGTCATGTGACCTCCCAGAATCCTCCTCACCTCTCCGGTCAGGTCTGTGTTTTATTAATAGAGATAAGAGTGATGTCATGTGACCCCCGGGACAGTCCTGCATTTTGCAGGTCTGTCCCGGGCACATTCATTCCAGGACAATACAGTGTCCCCGAATGAAACTGACACAGCCACCCCCGGGCCAATCTGATGGCCCCAAAAAAGGCCGCCACATCAACGCTTTACTCACTGCCAGTATTTGTCCTGGCCGGGAATGCCTGGAGGAGCACAATCCCCGCCCCCTGCTTGTGATTGGAGAAATCATAAATCCCGCCTCTTGTGTCCAATCACTGTGCTGTGATTCGTTACAGCACAAGCTGATTTTTGGGAAGGGAGGGTGTCCCTGATTGGTAGTTTGGAAATGTGGTCACATAGACGGTCGCATTTTGATTTTTAAACTTGGGTACGTCTCCACTCCAGCGTCCTCCCGTCAGCACATAGTCTGGGAGGGTTTCAGGCTACAGTCACATTCCTAAGTGTTAGATACCGCCTTCCTGTCATAGCAAGTTAGTCGCGACACAACCCCATTGACTGCCTGCGGAAACCCTTTTGCCCATTAAAGCACCCTTATCATATAGGACAGAAAACTCACCTGCCAGCTATCCTGCCTGTGTACCTTTTATTTTCCCTCCCCCGGGGGCGGCGACCAGCACACACGCTGCCGCAGCGCCGATTTTCTGCCGCTTCCGGATTTTTGCCCATGACCAGCATGGCCGCCGCGGGAGCGGAAGTGAGCAGAGCGGCTTCCGGCGTGTGGAACGCAGGCTGGCCGGAAGTTGGGCGGCTGGAAGGATTCAGCACTGCTCGGGTCAGCCGAGGTGAGAGACTCCGAGGAGGAGCGAAAGGGGCGAGCACGTGACAGGCAGCGTCTCATAAATATCCCGCAGTTCATTCATATTCATGGAGCTGCACGTTTCTGGGAGGGTCCGCTAATAAATAATACCTGCTTTATAATTCAGGAGGTGGGAGGAGTTAGGCAAGGGGGAGGGACATGGCTTAATATTTATTCTGGGACTGGGAGAATCTGATTATAAATAACAAGAAGGTCATTAATATTTATAAAGGGGGCTGTATTTGGGGGAGGGGCCAAGTAATAAATAATGACGTTGAGAAGAGTGTCCAGGGATTATGCTAAGGTCATTAATATTCAGGAGATGGGAGGGGCCTGAGAGCCCAAGGGTGAGCTAGAATGCAAAGCTCATGAATATTAATGACTCCCAGATCAGGTTATTAATCTTGTGGGAGGGGCCAGTGTTGAATATTCATTATTATATCATTACTATAATTTTTATAATGAATATATATTTATTAAACATGTAATTCATATAATTAATAACCTCATTAATATTTGAACAGGAAATTGTGGCTGAATAATAATGTTTGTGCCTCACTACCTTATGTATAATAATGAACGCGGATCAGTTTATTATTATTGTGAGAGGGGCCAGTGTTGAATGTTCATTATTATATCATTACTATAGTTTATATAATTATTATATATTCATTAAATATTTAATAAACATAATGACCTCATTAATATTTAAGCAGTAGAAGGAAAATGTGGATGAATAATAATGTTGCACTTGGAAGAACCGGGAGAGGGGGGGGATGTTGACGTGGGCATCGGACCATTGGCACTAAGGTAAGTATGTGTGCTAGGGATGCACCATTGCCAATATTGGTATCAGCGCCAATACCAAGCATTTGCGTGAGTATCGGTACTCGCGCAAATGCTCCCGATACCAAAACTGATATTTTGCGGTGCCATTTGCGCCAGAATACAAAATGAACGGGTGTAGGTCGCACTGCAAAGAATCACATGTGATTTGAATAGGGATGGGGTGTGATTCCTGTCCGAATCGCATGTGATTTCCCCCACCACTCCTGTGTGTAAAGAAAGGGAAAAAGCGCCATCTTATGGGCAGTTTATTAGAAAAAAATTAAAACTCACAGTACATATCTGGCCAAATGCAAAATCCACATAGGTGTCCCGGCCTGCCGATCAGGGCCGCCATCAGGGGGGTACAGGCAGTACACATGTAAGGGGCCCGGAGGTCCCCAGGGGCCTGGATGTTAACCCCCCTTTTTTTATTTTTTATTCTTCTTGTAAGGGGCCCGGATGGCAACCCCCCCTTTTTTTATTTTTATTTATTCTTCTTGTAAGGGGCCCGGATGGCAATCCCCCCTTTTTTTATTTTTATTTATTCTTCTTGTAAGGAGCCCGGGTGGCAACCCTCCCTTTTTTTATTTTTTTATTTATTCTTCTTGTAAGGGGCCCGGATGGCAACCCCCCCCTTTTTTTATTTTTATTTATTCTTCTTGTAAGGGGCCCGGGTGGCAACCCTCCATTTTTTTTATTTTTATTTATTCTTCTTGTAAGGGGCCCGGATGGCAACCCCCCTTTTTTTTATTTTAATTTATTCTTCTTGTAAGGGGCCCGGATGGCAACCCCCCCTTTTTTTATTTTAATTTATTCTTCTTGTAAGGGGCCCGGGTGGCAACCCTCCCTTTTTTTTATTTTTATTTATTCTTCTTGTAAGGGGCCCGGATGGCAATCCCCCCTTTTTTTATTTTTATTTATTCTTCTTGTAAGGGGCCCGGATGGCAACCCTCCCTTTTTTTATTTTTTTATTTATTCTTCTTGTAAGGGGCCCGGATGGCAACCCCCCCTTTTTTTTATTTTTATTTATTCTTCTTGTAAGGGGCCCGGGTGGCAACCCTCCATTTTTTTTATTTTTATTTATTCTTCTTGTAAGGGGCCCGGATTGCAACCCCCCCTTTTTTTTTTTTTATTTATTCTTCTTGTAAGGGGCCCGGGTGGCAACCCTCCATTTTTTTTATTTTAATTTATTCTTCTTGTAAGGGGCCCGGATGGCAACCCCCCTTTTTTTTATTTTAATTTATTCTTCTTGTAAGGGGCCCGGATGGCAACCCCCCCTTTTTTTTATTTTAATTTATTCTTCTTGTAAGGGGCCCGGGTGGCAACCCTCCCTTTTTTTTATTTTTATTTATTCTTCTTGTAAGGGGCCCGGATGGCAATCCCCCCTTTTTTTATTTTTATTTATTCTTCTTGTAAGGGGCCCGGATGGCAACCCTCCCTTTTTTTATTTTTTTATTTATTCTTCTTGTAAGGGGCCCGGATGGCAACCCCCCTTTTTTTTATTTTAATTTATTCTTCTTGTAAGGGGCCCGGATGGCAACCCCCCCTTTTTTTATTTTAATTTATTCTTCTTGTAAGGGGCCCGGATGGCAACCCCCCCTTTTTTTATTTTTATTTATTCTTCTTGTAAGGGGCCCGGATGGCAACCCCCCTTTTTTTTATTTTAATTTATTCTTCTTGTAAGGGGCCCGGATGGCAACCCCCCCTTTTTTTATTTTTATTTATTCTTCTTGTAAGGGGCCCGGGTGGCAACCCTCCCTTTTTTTTTAATATTTATTCTTCTTCTAAGGGGCCCGGATGGCAACCCCCCCTTTTTTTTATTTTTATTTATTCTTCTTGTAAGGGGCCCGGATGGCAACCCCCCCCTTTTTTATTTATTTATTCTTCTTGCAAGGGGCCAGGATGGCAACCCCCCCCCTTTTTTTTTTTTTGTTCGTCAGCACGCAAAGCCCCCCCCCCCCCGACCTTAATTCTCTGGGGACGGAACATACCAGCAGCACCTCCCCACTTCTCAATCCGCGGCACCCCCCCTGCTTCTCAATTCGCGGCAGCCCCCCCCGTCCTCAATTTGCGGCGGCAGCACCCCCCCCGGCTCTCTGCTCCAGGGGGCCCATGCCTGAAGCTGTGTAAGGGGCCCCAAAATTCCTGATGGCGGCCCTGCTGCCGATGATAACAAATCACGGCCGCTGGAGGTGCTCACAGGGCTGGAGGAGATGTAGAGGCGGTCGGACGCCCCCCAAGCTGACATCACTTCTGCCCTGGCCAGATAATCTAAATAGGTGTCCTCGTCCCGCTGATGATAGCAAATCACGGCCGCTGGAGGTGCTCACAGGGCTGGAGGAGAAGTTCCGGGACCCCGTGGGTACAGGGCGGAAGAGATGTCAGCTTGGGGGCGGACCGCCTGCTATCACCTATGTGGAACATATATATAAAATGTTTGGGGTTCTGAGTAATTTTGAAAAAAAAAAGAAAAATTATTATTTTTACATGTAGAATAGAAATGCTAGATGGCATGAGCTGGAAGTGGTTAAAGTCAATGTACAGCTCTACGCTATATGTTGGTGCTTTATCAACAAAGGCAGAACATTTGCCCTTTTTTTTATTGAAGATAGTGATAACTGTCAGTTCCGGTGGTGACCACAAGATGGCAGGACGAACCAAAACAACCGTGTGGAACGCAAACGAGTAAGAGCAAGTGGAACGCAGAGGCAGGAAGTGAGGTGAGACGCTGGGACAGGAAGTTCCGGGTGAGACAGGAAGTAGAGCAGAAGACATATTTGTTACTGGCGGCAGGTAATGTTATTTAATATTGCTTCTCATTTCACATCTTTAGCTGCTTATTTCACAGGTGGAGCAGACCCTGGTGCTCGGGGACCGAGAGACCCAATGCAAGAGGAGGTGGAGACCATGGGGGTCAGATGGCAGGTCACCTGACACAGCCAGGGCAGAATTTGGGCTGCTGAAACCTTTTAATCTGGGTGTCAGGGTATCACAGAGTTGGACAGCTTTCCTCATTTCCAGGCGATGGCTTCTAAGCACGTTCCTGTTAGCGTTTTGTCCCATCAAACGTTCTTGATTGTCAGGACTAATTGAACGCCGGACGCAACGCCTTCTTTTCTGAATGCTGATGCTTTGAACAAAAGAAAGCTATGATGCATGTCCAACGAGTGATCATTTTTTAGATATTACTGTAGAAGTAACTTTGTTAACTGGGTTGACAAAAAAAAAAAAAAAAAAAAGACCTTTTAATAAGTTCCCTTTAAATGGTTGCTCCACCCAAAAAAATCTAATTTCAGTTATGGGAGGAGCATGGTGGTACAGATGATTTCTGGATAGCTGAGCCACCTCCTAGCATAAATTCCACTTTTTCTTAAACAGCAAGATCTCCCTGCTATAATCCCTGACCTTGTTCTTCTCCACCAGGGAGTTTTGGATGTTGCTGCTCCTCCTCTTACATACTAAATAATAAAAGAGAACTAGTGAAAAATCCAGCGGGAATGATGGAAGTCCCTCATAATGGGTGCAGCCTAGGGTGACCACATGTCTCGGGTTGCCTGGGACATGTTCGGATCCTGTAAGAAACGCAGAGATCTCACCATTGCAGACCCAGAGAGATAGAAGAAACTGTCGGGAGGTTTAACTTGCCAGTATTCACCAGTACCTCTGAACCCTAAGCATTGGTACTCTCTTGGACAGGGTGGACCTCACCCTCCATGAGGAAACATCTGGGAAGTAGTTTAGGCCCCATAGTATCCCACTGATGAGATGGAAAGTGGTACCATGACGTGGTTTAGGTCAGGGTTTCTCAACCAGGGTTCCACGGAACCCTAGGGTCCCTCAAGAGGTTCTAGGGGTTCCTTGAGCGATGAGTAGATTCTACCTCTCAGATAAGTTCCCGCTTACACTACTGATCATTTTAGCTCTCTGTAAGGGGGGAATTATTTCCATGACCGCAAGTGTTATGCCGCGTACACACGACCGTTTTTAATGTCATTGAAAAAAACTGCATTTTTCTCGACGTGATTTTTCGTGTTTCCTCTCAAGCCTGCCTTGCCTACACACTATCGTGGAAAAAAATGTTCGAGTAAAGCGCGGTGACGTACAACACGTACAACGGCACTATAAAGGGGAAGTTCCATTCGGATGGCGCCACCCTTCATGTTAGTAAAGTTTGTTGAGCGACGATTTTCGCTTTTCAGCCTCGTGCTTTTCAGTCCGTTACAGCGTGACAAATGTGCTATCTCCATTACGAACGCTAGTTTTACCAGAACAAGCGCTCCCGTCTCATACTTGATTCTGAGCATGCGCAATTTTTTTCACGTCGTTAAAGCCCACACACGGCCATTTTTCATGACGAGAAAAACGACGATGTAAAAAACGACGTGAAAAATTAGAGAATGTTCCAATTTTTGTCGTCGTGATTCTCTGCGTTTTTCTCGTCGGGAAAACTGCTGGAAAGCCCACACACGATCATTTTTAATGACCATGTAAAAAAAAAATTCTCGTCATTAAAAACGGTCGTGTGTACGCGGCATTAGGAGCATTCTTCCCATTGTCCATCACATGTATCACGAGTTGTAGATATAGTAATTTTTAGCAGGGGTTCCCTAAGGTCAGAAAGTTATTTCAAGAGTGTTTAAGAGGTTGAGAAAGGCTGGTTTAGGTTGAAAGCTGCTCACGTCAAGAAATCATGATCTCTCGAAGATTGGTCTGTCTCCCAACCCTTAGGTATTGCCATGAGCTTGGAGTAATAGCTTATGAACTAAGCGCGGTTCCTCTTCAGGGTTTCTGGGCTTGCTTCCTTGGATAAGGTAAGGAATCTAATCTGAGAACATCTCTAAATACATCTGCCACCCCCATGGATCAAAGTGCCAGTTAAAGTGGTTGTAAACCCACTTTGACAACTTGCACCTACAGGTAAGCCTAGATTAAGGCTTACCTGTAGGTGCAAGAAATATCTCCTTAACCTCCACGGTTAAGGAGATATTTGCAGAAAACACTGCACCGATGTCTACAGCGCATGCGCACTGAGCGCCCCGGAATAATGAATGGGACAAGCCGGTTTTCTGAATGGGAGAAGCCTACCCAACCCAATGACTAAAACATTAACAAAATTCTGCCATTGACCATGAAAAAATAGTAAAGCATTATTGTGTTTAGGTTGAAAACTGCTCACTTCAAGAAATCCTGAGTTCCCGAAGACTGGTTTATCTCCCAACCCTTAAGTATTGCCATGAGCTTGGAGTAATGGCTTAACAACTAAGTGAGGTGCCTGTGCAGGGTTTCTGGGCATGCTTCCTTGGATAAGGTGAGGAATCCAATCTGAGAACATCTCTAAAAACATTAACAAAGTTCTGCCATCGACCATGAAAAAATAGTAGATCAATATTGCTGTGTTTTACTACTTAGCAGAAAACATAGCATATATGGTATATGTATACCATAGTAAATGGAGCATTTCAACTTGTGACCAGAATTATGACACATTAACACGAGGATCCTTGAGAAAAAAAAACATGCACTTTGGATAGAAAATATGGATTATGAGATTTACAAATGAAATGCGTCCTAATATTCTGTTTTCTAATCAAATTTCTTTCTATTGATTTTTTTTTCTTAGATCTCTACAGATTACTTGACCGAAACAATGGACGAAGACTTGAGTCACATGACGGAGAAAATTTTAAACCTAACCCTAGAAATCATCTACCTGCTGACCGGAGAGGTGAGGAGGATTCTGGGAGGTCACATGACATCGCTCTTATTTTTATTAATAAAACACAGACCTGACCGGAGAGGTGAGGAGGATTCTGGGAGGTCACATGACATCGCTCTTATCACTATTAATAAAACACAGACCTGACCGGAGAGGTGAGGAGGATTCTGGGAGGTCACATGACTTCACTATTATTTCTATTAAGCTCATTTGGCTGTCATTATCCTGTGGATCACAGGAATGCAGATCCATCTGCACTCCTGTGACAAGGTTTAAGCAGACAGCGGGCTGAAGTATGCTGATGTCACAGAGCCGGTCCAGGCTTGTGGAAAGATTGCGACAATAGAGTTGGAATCCACCCACATGCCTGTACCGGCTCAGCTTCTCAGTGAGTCTCTGTTGGCCGCTCCCGCCCCCTCCACAGCCCAGTGCTCCAGTGAGTAAGGAGGGGGCAGAGCAGAGAGCCGCTGACTGACAGCCACCAGCTCTCTGTTCAGGGAGCCCTGAGAACCAAGCGATCGGCGGTGTTAGATCAGTTGGTTCTCAGTCTAAGAGGTGCCGGGGACAGGTGCAACATCCAGCTAGGTAAGTATAACCCTGGAAAAAAAAAAAAAATAACCCCATAGTTCTCTTTTAATAAAACACAGATCTGACCGGAGAGAGGAGGAGGATTCTGGGAGGTCACATGACATCACTCTTATCACTATTAATAAAACAGACCTGACCGGAGAGGTGAGGAGGATTCTGGGAGGTCACATGACATCACTCTTATCTTTTTTCCATCAGGATTATGAGGTAGTGAAGAAGACCACTCGGAAACATATAACACACAGAGAAGGTCAGCGTTTGTCTAAAGGATTTACCAAAAGCCGCACCCCAACCATATCTCTGCCTTCATCGGTGATACCTGAAAAAATCAACAAGAAGAAGATCCTGGAAGTCACCCAGAAGATCATTGAGTTGCTGACAGGAGAGGTGAGCGGTGCCGGGAATTCTGGGACATTATCCAGTAACAGACAAGGGATGTGTCTGGATGGTGACTGTATCATTGTGTGTGTCAGGTTCCTATAAGGTGTCAGGATGTCACTGTCTATTTCTCCATGGAGGAGTGGGAGTATTTAGAAGGACACAAGGATCTCTACAAGGAGGTCATGATGGAGGACCAGCCGCCCCTCAAATCACCGGGTAAGAGGAGACTTTATTGTAAAGGAGACACCTCGAGCCCCCTAGATACAATGTATTTAGTCAGTGTGTCTGTTTCCTACACAGAGAAGAACACCAACAAAAAGCTTCAGAGAGTCCCCAGCAATTTGGCAAGCCAGCCGCCCCTCACATCACCAGGTAAGAGGAGACTTTATTATAAAGGAGACACCTATTACTGGGTACAGAATGAAGCTTCTGCCTCACGTTTAGTGACATGGGATGCATTTAAAGCTTTTATTAGGGGTGCATATATTACTCATATTTCTGCACTTAAGCAGGAGATTCGACTGCCCCTTAGGAGAGGCTGAAGCGGCTCGGTTGGAGGCGGCATTTGTTGAGGCTCCTGATCAGGCGTGGCGACAGGCATTGAGGGAGTTTTCTGTCCTTTAGGGTAGCTTTGACTAAGAAATCACTTCTGCATTCCGCAGAGACTTTTTGAGTATGGGGACAAAAATGGTCGCCTCCTGGCATAGTTGGCTAAGGCCCCTTTCACACGGGCGGACCGTATGTCCGTTTTTCATCCATCCGTTTTCGGATGAAAAACGGACATACATGTATCCCTATGAGATAACGGATGTGAGCGGATGAACATCCGCTGACACCCGATCTCCTCCGTGTCCACAATGCTCCGTTTTTATGGATAGAAAAATTCCTATTTTTCTATCCGTCTGTAGAGCGGAGCGGATGAACACGGACAGACGGTCCGTGTTCATCCGATCCCCCCATAGGGGAGAGCAGAGATCTGACAGGGCGGTCCCTGCACAGTATGCGGGTACCGCCCTGTTATCCGTCGGCTCAGTAGGGATCAACGGAGCGATCCCCGCTAAGCAAGCGGAGGTTCACGGGGCGGATCATTACCGATCCATCCCGTGTGAAAGGGTCAATTCACTTTGGTGATTTGAGACGTGTCGAGTACTTTTATTACCTCTCCTGATCAGATTAATGCCCTATTTATGCAATACTTTAGATACCTTTATGCCTCTTGTGTGCAGTATGGGGCAATTGAGTTAATGGCTTTTTTGGACACCATCTCCTTTCCCACCCTAGAGCCCCTCTGTACGTGAACGGCTATTTCACTAAACGAGGTTCAGGAAGCCATAGGGTGGTTGCAGGGTGGGAAGACTCCCAGGACCGAGGGACTACCCAACAAGGTTTATTCTCTGCATGTTGAACTCTTGGCTCCCAGGCTTACAGACCTGTTCTTTTTGTATCTCTCATTGAGCTCTCTCCCTGATTCTATGGCAGAGGCTATTATTGTGCTGGTTCTTGTAGCACCCTCTAGTGTGCTATTAGGTTAGTGCAGGTAAATTTATTTGTGAGATTCATGGTAACGGGAGTCTGAATCTGGGTCAGGGTTTACTGCAGGTCAGGCTGGATGACACACAGAGGCAGGGCTCTGGTACCTCCCCCTGGATTTGGAAGTTTGGAGAAACTTGTAGAAGTTAGTGGGCGGAGGCCAGGAGGGTTGATCTGCATACCTAGGGGAACTTGGCCAATCCCCCAGGCAGAGTCAGCCCTTAATAATGGATGAGTCATGCCAGCAAGGGAGTCCGTGAAAGATGGAGTGCTGAGGAGACTGTTGGTGGTCTAGGAGGGAACCCCTGAGTCTGGAGTCTTTTGAGGTCTTTGTTTTGGTCAGCTCGAGGAGAAATTGACGCTCTACACCGATGATGCTCTGCTGTACTTGCAAGTAGGGATGAGCTCCGGCGTGTTCGCATACTCCACGTGCCGAGACCGCCAGGAAGTCGGCACGGCGCTGCGCTAATCACAGGGAGGGAGACATGTCCCGATGCGCGGCTGCAGAGATCAGGACATGTCTCCCTCCCTGTGATTAGCGCCGTGCCGACTTAATGGCGGGCTCGGCACGTGGAGTATGCGAACACGCCGGAGCTCATCCCTACTTGCAAGATGTGAGCCCCTCCTAGTTGGCGGCCTTGGAACTGTTTGACACCTTTGGTACGTACTCTGGCCCATATTAATTGGTCTAATTCCCTTGCTTGTTCCTCTTTCTTATGCTGGGTGGACGAATTCAGATACTTGGGGGTGCAGGTGACCTGGGATCTGTCAGCTTTTTTTCATAAAAACGTACACCCTTTACTTTTACTTCTCTAGGAACGGTGTGCCTCTTGGTCTACTCTCCCTCTTAATCTTTTGGGACGTATAAACCTCCTTAAGATAATAAATCTTCCACAATTTACATATGTTTTTCGGAACTTCCCGATTTGGATTCCGAATTCTGTCTTCCGGGAGATTGATCGTTATATTACTTTGTTTATATGGCATGGGTCCCCTCCCAGACTGGCGAAATCTACTCTGCAGCTTCCATCGCGTTGTGAGGGTCTAGCTCTGACGATCTTGCTATTGGGCGGCCATTCTAGTTACTGCCCATTGGTGGTTTCTTGGATCCCGGTCCAGTGCGGTGGTCTGTTAGGAGGCTACCTTTCTGGACTCCTTTTCCGAATTACGTAACCTGGTGTATAGAGGCCCTAGGGCATATTCTGTGCTTCCTGTTCCTACTAAAACTACTCTTAGGGTATCGGGGGCGACTAGGCGCAGGTTCCTTCCCATGAATCAATGGTCGCCTGCACAGCCCCTATGGGGTAATCCTAACCTCCGCCATTTCCGTACTGTACCGGATCCCCAGTTATGGGCCAGAAATGTGATCAAGACTCTGGGAGATCTTATGCGAGCAGGTTCTCTCTTGACCTTTCCCCAACTCTCACGGGATTATCATCTACCAGGTTGGATGCTCTTTCGAAACCTTCAATTACATCACATTGCCAGATCCGTTTCCTTAGATGCCGGTCCTCCAAACCGACCCGATTGAAGAATTGCTTTCTCAGTCAGATTTATGCAAGGCCTTTTCTGCTCCCTAGGCTGCTCTTTTATATGTTGGTGGAGCGATTATGGGTTCTCTGGAAGGCGGATATTCCAGCTCTGGGGCAAGAGGATTGGGAAGATTGTAAAGCTTGCCCTAAATTGGTTATTTTTTCCAGGGACCTATAACGTGAGATTACACATACAGGGATCTGAGAGGGCTGCACACCCTGGTTTAAGTACTTGGACAATGGAAGAGCATTTCCTCGTGTTTTTTTATTTTTTTTTAGCAGCAAACAACTCAATTTTGATAAAATATATAAATTTATTTGTAGAAAAATAGCAAATGACACATATAAATATATAAGATCTGTGAGTTTATGAGCTCTGGTAATTACAGAAAAGCGAAATACAAATAAGGGTGTTAAAGCAAGTATAACTTTGGTATTCAATATTGCACCGATCGACTTCAGCGCAATTTGATGTACAGAAGAAAACCCCAATGCATTTCGACCTTCTAGGTCTTCCTCAGGGGGATCTTATATTTCTATAGAACATCAAAAGATAAAATATATTAGGGTATAGCATATATTTAGTGCCTCCTATCATTTATAGTGAACTTCTAAAAATATATATATATATATATATATATATATATATATATATATATATATATATATATATATATATATATATATATATATATACACACAGTATAATAAGGGCGGCACAGTGGTGTAGTGGGTAGCACTCTCACCTAGCAGTAAAAAGGGTCGCTGGTTCGAATCCCAACCATGACACTACCTGCCTGGAGTTTGCATGTTCTCCCTGAGCCTGCGTGGGTTTCCTCCGGGTACTCTGGTTTCCTCCCACACTCCAAAGACATGCTGGCAGGTTAATTGGCTTCTGTCCAAAATTGGCCCTAGTATGTGAGTTGGGGACCTTTGTATTGTGGGCTCCTTGAGGGTAGGGACCGATCTGAGTGTGCGATGTATGTGTGGAGCGCTGCATAAATTGACGGCGCTATATGGGTACCTTAAATAAATAATAATATAATAGATGAGCATCTTAATGAGATATACAGGGATAGGGAGAACTGGATAGACTGGTGTCTTTATTCAACCTTACTAACTATGTATGTACTATGTGAACTATGTACTATGTACTAAGAAGACAAAATAGAAAAACATGCCATGTATATCACAATATTCATTAGTTGCATATTTACCCTTTTTACCACGTTAGATCGCTAAACCAGAGACTTGTATTAAAACCGTAATTTCATATGATCTCCCAGGGCCTAGTTTTTCTTCCAGGGACAAGCTGATACAGACAAGATGTCTTCATAGGGTCTATTATACCCCAGTATGACTGCATAGGATTTGTCCTGCGTGTACCCCTATCTGCTCACTCCATCGGGGCACCTATATGCACATGTTTTGGGATAGTCCTGTGGGTCATAGATTTAGGGTAGATGTCTTTGACTTCATTCATGTTCAGATACGCCTTCCAGTGACCCCAGAGCTGGTTCTTCTGGGAATTCACGATGATGACCAACATCCAACACCATGCTAAAACTTTGATATCCTTTTTAGTCTACTACGCTAAGAAAGATTTCTTTATCGTACACCACGGGACACAGAGCTAGTCATTACATAATGGGTTAAGGGTCACCAGCGGTGATTGGACACTGGCACAACCAATGGAAGACAGTTCCCCTCCATATAACCCCTCCCATCAGGGAAGTACCTCAGTTTTTTCGCCAGTGTCGAAAGGTGTTGGACGCGTTAGGAGGTGCTAAAGGAAAGCTCTACCAAAGAGACCCTCTGGGGGTAAAAGAGCTATGCTTTCGGATCCATCCAAGACGCCTACAAATGAGCTGAATCTGGATGGGATCCGGGCCTCATCCATGAGGCGTCGCCTGTAATGTCTCTCTTCGGAGGACTGGGCTCTAAGATCCAGCACTTTCGCTATTTCGCTATAAAGTCCTGGTAAGAGTCTTGTACAAGGCCCAGGGGAGAGGTATCCTTTAAATAGGAACCCATATCCCTGAAGGTTGGCACACATAGCCCACCGTGAAGGGTGAAGTTTGGTATCTGTCTGAAATCTTTCAGCAGAAAAACCTGCGGCGTGGATAAGGTGAGATTAGAAGGTCCATAACTAGGTTGGGACCTTTTTCAAAAAGTGGATGTCCTCTTTTTTTCCACCACTGGGGGGAGTAAAGAGCTGAATATACTCACCTCACTCTGTTCAGTGTCGGCTTCGGCGAAGTACACTGCTCGTCACCTCCGCTGCTGAGCTTGCTGGGACACCCCGATCCTCCTTTCGGTGGCCGACCAGACACCTGCAGATGCAGGTAAGTGGGAACAAGGGCTGATGAGAGTCCTCTCTCACTATGGCCACCGCCATAGCGCTAAGGGCCGCGCGCGCGCGCGCGGGAGCGCGCTTTATCGGAGGGGGGGGGGGGCGAAGGCGTGCGCGGGCACGTGGCGCGCGCAGGCACAGAAACGGCGCCAATTTTAAAAGACTGTCAGTGTGAGAAGCACTGCAGCAGCAAGCAAGCTCGTTAGTTCTCTTATTCCTGGCAGAGAAACACAGCAGCTATACAGGGACGTAAGACTCCATGTGGTTGGATTGGGTACTTCCTAGAAGACATCCATGTTATGCATAGTTATGTGTTAAAAGTTGCATACTTAATGTATTTGCTAAACTGAACACGGTAGTATATGCATTTTAGGTACCTTGTATTTTGTCTAAACGGTAAGCCTTCCAGGGGAAGTAATACGGACAAAAAGAGATAAGAAAGCACCACCGCCTGAGAGGAGGCTCTAACTGTGCTGACTCGGTACCTTTCTCTCCTGTGTTGCTAAATGCACCTGTTCAGGATGAGCCATTACCTCTGTCAGGTATGGCGGCTTCCCCAGTGGAGCCTGGGCCTGTATATGTCACTGAGGACACTTTATCAGCTGCCCTAAATAATCTGGAGGAAAAAATTGCTACCTTAATCGCTAAGTCCTCTAAAAAGGAACAATAAGCGAAGCAGGTCTCTTCCAGTATTGGACCTCCCTTCAGAAGTACCTGAGGGAGGAGGATGAGGAGGAGGAGGCTACATCAGCAGAGGATGAGGAGCCAGATTTTAAGGTCACAGGTACAATGCTATAGCAGTGCATTTAAGTTAACCTCTGCGGAGGTAACGGAATTACCTGTCTCCTCCCTAGGGTCATTAAGATCCCTGCAAGGTGCATGCTCCTTCCCGGTTCATCCGTTACTAGAGGATCTAATATACGCAAACTGGCAACATCCAGATAAGCGTTTCTCACCTCCAAAAAGGTTTAACATTCTTTATCCTATGGGGGAAATTTTTTTTTTTAAAGAAATGGAGCCTGCCTGCGGTAGTTGCGGCTATTTCTTGTGTAAATAAAAACCTGACATGTCCGGTGGATAATGTACAAGGGTTTAAAAGATCGTTCTGAGAGGAAGTTGAAATCCTCCTTCCTTTTGGCCGGCTCAATTACCCAACCTGCAGTAGCAGCAGTCGGTATGGGTCAGGTCATCAGCCAACAGGTAAAGCAGGGGCTGAAGGATCTGCCTTCAGAGCAGGCTAGAAATTGGGAAAAATTTGCCTAAAGCCTTATGCTTCACAGTGGATGCCATGAGAGATTCTATCATACAGGCATCACGCCTTACACTCCAGCTGGTACAGATGCGCAGAGTACTTTGGCTTAAGCATTGGTCAGCGGAGACCCCATGCAAAAAGCTGTTGGCAAGTTCCCGTTCCATGGCGAACGCCTATTTGGGGAAGATTTAGAAAAATATATACAGAAGATCAAGTGGTAAAACGACTTTTACCTGAGAGAAAGAAAAACAAGAGATCTTGTTTTAAACGCTCTCTCTCCCCAGCTCCCGGGAAATCTGACTCCAACCAGTGGCGGCGGCCTGTTTTAGCCGCCCACAAAAGCCAAGGGGCAAGCTCAGAAGAACAAGAAGCCGTGGGGTGCAAGAGCTAATAAGCAAGCCCCCAAAGCCTCTCAGTGAAGGGGCGCCCCCGCTCGGCCGAGTGGGAGGAAGGCTTTGTCAGTTCTGAGCGACTTGGTGGTCAGAAATCCAGGACAATTGGGTAGTATCCACAATATCCTCAGGGTACAAACTGGAATTTCGAGAGATCCCATCTTCTCAATTCCGAGGTTCAAGACTCTCCAAGGATCCACAAAAAAGAGAATCCTTCTTCAAAGGTTTGAATCACTTAATGGCTCAAGGGGTAGTTACAGACGTACCCCAAAAAGAGCGAGGTTCAGGTTTTTACTCAAACCTCTTTGTGATTCCAAAGCCAAATGGAGATGTCAGACCCATCCTGGATCTAAAATCCCTAAATCGGTTCCTGAACGATCGCCATTTTCGAATGGAAACGATCCGATCCGTGGCCGCCACTTTAAAGGGCGGAAAATTCATGGCGCCCATAGATATCAAGGACGCACATTTACACATACCCATCCTCCCCGCTCACCAAAGATTCCTAAGGTTTGCGGTAGAAGATCGCCACTTTCAATTTGTGGCTCTGCCGTTTGGTGTAGCCACCGCGCCCATAGTATTCACAAAGGTGCTAGCTCCTCTGTTAGTAACCTAAGAACACGGGGCATTGCGGTAACAGCCTATCTGGACGATCTACTAGTAATAGATCAGCCAAAGGACGGATTGGGTCACGCTGTACACACTACAGTAGGATACCTGGAGCATTTAGGATGGATTATAAATTTACAAAAATCCTCTCTCCAGGCCCAAAGAAGGATAGGGTACCTGGGCATGATCATAGATACAGCCCAAAACGGGGTATACCTGCCAGAACCGAAGATACAGTCTCTGAAAGACCTGATCCACAAGGTCAAAGCAAACAAGAGGCCGTCTATTCGCCTTTGCATGAGACTATTGGGAAAGATGGTAGCCTCCTTCGAGGCGGTCCCTTACGCCCAGTTTCATTCGAGACTACTTCAAGGCAGTATTTTAGCTTCCTGGAACAGGAAGAGCCAAGCTCTGGATATACCCATGCGCCTGTCCTCACAGGTACGCCACAGCTTTGATTGGTGGCTAGAAGCCAGGAATTTACGGAAGGGAAGGTCCTTCCTCCCAGTGGCCTGGAAGGTGGTATCTAGGGATACCAGCCTATTGGACTGGGGTGCAGTATTCGAGGAGGCTTCTACCCAGGGAACCTGGGCCAAGACTCAGGGGATCCTGCCCATCAATGTGCTAGAGATCCGGGCGGTATATCTAGCCCTCAAAACCTGGACATACAGGTTACAGGGCTACCCAGTTCGGGTTCAATCCGACAATGCTACTGCAGTAGCTTACATCAATCACCAAGGAGGCACCCGCAGTCGGGCAGCCCAAAGAGAGGTGAACCGGATCCTGGCATGGGCAGAAGAGCATGTACCTTGCCTTTCTGCAATCTTCATTCCAGGGATGGAAAATTGGCAAGCAGACTACCTGAGTCGTCAGCAGCTGCTACCAGGGAGTGGTCTCTTCACCCCGAGATCTTTCAGGCCATATGTCTGAGATGGGGAAACCCAGATGTAGACCTGCTAGCTGCCAGGTTCAACAAGAAATTGGACAACTTTGTGTCCAGAACGAGGGATCCTCTAGCCTACGGGACAGACGCTCTAATAATACAGACGCTCTAATAACTCCATGGAATCAGTTCTCACTGATCTAGGCATTCCCTCCGATCCCTCTTCTACAAAGACTGCTTCGCAGGATCAAGGAGGAGGGAATACCAGTAATCCTAGTGGCCCCAAACTGGCCCAGGAGGCCTTGGTACGCCGAGATTGTAAAAACGGCGATAGGAAGGCCCTGGAAGTTTCCACTCCGACACGACCTGCTGTCACAGGGTCCAGTATTCCACCCTTCCTTACAAAGGCTAAAGTTGACGGCCTGGCTGCTGAGACCCACATTTTTAAAAAGAGAGGGGTCTCTGGTCCGGCTCTTTCTACGCTCATTAATGCTAGAAAGCCAGCCTCCAGACTCATCTATCAGAGAGTCTGGAGAGCATACGTTTCCTGGTGTGAATCCAGATGTTGGAATCCTCAGAAGTATGAAATAAGTAGGATTCTTGCTTTTTGCCAGTTAGGAGTGGATATGAATTTAGCCCTTAGCACCATCAAAGGGCAAATATCGGCTCTATCAGTCTTCTTTCAGAGACCATTGGCATCTCACTCCCTAGTTCGGACATTCATTAAGGGGGTACTGAGGATAAATCCTCCAGTTAGGACTCCCTTGTGTCCATGGGATTTGAATTTGGTATTGTCAGTGTTGCAAAAGCAACCTTTTGAACCTATTCGCCATATTCCTTTAATTATATTAAGTAGGAAGTTGGCCTTTCTGATTGCTATAGCTTCTGCTAGGAGAGTATCAGAGCTAGCAGCTCTTTCTTGTAAAGAGCCTTGTCTAATTTGTCACAAGGACAAAATCGTACTACGACCCCATCCGGCTTTTCTACCTAAGGTGGTGTCGGCTTTTCACTTGAATCAAGACATTGTTCTGCCTTCCTTCTTTTTTCCAAACCCGCGGACGGCGGGGGAAAAATTATTACACTCTCTAGATCTAGGGAGAGCGGTAAAGGGGTATCTGCAAGCAACCGCTCAGATACGTAAAACAGATGTTTTGTTTATTTTACCAGATGGGCCCAAGAAGGGCCAAGCGGTATCAAAATCCACCATTTCCAGGTGGATTAGACAAGTAATTATTCAAGCTTATGGTTTAAAGAACAGGACTCCTCCTTTTCCTGTTAAGGCGCACTCTACCAGGGCGATAGGTGCTTCATGGGCAGTGCTCCACCAGGCTTCGATGGCTCAGATCTGTAAAGCTGCAACTTGGTCTTCAGTCCATACATTTTCCAAATTCTATCAAATAGATGTGAAAGGACATGAGGATTCCGCCTTTGGGCGAAGTGTGCTGCAGGCAGCAGTATAGGGCTTCTGGTCCGCAAGCGGCCTGTTTTGATCTGTGTCTCCCCCCCTTCATATGAGCATTGCTCTGGGACGTCCCATTATGTAATGACTAGCTCTGTGTCCCGTGGTGTACGATAAAGAAAATAGGATTTTTATAACAGCTTACCTGTAAAATCCTTTTCTTGGAGTACACCACGGGACACAGAGGTCCCCCCCTTCTTATGGGAACCTTACTGCTTTGCTACAAAACTGAGGTACTTCCCTGATGGGAGGGGTTATATGGAGGGGAACTGTCTTCCATTGGTTGTGCCAGTGTCCAATCACCGCTGGTGACCCTTAACCCATTATGTAATGACTAGCTCTGTGTCCCGTGGTGTACTCCAAGAAAAGGATTTTACAGGTAAGCTGTTATAAAAATCCTATTATTTTGTGCAAGTGGGCCTCGCCCTCCCCTCAGATTGTATCATCCTGGGAGGCTATGATTGACGCTGCCTTACCATTGTATAAGTTAACCCAGTGTTTTTTAACCTTTTTTTCAGTTAAGGCACCCTTTAGAACTGCGCACAATCCCGGGGCCCACCAGTCTGAGGGTTCGTTCACACAAGGAGGTGCGTTCAGTGTTAATTTTGGCAGCAAATGTCAATTTAGTTTTAGTCTTAGTCTTAGGACTAAAATGGCATTTTAGTTTTAGTCCCATTTGAGTCTTCTGCAATTGTTTTAGTTTTAGTCGTATTTAGTCGACTAAATCTCCAGTACATTTTAGTCAACTAAAACTCATTTTAGTCATCTATAATCGAATGGGTGTAATTAAATTGTAATGCATGAAGCCTCGTACACACGGCCGAGATTCTCGTCGAAAAAAACATGTCGTTTTTTTCGACGAGATTCTTGGACAAGAAACTTGTCCTGGCCGAGTGTACACACGCTCGATTCAAAGAACCCGCGGTTCTTTGAATGGAGCGTACGCGGTGACGTCATCGACTACGACGAGCATGCGCTCGTCACATTCGATGCCGTCGCCGCCATCTTGGTATACCCTACGTATGCCTAGGAAGCTACCGCGCATGCGTCAAATTCATTTCGAACATGCGCGGGCTTCCCGGAGGACAGGTAAGTGTACACACACTCACTTTTCTCGTCGAGAAACAGGCTGACGAGAATCTCGACGAGAAAATAGAGAGCAGGTTCTCTATTTTCTCGTCGAGATTCTTGTCGCGTTTCTTGACGAGAAACCATACACACGAACGAATTTCTCGGCAAGAAATCTCTGCCAGCAAGTTTCTTGCTGGTTTTTGCCGAGAAACTCGTTCGTGTGTACGAGGCCTTAGTTACATTTCTCTACAATTTCCAAACTCATTATATACTGCTGGAGTGAAGAATCTAATATGTTATTTTTTTATAGTATTGAGTAAGGATGAGCTCTGGTGTGTTCGCATTGAACACGTGCAGAGCCCGCCAGGAAGTCGGCACCCCGCTGTGCTAATCTCAGCCAGGGAGACATTTCCCAATCTCTGCAGCCGAGCAATGTCATCTCAGTTGTTTTAGTTTTAGTTGTATTTTAGCCATCTCAGTTGTTTTAGTTTTTATCGTATTTTAGTCATCTCAGTTTTTTAGTCGTATTTTAGTAGACTAAAATAGTATTCATTTAGTCGACTAAAATGTTTTAGTCGATGAAATTAACACTGGGTGAGTTTGAGCGTTTTTTTTTTAGTGTGAACTTTGCATGTTGCGTTTTTAATTAGGCTGCTCTGTGCTTGTGAAACATGCAAAAAGGTCCTGGCATGACTTTTAAACTGAGCCCTGAGGACGTGGGCGGGCGGCTTGGATAGCTTTCAGTTTTGCCGGAAAAAAGTACAGAGGACAACATAGAGGAGGAGAGAGCCAGGAGAATGCCTGATGTGATGTCTCCTGCTACTCTGTACACGCCGGATGTTAACAGTGGAAGTCTATAATGATCAGACAGTAGCGGACTGTGTGTAATTTTGCTGCGGCACCCCAGTTATAGAGCCCTTGAAATACGACAAGGTCTGGCTCCCTCAGACTGACCAGCAGTCTTGAGTTCTTGCTCTTTGCTCTTTTATTCTCCTTGTGTTGACCTTCCCTATCTTGCTCATTCTTAAAACCCCCCTTTTTTTTTTTTTTCTTTCCCCTGTTTCCCTCGTGGCTTAATTCTTATATTCATGATCTGACATTGTGGTTAAGGACTTCTTTCTTCAAGGGCTTTTTTTACGCCACTAGGTTTGTTGGGATTTTTAACCATTTCCGGACCGCCGCACGCCGATATACGTCGGCTGTTTTTCAAGAGGGATAGCTCTGTTATGGCAGTAGCGAGCTGCAGGAACCCAGGTATCCTCATCTTCAGCTGGCGGTCAGGTTTTCAATAATGGTGGTCTCTGCGGCGGATTCGCCGCAAGATCACCGTTATCGGTGGCGGGAGAGGGCCCCCCTCCCGCTGCTCTCCCGTGCCCTCCGCCGCTTACCGGAGCCGTCGGCAGCGGCGGAGGCGATCAGGTCCTTCCTGTGGCTGGGTATGGAGATGAGGGAGGGGAAGATGGCCCCCACCCATCTCCATACCATAGCAGGGCGGAAGCGACGTCAAAATGTCACTTCCGCCCATAGCTCTTAAAGGGCCATTTCTCTTTTCGTCCATGGATGGACACAGCTCCTTAAATCTTGACATGTGGGTTATGTTCCTGTTCATAGGAGAGGACTAGGCAGAACATGTTAGTTACCTTAAAACATGTAACTTTAACAGAGTTGAACAGCCCCGCCCAGGTGGCGGTCCCTCCGTACATACCCTCCACCCTGCAGTCAGCAGCCTCAGTTTTTTTCTGCCTAGCAGAGGAGAAGGACGTGGCTCCCTTTGGGCCCAGAGTCCTGAAGAATTTTTTTATTTTATTTTTATTTTTTTGTGATATCTTCTATCAACTGCCGGCTGGGCGACAGGCTGGATATTATAGATCCTTGTAGTCTTCCCAGTTCCGGCCATCGAGCGTGCCAGTCCTTAGCTTCGCGCTGGTTCTGCCACAACGTACTACATGGCTCCAGGGGTGGCCGGTGAGCTTGTGCTCCGGGGTCCACATATGACTTGGCTGCTTGCTGTCTCACTCACAGTGGACCAGGCCGACAGCTACTCCGTACCATCGGTTGTGGGTCTGTCAGGGATGCGCCAGCATGTCCTCGCAAGGACGGGTAAGTACGGTTCCTCCTGTCTCGGCAGGATGGAACAGCTGGGCGTTCCCGGGATTAAGGGGTTCTCCTGTCCTCCCTTTCCCTGCTCTCTTTCGCCCTTTCCCCTCCTGCCCTAGGGCCCGCTGCGACTGGGGTGTACCTTTGGGGGGGCTCCGAGTCCCTGTGGGGGACCGTGGGGCGCCGGGGTCCGCTTTCTGTGAGGGGGGGTCTGTCTCCTGGGAAATCTCTGCACGGCCTTCTCGTCCACATCCCAGGGCTCGGGCGCCTTGTGAGGGTGCGAATGTTCAGGATGGAATCCATTCGTTCGGAGGGAATTTCTGGCATTCCTGGACATCAAGGACACATACTTGCATGTCCCCAGCTGCAATAGCGTCAGCACCAAGAGTTTTTAACAAGGTGCTCGCCCCGATCTGGCTTTGCTGAGACAGCGAGGCATTTCTATCGTGGGCTACTTGGACGATCTTTTCTGAGAGCTGCTTCTGGCTCAGAATTAGAGGAGGACATGTCTATAGCCAGTCGGACCCTCCGGGAAAATAGTTGGGTACTGAACATACAGAAGTCGGTGTTGGTACCGACTCAGCGTCTGGAGTACCTAGGCTTGATCCTGGACTCCTCTGAGGCAAAGGTCTTCCTTCCTTTGGAGTAGTTGCAGACGCTCCAGTCGGCGGTGAAATTTTTAGCATTCCGCAAATGGTCGTCTCTCCGTTTTTGCATGCGAGTTCTGGGCCTCATGGTGGCCTCCTTCGAGGCAGTACCATATGCCCAATTCCGCACTCGAGTATTGCAGGAGGAGATCCTGTCCAAATGGAACAGATTTCCATTGTCTCTGGATTCAGGCAAGTCACCTGGTCAAGGCTTCCCTGAGAGGGTGGCTGATATCCCCGTCTCTTCAGTCCGGGAGGTCATTCCTTTCTTTCCATGGGACTGTGATCACGACGGACGCCAGCCTCACAGTTTGGCGAACTTCGAGCGATCAGACTGTGCCTCTCCAAGTGGTCGCAGAGTCTTCAAGGGCGTCTGGTCAAGATCCAGTTGGACAACACCACGGCGGTGGCTTATGTCAACCATCAGGGAGGAACATGGAGCTCGGCCGCAGCGTCGGAAGTCACTCACATCCTAAGTTGGGCCGAAAGGAGCGTGCTGGCTCTATCGGCTGTTTACATCCGGGCGTAGAAACCTAGCAGGCGGACTATCTGAGTCACAAGATGCTGGACCAAGGGGAGTGGTCGTTATACCCGGAGGTGTTTCCATTACTTTGTCAGAAATGGGGCACACCAGTTGTGGATCTCCTGGCCTCTCGACTCAATCGCAAGGTGTCGAGGTTTGTGGCCAGGTCCTGGGATCCCTGGGCAGACGCGTTGGTGGCTCCATGGGGTCAGTATCGGCTGATTTATGCCTTTCCCCTAATTAAATTGCTTCCTCGTCTGCTCCGCAGAGTGGAGACCGAGGGGATTCTGGTGCTTCTAATCGCCCCAGACTGGCCCCGGCGTCCCTGGTACGCCGACCTCGTGAGACTGGTAGCTGACGCTCCCTGGCGGCTGCCAATGCGGGGGGACCTTCTGTCTCAAGGTCCCATACTTCATCCTGTTTTATAGTCGCTGGCTTTAACGGCATGGCTATTGAAAGCCTGGTACTAAGGGACCGTGGTCTGTCAGATTCGGTAATCTCCTCCATGTTGAGGGCCCGGAAATCTTCTTCCCGGACGATCTATCATCACACTTGGAAGGTCTACATCTCTATGTGTGAAGAGATGGATTGGCACCCACGGGCATATTCGGTTTTCTCGGATCCTGCTGTTCTTACAGCGTGTAGTGGATCTGAAACTTGCCTTAAGCACTATTAAGGGGCAGATTTCAGCCTTGGCTGTCTTCTTCCAACGATTCCTGGCGGCTCACTCACTGGTAAGTATGTTTGTGCAGGGGGTCCGACGCTTCCTCCGTGGGACTTGAATCTAGTGCTCTCGGTACTTCAGGAACCTCCCTTTTGAGAACATCAGGGAGATTCCTCTCTTAACGCTTTCTCAGAAAGTTGCCTTTCTAGTTGCCATTACATCGGTCAGAAGGGTTTCTGAATTGGCGGCCTTGTCTTGCAACTTGGTCCTCCATAAGGATAAAGCGGTGCTACGCCCGCAACCTTCATTCCTTCCTAAGGTAGTTTCGGCTTTTCACCTAAACGAGGACATTGTACTTCCATCCTTGTGTCCTCGGCCGTCGCATCCCAAGGAGGTTGCGCTACATTCTTTAGACGTGGTACGCGACCTACAGGTGTACCTGTCTGCTACGGCTCCGTTCCGGAAGTCTGACTCACTGTTCGTGTCGGTGTCTGGTCCACAGAAGGGCCTGGCGGTCTCGTCAGCCACCATTTCTAGGTGGATCAGGCAGACCGTCACCCAGGCCTATGCCCTTAAGGGGCGGGAGCCTCCCTTTCCTGTCACAGCGCCTTCAACCAGGGCAATTGGTGCCTCCTGGCCTTTCCGACATCAAGCATCTGTCTCACAGATGGCGAACTGGTCGTCTGTTCACACTTTCTCAAAGTGTTACAAGGTTGATGTGAGTGCATCTTCAGATGCTTCCTTCGGCCGCAAGGTTTTGCAGGCGGCTGTTTGAGGTTGCAACTCCTCCGTTGAGGAGCTCTGCTTGTTTGGGGTGAAGTTAAGTCTTCTTTTGATTGCTGTTCCCACCCCTCGTTTTTTCTGACACTGCTTAGGGACGTCCCACGTGTCAAGAATTAAGGAGCTGTGTCCGTCCATGGACGAAAAGAGAAAATAGTATTTTTTTTGTACTCACCGTAAAATCCTTTTCTCTGTCGTCCATGGACGGACACAGCACCCACCTCTCCTTGTTTCGTTTATACTGCTTTTCTACAAACTGAGGCTGCAGGGTGGAGGGTTATGTACGTAGGGACCGCCCCCTGGGCGGGGCTGTTCAACTCTGTTAAAGTTACATGTTTTAAGATAACTAACATGTTCTGCCTAGTCCTCTCCTATGAACAGGAACATAACCCACATGTCAAGATTTAAGGAGCTGTGTCCGTCCATGGACGACAGAGAAAAGTATTTTATGGTGAGTACAAAAAATCCTATTTTTTTTTTTTTTTATTTTTTTTTTTATTGCATTTTAGTGTAAATATGAGATGTGAAGTCTTTTTGACCCCCAGATCTTATATTTAAGAGGACGTGTCATGCTTTTTTCTATTACAAGGGAGGTTTACATTCTTTGTAATAGGAATAAAAGTGACACTTTTTTTTTTTAAAAGAACAGTTTAAAAAATAAAATTAAAAGGTAAAATAAATAAGAAAAAGCAAAAAAATATTTAAACGCACCCCGTTCCGCCGAGCTTGCGTGCAGAAGCGAACGCATACATGAGCAGCGCCCGCATATGAAAACGGTGTTCAAACCACACATGGGAGATATCACTGCGATCGTTAAAACGAGAGCAATAATTCTAGCCCTAGACCTCCTCTGTAACTCAAAACGTGCAACCTGTAGAATTTTTTAAACGTCGCCTATGGAGATTTTTAAGGGTAAAAGTTTGTCGACATTCCACGAGCGGGCGCAATTTTTCAAGCGTGACATGTTGTGTATCAATTTACTCAGTGTAACATTATCTTTCACATTATAAAAAAAAAAAATTGGGCTAACTTTACTGTTGTCTTATTTTTTTAGTTCCAAAATGTATTTTTTTCCCAAAAAAGTGCGCTTGTAAGACCGCTGCGGAAATATGGTGTGACATAAAGTATTGCAACGACCGCCATCTTATTCTCTAGGGTGTTAGAATTTTTTTTTAATAATGTTTGGGGGTTCTAAGTAATTTTCTAGCAAAAAAAAATGTTTTTTACTTTAAATTTCAAAAAGAGGCTCGGTCCTTAAGTGGGGTTAACTTTCGCTGAGGTTGTACTGATGCTTGGATGAGCTGATAGACTCTGCATTGTTTTACTTATGCATCATTCATGTGCTGACCTGTACCATGTCAACTTGTTATTGTATCTTGTTCTTGGGACATTTTATATCCTTCTGTAATCCTTTTTTACTTAATAAATCCATCTTGATAAAAGAAAAGAAGACACCTAGATCCCCCTAGATACAATGTATTCAGTCAGTGTGTGTGTTTCCTACACAGAGAAGAACACCGACAAAAAACTTCAGAGAGTCCCCAGCAATTTGGCGAGCCAGCCGCCCCTCAAATCACCAGGTAAGAGGAGACTTTATTATAGAGGAGATACCTACACTCGCTGGCCACTTTCTTAGGTACACCTGTTCAATTGCTTGGTAACACAAATTGCTAATCAGCCAATCACAAATCAGCAACTCAATGCATTTAAACATCTAGACGTGGTTAAAGACGACTTGCCGAAGTTCAAACCGAGCATCAGAATGGCGAAGAAATGGGATTTAAGTGACTTCGAACGTGGCATGGTTGTTGGTGCCAGACGGGCTGGTCTGAGTATTTAAAAAATTGCTGGGATTTTCCACACACAACCATCTCTCGGGTTTACAGAGAATGGTGGGAAAAAGAGAAAATATCCAGTGAGCGGGAAAATACCTTGTCTATGTCAGAGGAGAATGGGTAGACTGGTTCCAGATGATAGGCAATAGTACCTCAAATAACCACTCGTTACACCCAAGGTATGCAGAATACCATCTCTGAACGCACAACACATCAAACCTTGAAGCAGATGGGCTACAGCAGCAGAAGACCACACCGGGTGCCACTCCTGTCAGCTAAAAACAGGAAATTGAGGCTACAATTCGCACAGGATCACCAAAATTGGACAATAGAAGATCGGAAAAACGTTGCCTGGTCTGACGAGTCTCGATTTCAGCTGCAACATGCAGATGGTAGGATCAGAATTTGGTGTAAACAACATAAAAGCATGGATCCATCCTGCCTTGTATCAACAGTTCTGACTGCTGGTTGTGGTGTAATGGTGTGGGGGGATATCTTTTTGACACACTTTGGGCCCCTTCGTGCCAATTGAGCATCGTTTAAATGCCTACCTGAGTATTGCTGCTGACCAGGGCCGTCTTTAAGGCAGGGCAAAATGGGCAGCTGCCCTGGGCCCCATCATTGCTGTGGTGCCCAAAGCAGCTGCCTCATACTTGCCAACTATTCCAGTTTAAATTCCCTTATCTCTTGAAGTTCTGCCCTATTGCCATGTACAGATGACTCCCCTGCAGATTTCGGTGTTTGCGTGTAAATAACCTACATTAATATGTAAATAGCCACGGGCCGGCGACATTGATATGTAAATTGAGGCGGCATTCATATGTATATCCTATCATGCCCCCCCGAGTTCATATCCACCATCACTTCTGCTGAATGCTGCCCACTGGGGGAGTAAAGGGGCATGCTTAAAATTCCTGCCTACAACTGTGGTTATTAAGCCTACCATCAGACTGTTCTGCAAAGGTAAGAAAATTGGAGGTGGATCCCTTTTTCAAAATAACATGGTGCCACAGCAGCGTGAATGTTGGTGGATGTGAATACGCACACCTCAGGAGATGCGTGAGGGTGTCATTAACAATTAATGGCACTGCTGTGTGTCTGCTAAAAGGGCGGGACGTTTCTGTTGTGTAAGGAAATCGATTTTGCATGCCTTCCCGACACACACAAATATGAATGCAGGCTAAATGTCTCAGTTACATTGGTGGTCAGTGTAAATCTTCTCATTACATTGGGACTTGGTGTACAATCCTTTCATTCACACTAGTGACCAGTGTGACGGTCCCTATTACATTGGTGGTCAGTGTAAATCCCTCCTTACATTGGTGGTTACTGTGAATGCTCCAATTACATTAGTGGTCAGTGTAAATCCCCATTACATTGGTAGTCAATGTAAATTCCCATTACATTGGTGGCCAATGTAGAAACTCCTCTTTATATTGGTAGTCGGTAAATAAAATCCAAATTAGCGTCTGTGCTCAGTTTCAAATTCTCCCTTACATTGGTGGTCCATGTAGAATCCCCCCTTTAAATTGGTGGTGAATCTAACCCCCCCCCCCCCCCCCCCTTACATTGGTGGTCAATGTAGAAATTCCCCATTTATTGGTTGTTGGTGTAAAATCCCCTATTACGTTGCTTGTCATTGTAAATTCTTCATTACATTGGTGATCAGTGTACATTTCCCTTTACATTGGTGGTAAGTGCGTAATTGCCCTTACACTGGTGGTCAGTGTAAATCCCCCCCCTAACATTGGTGGTCGGTGTAGAAGTGTCACCTTACATTGGTGGTTAGTACAAATCTCCTCGACAATGGTTGTCAGTGTAAATTCCCCCTTACAAGGAGGTCATTGTATATTCCTCCTTACACTGGTGGTTGGTGTAAATGCTCCTATTACTTTGGCGTCAGTGTAGAAATCCCTCTTTATATTGGTGGTCAGTGTAAATCCCCCCTCACATTGATGGTAATTGTAAATTCCCCATTACATTGGTGGTCAGTGTAGAATCCCCCAATATATACTTATTAAAGTTTTCCAAATTTGCTCTACATGATTCGGAATTTACCACAGTGTACTACCAGCTAACTAATTCCATCCCCCACCACTGCCACTGATCCCATCAACCCCCTAAGCATCGCCACTGATCACACCCTCCCCTCCCCCCAGCACTGCCACTGATCCCAGGAGTCCTAGGATGCCTAGGAGTTTTCTGTGTATTGATGGGTCCCCTCACCTCAAAAGTCCATGTTGTGCAGGCAGTGAGGAGATGATGTGCGGTAACATTTAGCAACAAATCAGTGAGCAGTAATGATGTGCACTAACCTCTTTCAACCAATCGTTGAGCAGTAAGGATATGCAGTAACCTCTAGCAACCAATCAGTGAGCAGTAATAATGTGCAGTAACCTCTAGAAACCAAATAGTGAGTGGTAAGGATGTCCAGTAACCTCTAGCAACCAAATAGTGAGTGGTAAGGATGTCCAGTAACCTCTAGCAACCAAATAGTGAGTGGTAAGGAATGTCCAGTAACCTCTAGAAACCAATTAGTGAGCAGTATTGATGTACATTAATCTCTAGCAACCAATCAATAAGCAGAAGTCATGTGCTGTAACCTCTAGCAAATAATCAGTGCACCATAATGTGTGCTGTAACCTCTAGCGGCCAGTCAGTGACCTTTGGCAACCAATCGCAATGGCTGCCAAATCTGATTAAGTAATTTTGAGCCTAGCTGCTATTTATTGTATGTCTCAGAGCAGGTGGAGAGCAAAATTGCATGGGGTGGGGGTCCAAAAGAATGTTTTCCCAGGGTCCAATCAATATTAAAGACATCCCTGCTGCTGACCCTCTCCATCCCTTTATGACTACAGTGTACCTATCTTCTGATGGCTCCTTAAAGGCAGGATAATGCACCATGTCACAAAGCTCAGATCATTTCACCAATGGTTTCTTAAACATGACAATGAGTTCATTGTACTGCAATGGCCTCCACAGTCACCAGATCTCGATACAAAAGAGCACCTTTGGGATGTGGTGGAATGATAGGTTCGCACCATGGATGTGCAGCGGACAAATCTGCAGCAACTGTGTGATGTTATGTCACTATGGACCAAAATCTCTGAGGAATGTTTCCAACACCTTGTTAAATCTATAATACGAAGAATGAAGGCAGTTCTGAAGGCAAAAGGGGGTCCAACCCGGTACTAGCAAAGGGTACCTAATAAAGTGTCCAGTGAGTGTAGATCCCCCTAGAAACTATGTATTTAGTCAGTGTGTGTGTGTGTTTCCTACACAGAGGAGAACACTGACAAAAAACTTCAGAGGGTCCCCAGCAATTTGGCCAGCCGGTCGCCCCTCACATCACCAGGTAAGAGGAGACTTTATTGTAAAGGAGACCCCTAGATCCCCCTTGATACAATGTATTTAGTCAGTGTGTGTGTGTGTTTCCTACACAGAGAAGAACACCAACAAAAAGCTTCAGAGAGACCCCAGCAATTTGGTGAGCCAGCCGCCCCTCACATCACCGGGTAAGAGGAGACTTTATTGTAAAGGAGACACCTAGATCCCCCTAGATGCGATGTATTTAGTCAGTGTGTGTGTGTGTGTTTCCTACACAGAGAAGAACACCAACAAAAAGCTTCAGAGAGACCCTAGCAATTTGGTGAGCCAGCTGCCCCTCACATCACCGGGTAAGAGGAGACTTTATTGTAAAGGATAGAGCAGTACGGAGGGTCCACCTAGATCCCCCATCATCTGATGAACACATAGAAACAATGTATTCAGTCATTGTGTGTTTCCTTCACAGAGAAGAACACAGACAAAAATCTTCAAAGAGCCCCCACCAATTTGGCGAGCCAGCCGGCCCTCAAATCAACGGGTGAGAGGAGACTTTATCAAAATGGAGAGAGCAGTACGGAGGGTCCACTTGGATCCCTCGTCTAATAAACACCTAAAAACAATGTATTCACTCAGTGTGTGTGTTTCCTTCACAGAGAAGAACACAGACAAAAAACTTGAAAGAGCCCTCAGCAATTTGGCGAGCCAGCCGGCCTTCACATCACGAGGTAAGAGAGGAGACTTTATCGTAAAGGAGAGAGCAGTACGGAGGCTCCACCTAGATCCCCCATCATCTGATAAACACATAGAAACAATGTATTCAGTCAGTGTGTGTGTTTCCTTCACAGAGAAGAACACCGACAAAAATCTTCAAAGAGCCCCCACCAATTTGGCGAGCCAGCCGACCCTCAAATCAACGGGTGAGAGGAGACTTTATCAAAAACGTTAGAGCATTACGGAGGGTCCACCTGGATTCCTCATCTGATAAACACATAGAAACAGTGTATTCAGTCAGTGTGTGCGTTTCCTTCACAGAGAAGAACTCCGACAAAAAACTTCAAAGAGCCCTCAGCAATTTGGTGAGCCAGCCGGCCTTCACATCACCGGGTAAGAGGAGACTTTATTGTAAAGGAGAGAGCAGTACGGAGGCTCCACCTAGATCCCCCATCATCTGATAAACACATAGAGACAATGTATTCAGTCAGTGTGTGTGTTTCCTACAGATGGATTCAGTAGCAGAAACGCACCGGAGAGATGTCCCCGTCCTCTGTATTTCCAGGATTCCTCAAAGGACGACCTCAGTCCCAGTCCGATATATTCCCAGGATTCCATACAGGAAGATCGTAGCTCCAGTCCTCTGTGCTCACAGGATTCCACACAGGAAGACCACAACACCCCAAACCATTTTTCGGTAGGTGGAACTAAGGGGGTTTTTATCAAATACCAAAGTAAAATAACGTCCTATTCTCCTGCTGTGCCCAGAAAGACATTAACTGTTACCTGTTGTGTGTCACCTAGCTTGAAAACCTGGCAAATATAAAAGTTGAAGAGATAGACGAAGAAGAAGAGATGCTTATAAGAAATTATTGGCGACGTAAGGCGGAGCAAGGTCCTGTAGAGATTGGAGCAGGTGGGTAATGGAGAGCTTAGGTACCGTGTTTCCCCCGAAAATAAGCCCGGGTCTTATATTTATTTTGGCAACAAAAGACACGGTAGGGCTTATTTTCGGGGTAGGTCTTACCATGTAATGTGCTGTCTTCTCTCCCCCTCTCTCTCCCTGCCTGACAGGAATCTCCAGTGTGAACCGAGTTAAAATGCTTGTAAAATCCTATAATCCACTCTATTACAGTATTATATAATGTACAATGTGTGTGTTTCTGTGATATAATTGTGCCAAATACCTTCGTTATAGTGCCGCTCTGCTCTTCTGTGACCCGCCGGAGCTCTCTTCCCCGCAATTATATTACAGAAACACACACATTGTACATTATATACTGTACTACTGTAATAGAGTGGATTATAGGATTTTACAAGCATTTTAAACTAGGGCTTATTTTCGGGGGTTGGGCTTATATTGCAGCCCTCCTGGAAAATAACTCCTAGGTCTTATTTTTGGGGGTAGGGCTTATGTTGCAGCCCTCCTAGAAAATAACGCTAGGTCTTATTTTCGGAGGTAGGGCTTATATTGCAGCCCTCCTGGAAAATAACGCTAGGTCTTATTTTCGGAGGTTAAGCTTATATTGCAGCCCTCCTGGAAAATAACGCTAGGTCTTATTTTCGGGGGTAGGGCTTATATTGCAGCCCTCCTTGAAATTAACTCTAGGTCTTATTTTCGGGGGTTGGGCTTGTATTGCAGCCCTCCTTGAAAATAAAGCTAGGTCTTATTTTCGGGGGTAGGGCTTATATTGCAGCCCTCCTGGAAAATAACTCTAGGTCTTATTTTCGGGGGTTGGGCTTATATTGCAGCCCTCCTTGAAAATAACGCTAGGTCTTATTTTCGGGGGTTGGGCTTATATTGCAGCCCTCCTGGAAAATAACGCTTGATCTTATTTTCGGGGGTTGGGCTTATATTGCAGCCCTCCTGGAAAATAACGCTAGGTCTTATTTTCGGGGGTTGGGCTTATATTGCAGCCCTCCTGGAAAATAACGCTAGGTCTTATTTTCGGGGTAGGTCTTATTTTCGGGGAAACACAGTAGCCATGTAGCACAATTATGTTTTGTTGTGTGTTGCGTTTTGTCCCATCCTTGTCTAGATCTTCTGCCTTCACTTTGTCCAACCAAAGCTGGTTGTTGCCTTTCTTCATTTTGATTAATCTACCCCTTGCTATCACTCCGTAAATGTTTTGAACATTAGGAATTCTTTATTTTCCATGTTTTTTGTAATTTCGCCATCATGTATAAAAGTAGGAGGATACCGGTTTGGGAAATTCCATACAAAGGCTTGTAGTCTTTTTCCAAAATCTGGATTCTGCTTTGTGTGGTTGGTTGCTAACCCACGAAAAGCTTTCTGTCTTTCACCTCCTCTCTCAGTATTGCCCAATAACGCCTGTGGTATTTGAAGGACTATCTCGGTACCCAGAAGATGAGACAGGTTTGAATAAAATTTAAACATTTTATTAAGAAAAAAAATACATAAAATACCAAATCAACAAGACAATGGTAGCATTGCTGTAGGTAATTGTGTTACATTAACACTGACGAAAACAAAGATCCCAACTGGTAGATGGGAGCACAATGATGTAGGTAAAGACGTGGTCCTCAACGTGTTTCGCGACGTAAGTCGCTTCTTCAGGAGGAGTCAACCAAAACATCTAAAGAGAGATACAGTCTCATAAGTTACAATATCAAAAAACTGATGAAAAACAGTATGTAGCCAAGCTAACAGTAAATCTTTAGTTTTGGAGTATTAAAAACCAACATAACTCACCAGTGGAAGCCCATAGGGGCCTCAGACGGCATTAGAAACACCCGAGATGGGAAAATATTATAAGTGTGGGTCCAAAGCACACAAGGGTGGAATTGGGTGAGGAAGTGTGGGAGTGAAGGGGGAGGGTAAAGAGAAAAAGGGGGAAGAGAGAAAGAAGAGAAGAGGGGGGATGGAGAAGGTACAGGAAGGGGACTGGCAATTGATAAGTGGGGGATGGAGGGAAAGAGGGGGGGGGAGGGGATTAACCCGCTCCCCTTTTCCCATTGTCTAACTATAGGATGATGATACCCACCCCTACACTCTCTAAACCAGGGATATGCAATTAGCGGACCTCCAGCTGTTGCAAAACTACAAGTCCCATCATGCCTCTGCCTCTGGGTGTCATGCTTGCTGCTGTCAGAGTCTCGCTATGTCTCATGGGACTTGTAGTTTGGCAACAGCTGGAGGTCCGCTAATTGCATATCCCTGCTCTAAACATTTCAAGTGAGGCAATACCCCTTAATCCTCTCTCAGTATGTTTGCTTGGTTTAGCACGGCCAAGGGTTCAAACCTCTGTTGCGTTTTTGTATTGCTGTAAAAACTGTTGGGTAGATTTCCCCCCCTGGTTCCAATACCCGTGACACCCTGTGTATCATGGTTTGAGAGAGTGTCATTGGGGCAAGAAATAAGGGGTAATCTACGAAACATAAAATCAGACACCGTATGGAAAAACCGAGCTACCTACTCTGCTCTGAACATAATGAAAAAAAAAAAACCATTGGAAAACATGGGCCATAAATGAACCAGGATAACCTTCTTAACCACTTGCCGACCGCAATACGTATACTATACAGTGAAACCTCAGATTGCGAGTAACGCGGTTAACGAGCGTTTCGCAATGCGAGCACTGTTTTAAAAAAAAAATCCTGACTCCAGTTTGCGAGTGTGGTCTCGCAAAAACGAGCAGGATTCAATCCACAGCGGTGTGCAGTACCGTGTTTGGCCTGAGGTGGGGGGTGCCGAAACCATTTGGAAATGCTCGGAAAAAACTCGGAAATACTCCATTCCCGAGCCTTTCCAAGGTTTTCAGAGTTCAGCCGAGTCCCTGGGCCTTTCCGAGTGTTTCCGAGGCTCTCCGGCGCACCCCCACCTATGGCCACATGCGGTATTGTATGCCATAGAAGTCAATGCCGAACAAATTATTTTCGTTTCCATTGACTTCTATGGGGAAACTCGCTTTGATATGCGAGTGCGTTGGATTACGAGCATTCTCCTGGAACGGATTATGCTCATAATCCAAGTTTCCACTGTATTATTAAAAGTATTGGGACACCTGCCTTTGCACACACATGACCTTTAATGGCATCCCAGTCTTAGTCCGTAGGGTTCAATATTGAGTTGGCCCACCCTTTGCAGCTATAACAGCTTCAACTCTTCTGGGAAGGCCGTCCACAAGGTTTAGGAGTGTGTCTATGGGAATGTTTGACCATTCTTCCCGAAGTGCATTTGTGAGGTCAGCCACTGATGTTGGATGAGAAGGCCCGGCTCACAGTCTCCCCTCTAATTTATCCCAAAGGTGTTCTATCAGGTTGAGGTCAGGACAGTCCAGTTCCTCCACCCCAAACTTGCTCATCCATGTCTTTATGGACCTTGCTTTGTGCACTGGGCACAGTCATGTTGGAACAGGAAGGAATCGTCCCCAAACTGTTCCCACAAAGTTGGGAGCATGAAATTGTCCAAAATGTTTTGGTATGCTGAGGCCTTAAGATCTCCCTTCACTGGAACTAAGGGGCCAAGCCCAACCCCTGAAAAACAACCCCACACCATAATCCCCCCTCCACCAAATGATTTGGACCAGTGCACGAAGCAAGGTCCATAAAGACATGGATGAGTGAGTTTGGGGTGGAGGAACTTGACTGGCCTGCACAGAGTCCTGACCTCAACCCGATAGAAAACCTTTGGGATGAATTAGAGCGGAGACTGCGAGACAGGCCTTCTCGTCCAACATCAGTGCTTGACCTCACGAATGTGCTTCTGGAAGAGTTGAGTTGAGTGGCATCTTGATATAGCGCGGTCATTTACCCCGTAGGATCCCGAAGAATGGTCAAACATTCCCATAGACACACTCCTAAACCTTGTGGACAGCCTTCCCAGAAGAGTTGAAGCTGTTATAGCTGCAAAGGGTGGGCCAACTCAATATTGAACCCTACGGACTAAGACTGGGATGCCATTAAAGTTCATGTGCAAATTAAAGGCAGGTGTCCCAATACTTTTGACAATATAGTGTGTATATATACGTTGAGGTTTGCTAGTGGTTTACTGAGGTTATGGCTGAAGCTATCAGCCATAACTCCGCTATTTTTATTTTTTTCAGCCAGCGGCTGGTTTGCTCATTAAAGTGGTCCGAGCAGCTCACCGGTGTTTCCCGGGCTTACCGGTTTAACCGGCGCACCCGAGAAATGATCCGATGGTGCGGCCGGCTGGTCACAGAGGCGAACGGAGACCAGATCATCTTTGATCGCTTCTATGGTCATGACGTCACTACTGGTCCAGGGCAGAAGTAAACATTTTTTTTTTTTTTTATAGCAAAAGATCAAAAAAAAAATTGTTTTTTTGGATCTTTTGCTTTGGAAGGTAAAGGAGAGATTTGGGGTCTTTTTGACCCCAATACCTCTTCATAAAGAGGACCTGTCATCCTTCTTTCTATTACAAGGGATGTTTACATTCGTTGTCATAGTAATAAAAGTGATTTAAAAAAAAAAAAAAAAATGAAAGGGACAGCGAAAAAATAAAATAAATAAGGAAAAAAATGTTAAAAAATGTAACGCGCCCCCTATCCCTCAGTGCTCGTGCGCAGAAGCGAACGCATTTTTAAGTCGCACACGAATATGTAAATTTGTTCTCACCACACGTGAGGTATCGACGCGAACGTTAGAGCGAGAGCAATAATTCTAGCACTAGACCTCCTCTTTAACTCTTTAACTCTAAACAGGTAATCTGTATACAAATGTAAGCGTCGCCTATGGAGATTTATTTGAGTACCGGAATTCGTCGCCCTTCCACGAGTGTGTGCAATTTTAAAGCATGACATGTTGGGTATCTATTTACTCAGCGTAACATCATCTTTCATATTTGAAAAAAAAAAAAATAGGAGGAAAATAATGTGTTTTTTTTTTTTCTTTTTTTCTTTTTTTTTCTTTAAAATGTTTTTAAAGCTGTTGCTAATGGAGATTTTTAAGTACCGTTATTTGTCACCATCCATGAGCGTACGCATTTATAGAGCATGACATGTTGGGTATCTATTTACTCGGTGTAACATCGTCTTTTATATTTTAACAAAAAATTAGGTATTTTATAGTGCTTGTTTGCAATAAAATTCATTAACCACTTCCTGCCCGGTCAATAGGAGATTGACGTCCGGGAAGTGGTTCTGTTATCCTGACTGGACGTCTATTGACGTCCAGCAGGATACCATGCCGGTGGGCGCGCATCGCGGCGTGTCAGTCTGACACCCGCATCTCCGATCGTGATAAGAAGCCTCTGTCAGAGGCTTCTTACCACGTGATCAGCTGTGACCAATCGCAGCTGATCATCGCGTGAACCAGGAAGTGCCGGTAAACGGCATTTCTTGGTTCACGCTGACCGGGAGAGCCGATCGGCGGCTCTCCCTGTCAGAGGGGAGGGGGTCTGTGCTGATAATCAGCACATTGATTATCAGCACAGCCCCCTCAAATGTAAAAATGACATGCCCAGCAGTGCCCCATAAAATAAACTCTGCAAGTGCCAATCACTGCCCACCACAGTACCAATCACTGCCCAGCAGTAACACCTGTCAGTACCTCATCATCAGTGCTGCCCATTAGTGCCGCCTGTCAGTGCCCATTAGTGCCGCCTGTCAGTGCCCATTAGTGCCGCCTGTCAGTGCCCATTAGTGCCGCCTGTCAGTGCCTATTAGTGCCGCCTGTCAGTGCCCATCAGTGCCGCCTGTCAATGCCCATCAGTGCTGCATATCAGTGCCGCCTATTGGTGCCCATCAGTGCCGCATATCAGTGCCGCCTATCGGTGCACATCAATTCTACATATCAGTGCCAACTCATCAGTGTCCATCAGTGCCGCCTCATCAGTGCCCGTCAGTGAAGGGGAAAAAAAATTTTTATGACCGAAACTAAAAAAAATAATGTTTTAAAAAAAAAAAAAAAATTTTTTAGTTTTGTTTAGGAAGAAATAAAAACCGCAGAAGTGATCAAATACCACCAAAAGAAAGTTTGGGTACAGTGTTGCATGACCGCGCAATTGTCATTCAAAGTGCGACAGCGCTGAAAGCTGAAAATTGTCCTGGGCAGGAAGGGGCGTAAGTGCCTGGTATTGAAGTGATTAAAGTGAATTTTTTTTTTTTTTTAAATTGCGTTTAAAAAACTGTTGTGCAAATACCGTGTGACATGATACAAATTGCAACGATCACCATTTTATTCCCTAGGGTTTGGGGGTTATGAGTAATTTTCCAGCAAAAAAATACTGATTTAAACTTGGTCTTCAGTGTCAAAAGTTGGTAGATGTTGGTTGACGTTAATGTGTCCTGTCTGCAAGAGTGACTCATGGTTGGGACATTCATGGTATAAAAAATTTGGTTTGATCCACCAATTAAACCAGTAAATCTCTTTAAAAAACAAGCAGATCTTCTGAATATACCCTTTTTTTTTTTTTTTGCCCTGGCAGACGGTCACATGAGGAAAATGTCAGAGGAACATTTACTATTATCCGCAGACTGTCATGTAAAAGATGAAGAGTTTTCACAAGATTCTCTAGAGGAACTCCCCGATACCCCAAATACCTTTGGAGGACTTCACAATAGATCCCCAGATCTCTCTCACCCTGGGGAAGCCTCCCCCGCTAATTTAGATAATGTGGATATGGGTCAGAGAAGCAGCAAAATGTTTCCCTGTACTGTGTGCAGCAAATGGTTTACCACGTATGGAGGTCTTCTCATGCACCAGAGACTTCACACTGGGATAAAGCCTTTCTCCTGTTCCTTCTGTGGTAAAAGCTTCACACAGAAAGGCATTCTGGTCAACCACGAGAAGATCCACCGAGGGATAAAGCCATTTCCTTGCTCGGTGTGCGGGAAGTGTTTCGCCAAGAAGTCCGACGTGGTGAGGCATCTGAGAGTCCACACGGGAGAGAAACCCTTCCCATGTGCCCGTTGCGGGAGGTGTTTCTCCCAAAAGTCCTCTCTCCTCAATCATCTTCGGCTGTACATCTGTGAGAAGCCATATCCGTGCTTTATATGCGGGAAACGGTTCTCTCAGAGATCGGAACTTAGTAGACATCAGGAGATTCACCGAAGGAAGAAGACATCTCCGTGGTCGGAATGATAGGAGCTCCTGTGCCCACCATAGTTCCTGCATTTTACTTTCTGAAAAAGGACGAGGGATTGTCGTCTAATGCAAGATGTTGGCCATTGTAGCAAGGACCTAGACTATTTGACTATTTTTATTTTCCCCCGAAAGCAGGATATGTTTTTCGGACAACTCAACATTTTGTAAACAGTTAGGGAACTCTCTATTATCTATATAGGAAGCGTAGGTCACATTTAAATGTAACAATGATTCACACAATGAAGAAAAGGAACAAAAACATCACATCTGGCAGTTTCAACATCAACCATCATCAAACAGCAGAATGTTTTTTTAACTTATGGGGTTTTTTTGTTTTAGAGTGAGAAAGGATCAGAAACGCTCAGGGTTTTTATTGTTGCTGGTGTCCTCATTAGTAAGATTGTCTGTTGTGGTGAGTGCATGGGAGTTGAAGGACAAAAAAGCCCCGACAAAGGTATCATGCCTTCCCTAGTCCGTTAAAAAAACAAAATTATCTTGGTTTGAGTTGGGATTTCTGGGAAACTTGTGGGGAAATCTCCCTTTCTCCCAAAAGCCCAACCCCACTACGCCAGTGTTTCTCGATCTTAGTGAGATGAACCCTTCCATGCTTCAACAAGATCATCTCTTGTGGTGAGTGCATGGGAAATGAAGGGCAAAAAAAACGTGATAGACATACCATGCCTTCCCTGGTCCATCAAAAAAAAAAAATATATATCTTGGTTTAAGTTGGGATTTCTGGGAAACCTGTGGGAGAAATCTTCCTTTCTTCCAAAAGCCTAACCCCACTATGCTAGTGTTTCTTGATCTTAGGGAGATGTACCCTTCCATGCTTCAACAAGATCATCTATTGTGGTGAGTGCATTGGAAGTGAAGGGCAAAAAAGCCCCAACTGATGTACCATGCCTTCCCTGGTCCAAAAAAAATCTAATATTTCTTGGTTTGAGTTGGGATTTCTGTGAAATCTTCCTTTCTTCCAAAGGCCCGCATCCACTACACCAGTGTTTCTCGACCTTAGTGAGATGAACCCTTCCATGCTTCGACAATGAGAAGCATGGGGATACAAAATATGTGTTAAACAGGGAGTGATAAGTCAAAAATATGAATTACTGTAGCTTAAATAGACACAACAAAATTATTTTAGTCTATTTGTCTGTATCAGTGGGATAGTGACCCCCAGGAGAGACCCTCCCCCATTAAATCATTGGTATTAGCAGGATAGTAGCCTGCAGAGAAGAATGGCTGTCCAAACAATTCATTGGTGTCAGTGGGATTATAAACCCCAGGAAAAAATAGCCCTTCAAATCATTGGTGTCCGTGGGATAGCTGCCCACTGGGAAGAATAGCTCATTAAAGGAGAATTATGGGATGGATTAAATAACTAGTACATATCCCATTAGTCACATATCAGCTAATCTTTTAGTTTTTACAGCATGTGCACGTGAACTTTCCTTCTGCTGGCAAAAACTGTCCATTTTCAGTTTGTAAAGTTTCAGGGGGTGTGTTGGTGCAGATGTACACACCCCCTGAAACTTTACAAACTGCCTCTGTCCCCCCTCCCCTAAGAGACGTGGCTGTGCTGATAGATAGAAATATATAGTGTAGATTCTCATACACAGCACTATCGGTGACGTCTCTCACATTACACTCACTGAAGTGCTGAAATCTCTGCCGACTCTTCTGACCATTGAAACATGCTGCAGAGGAGGGGGGAGAGAGGAATGAGAAGGGAGGGGGGAGCAGCTATGCTCTGTGAAGGAGAGCCAACATCAATCAAGCAAAAGGACAGGGAAGGGGGTGGATCCAGACTTCATATCCAGACCATTGTCAGGATGATGCTGTATGAAAGACTGTAGAACCTCCCACAGGTATTTATCTCGATTTTAACAGAATGGGGACACTTCTGTGAGGGCTGGGAGGGTTTATAGATATCAGCAGCTCACATAGAATAGATGTAAGCAAAAAAAAAGGAAACCCATACTTCTCTTTTAAATCATTAGGGTCGGTGGGATAGTGAATTCCAGAAAAAAAATCCTTCAAATCATTGGTGTCAGTGGGATAGTTGCCCTCTGGGGAGAATAACTCCCTAAATCATTGGGGCCAGTGGGATAGTGAACCCCAGAAAAGAAATCCTTCAAATCAGGCGTGTCAGTAAGATACTTGCTCCCTGGGGAGAATAGCCCCTCCAATCATTGGTGTCATTGCAGGGAAGAAAGCTCCCTAAATCATTGGGTTCAGTGGGATAGTGAACCCCAGAAAAAAATCCTTCAAATCATTGGTTTCAGTGGGATAGTTGCTTCCTGGGGGGAAAAGCCCCTCACATCATTGGTTTCAGTGAAAGAGTGGCCACCAAGAACGGATAGCTCTCTAAATCGTTGGAGTCTGTAGGATAGTAAACCCCAGAAAAAAAATCTTTCAAATCTTTGGTGTCAGTGGGATAGTTGCTTCCTGGGGAGAATAGCCCCTCAAATCATTGGTTTCAGTGGCATAGCTGGGCCCTGGGTAGAATATCCCCTTACATCATTGGTGTCAGTGGAATAGTGGCCACCAAGGAAGAATAGCTCCCTAAATTGTTGGGGTCAGTAGGATAGTGAACCCCAGAAAAAAAATTCTTAAAATTATTGGTGTCAGTGGGATAGTTGCTTCCTGGGAACAATTGCCCCTCAAATCATTGGTGTCAGTGGAATAGTGGCCACCAGGGAAGAATAGCTCCCTAAAGCCCTGTACACACGATCGGGTTTCCTATGGATTCTAATCGGATGGATTTTTCCATCGGAAATCCGATGAAGCTGACTTCCATCAGTCTTGCCTACACACCATCAGTCAAAAATCCGACCGTCCCAAACACCGTGACGTAAAACACTCCGATAAGCCGAGAAAAATGAAGTTCAATGCTTCTGAGCATGCGTCGACTTGATTCTGAGCAAGCGTGGGTTTTTTGTCCGATGGAGTTCCACACAGACGATCGGAATTTGCTATAGTTTTTTTTCCCATCAGATTAATTTAAAACATGTTCTATTTTTTCTCACCGATGGGGAAAAAAGACAGATGGGGCCCATACACGATCGGTTTGTCCGATGAGAAAAGTCCATCGGACTGTTTTCATCGGTAAAACCGATCGTGTGTACACGGCATAAGTCATTGGGTACAATGGGACAGTGAACCCCAAAAAAACAATCCTGTAAATCATTGGTTTCGGTGACATAGTTGCCCCCTGGGTATAATAGCCCCTCCAAGCATTGGTGTCCTTGGAAAAATGGCCACCAGGGAAGAATAGTTTCCTAAATAATTGATTTTAGTGAGATAGCTGCCCCCTGGGTAAAATAGCGCCTTAAATCATTGGGATAGTGAACCCCAGAATAAACATCCTTCAAATCATTGGTTTCAGTGGCATAGTTGCCTCCTAGGGAGAATAGCCCCTCAGATCATTGGTGTCAATGGAAAGGTGGGCCGCAGGGACTGGTCCTCAAATCATTGGTGTCAGTGGTGGTACCTTTTGGTTACGATCCCGTTCACTGTCCACCAGTGCCTCTTTCAATGACTTCTTTATGTGTGCTGGCACATTAGTGCCGAAACTCTTTCACGTCTGTTGGCTACAGATCAATCCGCCCATGGAAAAATTTCAGCCAGGGTACTTTTAGTTTACAAAAAGTAGTAGTACCTTGTTCTTTTCGGTGACACAGTGGGGGAGACCCACCTGAGAATCCCCTGGCAGGCCAGTCTGAGCCTGGCATGACAGCAGTAGCTGCCAGCGCATTCAGGAAGCTGCGGCCTAGCAGTTGAAAGCCATGGTTATGGACCATGCCCTTTATTGTACCAAGCAGTTAGGTTACCTGATTAACCCCAAACCTCTACTGGCTAGTCTAGAGAACCCTAAGAGAGGCTGGCATGGCCAGCGGGACACTAATGCTAAACATAAAGCTAAGGGACATTACAGCAGCACGTGGTCAAAGCCAGATAGAATCTTGGTATGGAAATGTAGTGGTACCATAGATATTTTTCTAACTGGAGAGTAACCTGCATTATCTGTCTTGGGTTGACAGGAACTTTGGTAGTTATGGCTAAAAAAGATTTGATGATAAGATATAGATGGCTTGCTGAGAGGCTTCTTCAAGCAGTTGGATCTACAATGGTCAGGGACCACTGGCCTTATATATGGGAAGAGAATTCATACACTGGAAAAGCTGTAATGTGTTCTGTATGTCAGAGACTGTCAATAAAATATAATCGGATTGTTTGGTTTATTGTATGCTATTGTTGTTTCTTGTGTGCTTTTTAGTGCAATCTCTTGCCAGTAATCCCAGTCCTCCAGTGCTCCCCAAGACTTGTGTACTCCTTCCTTCTTGTGATTCCAGCACCCCACTGCTCCCAAAGACTTTTGTACATTTTTTCTTCTTGTAATTCTAGTACCTCAATGCTCCCTGAGGCCTTATACTTCTTTCTTTTGTAATCCCAACACCCCAGTGTTTCCAGAAGACTTTGTACCACTGCCTTTATATGATCCTAGCACCCCAGTGCTCCCAGACACTGTTGTACTCCTTCCTTCCTGTGATCCCAGTGCTCCCGGAAACTTTCACCCCTGTCTTCCAATGATCCGAGCACCCCAGTGTTCCCAGAAGATCTTGTACCACTGCCTTCCTGTGATCCCAACACCCCAGTTCTCCCAGAAAATCTTGTACTCCTGTCTTCCTGTGATCCCAGCACCCAAGTGTTCCCAGAAACTCTTGTACCCCTGTTTTTCTGTGATCTGAGCACCCCAATGTTCCCAGAAGATCTTGTACCACTGCCTTCCTATGATCCCAGAACCACTACGTCCTTCCTGGGATCTCAGTATCACAGTGTTTCCATAAGATCTTGTACCACTGCCTTTATATGATCCCAGCACCCCAGTGTTCCCAGAAACTCTTGCTCATCTGTTTTCCTGTGATCTGAGCACCCCAATATTCCCAGAAGATCTTGTACCATTGCCTTCCTATGATCCCAGTGCTCCCAGAAACTCTTGTACTCCTGCCTTCCTGTGATCCCAGCACCCCAGTGTTCCCAGAAGATCTTGTGCCATTGCCTTCCTATGATCCCAGCACCCTAGTGCTCCCAGAAACTCTTGTACTCCTGCCTTCCTGTGATCCCAGTAGATCTTTTACCACTGCCTTTATATGATCCCAGCACCCCAGTGTTCCCAGGAAACTCTTGCACCCCTGTCTTCCTTTGATCTGAGCACACCAGTGTTCCCAGAAGAACTTGTACCACTGCCTTTTTATGATCCCAGTTCTCCCAGAAACTCTTGCACTCCTGCCTTTATATAATCCCATCACCCCAGAATTCCAGAGACTCTTATACTCCTGCCTTCCTGTGATCTCAACCCCTCCCAGTGCTCGCAGAACTTTTGCACTCCTGTCTTCCTGTGATTGCAGCACCCCAGTGCTCCCAGAATCTCTTGCACTCCTGTCTTCCTGTGATTGTAGCACCCCAGTGCTCCCAGAATCTCTTGCACTCCTGTCTTCCTGTGACCCCAGTGCTCCCAAAGAGACTCTTGCCTGCATTCCTATGACCCCTGTTTCTCCAGTGTTTAGGGACCTTAGTACTTCCTGTGTCAGCTGTTTTTTGAACGAGTGTAACCAAGGGCCGCAACCTCGTGGGGTGCTCTGGTAAACAACAGGCAGCTCTTTACTTCATGCTGGCTTCAAAGCAAGAATACTAATGAAGAAGCTATATTTGGATGATGAGAGAAGACTAGAAGACATGTTTTGTTGGCCAAAGAACATCTACGTTGAACATTTAAAGACTTGGATGAGATGATGAAGGCCTCTTGCCCGCCGCTCTATTCTACACCTTGTTGTTTTGTTGTGCCCCCCCCCCTTTTAAAAAAATAAAAATATTTATATATATATTTTTTTTATTCTTTGTTCTCTCCCCATTCTGCGGACAGTTCCGCTCCCCCTTGTCTACCTTAGCCCCTGGGTCTCAAGGCTCGGGCATAACGCACTGACCCCCAGCCTCGGTTTGAGGGTTGGTGTCAGTTTATATTCTATACCCTTATAATATGTTTTATTATGTATTTTTATATGAACTTCTATCTTATGTTTCATATCCGTATCCCCTACATGGTAATTTATCAGGTTTCCCCCTTTTTATATATCAATAAAAACATTGTACCAGAAACACAAATATACATTTTTGGGAATGATGGTGTGAAAATTGACCACTGAAGGGTTGTTCCGTTGAAGGAAACCTGCTTGTAGGCAGGCTGCTTACAGGAGTCCCAGGCATGGAGGTAAAGCATTAATGTGTGTGCTGCTGTTCTCAGGCTTTTCGGATCCAGCCTACCCATCGGTGATATAAATAAGGGGGAAAGGTAGGTTCAGGGAAGTCTCATGCCTCGTACACATGACCAATTTTCCCGATGGGAAAACTGCCATGTTTGCTTTCGGTCGAGAAAACCAGCCGTGTGTATGCTCCATAGCAGTTTTCCCGACAGGAAAATTGCGAGCAAAAAAATTAGAACTTGTTCTCTTTTTTTCCCGCCGCGATTCGCGGCAGTTTTTTGCTCGACAGTTTTCCTATGGGAAACACTGCAGTGGAGCATACACGCGGCCGGTTTCCCCATCCAAAGCTGTCATGGCAGTTTTCCTATCGGGAAAACCGGCCGTGTGTACACAGGGAAAAGCAACGGAGCAGGTCCTTGGGTTATTATTATTATTATTATTTAGGTACTTATATAGCGCCGTCAATTTACGCAGCGCTTTACATATACATTCACATCGGTCCCTACCCTCAAGGAGCTTACAATCTAAGGTCCCTAACTCACATTCATATACTAGGGCCAATTTTTTCAGACAGAAGCCAATTAACCTACCAGCATGTCTTTGGAGTGTGGGAGGAAACCGGAGTACCCGGAGGAAACCCATGCAGGCACAGGGAGAACATGCAAACTCCAGGCAGGTAGTGTCGTGGTTGGGATTCAAACCAGCGACCCTTTTTACTGCTAGGTGAGAGTGCTACCCACTACACCACTGTGCCGCCCGTGAGGGTGAGGGTTTCCCGGCGGACTTTTGACCGCCGGGAAACCCGATCGTGTGTACGAGGCATCAGATCACATTGGGCAGGACATGATGTTATTTCTGTGGAAGAGGACTGCTGCACCTTGTAGTCTTAGGAGACACCAAGGATCCAGAGATTAACCAGCACTTAGAGGACACCAATATGGACTACTTCCTTGCAGAGGTATGCCTGGGCAGCCAATCAGTCATAGTTAGGGTCAGGATATGGACATTGTTCATGCTGAACTGTATTGCTAGAAACTCTTTAAGTAAACTTGCATGAACTGTTATAAGCCTGGTCTGAAGTTAATAAAATGGGGGTATTGTCATATTAAAGAGGAGGTCCACCAGAATCTTTTTTTTAAAAAGCCAGCAGCTACAAATACTGCAGCTGCTGACTTTAAAAAAAATAGACACTTACCGGTCCAGCACGCCCGCAATGTCGGCAGAGGAGGCTGAGCAATCGCTCGGTTCTCGGATGCTGCCGCCGACATGCTCGGTGAGGGAATCAGGAAGTGAAGCCTTGCGGCTTCACAGTCCGGTTCCCTACTGCGCGAGTAGCGTGGCGCACCGTCACTGGTCCCCGCTCTCTCCAGGGAACAGTGTGTTTCCCAGGAGACAGCAGTGGGGACGGGAAGTGGCGTAGACTCCCACGGGAGTCTATGCCTGGAAGTGGGTGCAAATACCTGTCTTAGACAGGTATGTGCACCCCCTCCCCCCTGAAAGGTGCCAAATGTGTCACCAGAGGGGGGAGGGTTCCGAAAAGCGGAAGTTCCATTTTTGGGTGGAACTCCGCTTTCAAAAGAACTTGGGTCAGTAAAGCACATAGGAGGTATAAAGCAAAGCCAATGTAAGAAGTCTACTTGGCAAGTCAAGCAGGAAGAGCAATGCAGTTGCAATGGGTAACCAAGGACTAGAAAGGGTTACATGCAGCTGTTTGCAAAGATTGGTACCTAATATAGGTGACAGGTCTTCAAGTAGCGAGTAGGTCAATGTCAGGCTCCCTCCCTAGCGGTCGGTTTCCAGTAGCAACCAAACCCACATTACGGAGATCATGACCTGGTCACAGGGTACGAGAGTGAAGGATTTAACCAGTGCACGCGTTGTGAGCGTGTTTATGGCGCAAAGTACCCCCACGTGCAGTGTAAGTTGGCCCCACCCACATGATTCCAGAGTGACCAACCAGCAACAATGAGTGTTCTAATCTAGGTTTTGCATGTCTAGTCATGCTAATGGCCATATTCTGCTTGTAGAAACAAATTCTTGGGAATAATTTATTGGTTGTCCTCGTGGACCTCAAAAGTTCATAGTGAATCTTGTTTCTCTCGCTTGTAGAAAGAAGCCAAGAAATACATCAAGTGTGATTCCCTCACACAGGAGTTTAATTCCCATCAAGATAATGCTTCTTCCCATACTGCCAAGGCTGTAAAGGACTTGTTTTTCTCCCATCATATTAATGTTATTGACTGACCAGCCTGGACCTAAACCCCTTCCTGCCCGGCCTATAGCAGAATGACGGTCGGGCTGTGGTTCTGTTATCCTGACTGGGCGTCATATGACATCCAGCAGGATAACTGCTGGCGCACGCCCGTGGGGGTGTGCAGCGAGGCGATCGGTGGTGCGGCTTGTCGGTCTGATGGAGACTCTTTACCACGTGATTAGCTGTGTCCAATCACGGCTGATCACGATGTAAACAGGAAGAGCCATTTATTGGCTTTTCCTCACTCGTGTCTGACAGACGTGAGTAGAGGAGAGCTGATCGGCATCTCTCCTGGCAGGGGGGTCTGATTGTTTATCAGCGCAGCCCCCTCCTGTGGATGCCCACACTGTACCACCAGGGATGCCGCCAGGACCACCAGGGATGGCAATAAAGGATGCCCACCAGGTATGCCATCCTAGACCACCAGGGATATGCCAATCAGTACCAGGGCAGATGCCAATCAGTGCCCATTAACAATGCCTGCCAGTGCCATCAGTCATGCCTATCAGTGCAATCTATCAGTGCCCAGCAGCGCCACCCATAAGTGCCCATCAGTGTCGCCTATCAGTGCCCACCAGTGCCACCCATGAGTACCCATTAGTGCCGCCTATCAATTCCCATCAGTGCTGCATATCAGTGCCACCTCATCAGTGCCATCTCATTGGTGCCACCTCATCTGTGCCGCCTTATCAGTGCCCATCAGTGCAGATTATCAGTGCCCATCAGTGAAGGAGAAAACGTACTTACTTACAAAATTTTATAACAGAAACAAAGAAAAGCTATTTTTTTTTCAAAATTTTCTGTCTTTTTTTATTCGTTTAGCAAAAAATAAAAACCGCAGAGGTGATCAAATACCACCAAAAGAAAGCTTTATTTGTGGGAACAAAATGATAAAAAATTTGTTTGGGTACAGCGTTGCATGACCGCTCAATTTTTTCATTTGTCATTTAAAATGTGACAGCGCTGAAAGCTAAAAATTGGCTTGGTCAGGAAGGTGGGAAAGTGCCCGGTATTGAAGTGGTTAAACATGCCAGAAAGGTGCAAAGCCGCTCTTACTTCTAAAGGGTTATCCACCCCAGACATTGACATTTTTGTACATAAAAGCATGTATCACTCCTGTATGAATGGATCGGTATATATTGATTATTTATTTTTAGTTTTGCTGCCATGGAGTTATAGTAGGAATGTAACATCCAATCATTTTATCGGATTTAGTATTTATTTTGATGTGGGTCAGCAAATTCTTCCGGCTCCTTCCTTCTCATGCTGTGCTATTGATGTAACACTGGCTGCCAGTAACATCAATGGCTCCATTTTACTTTTACTTCCTGCCTCTTCACCTTTCACCCTGGAACTTCCTGTCTCTGTTTGCGACCAGACATTTGTGTTCCAGCTGACTTCCTGTCCTCAAGAGCAGCAGCAGCCATTTTGTTGTGGTCCACCTCACTCAAAGAGAGAGGCTTGATGCTAAAAAATAGGACTCTGGACCTCATTTTATAAGCTCAGCCCCTTTTGTTCTATCAGAATAATAAGACGGAGAGACAACATGTGCCAGAACTGCAGGAGCAGCTAAGAGGCCACTTTGAACACTAGAGGTTCAGGTTTCTGGGAGCAGCAAGGAACTGGCGGCCATATTTTCGTGGTCAAAAATAAGAACTTTAACTCCCAGAATGCCTTGCTATAGCCACTCTACTTCCCATTTTGTGACAAATCTGCAGGAGCTGAGCTTCTGGACTGAGATTCTCCGGAAAAGGTAATGATTGTTACTATAATTAATATTTCTGGTAGCGCTAATAATATTGCTGTGTTGTAAAGGTTACACGTAATTGCAATTTAAAAATACAACAATAAACAGTCCGTAGAGCAGAGCAAGTCGTCTGTTGAATGGCTAAGGTCACTTTTTTATGCTTAAAAGTCTGTTTATTGCTCTCAGACAGTCGTACAAATGCATAAAAGTCCAGTGTGTACGTACATACGAGGCGTATCCAAAAAGTTAGGTGACTGGTATCAGAAAACAAACAAAACAGAAGATACAAACAAATTTCCTTTATTGGTCTTCAAAATAACCCCCATCCTTCGCAACACACTGTTGGCAACCTTCATAAAGCTCCTGGAAGTTGTCAGCAAAGGCCTTTTTCAGTGGCGTCACTAGGGTTGGTGTCACCCCACCATTTTTGGGCCGGCAGCTCAGTGTTGGCATGCGTTGCGGCGGTCAATAAGGCCCACAGGCAGTATTGGGGGCTAGAGGATAGCAGATTAGGCAGTTCTTAATGATTCAGTCCCTAGGAGCAGTAATGGATAATGGGCTTAGGCGTGATCGCAACCCCACGTTCCCGAGGCCGCCAGGAAGCGGACACCGCGCAGCGTTAATCACAGGCAGTGAGACATTTACTTGATCCGCAGCTGCACATATCGGGAAATGTCTAGCTGCCTGTGATCAGTGCTGCTGCGCGCCAGCTGTGGGGTTGCGAACACGCCTGAGCCCATCCTTAATGGCCGACAGTCCCTCTTACCAGACCCAGCGAAACAGCAGCAGTCATCCCTTCGCCTGGACATTCGCTCACTCTGCGTTGCTCGGGGCGACTCTGGTCAGTAGTGTAGCACGTCTGTATTCTGGCAGGGGCTCAGTCTTTCTCTCTCTGGTGGTGCTGGGCAGCGTGGCTCTCTCTCTCTGGTGGTGCTGGGCAGGGGGGCTCTCTCTGGTGGTGCTGGGCAGGGGGGCTCTCTCTGGTGGTGCTGTGCAGGGGGGCTCTCTCTGGTGCTGCTGGGCAGCGTGGCTCTCTCTCTCTCTCTGGTGCTGCTGGGCAGCGTGGCTCTCTCTCTGGTGCTGCTGGGCAGCGTGGCTCTCTCTCTCTCTGGTGCTGCTGGGCAGCGTGGCTCTCTCTCTCTCTGGTGCTGCTGGGCAGCGTGGCTCTCTCTCTCTGGTGCTGCTGGGCAGCGTGGCTCTCTCTCTCTGGTGCTGCTGGGCAGCGTGGCTCTCTCTCTCTGATGCTGCTGGGCAGCGTGTCTCTCTCTCTCTCTCTGGTGCTGCTGGGCAGCGTGTCTCTCTCTCTGGTGCTGCTGGGCAGCGTGGCTCTCTCTCTCTCTCTCTGGTGCTGCTGGGCAGCGTGGCTCTCTCTCTGGTGCTGCTGGGCAGCGTGGCTCTCTCTCTCTCTCTGGTGCTGCTGGGCAGCGTGGCTCTCTCTCTGGTGCTGCTGGGCAGCGTGGCTCTCTCTCTGGTGCTGCTGGGCAGCGTGGCTCTCTCTCTCTGGTGCTGCTGGGCAGCGTGGCTCTCTCTCTCTCTGGTGCCGCTGGGCAGCGTGGCTCTCTCTCTCTGGTGCTGCTGGGCAGCGTGGCTCTCTCTCTCTCTGGTGCTGCTGGGCAGCGTGGCTCTCTCTCTCTGGTGCTGCTGGGCAGCGTGGCTCTCTCTCTCTCTCTCTCTGGTGCTGCTGGGCAGCGTGGCTCTCTCTCTCTCTGGTGCTGCTGGGCAGCGTGGCTCTCTCTCTCTCTGGTGCTGCTGGGCAGCGTGGCTCTCTCTCTCTCTGGTGCTGCTGGGCAGCGTGGCTCTCTCTCTCTCTCTCTCTCTGGTGCTGCTGGGCAGCGTGGCTCTCTCTCTCTGGTGCTGCTGGGCAGCGTGGCTCTCTCTCTCTCTCTCTCTGGTGCTGCTGGGCAGCGTGGCTCTCTCTCTCTCTCTCTCTGGTGCTGCTGGGCAGCGTGGCTCTCTCTCTCTCTCTGGTGCTGCTGGGCAGCGTGGCTCTCTCTCTCTGGTGCTGCTGGGCAGCGTGGCTCTCTCTCTCTCTCTCTGGTGCTGCTGGGCAGCGTGGCTCTCTCTCTCTGGTGCTGCTGGGCAGCGTGGCTCTCTCTCTCTGGTGCTGCTGGGCAGCGTGGCTCTCTCTCTCTGGTGCTGCTGGGCAGCGTGGCTCTCTCTCTCTCTCTCTCTCTGGTGCTGCTGGGCAGCGTGGCTCTCTCTCTCTCTCTCTCTGGTGCTGCTGGGCAGCGTGTCTCTCTCTCTCTCTCTCTCTCTCTGGTGCTGCTGGGCAGCGTGGCTCTCTCTCTGGTGCTGCTGGGCAGCGTGGCTCTCTCTCTGGTGCTGCTGGGCAGCGTGGCTCTCTCTCTCTCTGGTGCTGCTGGGCAGCGTGGCTCTCTCTCTCTGGTGCTGCTGGGCAGCGTGGCTCTCTCTCTGGTGCTGCTGGGCAGCGTGGCTCTCTCTCTCTGGTGCTGCTGGGCAGCGTGGCTCTCTCTCTCTGGTGCTGCTGGGCAGCGTGGCACTCTCTCTCTGGTGCTGCTGGGCAGCATGGCTCTCTCTCTGGTGCTGCTGGGCAGCGTGGCACTCTCTCTCTGGTGCTGCTGGGCAGTGTGGCTCTCTCTCTGGTGCTGCTGGGCAGCGTGGCTCTCTCTGGTGCTGCTGGGCAGCGTGGCTCTCTCTCTCTGGTGCTGCTGGGCAGCGTGGCTCTCTCTCTCTGGTGCTGCTGGGCAGCGTGGCTCTCTCTCTCTGGTGCTGCTGGGCAGCGTGGCTCTCTCTCTCTGGTGCTGCTGGGCAGCGTGGCTCTCTCTCTCTGGTGCTGCTGGGCAGCGTGGCTCTCTCTCTGGTGCTGCTGGGCAGCGTGGCTCTCTCTCTCTGGTGCTGCTGGGCAGCGTGGCTCTCTCTCTCTGGTGCTGCTGGGCAGCGTGGCTCTCTCTCTCTGGTGCTGCTGGGCAGCGTGGCTCTCTCTCTCTGGTGCTGCTGGGCAGCGTGGCTCTCTCTCTCTGGTGCTGCTGGGCAGCGTGGCTCTCTCTCTCTGGTGCTGCTGGGCAGCGTGGCTCTCTCTCTCTGGTGCTGCTGGGCAGCGTGGCTCTCTCTCTCTGGTGCTGCTGGGCAGCGTGGCTCTCTCTCTCTGGTGCTGCTGGGCAGCGTGGCTCTCTCTCTCTGGTGCTGCTGGGCAGCGTGGCTCTCTCTCTCTGGTGCTGCTGGGCAGCGTGGCTCTCTCTCTCTGGTGCTGCTGGGCAGCGTGGCTCTCTCTCTCTGGTGCTGCTGGGCAGCGTGGCTCTCTCTCTCTGGTGCTGCTGGGCAGCGTGGCTCTCTCTCTCTGGTGCTGCTGGGCAGCGTGGCTCTCTCTCTCTGGTGCTGCTGGGCAGCGTGGCTCTCTCTCTCTGGTGCTGCTGGGCAGCGTGGCTCTCTCTCTCTGGTGCTGCTGGGCAGCGTGGCTCTCTCTCTCTGGTGCTGCTGGGCAGCGTGGCTCTCTCTCTGGTGCTGCTGGGCAGCGTGGCTCTCTCTCTGGTGCTGCTGGGCAGCGTGGCTCTCTCTCTCTCTCTCTGGTGCTGCTGGGCAGCGTGGCTCTCTCTGGTGCTGCTGGGCAGCGTGGCTCTCTCTCTCTGGTGCTGCTGGGCAGCGTGGCTCTCTCTCTGGTGCTGCTGGGCAGCGTGGCTCTCTCTCTCTCTGGTGCTGCTGGGCAGCGTGGCTCTCTCTCTCTCTGGTGCTGCTGGGCAGCGTGGCTCTCTCTCTCTCTGGTGCTGCTGGGCAGCGTGTCTCTCTCTCTCTCTGGTGCTGCTGGGCAGCGTGGCTCTCTCTCTCTCTGGTGCTGCTGGGCAGCGTGGCTCTCTCTCTCTCTGGTGCTGCTGGGCAGCGTGGCTCTCTCTCTCTGGTGCTGCTGGGCAGCGTGGCTCTCTCTCTCTCTGGTGCTGCTGGGCAGCGTGGCTCTCTCTCTCTCTGGTGCTGCTGGGCAGCGTGGCTCTCTCTCTCTCTGGTGCTGCTGGGCAGCGTGGCTCTCTCTCTCTGGTGCTGCTGGGCAGCGTGGCTCTCTCTCTCTCTCTGGTGCTGCTGGGCAGCGTGGCTCTCTCTCTCTCTGGTGCTGCTGGGCAGCGTGGCTCTCTCTCTCTCTGGTGCTGCTGGGCAGCGTGGCTCTCTCTCTCTCTGGTGCTGCTGGGCAGCGTGGCTCTCTCTCTCTCTGGTGCTGCTGGGCAGCGTGGCTCTCTCTCTCTCTGGTGCTGCTGGGCAGCGTGGCTCTCTCTCTCTCTGGTGCTGCTGGGCAGCGTGGCTCTCTCTCTCTGGTGCTGCTGGGCAGCGTGGCTCTCTCTCTCTGGTGCTGCTGGGCAGCGTGGCTCTCTCTCTCTGGTGCTGCTGGGCAGCGTGGCTCTCTCTCTGGTGCTGCTGGGCAGCGTGGCTCTCTCTCTGGTGCTGCTGGGCAGCGTGGCTCTCTCTGGTGCTGCTGGGCAGCGTGGCTCTCTCTGGTGCTGCTGGGCAGCGTGGCTCTCTCTGGTGCTGCTGGGCAGCGTGGCTCTCTCTCTCTGGTGCTGCTGGGCAGCGTGGCTCTCTCTCTCTCTGGTGCTGCTGGGCAGCGTGTCGCTCTCTCTCTCTCTCTGGTGCTGCTGGGCAGCGTGTCGCGCTCTCTTTCTGGTGCTGCTGGGCAGCGTGTCGCGCTCTCTCTCTCTCTGGTGCTGCTGGGCAGCGTGTCGCGCTCTCTCTCTCTCTGGTGCTGCTGGGCAGCGTGTCGCGCTCTCTCTCTCTCTGGTGCTGCTGGGCAGCGTGTCGCTCTCTCTCTCTGGTGCTGCTGGGCAGCGTGTCGCTCTCTCTCTCTGGTGCTGCTGGGCAGCGTGTCGCTCTCTCTCTCTGGTGCTGCTGGGCAGCGTGTCGCTCTCTCTCTCTGGTGCTGCTGGGCAGCGTGTCGCTCTCTCTCTCTGGTGCTGCTGGGCAGCGTGTCGCTCTCTCTCTCTGGTGCTGCTGGGCAGCGTGTCGCTCTCTCTCTCTGGTGCTGCTGGGCAGCGTGTCGCTCTCTCTCTCTGGTGCTGCTGGGCAGCGTGTCGCGCTCTCTCTCTCTCTGGTGCTGCTGGGCAGCGTGTCGCTCTCTCTCTGGTGCTGCTGGGCAGCGTGGCTCTCTCTCTCTCTGGTGCTGCTGGGCAGCGTGTCGCTCTCTCTCTCTCTCTGGTGCTGCTGGGCAGCGTGTCGCGCTCTCTTTCTGGTGCTGCTGGGCAGCGTGTCGCGCTCTCTCTCTCTCTGGTGCTGCTGGGCAGCGTGTCGCGCTCTCTCTCTCTCTGGTGCTGCTGGGCAGCGTGTCGCTCTCTCTCTGGTGCTGCTGGGCAGCGTGTCGCTCTCTCTCTCTGGTGCTGCTGGGCAGCGTGTCGCTCTCTCTCTCTGGTGCTGCTGGGCAGCGTGTCGCTCTCTCTCTCTGGTGCTGCTGGGCAGCGTGTCGCTCTCTCTCTCTGGTGCTGCTGGGCAGCGTGTCGCTCTCTCTCTCTGGTGCTGCTGGGCAGCGTGTCGCTCTCTCTCTCTGGTGCTGCTGGGCAGCGTGTCGCGCTCTCTCTCTCTCTGGTGCTGCTGGGCAGCGTGTCGCGCTCTCTCTCTCTGGTGCTGCTGGGCAGCGTGTCGCGCTCTCTCTCTCTGGTGCTGCTGGGCAGCGTGTCGCGCTCTCTCTCTCTGGTGCTGCTGGGCAGCGTGTCGCGCTCTCTCTCTCTCTGGTGCTGCTGGGCAGCGTGTCGCGCTCTCTCTCTCTCTGGTGCTGCTGGGCAGCGTGTCGCGCTCTCTCTCTGGTGCTGCTGGGCAGCGTGTCGCGCTCTCTCTCTCTGGTGCTGCTGGGCAGCGTGTCGCTCTCTCTCTGGTGCTGCTGGGCAGCGCGTCGCTCTCTCTCTCTCTGGTGCTGCTGGGCAGCGTGTCGCGCTCTCTCTCTCTCTGGTGCTGCTGGGCAGCGTGTCGCTCTCTCTCTCTCTGGTGCTGCTGGGCAGCGTGTCACTCTCTCTCTGGTGCTGCTGGGCAGCGTGTCGCTCTCTCTCTCTGGTGCTGCTGGGCAGCGTGTCGCTCTCTCTGGTGCTGCTGGGCAGCGTGTCGCTCTCTCTGGTGCTGCTGGGCAGCGTGTCTCTCTCTCTCTGGTGCTGCTGGGCAGCGTGTCTCTCTCTCTCTGGTGCTGCTGGGCAGCGTGTCGCTCTCTCTCTCTGGTGCTGCTGGGCAGCGTGTCGCTCTCTCTCTCTGGTGCTGCTGGGCAGCGTGTCGCGCTCTCTCTCTCTCTGGTGCTGCTGGGCAGCGTGTCGCGCTCTCTCTGGTGCTGCTGGGCAGCGTGTCGCGCTCTCTCTCTGGTGCTGCTGGGCAGCGTGTCGCTCTCTCTCTCTGGTGCTGCTGGGCAGCGTGTCGCTCTCTCTCTGGTGCTGCTGGGCAGCGTGTCGCTCTCTCTGGTGCTGCTGGGCAGCGTGTCTCTCTCTCTGGTGCTGCTGGGCAGCGTGTCGCTCTCTCTCTCTGGTGCTGCTGGGCAGCGTGTCGCTCTCTCTCTCTGGTGCTGCTGGGCAGCGTGTCGCTCTCTCTCTCTGGTGCTGCTGGGCAGCGTGGCGCTCTCTCTCTGGTGCTGCTGGGCAGCGTGTCGCTCTCTCTCTCTGGTGCTGCTGGGCAGCGTGTCGCTCTCTCTCTCTGGTGCTGCTGGGCAGCGTGTCGCTCTCTCTCTCTGGTGCTGCTGGGCAGCGTGTCGCTCTCTCTCTCTGGTGCTGCTGGGCAGCGTGTCGCTCTCTCTCTCTGGTGCTGCTGGGGCAGCGTGTCGCTCTCTCTCTCTGGTGCTGCTGGGCAGCGTGTCGCTCTCTCTCTCTCTGGTGCTGCTGGGCAGCGTGTCGCTCTCTTCTCTCTCTGGTGCTGCTGGGCAGCGTGTCGCTCTCTCTCTCTCTCTGGTGCTGCTGGGCAGCGTGGCTCTCTCTCTCTGGTGCTGCTGGGCAGCGTGTCTCTCTCTCTCTCTCTCTCTCTGGTGCTGCTGGGCAGCGTGTCTCTCTCTCTCTGGTGCTGCTGGGCAGCGTGTCTCTCTCTCTCTCTCTCTGGTGCTGCTGGGCAGCGTGGCTCTCTCTCTCTCTCTCTCTCTGGTGCTGCTGGGCAGCGTGGCTCTCTCTCTCTGGTGCTGCTGGGCAGCGTGGCTCTCTCTCTCTGGTGCTGCTGGGCAGCGTGGCTCTCTCTCTCTCTCTCTGGTGCTGCTGGGCAGCGTGGCTCTCTCTCTCTGGTGCTGCTGGGCAGCGTGGCTCTCTCTCTCTGGTGCTGCTGGGCAGCGTGGCTCTCTCTCTCTGGTGCTGCTGGGCAGCGTGGCTCTCTCTCTCTGGTGCTGCTGGGCAGCGTGGCTCTCTCTCTCTCTCTCTCTGGTGCTGCTGGGCAGCGTGGCTCTCTCTCTCTCTCTCTGGTGCTGCTGGGCAGCGTGTCTCTCTCTCTCTCTCTCTCTCTGGTGCTGCTGGGCAGCGTGGCTCTCTCTCTGGTGCTGCTGGGCAGCGTGGCTCTCTCTCTGGTGCTGCTGGGCAGCGTGGCTCTCTCTCTCTCTGGTGCTGCTGGGCAGCGTGGCTCTCTCTCTCTGGTGCTGCTGGGCAGCGTGGCTCTCTCTCTGGTGCTGCTGGGCAGCGTGGCTCTCTCTCTCTGGTGCTGCTGGGCAGCGTGGCTCTCTCTCTCTGGTGCTGCTGGGCAGCATGGCTCTCTCTCTGGTGCTGCTGGGCAGCGTGGCACTCTCTCTCTGGTGCTGCTGGGCAGTGTGGCTCTCTCTCTGGTGCTGCTGGGCAGCGTGGCTCTCTCTGGTGCTGCTGGGCAGCGTGGCTCTCTCTCTCTGGTGCTGCTGGGCAGCGTGGCTCTCTCTCTCTGGTGCTGCTGGGCAGCGTGGCTCTCTCTCTCTCTGGTGCTGCTGGGCAGCGTGGCTCTCTCTCTCTGGTGCTGCTGGGCAGCGTGGCTCTCTCTCTCTGGTGCTGCTGGGCAGCGTGGCTCTCTCTCTGGTGCTGCTGGGCAGCGTGGCTCTCTCTCTCTGGTGCTGCTGGGCAGCGTGGCTCTCTCTCTCTGGTGCTGCTGGGCAGCGTGGCTCTCTCTCTCTGGTGCTGCTGGGCAGCGTGGCTCTCTCTCTGGTGCTGCTGGGCAGCGTGGCTCTCTCTCTCTGGCTGCTGGGCAGCGTGGCTCTCTCTCTCTGGTGCTGCTGGGCAGCGTGGCTCTCTCTCTCTGGTGCTGCTGGGCAGCGTGGCTCTCTCTCTGGTGCTGCTGGCAGCGTGGCTCTCTCTCTCTGGTGCTGCTTGGGCAGCGTGGCTCTCTCTCTCTGGTGCTGCTGGGCAGCGTGGCTCTCTCTCTCTGGTGCTGCTGGGCAGCGTGGCTCTCTCTCTCTGGTGCTGCTGGGCAGCGTGGCTCTCTCTCTCTGGTGCTGCTGGGCAGCGTGGCTCTCTCTCTCTGGTGCTGCTGGGCAGCGTGGCTCTCTCTCTCTGGTGCTGCTGGGCAGCGTGGCTCTCTCTCTCTGGTGCTGCTGGGCAGCGTGGCTCTCTCTCTCTGGTGCTGCTGGGCAGCGTGGCTCTCTCTCTCTGGTGCTGCTGGGCAGCGTGGCTCTCTCTCTCTGGTGCTGCTGGGCAGCGTGGCTCTCTCTCTCTGGTGCTGCTGGGCAGCGTGGCTCTCTCTCTCTGGTGCTGCTGGGCAGCGTGGCTCTCTCTCTCTGGTGCTGCTGGGCAGCGTGGCTCTCTCTCTGGTGCTGCTGGGCAGCGTGGCTCTCTCTCTCTCTCTCTGGTGCTGCTGGGCAGCGTGGCTCTCTCTGGTGCTGCTGGGCAGCGTGGCTCTCTCTCTCTGGTGCTGCTGGGCAGCGTGGCTCTCTCTCTGGTGCTGCTGGGCAGCGTGGCTCTCTCTCTCTCTGGTGCTGCTGGGCAGCGTGGCTCTCTCTCTCTCTGGTGCTGCTGGGCAGCGTGGCTCTCTCTCTCTCTGGTGCTGCTGGGCAGCGTGTCTCTCTCTCTCTCTGGTGCTGCTGGGCAGCGTGGCTCTCTCTCTCTCTGGTGCTGCTGGGCAGCGTGGCTCTCTCTCTCTCTGGTGCTGCTGGGCAGCGTGGCTCTCTCTCTCTGGTGCTGCTGGGCAGCGTGGCTCTCTCTCTCTCTGGTGCTGCTGGGCAGCGTGGCTCTCTCTCTCTCTGGTGCTGCTGGGCAGCGTGGCTCTCTCTCTCTGGTGCTGCTGGGCAGCGTGGCTCTCTCTCTCTGGTGCTGCTGGGCAGCGTGGCTCTCTCTCTCTCTCTGGTGCTGCTGGGCAGCGTGGCTCTCTCTCTCTGGTGCTGCTGGGCAGCGTGGCTCTCTCTCTCTCTGGTGCTGCTGGGCAGCGTGGCTCTCTCTCTCTCTGGTGCTGCTGGGCAGCGTGGCTCTCTCTCTCTCTGGTGCTGCTGGGCAGCGTGGCTCTCTCTCTCTCTGGTGCTGCTGGGCAGCGTGGCTCTCTCTCTCTCTGGTGCTGCTGGGCAGCGTGGCTCTCTCTCTCTGGTGCTGCTGGGCAGCGTGGCTCTCTCTCTCTGGTGCTGCTGGGCAGCGTGGCTCTCTCTCTCTGGTGCTGCTGGGCAGCGTGGCTCTCTCTCTGGTGCTGCTGGGCAGCGTGGCTCTCTCTCTGGTGCTGCTGGGCAGCGTGGCTCTCTCTGGTGCTGCTGGGCAGCGTGGCTCTCTCTGGTGCTGCTGGGCAGCGTGGCTCTCTCTGGTGCTGCTGGGCAGCGTGGCTCTCTCTCTCTGGTGCTGCTGGGCAGCGTGGCTCTCTCTCTCTCTGGTGCTGCTGGGCAGCGTGTCGCTCTCTCTCTCTCTCTGGTGCTGCTGGGCAGCGTGTCGCGCTCTCTTTCTGGTGCTGCTGGGCAGCGTGTCGCGCTCTCTCTCTCTCTGGTGCTGCTGGGCAGCGTGTCGCGCTCTCTCTCTCTCTGGTGCTGCTGGGCAGCGTGTCGCTCTCTCTCTGGTGCTGCTGGGCAGCGTGTCGCTCTCTCTCTCTGGTGCTGCTGGGCAGCGTGTCGCTCTCTCTCTCTGGTGCTGCTGGGCAGCGTGTCGCTCTCTCTCTCTGGTGCTGCTGGGCAGCGTGTCGCTCTCTCTCTCTGGTGCTGCTGGGCAGCGTGTCGCTCTCTCTCTCTGGTGCTGCTGGGCAGCGTGTCGCTCTCTCTCTCTGGTGCTGCTGGGCAGCGTGTCGCTCTCTCTCTCTCTGGTGCTGCTGGGCAGCGTGTCGCGCTCTCTCTCTCTCTGGTGCTGCTGGGCAGCGTGTCGCTCTCTCTCTGGTGCTGCTGGGCAGCGTGGCTCTCTCTCTCTCTGGTGCTGCTGGGCAGCGTGTCGCTCTCTCTCTCTCTCTGGTGCTGCTGGGCAGCGTGTCGCGCTCTCTTTCTGGTGCTGCTGGGCAGCGTGTCGCGCTCTCTTTCTGGTGCTGCTGGGCAGCGTGTCGCGCTCTCTCTCTCTCTGGTGCTGCTGGGCAGCGTGTCGCGCTCTCTCTGGTGCTGCTGGGCAGCGTGTCGCTCTCTCTCTGGTGCTGCTGGGCAGCGTGTCGCTCTCTCTCTCTGGTGCTGCTGGGCAGCGTGTCGCTCTCTCTCTCTGGTGCTGCTGGGCAGCGTGTCGCTCTCTCTCTCTGGTGCTGCTGGGCAGCGTGTCGCTCTCTCTCTCTGGTGCTGCTGGGCAGTGTGTCGCTCTCTCTCTCTGGTGCTGCTGGGCAGCGTGTCGCTCTCTCTCTCTGGTGCTGCTGGGCAGCGTGTCGCGCTCTCTCTCTCTCTGGTGCTGCTGGGCAGCGTGTCGCGCTCTCTCTCTCTGGTGCTGCTGGGCAGCGTGTCGCGCTCTCTCTCTCTGGTGCTGCTGGGCAGCGTGTCGCGCTCTCTCTCTCTCTGGTGCTGCTGGGCAGCGTGTCGCGCTCTCTCTCTCTCTGGTGCTGCTGGGCAGCGTGTCGCGCTCTCTCTCTGGTGCTGCTGGGCAGCGTGTCGCGCTCTCTCTCTCTGGTGCTGCTGGGCAGCGTGTCGCTCTCTCTCTGGTGCTGCTGGGCAGCGCGTCGCTCTCTCTCTCTCTGGTGCTGCTGGGCAGCGTGTCGCGCTCTCTCTCTCTCTGGTGCTGCTGGGCAGCGTGTCGCTCTCTCTCTCTCTGGTGCTGCTGGGCAGCGTGTCACTCTCTCTCTGGTGCTGCTGGGCAGCGTGTCGCTCTCTCTCTCTGGTGCTGCTGGGCAGCGTGTCGCTCTCTCTGGTGCTGCTGGGCAGCGTGTCGCTCTCTCTGGTGCTGCTGGGCAGCGTGTCTCTCTCTCTCTGGTGCTGCTGGGCAGCGTGTCTCTCTCTCTCTGGTGCTGCTGGGCAGCGTGTCGCTCTCTCTCTGGTGCTGCTGGGCAGCGTGTCGCTCTCTCTCTCTGGTGCTGCTGGGCAGCGTGTCGCGCTCTCTCTCTCTCTGGTGCTGCTGGGCAGCGTGTCGCGCTCTCTCTGGTGCTGCTGGGCAGCGTGTCGCGCTCTCTCTCTGGTGCTGCTGGGCAGCGTGTCGCTCTCTCTCTCTGGTGCTGCTGGGCAGCGTGTCGCTCTCTCTCTGGTGCTGCTGGGCAGCGTGTCGCTCTCTCTGGTGCTGCTGGGCAGCGTGTCTCTCTCTCTGGTGCTGCTGGGCAGCGTGTCGCTCTCTCTCTCTGGTGCTGCTGGGCAGCGTGTCGCTCTCTCTCTCTGGTGCTGCTGGGCAGCGTGTCGCTCTCTCTCTCTGGTGCTGCTGGGCAGCGTGTCGCTCTCTCTCTCTGGTGCTGCTGGGCAGCGTGTCGCTCTCTCTCTCTGGTGCTGCTGGGCAGCGTGTCGCTCTCTCTCTCTGGTGCTGCTGGGCAGCGTGTCGCTCTCTCTCTCTGGTGCTGCTGGGCAGCGTGTCGCTCTCTCTCTCTGGTGCTGCTGGGCAGCGTGTCGCTCTCTCTCTCTGGTGCTGCTGGGCAGCGTGTCGCTCTCTCTCTCTGGTGCTGCTGGGCAGCGTGTCGCTCTCTCTCTCTGGTGCTGCTGGGCAGCGTGTCGCTCTCTCTCTCTCTCTCTGGTGCTGCTGGGCAGCGTGTCGCTCTCTCTCTCTCTCTGGTGCTGCTGGGCAGCGTGTCGCTCTCTCTCTCTCTCTCTGGTGCTGCTGGGCAGCGTGTCGCTCTCTCTCTCTCTCTGGTGCTGCTGGGCAGCGTGTCGCTCTCTCTCTCTCTCTCTGGTGCTGCTGGGCAGCGTGTCGCTCTCTCTCTCTCTCTGGTGCTGCTGGGCAGCGTGTCGCTCTCTCTCTCTGGTGCTGCTGGGCAGCGTGTCGCTCTCTCTCTCTGGTGCTGCTGGGTAGCGTGTTGCTCTCTCTCTCTCTCTCTGGTGCTGCTGGGCAGCGTGTCGCTCTCTCTCTCTGGTGCTGCTGGGCAGCGTGTCGCTCTCTCTCTGGTGCTGCTGGGCAGCGTGTCGCTCTCTCTCTGGTGCTGCTGGGCAGCGTGTCGCTCTCTCTCTCTGGTGCTGCTGGGCAGCGTGTCGCTCTCTCTCTCTCTGGTGCTGCTGGGCAGCGTGTCGCTCTCTCTCTCTCTGGTGCTGCTGGGCAGCGTGTCGCTCTCTCTCTCTCTGGTGCTGCTGGGCAGCGTGTCGCTCTCTCTCTCTCTGGTGCTGCTGGGCAGCGTGTCGCTCTCTCTCTCTCTGGTGCTGCTGGACAGCGTGTCGCTCTCTCTCTCTGGTGCTGCTGGGCAGCGTGTCGCTCTCTCTCTCTCTGGTGCTGCTGGGCAGCGTGTCGCTCTCTCTCTCTGGTGCTGCTGGGCAGCGTGTCGCTCTCTCTCTCTCTGGTGCTGCTGGGCAGCGTGTCGCTCTCTCTCTGGTGCTGCTGGGCAGCGTGTCGCTCTCTCTCTCTCTCTGGTGCTGCTGGGCAGCGTGTCGCTCTCTCTCTCTCTCTAGTGCTGCTGGGCAGCGTGTCGCTCTCTCTCTCTCTCTGGTGCTGCTGGGCAGCGTGTCGCTCTCTCTCTGGTGCTGCTGGGCAGCGTGTCGCTCTCTCTCTCTGGTGCTGCTGGGCAGCGTGTCGCTCTCTCTCTCTGGTGCTGCTGGGCAGCGTGTCGCGCTCTCTTTCTGGTGCTGCTGGGCAGCGTGTCGCTCTCTCTCTGGTGCTGCTGGGCAGCGTGTCGCTCTCTCTCTGGTGCTGCTGGGCAGCGTGTCGCTCTCTCTCTGGTGCTGCTGGGCAGCGTGTCGCTCTCTCTCTGGTGCTGCTGGGCAGCGTGTCGCTCTCTCTCTGGTGCTGCTGGGCAGCGTGTCGCTCTCTCTCTGGTGCTGCTGGGCAGCGTGTCGCTCTCTCTCTGGTGCTGCTGGGCAGCGTGTCGCTCTCTCTCTGGTGCTGCTGGGCAGCGTGTCGCTCTCTCTCTCTGGTGCTGCTGGGCAGCGTGTCACGCTCTCTCTCTCTCTGGTGCTGCTGGGCAGCGTGTCGCTCTCTCTCTCTGGTGCTGCTGGGCAGCGTGTCGCTCTCTCTCTCTGGTGCTGCTGGGCAGCGTGTCGCTCTCTCTCTCTGGTGCTGCTGGGCAGCGTGTCGCGCTCTCTCTCTCTCTCTGGTGCTGCTGGGCAGCGTGTCGCGCTCTCTCTCTCTCTCTGGTGCTGCTGGGCAGCGTGTCGCGCTCTCTCTCTCTCTCTGGTGCTGCTGGGCAGCGTGTCGCGCTCTCTCTCTCTGGTGCTGCTGGGCAGCGTGTCGCGCTCTCTCTCTCTCTCTGGTGCTGCTGGGCAGCGTGTCGCTCTCTCTCTCTGGTGCTGCTGGGCAGCGTGTCGCGCTCTCTCTGGTGCTGCTGGGCAGCGTGTCGCGCTCTCTCTTGGTGCTGCTGGGCAGCGTGTCGCTCTCTCTCTGGTGCTGCTGGGCAGCGTGTCGCTCTCTCTCTGGTGCTGCTGGGCAGCGTGTCGCTCTCTCTCTGGTGCTGCTGGGCAGCGTGTCGCTCTCTCTCTGGTGCTGCTGGGCAGCGTGTCGCTCTCTCTCTCTGGTGCTGCTGGGCAGCGTGTCGCTCTCTCTCTGGTGCTGCTGGGCAGCGTGTCGCTCTCTCTCTCTGGTGCTGCTGGGCAGCGTGTCGCTCTCTCTCTCTGGTGCTGCTGGGCAGCGTGTCGCTCTCTCTCTCTCTCTGGTGCTGCTGGGCAGCGTGTCGCTCTCTCTCTCTCTCTGGTGCTGCTGGGCAGCGTGTCGCTCTCTCTCTCTCTCTGGTGCTGCTGGGCAGCGTGTCGCTCTCTCTCTCTCTGGTGCTGCTGGGCAGCGTGTCCTCTCTCTCTGGTGCTGCTGGCAGCGTGTCTCTCTCTCTGGTGCTGCTGGGCAGCGTGTCTCTCTCTCTGGTGCTGCTGGGCAGCGTGTCTCTCTCTCTGGTGCTGCTGGGCAGCGTGTCTCTCTCTCTGGTGCTGCTGGGCAGCGTGTCGCTCTCTCTCTCTGGTGCTGCTGGGCAGCGTGTCGCTCTCTCTCTCTGGTGCTGCTGGGCAGCGTGTCGCTCTCTCTCTCTCTCTGGTGCTGCTGGGCAGCGTGTCGCTCTCTCTCTGGTGCTGCTGGGCAGCGTGTCGCTCTCTCTCTCTGGGTGCTGCTGGGCAGCGTGTCGCTCTCTCTCTCTGGTGCTAGCTGGGCAGCGTGTCGCTCTCTCTGGTGCTGCTGGGCAGCGTGTCGCTCTCTCTCTCTCTCTCTCTGGTGCTGCTGGGCAGCTTGTCGCTCTCTCTCTCTGGTGCTGCTGGGCAGCGTGTCGCTCTCTCTCTCTCTGGTGCTGCTGGGCAGCGTGTCGCTCTCTCTCTCTGGTGCTGCTGGGCAGCGTGTCGCTCGCTCTCTCTCTGGTGCTGCTGGGCAGCGTGTCGCTCTCTCTCTGGTGCTGCTGGGCAGCGTGTCGCTCTCTCTCTCTGGTGCTGCTGGGCAGCGTGTCGCTCTCTCTCTCTCTGGTGCTGGCGTGTCTCTCTCTCTCTGGTGCTGCTGGGCAGCGTGTCGCTCTCTCTCTCTCTGGTGCTGCTGGGCAGCGTGTCGCTCTCTCTCTCTCTGGTGCTGCTGGGCAGCGTGTCGCTCTCTCTCTCTCTGGTGCTGCTGGGCAGCGTGTCGCTCTCTCTCTCTGGTGCTGCTGGGCAGCGTGTCGCTCTCTCTCTCTGGTGCTGCTGGGCAGCGTGTCGCTCTCTCTCTGGTGCTGCTGGCAGGTCTGGGCAGCGTGTCGCTCTCTCTCTGGTGCTGCTGGGCAGCGTGTCGCTCTCTCTCTGGTGCTGCTGGGCAGCGTGTCGCTCTCTCTCTGGTGCTGCTGGGCAGCGTGTCGCTCTCTCTCTCTGGTGCTGCTGGGCAGCGTGTCGCGCTCTCTCGCGCTCTCTCTGGTGCTGCTGGCAGCGTGTCGGCTCTCTCTCTGGTGCTGCTGGGCAGCGTGTCGCTCTCTCTCTCTGGTGCTGCTGGGGCAGCGTGTCGCTCTCCTCTCTGGTGCTGCTGGGCAGCGTGTCGCTCTCTCTGGTGCTGCTGGGCAGCGTGTCCTCTCTCTGGTGCTGCTGGGCAGCGTGTCGCCCTCTCTCTCTCTGTGCTGCTGGGCAGCGTGTCGCCCTCTCTCTCTCTGGTGCTGCTGGGCAGCGTGTCGCTCTCTCTCTCTGGGTGCTGCCTGGGCAGCGTGTCGCTCTCTCTCTCTGGTGCTGCTGGGCAGCGTGTCGCTCTCTCTCTGGTGCTGCTGGGCAGCGTGTCGCTCTCTCTCTCTGGTGCTGCTGGGCAGCGTGTCGCTCTCTCTCTCTGGTGCTGCTGGGCAGCGTGTCGCTCTCTCTCTCTGGTGCTGCTGGGCAGCGTGTCGCTCTCTCTCTCTCTCTCTGGTGCTGCTGGGCAGCGTGTCGCTCTCTCTCTCTCTCTGGGCTGCTGGGCAGCGTGTCGCTCTCTCTCTCTCTCTCTGGTGCTAGCTGGGCAGAGTGTCGCTCTCTCTCTCTCTCTGGTGCTTGCTGGGCAGCGTGTCGCTCTCTCTCTCTCTCTGGTGCTGCTGGGCAGCGTGTCGCTCTCTCCTCTGGGGCTCTGGCAGGCTGTCTCTCTCTCTCTCTCTGGTGCTGATGGGCAGCGTGTCGCTCTCTCTCGCTCTGGTGCTGCTGGGCAGCGTGTCGCTCTCTCTCTCTCTCTCTGGTGCTGCTGGGCAGCGGTGTCGCTCTCTCTCTCTGGTGCTGCTGGGCCAGCGTGTCGCTCTCTCTCTGGTGCTGCTGGGCAGCGTGTCGCTCTTCTCTCTGGTGCTGCTGGGCAGCGTGTCGCTCTCTCTCTGGTGCTGCTGGGCAGCGTGTCGCTCTCTCTCTCTCTGGTGCTGCTGGGCAGCGTGTCGCTCTCTCTCTCTCTGGTGCTGCTGGACAGCGTGTCGCTCTCTCTCTCTGGTGCTGCTGGACAGCGTGTCGCTCTCCTCTCTCTGGTGCTGCTGGGCAGCGTGTCGCTCTCTCTCTCTCTCTCTGGTGCTGCTGGGCAGCGTGTCGCTCTCTCTCTCTGGTGCTGCTGGGCAGCGTGTCGCTCTCTCTCTCTGGTGCTGCTGGGCAGCGTGTCGCTCTCTCTCTCTCTGGTGCTGCTGGGCAGCGTGTCGCTCTCTCTCTCTCTCTGGTGCTGCTGGGCAGCGTGTCGCTCTCTCTCTCTCTGGTGCTGCTGGGCAGCGTGTCGCGCTCTCTCTCTCTCTCTCTGGTGCTGCTGGGCAGCGTGTCGCTCTCTCTCTCTCTGGTGCTGCTGGGCAGCGTGTCGCTCTCTCTCTCTGGTGCTGCTGGGCAGCGTGTCGCTCTCTCTCTCTCTGGTGCTGCTGGGCAGCGTGTCGCTCTCTCTCTCTCTGGTGCTGCTGGGCAGCGTGTCGCTCTCTCTCTGGTGCTGCTGGGCAGCGTGTCGCTCTCTCTCTCTGGTGCTTCTGGGCAGCGTGTCGCTCTCTCTCTCTCTCTGGTGCTGCTGGGCAGTGTGTCGCTCTCTCTCTCTGGTGCTGCTGGGCAGCGTGTCGCTCTCTCTCTCTGGTGCTGCTGGGCAGCGTGTCGCTCTCTCTCTCTGGTGCTGCTGGGCAGCGTGTCGCTCTCTCTCTGGTGCTGCTGGGCAGCGTGTCGCTCTCTCTCTCTGGTGCTGCTGGGCAGCGTGTCGCGCTCTCTTTCTGGTGCTGCTGGGCAGCGTGTCGCTCTCTCTCTCTCTCTGGTGCTGCTGGGCAGCGTGTCGCTCTCTCTCTGGTGCTGCTGGGCAGCGTGTCGCTCTCTCTCTGGTGCTGCTGGGCAGCGTGTCGCTCTCTCTCTGGTGCTGCTGGGCAGCGTGTCGCTCTCTCTCTGGTGCTGCTGGGCAGCGTGTCGCTCTCTCTCTGGTGCTGCTGGGCAGCGTGTCGCTCTCTCTCTCTGGTGCTGCTGGGCAGCGTGTCGCTCTCTCTCTGGTGCTGCTGGGCAGCGTGTCGCTCTCTCTCTCTGGTGCTGCTGGGCAGCGTGTCGCTCTCTCTCTCTGGTGCTGCTGGGCAGCGTGTCGCTCTCTCTCTCTCTGGTGCTGCTGGGCAGCGTGTCGCTCTCTCTCTCTCTGGTGCTGCTGGGCAGCGTGTCGCTCTCTCTCTCTCTGGTGCTGCTGGGCAGCGTGTCGCGCTCTCTTTCTCTCTCTGGTGCTGCTGGGCAGCGTGTCGCGCTCTCTCTCTCTCTCTGGTGCTGCTGGGCAGCGTGTCGCGCTCTCTCTCTCTGGTGCTGCTGGGCAGCGTGTCGCGCTCTCTCTCTCTCTCTGGTGCTGCTGGGCAGCGTGTCGCTCTCTCTCTCTCTCTCTGGTGCTGCTGGGCAGCGTGTCGCTCTCTCTCTGGTGCTGCTGGGCAGCGTGTCGCTCTCTCTCTGGTGCTGCTGGGCAGCGTGTCGCTCTCTCTCTGGTGCTGCTGGGCAGCGTGTCGCTCTCTCTCTGGTGCTGCTGGGCAGCGTGTCGCTCTCTCTCTGGTGCTGCTGGGCAGCGCGTCGCTCTCTCTCTCTGGTGCTGCTGGGCAGCGTGTCGCTCTCTCTCTGGTGCTGCTGGGCAGCGTGTCGCTCTCTCTCTCTGGTGCTGCTGGGCAGCGTGTCGCTCTCTCTCTCTCTGGTGCTGCTGGGCAGCGTGTCGCTCTCTCTCTCTCTGGTGCTGCTGGGCAGCGTGTCGCTCTCTCTCTCTCTCTCTGGTGCTGCTGGGCAGCGTGTCGCTCTCTCTCTCTGGTGCTGCTGGGCAGCGTGTCGCTCTCTCTCTCTGGTGCTGCTGGGCAGCGTGTCTCTCTCTCTGGTGCTGCTGGGCAGCGTGTCTCTCTCTCTGGTGCTGCTGGGCAGCGTGTCTCTCTCTCTGGTGCTGCTGGGCAGCGTGTCTCTCTCTCTGGTGCTGCTGGGCAGCGTGTCTCTCTCTCTGGTGCTGCTGGGCAGCGTGTCGCTCTCTCTGGTGCTGCTGGGCAGCGTGTCGCTCTCTCTCTCTCTCTGGTGCTGCTGGGCAGCGTGTCGCTCTCTCTCTCTGGTGCTGCTGGGCAGCTTGTCGCGCTCTCTCTCTCTCTGGTGCTGCTGGGCAGCGTGTCGCTCTCTCTCTCTCTCTCTGGTGCTGCTGGGCAGCGTGTCGCTCTCTCTCTCTCTCTCTGGTGCTGCTGGGCAGCGTGTCGCTCTCTCTCTCTCTCTGGTGCTGCTGGGCAGCGTGTCGCTCTCTCTCTCTGGTGCTGCTGGGCAGCGTGTCGCTCTCTCTCTCTGGTGCTGCTGGGCAGCGTGTCGCTCTCTCTCTGGTGCTGCTGGGCAGCGTGTCGCTCTCTCTCTCTCTCTGGTGCTGCTGGGCAGCTTGTCGCTCTCTCTCTCTCTGGTGCTGCTGGGCAGCGTGTCGCTCTCTCTCTCTCTGGTGCTGCTGGGCAGCGTGTCGCTCTCTCTCTCTCTGGTGCTGCTGGGCAGCGTGTCGCTCTCTCTCTCTGGTGCTGCTGGGCAGCGTGTCGCTCTCTCTCTCTCTGGTGCTGCTGGGCAGCGTGTCGCTCTCTCTCTCTGGTGCTGCTGGGCAGCGTGTCGCTCTCTCTCTGGTGCTGCTGGGCAGCGTGTCGCTCTCTCTCTGGTGCTGCTGGGCAGCGTGTCGCTCTCTCTCTGGTGCTGCTGGGCAGCGTGTCGCTCTCTCTCTCTGGTGCTGCTGGGCAGCGTGTCGCTCTCTCTCTCTCTGGTGCTGCTGGGCAGCGTGTCGCTCTCTCTCTGGTGCTGCTGGGCAGCGTGTCGCTCTCTCTCTCTCTGGTGCTGCTGGGCAGCGTGTCGCTCTCTCTCTCTGGTGCTGCTGGGCAGCGTGTCGCTCTCTCTCTGGTGCTGCTGGGCAGCGTGTCGCTCTCTCTCTGGTGCTGCTGGGCAGCGTGTCGCTCTCTCTCTCTCTGCTGCTGGGCAGCGTGTCGCTCTCTCTCTCTCTCTCTGGTGCTGCTGGGCAGCGTGTCGCTCTCTCTCTCTCTCTCTGGTGCTGCTGGGCAGCGTGTCTCTCTCTCTCTCTGGTGCTGCTGGGCAGCGTGTCGCTCTCTCTCTGGTGCTGCTGGGCAGCGTGTCGCTCTCTCTCTCTGGTGCTGTTGGGCAGCGTGTCGCGTTCTCTCTCTCTCTCTGGTGCTGCTGGGCAGCGTGTCGCTCTCTCTCTCTCTGGTGCTGCTGGGCAGCGTGTCGCTCTCTCTCTCTCTGGTGCTGCTGGGCAGCGTGTCGCTCTCTCTCTGGTGCTGCTGGGCAGCGTGTCGCTCTCTCTCTGGTGCTGCTGGGCAGCGTGTCGCTCTCTCTCTCTCTGGTGCTGCTGGGCAGCGTGTCGCTCTCTCTCTCTCTGGTGCTGCTGGGCAGCGTGTGGCTCTCTCTCTCTGGTGCTGCTGGGCAGCGTGTCGCTCTCTCTCTCTCTGGTGCTGCTGGGCAGCGTGTGGCTCTCTCTCTCTGGTGCTGCTGGGCAGCGTGTCGCTCTCTCTCTCTCTGGTGCTGCTGGGCAGCGTGTCGCTCTCTCTCTCTCTGGTGCTGCTGGGCAGCGTGTCGCTCTCTCTCTCTGGTGCTGCTGGGCAGCGTGTCGCTCTCTCTCTCTGGTGCTGCTGGGCAGCGTGTCGCTCTCTCTCTCTGGTGCTGCTGGGCAGCGTGTCGCTCTCTCTCTGGTGCTGCTGGGCAGCGTGTCGCTCTCTCTCTGGTGCTGCTGGGCAGCGTGTCGCTCTCTCTCTCTCTCTCTCTGGTGCTGCTGGGCAGCGTGTCGCTCTCTCTCTCTGGTGCTGCTGGGCAGCGTGTCGCTCTCTCTCTGGTGCTGCTGGGCAGCGTGTCGCTCTCTCTCTGGTGCTGCTGGGCAGCGTGTCGCTCTCTCTCTCTGGTGCTGCTGGGCAGCGTGTCGCTCTCTCTCTCTGGTGCTGCTGGGCAGCGTGTCGCTCTCTCTCTCTGGTGCTGCTGGGCAGCGTGTCGCTCTCTCTCTGGTGCTGCTGGGCAGCGTGTCGCTCTCTCTCTCTCTGCTGCTGGGCAGCGTGTCGCTCTCTCTCTCTCTGGTGCTGCTGGGCAGCGTGTCGCTCTCTCTCTCTCTGGTGCTGCTGGGCAGCGTGTCGCTCTCTCTCTCTGGTGCTGTTGGGCAGCGTGTCGCGTTCTCTCTCTCTCTCTCTGGTGCTGCTGGGCAGCGTGTCGCTCTCTCTCTCTCTGGTGCTGCTGGGCAGCGTGTCGCTCTCTCTCTCTCTGGTGCTGCTGGGCAGCGTGTCGCTCTCTCTCTGGTGCTGCTGGGCAGCGTGTCGCTCTCTCTCTGGTGCTGCTGGGCAGCGTGTCGCTCTCTCTCTCTCTCTGGTGCTGCTGGGCAGCGTGTCGCTCTCTCTCTCTCTGGTGCTGCTGGGCAGCGTGTGGCTCTCTCTCTCTGGTGCTGCTGGGCAGCGTGTGGCTCTCTCTCTCTCTCTGGTGCTGCTGGGCAGCGTGTCGCTCTCTCTCTCTCTGGTGCTGCTGGGCAGCGTGTCGCTCTCTCTCTCTGGTGCTGCTGGGCAGCGTGTCGCTCTCTCTCTCTGGTGCTGCTGGGCAGCGTGTCGCTCTCTCTCTCTGGTGCTGCTGGGCAGCGTGTCGCTCTCTCTCTCTGGTGCTGCTGGGCAGCGTGTCGCTCTCTCTCTCTCTCTCTCTGGTGCTGCTGGGCAGCGTGTCGCTCTCTCTCTCTGGTGCTGCTGGGCAGCGTGTCGCTCTCTCTCTCTGGTGCTGCTGGGCAGCGTGTCGCTCTCTCTCTCTCTGGTGCTGCTGGGCAGCGTGTCGCTCTCTCTCTCTGGTGCTGCTGGGCAGCGTGTCGCTCTCTCTCTCTGGTGCTGCTGGGCAGCGTGTCGCTCTCTCTCTCTCTGGTGCTGCTGGCAGCGTGTCGCTCTCTCTCTCTGGTGCTGCTGGGCAGCGTGTCGCGCTCTCTCTCTGGTGCTGCTGGGCAGCGTGTCACGCTCTCTCTCTCTGGTGCTGCTGGGCAGCGTGTCGCTCTCTCTCTCTGGTGCTGCTGGGCAGCGTGTCGCTCTCTCTCTGGTGCTGCTGGGCAGCGTGTCGCTCTCTCTCTCTCTGGTGCTGCTGGGCAGCGTGTCGCTCTCTCTCTCTCTGCTGCTGCTGGGCAGCGTGTCGCTCTCTCTCTCTCTCTGCTGCTGCTGGGCAGCGTGTCGCTCTCTCTCTCTCTGGTGCTGCTGGGCAGCGTGTCGCTCTCTCTCTGGTGCTGCTGGGCAGCGTGTCGCTCTCTCTCTCTGGTGCTGCTGGGCAGCGTGTCGCTCTCTCTCTGGTGCTGCTGGGCAGCGTGTCGCTCTCTCTCTGGTGCTGCTGGGCAGCGTGTCGCTCTCTCTCTCTGGTGCTGCTGGGCAGCGTGTCGCTCTCTCTGGTGCTGCTGGGCAGCGTGTCGCTCTCTCTGGTGCTGCTGGGCAGCGTGTCGCTCTCTCTGGTGCTGCTGGGCAGCGTGTCGCTCTCTCTGGTGCTGCTGGGCAGCGTGTCGCTCTCTCTGGTGCTGCTGGGCAGCGTGTCGCTCTCTCTGGTGCTGCTGGGCAGCGTGTCGCTCTCTCTGGTGCTGCTGGGCAGCGTGTCGCTCTCTCTCTCTGGTGCTGCTGGGCAGCGTGTCGCTCTCTCTCTGGTGCTGCTGGGCAGCGTGTCGCTCTCTCTGGTGCTGCTGGGCAGCGTGTCGCTCTCTCTCTGGTGCTGCTGGGCAGCATGTCGCTCTCTCTCTCTGGTGCTGCTGGGCAGCGTGTCGCTCTCTCTCTCTCTGGTGCTGCTGGGCAGCGGGTCGCTCTCTCTCTGGTGCTGCTGGGCAGCGGGTCGCTCTCTCTCTGGTGCTGCTGGGCAGCGGGTCGCTCTCTCTCTGGTGCTGCTGGGCAGCGGGTCGCTCTCTCTCTCGTGCTGCTGGGCAGCGGGTCGCTCTCTCTGGTGCTGCTGGGCAGCGTGTCGCTCTCTCTCTCTGGTGCTGCTGGGCAGCGTGTCGCTCTCTCTCTGGTGTTGCTGGGCAGCGTGGCTCTCTCTCTGGTGTTGCTGGGCAGCGTGGCTCTCTCTCTCTGGTGTTGCTGGGCAGCGTGGCTCTCTCTCTCTGGTGCTGCTGGGCAGCGTGTCGCTCTCTCTCTGGTGCTGCTGGGCAGCGTGTCGCGCTCTCTCTCTCTCTGGTGCTGCTGGGCAGCGTGTCGCGCTCTCTCTCTGGTGCTGCTGGGCAGCGTGTCGCGCTCTCTCTCTCTCTGGTGCTGCTGGACAGCGTGTCGCGCTCTCTCTCTCTCTGGTGCTGCTGGGCAGCGTGTCGCGCTCTCTCTGGTGCTGCTGGGCAGCGCGTCGCTCTCTCTCTCTGGTGCTGCTGGGCAGCGCGTCGCTCTCTCTCTGGTGCTGCTGGGCAGCGTGTCGCTCTCTCTCTGGTGCTGCTGGGCAGCGTGTCGCTCTCTCTCTCTGGTGCTGCTGGGCAGCGTGTCGCTCTCTCTCTCTGGTGCTGCTGGGCAGCGTGTCGCTCTCTCTCTCTGGTGCTGCTGGGCAGCGTGTCTCTCTCTCTGGTGCTGCTGGGCAGCGTCTCTCTCTCTGGTGCTGCTGGGCAGCGTGTCTCTCTCTCTGGTGCTGCTGGGCAGCGTGTCTCTCTCTCTGGTGCTGCTGGGCAGCGTGTCTCTCTCTCTGGTGCTGCTGGGCAGCGTGTCGCTCTCTGGTGCTGCTGGGCAGCGTGTCGCTCTCTCTGGTGCTGCTGGGCAGCGTGTCGCGCTCTCTCTCTCTGGTGCTGCTGGGCAGCGTGTCGCTCTCTCTCTCTCTCTGGTGCTGCTGGGCAGCGTGTCGCTCTCTCTCTCTGGTGCTGCTGGGCAGCGTGTCGCTCTCTCTCTGGTGCTGCTGGGCAGCGTGTCTCTCTCTCTGGTGCTGCTGGGCAGCGTGTCTCTCTCTCTGGTGCTGCTGGGCAGCGTGTCGCTCTCTCTCTCTGGTGCTGCTGGGCAGCGTGTCGCTCTCTCTCTCTGGTGCTGCTGGGCAGCGTGTCGCTCTCTCTCTCTGGTGCTGCTGGGCAGTGTGTCGCTCTCTCTCTGGTGCTGCTGGGCAGCGTGTCGCTCTCTCTCTGGTGCTGCTGGGCAGCGTGTCGCTCTCTCTCTGGTGCTGCTGGGCAGCGTGTCGCTCTCTCTGGTGCTGCTGGGCAGCGTGTCGCTCTCTCTCTCTGGTGCTGCTGGGCAGCGTGTCGCTCTCTCTCTCTCTGGTGCTGCTGGGCAGCGCGTCGCTCTCTCTCTCTCTGGTGCTGCTGGGCAGCGTGTCGCTCTCTCTCTGGTGCTGCTGGGCAGCGTGTCGCTCTCTCTCTGGTGCTGCTGGGCAGCGTGTCGCTCTCTCTCTGGTGCTGCTGGGCAGCGTGTCGCTCTCTCTCTCTGGTGCTGCTGGGCAGCGTGTCGCTCTCTCTGGTGCTGCTGGGCAGCGTGTCGCTCTCTCTGGTGCTGCTGGGCAGCGTGTCGCTCTCTCTGGTGCTGCTGGGCAGCGTGTCGCTCTCTCTGGTGCTGCTGGGCAGCGTGTCGCTCTCTCTGGTGCTGCTGGGCAGCGTGTCGCTCTCTCTGGTGCTGCTGGGCAGCGTGTCGCTCTCTCTGGTGCTGCTGGGCAGCGTGTCGCTCTCTCTCTCTGGTGCTGCTGGGCAGCGTGTCGCTCTCTCTCTCTCTGGTGCTGCTGGGCAGCGTGTCGCTCTCTCTCTCTCTGGTGCTGCTGGGCAGCGTGTCGCTCTCTCTCTCTCTGGTGCTGCTGGGCAGCGTGTCGCTCTCTCTCTCTCTGGTGCTGCTGGGCAGCGTGTCGCTCTCTCTCTGGTGCTGCTGGGCAGCGTGTCGCTCTCTCTCTGGTGCTGCTGGGCAGCGTGTCGCTCTCTCTCTGGTGCTGCTGGGCAGCGTGTCGCTCTCTCTCTGGTGCTGCTGGGCAGCGTGTCGCTCTCTCTCTGGTGCTGCTGGGCAGCGTGTCGCTCTCTCTCTCTGGTGCTGCTGGGCAGCGTGTCGCTCTCTCTCTCTGGTGCTGCTGGGCAGCGTGTCGCTCTCTCTCTCTCTCTGGTGCTGCTGGGCAGCGTGTCGCTCTCTCTCTCTGGTGCTGCTGGGCAGCGTGTCGCTCTCTCTCTCTGGTGCTGCTGGGCAGCGTGTCGCTCTCTCTCTGGTGCTGCTGGGCAGCGTGTCGCTCTCTCTCTCTGGTGCTGCTGGGCAGCGTGTCGCTCTCTCTCTCTCTGGTGCTGCTGGGCAGCGTGTCGCTCTCTCTCTCTCTGGTGCTGCTGGGCAGCGTGTCGCTCTCTCTCTGGTGCTGCTGGGCAGCGTGTCGCTCTCTCTCTCTCTCTGGTGCTGCTGGGCAGCGTGTCGCTCTCTCTCTCTCTCTGGTGCTGCTGGGCAGCGTGTCGCTCTCTCTCTCTCTCTGGTGCTGCTGGGCAGCGTGTCGCTCTCTCTCTGGTGCTGCTGGGCAGCGTGTCGCTCTCTCTCTGGTGCTGCTGGGCAGCGTGTCGCTCTCTCTCTCTGGTGCTGCTGGGCAGCGTGTCGCTCTTTCTCTCTGGTGCTGCTGGGCAGCGTGTCGCTCTCTCTCTCTGGTGCTGCTGGGCAGCGTGTCGCTCTCTCTCTGGTGCTGCTGGGCAGCGTGTCGCTCTCTCTCTGGTGCTGCTGGGCAGCGTGTCGCTCTCTCTCTCTGGTGCTGCTGGGCAGCGTGTCGCTCTCTCTCTGGTGCTGCTGGGCAGCGTGTCGCTCTCTCTCTCTGGTGCTGCTGGGCAGCGTGTCGCTCTCTCTCTCTCTGGTGCTGCTGGGCAGCGTGTCGCTCTCCCTCTCCCTGGTGCTGCTGGGCAGCGTGTCGCTCTCTCTCTCTCTCTGGTGCTGCTGGGCAGCGTGTCGCTCTCTCTCTCTCTCTGGTGCTGCTGGGCAGCGTGTCGCTCTCTCTCTCTCTGGTGCTGCTGGGCAGCGTGTCGCTCTCTCTCTCTCTGGTGCTGCTGGGCAGCGTGTCGCTCTCTCTCTGGTGCTGCTGGGCAGCGTGTCGCTCTCTCTCTCTCTGGTGCTGCTGGGCAGCGTGTCGCTCTCTCTCTCTCTGGTGCTGCTGGGCAGCGTGTCGCTCTCTCTCTCTCTCTGGTGCTGCTGGGCAGCGTGTCGCTCTCTCTCTCTGGTGCTGCTGGGCAGCGTGTCGCTCTCTCTCTCTGGTGCTGCTGGGCAGCGTGTCGCTCTCTCTCTGGTGCTGCTGGGCAGCGTGTCGCTCTCTCTCTCTGGTGCTGCTGGGCAGCGTGTCGCTCTCTCTCTCTCTGGTGCTGCTGGGCAGCGTGTCGCTCTCTCTCTCTGGTGCTGCTGGGCAGCGTGTCGCTCTCTCTCTCTCTGGTGCTGCTGGGCAGCGTGTCGCTCTCTCTCTCTGGTGCTGCGGGGCAGCGTGTCGCTCTCTCTCTCTCTCTGGTGCTGCTGGGCAGCGTGTCGCTCTCTCTCTGGTGCTGCTGGGCAGCGTGTCGCTCTCTCTCTCTCTGGTGCTGCTGGGCAGCGTGTCGCTCTCTCTCTCTGGTGCTGCTGGGCAGCGTGTCGCGCTCTCTCTCTCTGGTGCTGCTGGGCAGCGTGTCGCGCTCTCTCTCTCTGGTGCTGCTGGGCAGCGTGTCGCTCTCTCTCTGGTGCTGCTGGGCAGCGTGTCGCTCTCTCTCTGGTGCTGCTGGGCAGCGTGTCGCTCTCTCTCTCTCTCTGGTGCTGCTGGGCAGCGTGTCGCTCTCTCTCTGGTGCTGCTGGGCAGCGTGTCGCTCTCTCTCTCTCTCTGGTGCTGCTGGGCAGCGTGTCGCTCTCTCTCTCTGGTGCTGCTGGGCAGCGTGTCTCTCTCTCTCTCTCTCTCTGGTGCTGCTGGGCAGCGTGTCGGTCTCTCTCTCTGGTGCTGCTGGGCAGCGTGTCGCTCTCTCTCTCTGGTGCTGCTGGGCAGCGTGTCGCTCTCTCTCTCTGGTGCTGCTGGGCAGCGTGTCGCTCTCTCTCTCTGGTGCTGCTGGGCAGCGTGTCGCTCTCTCTCTCTGGTGCTGCTGGGCAGCGTGTCGCTCTCTCTCTCTGGTGCTGCTGGGCAGCGTGTCGCTCTCTCTCTCTGGTGCTGCTGGGCAGCGTGTCGCTCTCTCTCTCTGGTGCTGCTGGGCAGCGTGCCGCTCTCTCTCTCTCTCTGCTGCTGGGCAGCGTGTCGCTCTCTCTCTCTCTGGTGCTGCTGGGCAGCGTGTCGCTCTCTCTCTCTCTCTCTCTCTGGTGCTGCTGGGCAGCGTGTCGCTCTCTCTCTGGTGCTGCTGGGCAGCGTGTCGCTCTCTCTCTCTGGTGCTGCTGGGCAGCGTGTCGCTCTCTCTCTCTCTGGTGCTGCTGGGCAGCGTGTCGCTCTCTCTCTCTGGTGCTGCTGGGCAGCGTGTCGCTCTCTCTCTGGTGCTGCTGGGCAGCGTGTCGCTCTCTCTCTGGTGCTGCTGGGCAGCGTGTGTCGCTCTCTCTCTCTGGTGCTGCTGGGCAGCGTGTGGCTCTCTCTCTCTGGTGCTGCTGGGCAGCGTGTGGCTCTCTCTCTCTGGTGCTGCTGGGCAGCGTGTCGCTCTCTCTCTCTGGTGCTGCTGGGCAGCGTGTCGCTCTCTCTCTCTGGTGCTGCTGGGCAGCGTGTCGCTCTCTCTCTCTGGTGCTGCTGGGCAGCATGTCGCTCTCTCTCTCTGGTGCTGCTGGGCAGCGTGTCGCTCTCTCTGGTGCTGCTGGGCAGCGTGTCGCTCTCTCTCTCTGGTGCTGCTGGGCAGCGTGTCGCTCTCTCTCTCTCTCTGGTGCTGCTGGGCAGCGTGTCGCTCTCTCTGGTGCTGCTGGGCAGCATGTCGCTCTCTCTCTCTCTGGTGCTGCTGGGCAGTGTGTCGCTCTCTCTCTCTCTGGTGCTGCTGGGCAGCGTGTCGCTCTCTCTGGTGCTGCTGGGCAGCGTGTCGCTCTCTCTCTCTGGTGCTGCTGGGCAGCGGGTCGCTCTCTCTCTCTCTGGTGCTGCTGGGCAGCGTGTCGCTCTCTCTGGTGCTGCTGGGCAGCGTGTCGCTCTCTCTCTGGTGCTGCTGGGCAGCGTGTCGCTCTCTCTCTGGTGTTGCTGGGCAGCGTGGCTCTCTCTCTGGTGCTGCTGGGCAGCGTGGCTCTCTCTCTCTGGTGCTGCTGGGCAGCGTGGCTCTCTCTCTCTGGTGCTGCTGGGCAGCGTGGCTCTCTTTCTCTCTCTGGTGCTGCTGGGCAGCGTGGCTCTCTCTCTCTCTCTCTGGTGCTGCTGGGCAGCTTGGCTCTCTCTCTTTGGTGGTGCTGGGCTGGGGGGCTCTCTTTCTCTGGGGCTCTCTCTTTCTGGTGCTGCTGGGCAGCGTGTCTCTCTCTCTCTCTCTCCGGTGGTGCTGGGCAGCGTGGCTCTCTCTCTGGTGGTGCTGGGTCTCTCTCTCTCTCTCTGTGCTGGGGGTCTCTCTCTCTCTCTGGTGGTGCTGGGCTGGGGGGCTCTCTCTCTGGTGGTGTGGTGCTGAGCAGAGTGTGTCTCTCTCTCTCTGTGCTGGGGTTTCTCTCTCTCTCTCTCTCTCTCTCTGGTGGTGCTGGACAGGGGAGCTTTCTCTCTGGTGGTGCTGGGCTGGGGTGCTCTCTCTCTGGTGGGGCTGGGGGGCTCTCTCTCTGGTGGTGCTGGACAGGGTCTCTCGCTCGCTCTCTCTCGCGGTGCTGGGACCATTACTTCCCCCAGCACAGTCCTTCTCTCTTTTTCATGTCTTCTGTAGCTGCTACAGCAAAGCACTCACTCCTAAACTTTGTGGACAGCCTTCCCAGAAGACTTGAAGCTGTTACAGCTGCAAAGGGTGGGCCAACTTAATACTGAACTAACAGCTTGAACTCCTCTGGGAAGGCTGTCCACAAGGTTTAGGAGTGTCTATGGGAATGTTTGGCCATTCTTCCAGAAGCGCATTTGTGAGGTCAGGCACTGATGTTGGACACGAATGCCTGGCTCGCAGTCTCTGCTTTAATTCATCCCAAAGGTGTTCTATTGGGTTGAGGTCAGGACTGTGCAGGCCAGTCAAGTTCCTCCACCCCAAACTTGCTCATCCATGTTTTTATGGCCCTTGCTTTGGTCCATCCCCAAACTGTTTCCACAAAGGTGGGAGAATGAAATTGTCCAAAATGTCTTGATTTGCTGACGCCTTAAGAGTTTATTTTACTGAAACCAAGCCCCATCCCTGAAAAACAACCTCACACCATAATCCCCACCTCCACCAAATGATTTGGACCAGTGCACAAAGCAATTTCTATAAAGACATGGAACACCTTTGGGATGGAGTAGAGGAGAGATTGTGAGTCAGGCCTTCTTGTCCAACATCAGTGCCTTGACCTCACAAATGCCCTTTTATGGAAGAATGGTCAAACATTCCTATAGACACACTCCTAAACCTTGTGGACAGCCTTCCCAGAAGAGTTGAGGCTGTTATAGCTGCAATGGTGGGCCAACTCAATATTGAACCCTACGGACTAAGACGCTATCAAATTTCATTGGCGTGTAAAGGCAGGTGTCCCAAAACTTTTGACAGTATAGTGTATGAGAGAAACGAATCATCCCAATCTTTGTCCAAGTATGCATAAAAAATTGCATTTTAATTTTCACTGTGAAAGGGCTTTGGCCCAGTTTGGTATGTAATAGTTAGGAGTATGAAGTAGGGAACAACCCTTTGGGGCCCTGTGATTTCAAGGTGCCTATTGGTGGGCACTTAAATATACAGATATTCTAATTTCTTCATTTTTGATGGCATTACAGAAATATGTAAAAGAAGGAGCGAGGGAGACCATACTTCACCTGTAATTTCATTAATGAGTGCATGACCCCTTCATAGAACACAACTGATAAGGTAACAATGCCTTCAGGATTGGTATATGATTGCTCAAGAAACAGATTGTTCCACAAAGACTACTACTGGGGTGCCGAAGACATATGAGACGGTGGCTCAGGTGTTCAGCATGCCAGCAGCAATACAACAATGAAATACATTTTTAGATGGTGCTTATCTTTAAACATGTTTTTATTATTCAGAGACTCCATGATGGAGAAGGATGGAAGCCACATGACCGAGAGGATACTGAACCTCACCCTGGAGATCATCTACCTGCTGACCGGAGAGGTGAGGAGGATTCTGGGAGGTCACATGACATCACTCTTATCTCTAATAATAAAACACAGACCTGACCGGAGAGGTGAGGAGGATTCTGGGAGGTCACATGACATCACTCTTATCTCTATTAATAAAACACAGACCTGACCGGAGAGGTGAGGAGGATTCTGGGAGGTCACATGACATCACTCTTAACTCTATTAATAAAACACAGACCTGACCGGAGAGGTGAGGAGGATTCTGGGAGGTCACATGACATCACTCTTATCTCTATTAATAAAACACAGACCTGACCGGAGAGGTGAGGAGGATTCTGGGAGGTCACATGACATCACTCTTATCTCTATTAATAAAACACAGACCTGACCGGAGAGGTGAGGAGGATTCTGGGAGGTCACATGACATCACTCTTATCTCTATTAATAAAACACAGACCTGGGAGGTCACATGACATCACTCTTATCTCTATTAATAAAACACAGAGCTGACCGGAGAGTAGGGTGACCAGATTTCCAAACTACCATTCAGGGACACCCTCCCTTCCCAAAAATCAGCTTGTGCTGTAACGAATCACAGCACAATGATTGGACACAAGAGGCGGGATTTATGATTTCTCCAATCACAAGCAGGGGAAGGGATTGTGCTTCGTCCAGGCATTCCCGGCCCGGACAAGTACTGTCAGTGAGTAAAGAGGTGATGTGGCGGCTTTTTCTTTCTCGTACATCACGGGACACAGAGCGACATAGTCATTACTAATGGGTTATATAGTTACCGTCAGGTGCTGGCACTGGCAACTTCCAAAACCGGAAGTACCCTCCCCTATATAAGCCCCTCCCATCCGGGAGCACCTCAGTTTTTTGCCAGTGTCTAAGGTGTTGGCCAAGAAGAAACATGTGTTTTTCACTGAGCTTGCGTACAGGTTCTTTTGGGCCTCAGTAAGCTATTCCGGATCCGACCAAAAAAGCTTCATAGCTAAACGGTCGGTACCCGGGCCTTGCAGAGAAGAGCAAGGTTCTGCCTGTAATGCTTCTCTTAGGAGAGCTGGACCCTGGGATCCAGAGCTCTGGTCATACCCACGACCAAGATGTTTTCTGTGCAGGGTGCTATACAGGTCCAGGGGAGTGGAATCCTTGGGAACCCGGTCCCTGAAGGTTTGATTACAATGCCTGCCGTGATAGGTGAAGTTTGGGCTTTTGTGGACCAAACAAAGTCCTGCGGCGGGGAACAGGTAAGTGGGGGCCCCCAGGAACTTGGTTCTATTGGGGGACCCCCAAGCCTAATTTGTCTTTCTGTCTGTTACCTAACGGTATTCCCGCTAATATCTGTGCATGCCTGTAACTACTAAAAAAAAATGTAATAATTTTTAATGGTGGTCAAGAAAAAAAAAAAAAAAAAAGAATGTTTTTTTATATATGTTTAGTATATTAAACTGCGGTACCTGTGTTTGTCCACTAGAGGCCGCTGTGGAATGTTTTTCTTGTCATATGGACTAGTTTCTTCTCAGAGAGCAAAGTCCAGGCAGCTGGTGAGTTCTCCTACAGGAAACTGTTTCCTCTGCCATGTTGCAGTGTTCGTCTATCCCCCGGCCTGCGGCAAAGGGGGCCCTGGCTCCTGTCCCTGGTTTCCATGTTTGAAAATTAGCGCCGAGGCGCACGTGGCCGTGCGCGTGCACGCGCCTCTATATATAGAGGTGGCCGGAAAAAGGGGCGGGGCCTGGGGGATGACGCTCTGTGCGCGCCGCAGCGCTTCTGCGCAGGTGCGGGCGTCCCAGCAGGTTTTTAAAAAGCCACATTATTGCAGTAAGCTGGCTATGAAGTACAGAGACAGAGCTGGCAACATTTAAAGGCATACAGCAAGCGGTTGATACAGGCATCCCCTAGAAAGGCACATTAGTAGACACCAACTGTTTATTATAGCAGCATTTATGCTAGACTATTATCAGTAACTGGTGTATTTTCGGCTGGAATACCTCAGCTTTGTGGCTTAGGAATATGCCGTCTAAAAACTCCGGGACTAGAAATTCCAGGAGGAATAGGGGGTCTCCATCGGGCTCTGAGGATCTTGGGCATGCTTTGGCTGCACCAGTCTCCCCTGAAGAATCAGAGGTTAGTGACCGTAGGGCACCCCCAGGAGTACCTGGTACTGTGGCTGTCCCCAGTTCACCTGCTCCTGTGTATGTAACAGAGGAGGTTTTTTCCTCAGCTCTGGGAGGGCTGGAAGAGAGATTGTCAGCACTTTGCTGCTTCCCTGTCACAGGAGAAAAGCGCTCGATCTCCGTCTCCTCCCTCAGAGTGCCTGTTAACAGAGCAACAGTCCCATACAGAGAACGACCTACCTGAGGGGGATCAGGATGAGGTTGATTCAGTTGTAGAGGAATCAACAGTGGAAGAGCCGTTCTCAGCATCACATGCTGAGAGGTTATGGGTGCAGTCCCTGACTAATATGGTCCGATCAGCATTTAAAATGCCACTTGCGGAGCCATCCTCCTCTTCTGTCTCCTCGTTGGGGTCGCTAAAAGCTCCCCAGACTGTTTGTTCTTTTCCGATCCATCCTTTACTGGAGGGGCTCATTTACCAGGATTGGGAGCATCCTGACAAAATATTTACTCCCCCCAAGAGATTTCCGGTGGTCTATCCTTTGGAGGATAAGTTCGTCAGAAAATGGAAGGTCCCTACAGTGGACGCAGCCATCTCTTGTGTGAATAAGTCACTGACATGTCCGGTGGAAAATGTCCAAATGTTCAAGGACCCAATAGATAAAAAATTGGAGTCCTTATTGAAATCTGCTTTTTCTACAGCAGGATTGGTGACACAACCAGCAGTGGCAGCTATAGGGGTCTGCCAAGCAGTGAAGGATCAGTTGAAACAGGTCTTAAGGGACGTGCCAGATCAGCAGGCTCTTGCTCTAGCTGATCTACCTAGAGCCTTATGCTTTGCGGTGGACGCTATAAAGGATTCAATCCATCAGGCCGCCCGCCTTACGCTGTCTGTAGTACATATGCGCAGGCTTCTATGGCTCAAAAACTGGTCTGCTGAAGCTCCCTGTAAAAAATTGCTGGTCAGCTTCCCATTTCATGGGGAGCGCTTATTCGGGGAAGACCTGGACAAGTATATCCAGAGAATTTCCAGCGGTAAAAGTACACTCTTGCCGGTCAAAAATAGAGTTAGAGGTCCCTCTTTTAAGAGGCCGGCTTCTCCAGTCCCTAGGACATCGGCTGTGAAACAGTTCCGACGGCCTCCCCGGTCAAATCCCGGAGGTAAAAATCAGGGACAGTTGCAGGGTAACAAGAAGCCCTGGAGCAGGAGAGGTACAAAACCTCCCCCAAAGTCAAATGCATGAAGGGTTGCCCCCACCCAATCGGGTGGGGGGAAGACTTCAGTTGTTCACAGAAACCTGGCGAGACACGATCCGAGACAGATGGGTGCTCTCCGCAGTAAATCTGGGATACAAATTGGAGTTAAAAAACTCCCCTCCTTCCCGCTTTATAAGGTCGAACGTGCCAAGGGATCCCCAGAAGAGAGGATCCCTCCTGTTGGCACTGGAACAATTATTGCTTCAAGCAGTAATTATAGAGGTCCCCCTGGAAGAATGGGGGTTCGGGTTTTACTCAAACCTCTTTACAGTTCCGAAGCCAAACGGGGACGTGAGGCCCATATTAAATCTAAAAGGGCTAAAAAAATTCCTACATATCAGGACTTTCCGGATGGAGTCGATCCGATCGGTAGCCACTGCCCTACAAGGGGAGGAATGGTTAGCCTCGATCGACATCAAAGATGCGTATTTGCACATCCCCATCTTTCCAGCCCACCAAAAATTTCTACGCTTTGCGATAGAAGGGCGCCATTTTCAGTTCAGAGCCTTACCCTTCGGTCTGGCCACAGCACCAAGAGTGTTCACAAAAATTCTGGCCCCATTATTGGCCAATCTAAGAACACGAGGTGTAACGATAATGGCATATCTAGACGACTTGTTGCTGATAGACCACTCAGTGGAAAAACTAGAAGTGGTTGTTCACGAGACAATCAAGTATCTGGAATATCACGGTTGGATTATCAACCGAGACAAGTCAGCCCTAAAACCAGTCAAAAGTCTGGAATACTTGGGGCTAAGGCTGGATTCAGACCAGAGAAAAATTTTCTTGCCTCGAGAAAAGGGGTCGTCTTTGAGAGATTTGATCCACTTAGTGGGTTCAAAAAGACAGCCATCCATACGCCTGTGCATGAGGCTGCTGGGAAAAATGGTGGCATCATTCGAAGCAGTACCCTACGGTCAATTCCATTCAAGGAAGTTGCAAAGGGCCATACTGTCAGCCTGGAACAAAAAAGTTCAGGCTCTGGACGTACCAATGTCCTTGTCCCCTTCCGTTCGCAGAAGCCTCCGTTGGTGGTTGGTTCCCCGGAATCTGGAAAGAGGGAAATCCTTCAGTCCGATTTCTTGGAAGGTGGTCACTACAGATGCCAGCCTTTTAGGCTGGGGAGCAGTACTGGAGCAATGGTCTCTCCAGGGCAGATGGTCGGATGCGGAAAAGGCCCTGCCCATCAATCTCTTAGAGATACGAGCAGCCCGGTATGCCCTAGTAGCATGGACATCCAAACTCCAAGGGTCCCCTGTCAGAGTTCAGTCAGACAATGCCACAGCAGTGGCATATATCAATCGTCAGGGGGGCACCAGGAGTCGTGCAGCCCAAAGGGAAGTAAATTACATCCTGAGATGGGCAGAAAGATATGTCCCAGCCATATCTGCGGTATTCATTCCAGGGGTGGAGAATTGGAAGGCGGACTTTCTAAGTCGCCAACAATTATGCCCAGGGGAATGGTCCCTTCATCCCGAGGTTTTCCGGACAATATGTCAGCGGTGGGGAACACCGGATGTAGATCTGCTAGCATCCAGGTTCAACACGAAAGTGGACAGGTTTGTCTCTTGGACAAGGGATCCCCTAGCGTGCGGCTCGGATGCCCTAGTGTTCCCTTGGGATCAGTTCAAGCTGATATATGCATTCCCACCGCCACAATTGTTACCTCGATTACTCCGCAGAATCAGGGTAGAAAAGAAACCAGTGATTCTGGTGGCTCCAGCGTGGCCCCGAAGAGCATGGTACGCGGAGATTGTAAAAATGTCTGTGGGGAGTCCTTGGACCCTCCCACATCGTCCGGACCTGCTTTCGCAGGGACCGATATACCACCCTTCCTTACCAGCCCTAGGTTTGACGGCCTGGCTATTGAAGCCCACATTCTAAAAAGGAGAGGGCTCTCTAATGCTGTGGTGTCTACCATGATCAATGCCAGGAAACCGGTATCCAGGCAGATCTACTATAGAATCTGGAAGGCGTACATCGCCTGGTGTGAGGCCAGGAAATGGCATCCACGTAAATACGTAATAGGTAGAATTCTGGACTTCCTACAATGAGCTGTAGATAGGAAGCTTGCCTTGAGTACTATCAAAGGTCAGATTTCGGCCTTGTCAATATTTTTTCAAAGGCCCTTGGCTTCGCATTCACTAGTCAAAGCCTTTATACAAGGAGTGATGCGTATTAGTCCTCCGGTTAATATTCCCATATGTCCATGGGATCTAAACTTGGTTCTGTCGGTTCTACAGAAACAACCATTTGAACCATTACAGCATATTTCCTTAGTGCTTCTCACCAGGAAATTGATTTTTCTAGTAGCCATTTGTTCGGCTAAAAGAGTATCGGAATTAGCAGCTATGTCCTGTAAGGAGCCATATCTGGTTATCCATAAGGACAGAGTAGTGTTACGTCCTCATCCAGCCTTTCTTCCTAAGGTGGTATCGAGTTTTCATTTGAACCAAGATGTGGTTCTTCCTTCTTTTTTCCCCAAGCCTACTTCGGTAGAGGAAAAGTTATTGCATTCTTTGGATGTAGTAAGAGCAGTTAAAGCTTATCTAAAAGCCACTGCTCAGATTCGCAGAACGGATACTTTGTTTATTCTGCCGGAAGGCCCCAGAAAGGGTCAGGCAGCGTCAAAATCTACTTTAGCCAAGTGGATTCGACAGGTCATAATACAAGCCTATAGCTTGAGAAGTAGACCGCCTCCGTTCAAAGTTAGGGCGCACTCCACGAGAGCAGTTGGAACTTCATGGGCAGTGCATCACCAGGCCTCCCTGGCTCAAGTCTGTAAGGCCGCAACATGGTCTTCAGTACACACGTTTACTAGGTTCTACCAGGTGGACGTTAGAAGTCAGGAGGATGTCGCCTTTGGGCGCAGTGTGTTGCAGGCCGCAAAAGATCCTCATGTCTGATAGCGCTCAGCTTATATATGGTGTATCCCCCCCCTCATTTGGCATTGCTTTAGGACATCCCATTAGTAATGACTATGTCGCTCTGTGTCCCGTGATGTACGAGAAAGAAAATAGGATTTTTATAACAGCTTACCTGTAAAATCCTTTTCTTGGAGTACATCACGGGACACAGAGCTCCCGCCCCTCTTTGGGGACACTTATTGCTTTGCTACAAAACTGAGGTGCTCCCGGATGGGAGGGGCTTATATAGGGGAGGGTACTTCCGGTTTTGGAAGTTGCCAGTGCCAGCACCTGACGGTAACTATATAACCCATTAGTAATGACTATGTCGCTCTGTGTCCCGTGATGTACTCCAAGAAAAGGATTTTACAGGTAAGCTGTTATAAAAATCCTATTTTTTGGGGGCATCAGATTGGCCCGGGGGGGTGGCTGTGTCAGTTTCATTCCGGGACACTGTTTTGTCCTGGAATGAATGTGCCCGGGACAGACCTGCAAAATGCGGGACTGTCCCGGGCAATCCGGGACATGTGGTCACCCTACCGGAGAGGTGAGAAGGATTCTGGGAGGTCACATGACATCACTCTTATCACTGACCTGACCGGAGAGGTGAGGAGGATTCTGGGAGGTCACATGACATCACTCTTATCTCTATTAATAAAATACAGACCTGACCGGAGAGGTGAGGAGGATTCTGGGAGGTCACATGACATCACTCTTATCTCTATTAATAAAACACAGAGCTGACCGGAGAGGTGAGGAGGATTCTGGGAGGTCACAGTCTATATGTATTGATATTGGTGTCTCCAATGTACAGGACTACACTGTAGTGAAGAAGACATCTGGAGAGCATTTGACTCTGAACCATCATTCCCGTGGCATAAGCAGGAAGTTAAAAATGAACAGCAAAAAGATCATAGAAGTCACCAGCAACATCATTGAACTGCTGATGAGAGAGGTGAGCGGTGTTGGGAATTTTTGAGTACCTAGCCAGGAGTATGTCTTAATAATGACTTAATCTGTTCTCCATATGCCCACAGGAGGATATCATTTGGTTATGGAGACACAGCATAATAGGGATAGAAGGATGGGGGCAACTCCTTCCCTGTCTTCTCTTTCTCTCTGGAAATCCACATAGCATATGATGTACTCAAGAGGCAATCTGTAGATGGAACATAATGTTTCTGTTGGCGCTCCCTTCCTAGCTAATGGACATCTGGCCATGGAGTGGCTAAGCCTAGGGCATTATCTCTGTACACCACACCCGAGTTGCAACCAGCGGAGATTCAAAGAGGGGATATTTTTTTCTGATGTTACCTTATGTGGGAGCTGTTAGTTTTTTTCAGAGTATGCTTCCAATAGAGCTGTACACCAAATTAGCCTATGGCGTAACAATAGGGGTCACAATTGAGACCCAGCCCTATGCTATAGGGGGCTTGTGTGGCTCCCCTGTACACCTGGATTGAAGGGGCAGCATATAGAGGAACCAATGCCCTCCATTAAAGCTGCTTCAAGCCTGCTTCTCCCCCTCTCCCTCCTGCAGGCATTCAGCAGCTGCAGGGGGGAAAATGGAAGGCCGGTAAATATGTAATTTACTGACCCCTTTATTTTCTGCATTGACACAGAGAGTGATCAGTACTTATCACTCCTGTGTCCATTCATAACCAAAGCACAGTTTACGATGCTTCAGTTTGTAAATTAACGTACAGAGCTATTCCTGTCCATTCATTCTGTGCAGCTGAGGCTACAGAGATTGGAGGCTGTGTCCTCAATCTCCTTTCTCTGTCTCAAAGGTGAAACCTCAGAGGTTTAGACCCCTGATATCTCACCAAAGCCCTCCAACCGGCCTACTAAAAAAATAAAAATAATAAAATGAAGTGATAAAAAATAATAAAAATATAAAATCTCCTGACACCAGCGGTGGAACTACTAGGGTCGCAAAGGTCGCACTTGCAACTAGGCCCTGGCGTTCCGCCACCGCAAGGGGGCCCACTGCAGAACATGTGAATGGGTTCCGCTGGGGGATTTTAATAGGCTCTGCAATGGGAGTAAAGGGCCCCAGGATCAGTGGGAAGGGCCCCAGTCGGGGGGGGGGGGGGGTCAAGTGGTCTCTTCATTGTTTTTCGCTCCAGAGCCCTGAAGGTTCTAGTTATGCCTCTGCCTTGTGACTTTGGTCACCAGGAAAAATTAAGAAGATGGACTTCCCCACTGCCAAAATCTGATAAAGGTTCTATCCCATCCACAATCTAAAACAAGAAAAACATTGAGTTTCAGTTCAACTTTTAGGTCAAATACTTGTTCTTTGTGTAGGACTGGAATCATGTAGAGGGGCACAAGGATTTGTACAAGGACATCAAGAAGGAGAATCATCCGACCTTCACATCACCGGGTAAGAGGAGTCTTTATTCAAAGCAACTATAGAATACTTCCCGCCCATCAGCAACACTTATACAATACTGTGTTTCCCCGAAAATAGGCCTGGGTCTTATTTTAATTTTGGCAACAGAAGACACAGTAGGGCTTATTTTCGGGGTAGGTCTTACCATGTAATGTGCTGTCTTCTCTCCCCCTCTCTCTCCCTGCCTGACAGGAATCCCCAGTGTGAACCGAGTTAAAATGCTTGTAAAATCCTATAATCCACTCTATTACAGTAGTATATAATGTGCAATGTGTGTGTTTCTGTAACATAATTGTGCCAAATACCTTCGTTATAGCGCCGCTCTGCGCTTCTGTGACCCGCCGGAGTTCTCTTCCCCGCAATTATATTACAGAAACACACACATTGTACATTATATACTACTGTAATAGAGTGGATTATAGGATTTTACAAGCATTTTAATCTAGGGCTTATTTTCGGGGTAGGGCTTATATTGCAGCCTTCCTGGAAAATAACGCTTGGTCTTATTTTCGGGGTAGGTCTTATTTTCGGGGAAACACGTTACATATTAAGTGTGTGTGTGTGTGTGTTTCTTACAGATGGTTCCAGTGACAGTAACCCACCAGAGAGATGTCCCTGTCCTCAGTATTCCTGGGATTCCACACAGGAGGATCACACCATCCCCCACCATCATCAGGTAGATACTGAGGGTCTCACCAAAGACCAAGGTGACTCAACTTGTGGTTGTTGCACACTGCTTCTTCTCGATCCATTAAACTTGGCTTTATTTGTAGGTTGAAGACCTGGTTGGTATTAAGGTAGAAATTATAGAGGGTGAAGATTTGTATTTGAGGGGTGAACAGCCATGTTTGGAGGAGAACATGCCAACATTTATTACGCCAGGTGAGCAATACCTGCATACTCTTCAGATTCTCATTTTCTTGTCTGGTTCGGATCAACCAAAGCCCAACATACATAAGCTTTATCTTTGGGAAGGGCAGCAAGCTTCACCTACATCTCTGTCCCAAGCTACTGTACATCAGCAACCTCATCTCAAAATACGCCCTAACCATCCTCTGCACCCTTCCCAAGACCTCCTGCTCTCTTACCCCCTCATCGCCTCCTCCCATGCCTAACTCCTGGATTTCTCCAGAGCCTCTCCCATCTTCTGGAACTCTCTAAACCAATATTTCCACCCCAATATTTCCAGCTATCTCCTACTCTATTCGCAATCCCTAGGCAATCTCTAAAAATGAATCTCCTCAGGGAAGCTTATGCTGCCTTAGACTACCCCCGTAGGGGTCGCTGGTAACAGCTGGATCTTCCTTAACCACTTAAAGCGGAGCTCCGCCAATTTTTTTTTAATTAAAAGCCAGCAGCTACAAATACTGCAGCTGCTGACTTTTAAAATTAGGACACTTGCCTGTCCTGGAGTCCAGCGACGTCGGCAGCAGAAGACGAGCGATTGCTCGTCACTCTGCTGTCCCCACCGCCATCCTCGATGAGGGAACCAGGAAGTGAAGCCTTGCGGCTTCACTGCCCGGTTCCCTACGGCGCATGCGCGAGTTGCGCTGCGCCGTTGTGTTCTGGGAGCCGCGTGTTTCCCAGAACACAACGGATATTCTGCGGGAAGTGACTTACTACCCGCAGAATACCCGCAGAGAGGACTCCCGGAAGTGGGTGAAAATACCTGTCTTAGACAGGTATCTGCACCCCCCTCACCCCTGAAAGGTGCCAAATGTGACACCGGAGGGGGGGAGGGTTCCAATGAGCGGAAGTTCCACTTTAGGGTGGAGCTCTGCTTTAAAGGGACACTAAAGGTTCCCGTTTTTTTGCAAAAAAATAACAAACATGTTATACTTGCCTACACTGTGCAGCTCGTTTTGCACACAGTGGCCCCGATCCTGGTCTTCTGTGGTCCCTCGGCAGCTGTCTCGGCTCCTCCCCGCAAGGATTCCACACCTTCATGGTGTGGAGTTATTGCGGGCGCGCTCCCGTGATACAGCGGCGGCCATAGCTTTAGTTTTTTCACCTTAATGTAATGGATGCATTAAGGTGAAAAAACATGTACCTTTACAACCCCTTTTAAGCCTCGGACCATTTCGCTGGCCAAAGACCAGAGCACTTTTTGCCATTTGCTTTAAAGTGGTTGTAAACCCACTTTGACAACATGCACCTACTAGATTAAGGCTTACCTGTAGGTGCATGAAATATCTCCTTAATCTACATGGTTAAGGAGATATTTGCATTTAAAACCGGCGGCGCTGACGTCACGCACATGCGCACTAGCGGGCCGGCTAAGTAGCCAAATTTCTGAATGGAGTTAGCCGGCCCGAGCGCGCATGCGTGTGACGTCATCGCCGCTCCTGGGCCAATAACAGCGCCGGAGCGGCGATACACGGAAGGCAGAGGGGAGCAAGATGGAATCGGCGACGGAGGTGTCCGAGCACCGCTGCGGGGGCTTCGATCTCAGGTAAGTGATTCATAATGAGCTAGTATGCTATGCATACTAGCTCGTTATGTCTTTGTTTTGCAGGTTGTTAAAAAAAAAAAAATAGCGGGGTTTACAACCACTTTAACTGACAATTGCGCAGTCGTGGCTCCCAAACAAAATTTACGTCCTTTTTTTCCCACAAATAGAGCTTTCTTTTGGTGGTATTTGATCACCTCTGAGGCTTTTCGTTTTTGCGCTATAAACAAAAATAGAGCGGCAATTTTGAAAAAAAATCTATATTTTTTGCTATAATAAATATCCCCAAAAAATCAATTTTCCTCAGTTTAGGCCGATACGTATTCTTCTACATATTTTTGGTAAAAAAAAATCGCAATAAGCGTTTATTTATTGGTTTGCGCAAAAGTTATAGCGTCTACAAAATAGGGGATAGTTTTATGGCATTTTTATTATTAGTTTTTTTACTAGTAATGGTGGCGATCTGCGTTTTTTTTTTTTTTTATTTTTTTTTTTTATCGTGACTGTGACTTTATGGCGGACACATCAGACACTTTTGACACTATTTTGAGACCATTGTCATTTTTACAGTGATCAGTGCTATAAAAATGCACTGATTACTGTGAAAACGACACTGGCAGTGAAGGGGTTAACCACTAGTTGGCGCTGAAGGGGTTAAGTGCGTCCTAGGGAGTGATTCTAACTGTTAGGGGGCGTGGCTACGAGTGACCTGTCACTGATCGCTGCTCCTGATGACAGGGAACAGACGATCAGTGACCGTGTCACTAGGCAGAACGGGGAGATGCTTGTTTACACTTGCCTCTCCCCGTTCTGCAGCTCTGTGACCCGATCGCGGGACACCGGCAGACATCGAGTCCGTGGGCACGGTCGCGGAGGTCGTGGCAGGGGAATTTCAAAGGGACGTAAATATACGTTACTTTGCCCAGCCGTGCCATTCTGCCGACGTAAATGTACAGGAGCCGGTCGTTAACCGGTTAATAGTACAGAGGCTGCTAGTCTCCCGAGCACCAGTCCATACACTCCAGCTCCAATGATTTAGTCTGGGGCAGGGGTCTCCAAACTTTCTAAATAAAGGGCCAGTTTACTGTCCTTAAGACTTTTGGGGGGCCAGACTATGGCCACGGAGATTAGAAAAGGTCCCGATGTCAGTGGAAAAAAACAATACCCCATCTTTGGTGTCAGTGGAAGTAATTGTGTGCTATCGTTGGTGTCATTGGGAGGAATTTTACACCATTCTTGGTGTCATTGGGAGGAACTGGGCCCCTTTATTGGGCTCCGTGGAGGGGGGGGGTTATTCCCCCATTGTTGGCCAGTGGAGAAAATCGTGCCGCAAGGGGCCGCATCTGGCGACCACTGGTCTGGGAGATGCCTTTTTGTAATTTATTGCTTGAATAACTTTAACAGGAGCGAGGGTTATGGCATGGTATACTCCGAAACGATTAGCACGTAGCAATTGGAGGACAATCTTCTCCTTGAGTAATGTGGGTGTTGGACAGTCTAATGCCCCACAGCTGGGGACCATGAGGCAGATCTCATTGGCATCTAATTAACTTGCACTGATGCACAACTGCTGTTACCCTATGCAATCTGCAGAACACTACAGTCACAGAGATCAATTTAGGGTCTTTACTCACAAGTCTCCAGGACAGCTGCCACCATCCGGCTTCCTCCTAAGCATGGTCCGCTGAGTGGGCCAGTCTATCTCCAGACCAGATCCCTAGTGGTGAGGTTCTGCAATCAGATCTAGCCAAGTCCATCCAGGCCCTTAGCCCTGACACCACTAAGGCCTCTAGAAAAGCTGTACAATCCTTGGCCTGCCTAAGGGTCTGGAACCGTGTTGGGGAGAAGGAACCCAGCTCTCCAGTGCTTCAGGCTATTTATCACCATTCCAACCCTCTTTCTGGACACTCCTCTCCAGGGATTGGCTAGAACCTGATAAATATAGGTTCTCCCAGAGGCAGGAGGAAGCAATCAAACTCCCAAGCCTGTGAAACTCTAAACTAGTGTTTCTCAACTCCAGTCCTCAAGGCACCCCAACAGGTCATGTTTTCAGGCTTTCCATTATTTTGCACAGGTGATTTGATCAGATTCACTGCCTTAGTAATTACCACAGCCTTTCATCTGAGGGAAATCCTGAAAACATGACCTGTTGGGGCGCCTTGAGGACTGGAGTTGTGAAATACTGCTCTAAACAGACCAGGTCAAATGATCACTGCACCCTTGATTACAGAAGCCAAAAACTGAATTTACTTAGCATCCTATGCTAGGAGGGTGTTAGACTAACAACTAAACTTTTACTTTCTCTGTTAACGCACTACCCCAAAGTTATTGGGTATCAATTCCCCGCCTTTTAGATTGTAGGGTGCGGAGGCAATAATTCACAGTCAGGCGAAATGGAAAAGTTGTATTGAACTAATACAGCAACAATTCACAACAAACCTGGTGGGACAGCTACCCAACTGGGCGCACTCACAGTTCTAATAACGTTAAAGTAAGTTCCAGCCGAACCGATGGGGACAGAATGCGGCCTGGTTTATCTCGTGCCCAATCAGGAAGGTATCCAGAGATATGCGACCCTACGCTTTCCCTCCTGGTTAGGAACCTTTCCCTATCGCCAGTAATGTCCCTCACAGATGGGGTACCTTTCCCGACTCTACCCACCCTCATGAAGCCTGACAAACCCAGGAGTCAGAGTCTTAAATAGACTCTGCCACACCCTAAATGGCCACCATAGTCACATGGTTGACCAGCAACCAATTGGATCACTGCCCAAGTGATTTAGAAAGCCATAGAAGAACCCTGTCCCCCATGACTTCCTCTCCCTCTGCATTGCCGCTGCGGTTGAGCGCCACCTGCAGTGGAGACAAGCAGACTGCACCTGCCTACAAGCTCTCACAATCAGAGCCCTCATAATCCTCTTGTCCTGAATTGTATTGTAACTGTACTCTCTTTTTATATTGTAAAGTACTGGCCAAACTAATAATCTAAATGAGACAAAATGTCAGGTTTTAAGGTTAAGAATATTTTTTTGGTGGTAAGAAATAATAAAAATATAAAATAAAATAAAAACTCCTGACACCAGAGGTGGAACTACCAGGGTTGCAAAGTTCGCACTTGCAACTAGGCCCTGGCGTTCCGCCACCGTGAGGGGGCCCGCTGCAGAACATGTGAATGGGTTCCGCTAACCTAATAATCTAAATGAGATAAAATGTCAGGTTTTAAGGTTAAGAATATTTTTTTACGCTCCCACAGATGGGCAATACAGCCAGATGGCCCCAGATGTTCCAGAAGATGTGGACACTTTGCAACCTACTCAAGGAGACAACTCTGGTATTCCAAGTTCGAAACAAATCATTACACGCACAGGAGCAAGGCCAAATGACAAAATCTACCCGTGCTTTGAATGCGGCAAATGCTTCACCCACATGTCCAACCGAATCCGTCACATGAAGATCCACAAGGGGCTGAAGCCTTTTGCCTGCTCTGAATGCGAGAAGTGTTTCACCCGCAAGACGCACCTCATCGGGCACCAGAAAATTCACATGGGAAAGAAACCCTACTCCCGTCCAGAAGATGTGGACACTGTGCAACCTTCTCAAGGGAACAACTCTGGTATCCCGAGTTCGAAACAAATCGGTACACGCACGCGAGCAAGGCCAAACGACAAAATCTACCCGTGCTCCGAATGCGGCAAATGCTTCACCCACATGTCCAACCGAATCCGACACATGAAGATCCACAATGGGCTGAAGCCTTTTGCCTGCTCCGAGTGCGGGAAGTGTTTCACCCGCAAGTCGCACCTCGCCGGGCACCAGAGAATTCACACGGGGGAGAAACCCTTCTCCTGTTCGCTGTGCGGGAAGTTCTTCAAGCACAAGTCGCACCTGGTCATACACAACCGGACCCACACGGGGGAGAAACCTTTTGCGTGCCAGGACTGTGGCAAATGTTTTGGGCAGCAAGCCAACCTTATCGGCCATCAGAGAATTCACACTGGTGGGAAGACCTGATCGTTTTCTGAGGGAGCTTAAAGGATCGGTCCACATTAGGGGCTTGTCTACTCTGCCCATAGAGAACTCAAGCCCTCTCTTGCTCATTAAATGACAATGGTGCCAATTCCTGCAGGGTGCGGGTGTTCATGCCATCACTCATTGTAACAAACACCTCTTCCGGTTTTCCTTTTTCCCTTATGTTGGCACAAGCAGAGGAATCTGCCTTTTGCCTAAATTCCTAAGCATTCCTAAATATTTAACTGATCATCATGAAACTTTCAAGACCATAACAAATCTATGATACGGATCGTGAGAGACTTTTAGTGTTGTGTTAAAGGATGGAGGCGGATGGGTTTAATGTTACAGAAAATAATACTTTTTTTTTTGTTAAGGTAATTTTTATTGTACATAAAAAGATATTGTACACAAGTCTGTTTCAAGTACTGTACATAAAAAAAATTGTCACAAAAAAAGGGGTCAAACAAACAGTGTTCCAATATTGCCATACATTGTATAAATGGTGTCCATTCACCGCAAGTGCATCGCGGGTTAAAGAACCATACATGGCACCTACAGTGAGGGAAGAAAATATTTGATCCCCTGCTGATTTTGTACGTTTGCCCAATGATAAAGAAATGGTCAGTCATTTATTTTAATGGTCGGTTTATTTCAACAGTGAGAGACAGAATAACAAAAATATCCTGAAAAACACATTTCAAAAAAGTTTTATAAATTGATTTGCATTTTAATGAGTGAAAGAAGTATGTGGCCCCTTCGCAAAACATGACTTAGTACTTGGTGGCAAAACCCTTGTTGGCAATCACATTGGTCAGACGTTTCTTGTAGTTGGCCACCAGTCGGTAACTCAAACCTTCAGCTCCCTCCACATATTTTCTATGGGATTAAGATCTGGAGACTGGCTAGGCCACTCCAGGACCTTATCGTGCTTCTTTTTGAGCCACGTCTTTTTGTTGCCTTGGCCATGTGTTTTGGGTCATTGTCATGCTGGAATAGTCCATTTTCAATGCCCTGGCTGAGGGAAGGAGGTTCTCACTCAAGATTTGACGGTACATGGCCCAGTCCATCGTATCTTTGATGCAGTGAACTTGTCCAGTCCCCTTATCAGAAAAACGGCACCAAAGCATAATGTTTCCACCTCCATGTTTGACGGTGGGGATGGTGTTCTTGGGGTCATAGGCATCGTTCCTCCTCCTCCAAACACGGTTGAGTTGATGCCAAAGAGCTTGATTTTGGTCTCATCTGACCACAACACTTTCACTCAGTTCTCCTCTGAATCATTCAGATGTTCATTAGCAAACATCCGACAGACCTGTACATGTGCTTTCTTGAGCACGGGCGGGCGCTGCAGGATTTCAGTTCTTCACGGCATAGTGTGTTACCAATTGTTTTCTTGGTGGCTATGGTCCCACTATGGTCCCAGTTGCCTTGGGATCATTGACAAGATTCTCCCGTGTAGTTCTGGGCTGATTCCTCACCGTTCTCATTATCGTTGAAACTCCACGAGGTGAGATCTTACATGGAGCCCCAGACTGAGGGAGAGTGACAGTTATTTTGTGTTTCTTCCATTTGCAAATAATCGCACCAACTGTTGTCACCCTCTCACCGAGCTGCTTGGCGGTGGTCTTGTAGCCCATTCCAGCCTTGTGTAGGTCTACAATCTTTTCCCTGACATCCTTGGACAGCTCTTTGGTCTTGGCCATGGTGGAGAGATTGTAATCTGATTGCTTCTGTAGACAGGTGTCTTTTAAACAGGTAACAAGTTGAGATTAGGACTAATCTCAGCTCGTTACCTGTATAGAACAGTATTTCTCAACTCCAGTTCTCAAGGCGCCCCAACAGGTCATGTTTTCAGGATTTCCTTCAGATGAAACTGCTGGTGGTAATTACTAAGGCAGTGAAACTGATCAAATCACCTGTGCAAAATAATGGAAATCCTGAAAACATGACCTGTTGGGGCGCCTCGAGGACTGGAGTTGAGAAACACTGGTATAGAAGACACCCGGGAGACAGAAATCTTGCTGATTGATCGTAGATCAAATACTTTTTTCACTCATTAAAATGCAAATCTATTTATAACTTTTTTGAAATGAGATTTTCTGGATATTTTTGTTGTTATTCTGTCTCTCAAGCCTCGTACACACGACCGGTTTTCTCGGCAAGAAACGACAAGAAAACTGCTGGGAGAGCTTTCTTGCAGAGAAAACCGTTCCTGTGTATGGTTTCTTGTCGAGAAAACTGCTGGGAATCTCGACGAGAAAAATAGAGAACCTGCTCTCTATTTTCTCGTCGGGATTCTCGTCGGCCTGTTTCCCAACGAGAAAACTGGTCGTGTGTATGCTTTTCCGAGTCTTAAAAAAAAAACACGCATGCTTAGAATCAAGTATGAGACGGGAGCGCACCTTCTGGTAAAACTAGCGTTTGTAAGCGAGATAGCACATTGGTCACGCTGTAACGGACTGAAAGCCACGAAGACTTAAAAGCGCTAATCGTCTCTCCCAAAACTCCCCAAGGGGTGGCGCCATTGGAATCGAACTTCCCCTTTATACTGCCGTCGTACGTGTTGTACGTCACCGCGCTTTACGACAACGAGATTTTAAATTGACAGTGTGTATGCAAGGAAAGCTTGACAAGAATCTTGTTGAGAAACACAACGTTTTTTTTTTTTTTTCGACTGGATTTTTGGCCGTGTGTACGAGGCTTTACTGTTAAAATAAACCGACCATTAAAAATATAGACTGATCATTTCTTTGTCAGTGGGCAAATGTACAAAATCAGCAAGGGATCAAATATTTTTTTCCCTCACTGTGTATATTCACTTACCAGCTTACAATAAGTAACCTCTTAAAAACGGTGTACATAAAAATTACAACATTCCAGAAAAGATAATAAAAAGTTTCAGCAAAAACTCTAGTTTTATTGCTCAATACTCTACGAATTTGGTGGGACAGTACGATCAGAGGTCACCCACAAGTCCTACATCTTATGAAATTTACGAGGACAGCCTCGAGCTTCGTAGGTTGGTTTTGTATAGTGGAAGCGCCTGATTAACCAAAGTAAGCCAAAAGGCTGTAGTCGGGGGAGCTGAGGACTTCCAGTGCATAGTTATAGACTTTTTGGCATAAAATAAAGCTAGTCGTAAAAAAAAAAAAAAAAAATGGTTGCTCTTAAAGAGGGACTCGTCCTCAATATAACCAAGAAGACGCCTTCATGGGACACAGATGTTCTATATGAGGGGAATTGAGCTGATGAACGCAGTGACTTTCAAACCAAAACTCTCTAACTGGTGGGCATTCCCATACCATATGGTAAAACGTGCCAACCACCAGTGGTGGTCGCTCATGCAGGGCGCACTCTTAATCCATGCACCTGGCCCCTAATGTACATGCAGGGCACCAGACACATGGATTTCCATGTTTTTTTTTTTTTTGAAGCACATGATTAGGGCCTGAGGCTCTAATTGGCTTAAAAAAGGGTGGACTTGGCGACGCCCCAAGCCTATCCACTTGTGTGACATTAGCAAATTAATAGTCACTAATGTCTTCCTGCTTCTCCTCCCGGCTAATCAGGAAGCAGGTCCTGAGGCCCGATTGGCCAGGAGTCTTAGGATCTGATCGAGAGGAGAAGCAACGGCTCTTCCCAAACTGTGGGCCATGTGCAGCGAGGGGCAGCAACAGCCACTTCCAGGAGTCCTACCCCGATTCCAGAAGTTCACCAGCATCACCACCTTGTCATTGTCCTTCTCCCCGCACTTCTACCGCAGCAACAGCAAGAGGAGGCCGCCCAAATTGACAGCTAAGGATAAGGTGAGGCCGTGGATCGTCGCCTTCCTGTTTTTTTTCACTCGAGTGCCGGGGAGGGGAGGGGGGGGGGAAGTGGGAGTGAGGGGGCCAGGTTTGTTTGAAGTGTGGGGGGGGGGGGGAAGATTGAAGTCCCTACAAAAGTCAGAAAAGGATCGGAACGTATTTGCTGTGAACAAGTGAGAATCTAATTTCACTCTCTTTCTTGCCCCAAATGTTTTAAATAAAATATTTTATAATATTCTAGTATTTTTCAGCAGCCGGACTGTCTTTTTTTTTCTTCTAAAAAGGAATTTTTTTACATTGGATACTGCCGAAACCTTAAGTGGACCTGTTTAAGTGGTTAAACTGACCTCATTTACAGACCAAAGTTCATTCCTTTGATCTAAAAGGACAAAGTGTTACAGTGGGGTTTATTTATTAAAGCTGGAGAGTACAAAATAGGGGTCACTTCTGCATAGAAACCAATCAGCTTCCAGGTTTTATTGCCAAAGCTTAATTGAACAAGCTGAGGTTAGAAGCTGATTGGCTACCGTGCACAGCTACACCAGATTTTGAGTACCCCAATGTTTCTCTTTATCTCCGCCTAAGCGATGTTGTGAAACTTGGCAGGCTGCCTGTGTTTTTTTTTTTCTTCTTTTGACAGCTGTCAGCTAAGCAGAGAATTCTCTTCACTGCCTTGGGGAAAAATGCTGTGTTAAGATCGCAAGGGGGGTAGAATCGTGATTTTGATTCTTTAACGATTAATCGTGCAGCTCTATTGCATTGTGAGACATATACAAGATGCTAAAAGAAAAGCTCCACTTTCACTAAAAACAAATCATACATACCGTATATACTCGAGTATAAGCCGACCCGAATATAAGCTGAGGCACCTAATTTTACCCCAAAAACTGGGAAAACTTATTGACTCGAGTATAAGCCTAGGGTGTCCATGTGCATGCCTCACTTTGCCTCACTGTGTCCATGTGCATGCCTCACTGTGCCCATGGCTCACCGTGCCCATGCCTCACTATGCCCATGACTAGATTGACGTTTAACATGGGAGTCTATGGAAGGGGTGCCTGGCTTTGAAAAATCGGTGCTTCCCGGCCGTAGGTCCCCTAGACCACAAACTTTGCACACTTGTAGAGGAGAAATGGGGCTACATGTGTGCCAAGATTGGGATCCAGGGGACCTATGACCGGCTGGTACTGGGTCCCCAAAATCACCAGAGAAATGACCGTTTAACATGGGAGTCTATGGAAGGGGGTGCCCAGTTTGAAAAATCGGCGCTCCCTGGCCCTAGGTCCCCCAGATAAAAAACGTTGCATACTTGTAGAGGAAGAGTAAGGCTACATCTGTGCCAAGTTTGGGGTCCAGGGGACCTACGGCCGGCCGGTATCGGGTCCCCAAAGTCCGGGAGATCAGGCACAAAAAAGGTGACTCGAGTATAAGCCTTAGGGGGGAATTTTCAGCACAAAAAAATGTGCTGAAAAACTCGGCTTATACTCGAGTATATACGGTATATTCAGTTCATAGAAACCAATTATTATTTTCAAATACTACCATCTAAATGTAATTCAGCTTTCATTTGAATTCAACATGGGTACATAAATAAAACAAAGGCAACACGTCTTTAAAGGCTAGCACCCCTTCATCAGAGGCTATAGTAATAATACAGCACAAACACACATTATGAGGAATGTACAGTATCTAAAAAAAAAAAAGTGAGTACACCCCTTGTATTTTTGTAAATATTTTCTTCTATCTTTTCATGTGACAACACTGAAGAAATGACACTTTGCTACAATGTAAAGTAGTGAGTGTACAGCTTGTATAACAGTGTAAATTTGCTGTCCCCTCAAAATAACTCAACACACAGCCATTAATGTCTAAACCACTGGCAACAAAAGTGAGTACACCCTTAAGGGAAAATTTCCAAATTGGGCCCAATTAGCCATTTTCCCTCCCCGGTGTCATGTGACTCGTTAGTGTTACAAGGTCTCAGGCATGAATGGGGAGCAGGTGTGTTAAATTTGGTGTTATCGCTCTCACTCTCTCATACTGGTCACTGGAAGTTCAACATGGCACCTCATGGCAAAGAACTCTCTGAGGATCCGAAAAAAAAAGAATTGTTGCTCTACAGAAAGATGGCCTAGGCTATAAGAAGATTGCCTAGACCCTGAAACTGAGCTGCAGCACGTTTGCCAAGACCATACAGCGGTTTAACAGGACAGGTTCCACTCAGAACAGGCCTCGCCATGGTCGACAAAGATGTTGAGTGCACGTGCTCAGCGTCATATCCAGAGGTTGTCTTTGGAAAATAGACATATGAGTGCTGCCAGCATAGCTACAGAGGTTGAAGGGGTGGGGGGTCAGCCTGTCAGTGCTCAGACCATACGCCGCACACTGCATCAAATTGGTCTGCATGGCTGTCGTCCCAGAAGGAAGCCTCTTCTAAAGATGATTCGCAAGAAAGCCCGTTAACAGTTTTCTGAAGACAAGCAGACTAAGGACATGGATTACTGGAACCATTACCTGTGGTCTGATGAGACCAAGATAAACTTATTTGGTTCAGATGGTGTCAAGCCTGTGTGGCGGCAACCAGGGGAGGAGTACAAAGACAAGTGTGTCTTGCCTACAGTCAAGCATGGTGGTGGGAGTGTCATGGTCTGGGGCTGCATGAGTGCTGATGTTTCAGAATCGAGAACGGGGGAAGGGGCTAGTAAATGTGTAATTTATTGACCCCTTCTATTTCTAAATGATTACAGTGAACACACTCACTGTGTTCATAACTGAAGCATAGTAAACCATGTTTACTATGCTTCAGTTTGTGCATGAATAGGAAGTCGCTCAGCACAGAGCACTTCCCATTCATTCACTGTCCAATGAAGCTGAGGCTGCAGAGAAAGGCATAAGTGTTTGAGCTTTGGGGTGCACACCCTAATGCAATAAGCTGCACACACCGATTGAAATGTATGACGAAAACTTTATATTGAAAAAAGCATAAAAAAACAGGACCCACAGTAGGGTTCTATGAAGAAAACCCAAAATTTGGTGTGGTGGTCTATACCCATCTTTAGGACATCAAAGAGGTCGTGCATCAATAAGACAACCTTCAGATATAGATGAGGGACGTTAGCCGTGTTGTGTGTAATTATACCTTGTTTCCGGTAATAACCGAAGTCAGCTCAGAAATAAAGACTCAAAGTGGCGGTCCATTGACCATGACCAGGACAGGTACCCTTGTTGGCTCCCAGTTTACTGTAAGAACGATGGGGCACTATTCCTCCCACTGACACCAACGATAGGGACACTATTCCTCCCACTGACACCAATGATGGGACAGTATTCCTCCCACTGACACCAACGATAGGGACACTATTCCTCCCACTGACACCAACGATAGGGACACTATTCCTCCCACTGACACCAATAATGGATGCTATTCCTCCCACTGATACCAATGATAGGACACTATTCCTCCCACTGACACCAATGATGGGACACAATTCCTCCCACTGACACCAATGATGGGACACTATTCCTGCCACTGACACCAATGATGGGACACTATTCATGCCACTGACCCCAATGATGGGACACTATTTCTCTAATACCAATAATAGGGCATCGTTCACTCCCACTGAGGCCAGGACACATTCTACTTCCACTGGCCACAGTCTGGCACTCCTAAAATTTGAAGGACAGTAAACTGGCCCTTTGTTTCAAAAGTTTGGAGACCCCTGATCTACATTGTAAAGTCCATCAGGGATATTTGAGGTAACATTATGTGATTTAAGGGAAAATGATTCCTTTGGATTAGAAAGACTCAGTGACCCATACAATGGGTGAAGTCTTGGATGGATAGGTAGGGGTATCAGGGTTTTCACCTGGAGAATCTCTGAGCTCAGCATTTGAGAGCTCAAGGCTGAAGGTGAATAGTAACAGCTATGCTATTCCTCCAACTAACACCAATGATGGGACACTAAGGGAATTATGTGATTTAGTAACAGATATGCTTCTCTTAGCAATGTCTTAGGAGCTTTCCAGTCAGGCTTCATGAGGTATGTAAATGGCCTACACCTATAGCAAGTGAAGCGCACCCCCTAAGGTAAGGTGACCAGATTTTTAAAATGAAATCCGGGGACACATTTAAAAAAATTTTTTTACTAGTAATGGCGGCAATCAGCGACTCTCTGCCCGTCGCCACCGCCGCTTTGGGTGAGGAGAGGAGGATGATCACTCTGCCAGGGAAGGCAAGAAGATAAGCAGGCAGGCGGCTGGCCGGGACTTGAGCCAAGGCAGAAGAACATGTGAGCGGAGCTGAATGAACATGCACCCGAAACTGAAGAAATATTCCCTCCACTCCGACCAGCACATGATCATCAAAAAGTGGCACAGATAATGGAAAAAAATACACCCCCCTAAACTAGCAGGAGCGGCGGAGTGGGGGTGTGAAATTCAGATTTTTTTTTTATTCTACACTGACTGTCTTTGAAATTGCCCCTGCCCCTGTTCAAATCCAATCTGGGGACAAAACCGGGGACAGACTTGGTCCGGGGACAGTGTCCTCAATCTGGGTACTGTCCCCTGAAACCGGGGATGTCTGGTCACCATACCCTAAGGAGCCACAAGTAGATTGGGATCCCACACCCTGCACACTTTCTCCTGTTCTTCCAGGAAGGGGTTCCTCCGTGTATTGTAGGGGATCCTTCCAGCACCCGAGCCCCAGGCCTCAGGTTACCCTCCCAAGACTAGGGGGCGCCCTGCAAGGGCCTCCGACAGCTTCTTCAGCACTCAATCTCCAACCTCCACCCGACTGCCGCTGCTGGCATGACTCATGCCTATTTATGAGGGGCCTACCCCCTGCCAGCCCAGTTGCTTGGGATTGGCTGCGGCGGTAGAGTTGCCACCTCATCCCTTTAAAACCGAACACATATGAATTACACAGGTTCTGTGGCTGATTAAGGTGGTAATTAAACTCACTTGGTGCCTCATCTGCATTAAATTAGCCTCAGAACCTGTGTAATTCATATGTGTTCGGGTTTAAAGGGATGAGGTGGCAACCCTATGCGGCGGCCCTTATAAATATGCTAAGCAGCTCCTCCTAGTCTCCACCGACTACTTCTGGAAGCTTCTCCAAGGATCCAGGAAGCAGGGGGAGGCACCAGAGGTGTTTCTTGATGAGTCAGCCAGTCTCCCTGTGTCACTTAGCCCTGACCCAGATTCAACCCAGGCCTGACTCCCAGCCAAACCAATTTTTCCTACACGAACATGTAATCTAGCACACTAGAGGGTGCTACACAAGGGTATTATTCAACTTTTTTTGTTTTTATCTACAGAAACCCCTTATCTGAACAGGCAATTTTTTTGGTAAATGTGAACTAACCCTTTAAGCATGTAGTGAATTCTATTCCAGAAAGGTTGCAAATCTGTTCTTACTTCAAAATGTTATCCATCCAGATATTGACATTTTTGTACATAACAGCATGTATCATTCATGTTTATTTATTACAGGTTCTTATATAGCACCATCAATTTATGCATGTGTGAATATGCAGTATATGTATTTATTGGTTATGTATTTTTAATTTTGCTGCCATGGAGTTAAAGTAGGAATGTAACATACAATAATTTCTTCAGATTTACTATGTATTTTGATGTGGGTCAGCAAATGCTTAGGACTCCTTTGTGCTTATACTAAACTTTATAAGTAACACTTGCTGCCAGTAACATCAATGGCTCCATTTAATTTCCTGCCTCTTCACCTTTCACCCTCCACCAGACATCTGTTTTCCAGTTGACTTCCTGTCCTCATGAGTGGTAGCAGCCATTTTGTTGTGGTCAAATTCAATCTAAAGTGAGGGGCTTGATGCTAAATTGTGGCTCCTCTGGACGCCATTTATAGCTCAGTCCCTTTTGTTTGAGCAGATTATTAAGGAGGAGAGACAACATGTGCCAAAGCTGCAGGGGCGGCTAAATGGCCAATTTGAACACTAGAGGTTCAAGTGTCTGGGCGGCAGCAAGGGACTGGAGGCCATATTTTTGTGGTCAAAGTAGTCAAAGTTACCCAGGACTATAACTCCCAGAATCCCTTGCTGGAGACACTCTGCTTCCTGTTTTGTGACGAATTTGCAGGAGCTGAGTTTCTGCACTGAGAGCCTCCAGGAAAAGGTAATAACGATCATTACTATAATTAATATTATTTGCAGCTGTAATAATATTGTTGTGCTATAAAGGTTACACTTAATTGCAAATAAAAAATAAGACATGTTCACTATAAGATGGTGCGTTGAGCAGCACAAGTCTGCTGCTGAATGGCTGAAGTCACTTTAAAAGTCTGTTTATTGCTCTCGAACACTCGTACAAAAATGACAAATGCATAAAAGTCCAGTGTGGCCGAAGGGCCTGCCATGGTATTGCACTACACACTTCGCAACTTCCCTTTCCCCACTTTTGTATGTGTGTTTTTGTCACTTGCGCTATGCACTTTCTCACTCTGATTAGTAGGGTGAAAAAATAATTCCGGACGGCTGCACTTCCAAAAATCCTTTTATTGAAGCTTCATATGATACGGTGACCAGACGTCCCCGTTTTCCGTGGACATTCCCCGAATTAAGGCTACCGTCCCCGGACCCTGTTTGTCCCCGCTTTTGTCCCCGTCTTGCGGGTCGGTACCTGGGCAGCCAGGCTGCGGCAGTTTCCCGATGGACTGGGGCGTTTCCCGGTGGACAGGGGCGTTTTCCCGTCTACGAGAGATGGCACATGCAGAGCTGTGTAGGGGAGGAGCTGGAGCGGCTCAAACCTGCCTATGTTGTGCTATCGTAGTGCAGTAGCCGCCACTCCTCCTCAGCTGAAGATCCCATCACATGACCGCCCCTTTCTCCAGCATCCCATCCCTCTCCTCCTATCTCTGCTTTTTCCCCCAATCGCGCTCCTGGCAGCATAGGGAAGAGGACAGAGCACGGCGTTCCTCCCCGGGCCTGCAAGGCTCTATGGGAATTGTAGTCCAGAAGAGAAGTATTGGAGCTACAGAGTGAATGGCCACAAGCAGGTGAGTTTTATGCTAGCAGCTAACATAAGTAATTTCACTCATGTGGTGGCACTGACAGGGGCACTGATGGGCACTCATGCGGTGGCACTGATAGGCGGCACTCAGGTGGCACTGATAGGCGGCACCGAGAAGCACTCATGTGGTGGCACTGACAGGCAGCACTGAGAGGCACTCATGCAGTGGCACTGATAGGTGGCACTAATGGGCACTCATGTGGCACTGATAGGCGGCAGTGGCACTGATAGGCGGCACTGAGAGGCACTCATGGTGGCACTGACAGGCACTTATGTGGTGGCACTGACAGGCGGCACTGATGGGCACTCATGTGGTGGCACTAATGGGCACTCATGTGGCACTGATAGGCAACACTGACAGGCAGTGGCACTAATAGGCGGCACTGAGAGGCACTCATGTGGTGGCACTGAGAGGCACTCATGTGGTGACACTGACAGGCGGCACTGACAGGCAGCGGCACTGATAGGAGGCACTGATTATATATCATAAAATCCTTCCATAAACACATACCACATACACTGCATATATAATTTGAGGAATATATGCTTATAAAATTGTTTACCATTTGCCAAAAAAAAATGTCCCTGGATTTCATTTTGAAAATCTGGTAACCTTATCATATGACAAGTGGTTGACAGATGGAGCAGGGGACAAAGAGGTAGATGTGTTTCGCGCAAATGTCAGCTTAGTCATTACCTATTGGAGCTAGTCACCACAATCACCTATATACTGCTCTAATGTGTCATCATTAGGTTACAGGTGTACTAACCAATTAAAATTAGTACTCAGCTGGTGTTACAAAGAAAACCCGGCTAGAATACACAGGACTTACACTCAAATCTGATGTATAGAGTTCAGTCCAATTCCACTGCCAGAAAAAATCTGATACACCAATTGAACTCGGAGCAAACCCAGCACATCAGTCAAAATCATTATATAGTTACAATTAGTTACCGATTAGTAGGGTGTTGGTCCTCAGGCCTTCCCTGAAAGTCTTGGGGGGTACGTGGCCTTCTTGTCTGGTCCTCCCTCTTTTATGGGGTCTTCCTTTGGGTGAGCCCTACCTAGTACTTGGGGTGGATCTGTTTTGGCAGAACTCTCAGAGAACGTGGTCCGTCTGGTTTCGGCCAGGTGGTCTAGTGAGTACCTCCGTCCCTGTTAGTAGCCTATAACCCCCCGGGGGATCAGGGTAATGCCCCGTACACACGATCCGAAAATCGGACGACAAATCGTCTGACTTTTTTCGTTTACTAGTCGCAAGTAGAAATTGAATAGGTTACTAAAGTCATGAAAATTCTCGTACGACAGAAAAAAAAAACGGAAGTTGATGTCATGTGTTGTAATGTATTTGTGTTGTATTTTTGGACGACAACTGTACTGACTAAACGAAAATCGTACGAGGAAAATTTTTGTGCATGTCCGATAAAATAATATCGGATGAACTGTCATGATCGGCCCACGGAAGCTCTGTACTAACGATCCGATTATCATACGATTCTTCCTCGGACGACATTTTTCGTACCATATTCGGATCATGTGTACGGGCCATAAGGGTCCTTACTCTTTGGAGGAGGACCATGTGCACTTTTTTTTTTTTTGCACCGGGTGTTACGTTTTTGAGTGTGATTCACGACACCACGGGACTTTAAAAAAATAAATAAAATTAAATAAAAGTCCAGCGTGTACATATACGAAAGACAACGTGATGTAATAACAATAGATAATAACCAAAATTTAAAGTTAAATTGTATAAACCTTGATCTTCTTGAGTGAGTTGTTAGAACACATCAAGAAATAAATCTGACGTACTCCTTAAGGCAGCCTTTCGCAACCTCTTTACCCCAGAGGAACCCTTGAAATAATTTTCAGATTTCAGGGAACCCCTGGTAAGATTAGTCCATTAGGGGTCTTCAGGAAAATGCCCCTTACATTGGTGGTAGAAAGTGGGGGAAAAATGACACACTTTCATACCTCCCAACATTTTGAGATGGGAATGAGGGACACCCACTAGCAAATGTATGTAGGCATAGGATAACTCCTCCTGCCACACCCCCTTAAAGGGGAATTAACCCCCAAAAAAAGGTTAATTAAATCCACAAGGGCTTTATTTATTTTTTATCACTACTATTCCTTTATATTGGCTTTTAAAATTTACAAATGTAGCAAATTAGAATTTGGATAAAAGGTTTAGCACTGGGAAACACTTTTTGAAAGATAAAATGTGCATTTTATATGTAACTATATAGATCAGACCAAAATGAGGGACGAATGAGGAGGAAAGAGGGACAGAGGGACATTGCTCCAAATCAGGGACAGTTGGGAGCTATGCACTTTTAGTCATGCCTCTGGCTCAAGTGGCGTTGGACCTGGAACTATGTAGGCACCATCAAATGGGAGGTCAGTTAGCCACAGCTCAAGGAACCCTTACCCAACCCTGGAGGAACCCTAGGCCTCCATGGAACCCTGTCTAAGAATGTAAACGTATGGTTGGCTTTAGAAATGTCTATGAAAAGGCCTGGGATTTCCTATCTCCAATCCAAAGTACCGTATATACTCGAGTATAAGCTGACCCGAATATAAGCCGAGGCACCTAATGTTACCACAAAAAACTGGGAAAAACGTATTGACTCGAGTATAAGCCTAGGGTGTCCATCTGCATGCCTCACTTTGCCTCACTGTGCCCATGCCTCACTGTGCCCATGCCTCACTGTGCCCATGCCTCACTGTCCATGACTAGACTGACGTTTAACATGGGAGTCTATGGAAGGGGTGCCCGGGTTTGAAAAATCGGTGCTCCCCGGCTGTAGGTCCCCCAGACAAAAACCTTTGCACACTAGTAGAGGAGAAATGGGGCTACATGTATGCCAAGTTTCGGGTTCAGAGAACTTAAGACAGGCCGGTACCGGGTTCCCAAACTCACCAGAGAAATGACCGTTTAATATGGGAGTCTATTGAAGGGGTGCCCAGGTTTGAAAAATCGGTGCTCCCCGGCCGTAGGTCTCCTGGACAACAAACTTTGCACACTTGTAGAGGAAGAGTCGGGCTACATGTGTGCCAAGCTTGGGGTCCAGGGGACCTACGGCCGGCCGGTACCGGGTCCCCAAAGTCCGGGAGATCAGGCGCAAAAGGGTGACTCGAGTATAAGCCGAGGGGGCATTTTCAGCACAAAAAAACGTGCTGAAAAACTCGGCTTATACTCGAGTATATACGGTAAGTCCAAATTCACACCATATGTCCCAGACTTTAGGACAAATTCTCCCGCCATATATAAAACTTTCTCAATATGGAATGATCTGGTTTATTAATAGCTTCTTCCAGAACATGCTATAGATAAACTCTGTTAAAATGTTTTAAAGTGACAGGCGTCAATTATTTTCATTCCCTTCCACCACAAAAAAAAAGTCAAAAACTCTACCTTGAGGTGAAATGCTAGCCCACCAAACCACCTGGGGGTCCCCAACAACCTTTAGGGACGGCTAAAATAGGATGCAGTAAGAAGTGGTCATACGTTTTTTTTTTAGATAGGCAGGGGATAGGTAGGTCTGATAATTAATATACAACAAGATCAACCAGTTATTGATCGCTGGTAATACATACATATAAGAGGAACACGTCATCCCAATCTTCGTTTGCCGACGTATGCATAAGAACTTGCCAGTTAGTTCTCACTGTGAAAGGGCGTTGGCCCAGTTTGATATGTAATACAGGGGGTCCCCGACTTAAGAACGCCCGACTTACGAACAACTCCTACTTACGAACGAGATGCTGCGGGGACTATCTGCCGGAAAATGTCGGAAATGTTCCTAATTGCCGTTCTGCGCATGCGCGGCCCGACTTACGAACATTTCCAGCTTAAAGCGGAGCTCCACCCTAAAGTGGAACTTCCGCTCATCGGAACCCTCCCCCCCTCCGGTGTCACAATTGACACCTTTCAGGGGTGAGGGGGGTGCAGATACCTGTCTAAGACAGGTATTTGCACCCACTTCCGGGAGTCCTCTCTGCGGGAAGTACGTCACTTCCCGCAGAATACCCGTTGTGTTCTGGGAGACACTCGGCTCCCAGAACACACGTGGACCAGTCAGAACGGCGCAGCACGACTCGCGCATGCGCCGTAGGGAACCGGGTAGTGAAGCCGCAAGGCTGCAGACGTCGCTGGACTCCAGGACAGGTAAGTTTCCTAATATTAAAAGTCAGCAGCTGCTGTAGCTGTAGCTGCTGGCTTTTAATATTTTATTTTTGGCAGAGCTCCGCTTTTAAGAACAAACAAAGTCCCTAACGCGTTTGTAAGTCGGGGACCCCCTGTAGATGGGAGTATGAAGTAGAGACCAACCCTATAGGGCCCTGTGATTTCAAGGGTATTTAGATATACAGTAAACCCCCGCTCTATCGCGGTTCAGTTTTTGCGGTCCCGGTATATCGCGCTATTTTAATTAGGACATATTAATTCTGATATTGCGGTAATATTTCGTCAATTTCGCGGTTATGTAGCAGTGAATCAGAGCGAGGCTGCGGTGGAACGCATGCCACGCTCGTGGACCGCACCGAGCGCGGTGACGTAAGAGGGGGCGGTAACGCAATTCGGAGCATGTGCAGATGACAATATTTTTGTGTTTTACAATGCTCTTGCTCTCTCTCTATCTTTTATGTGTTTCTATTGCTTAAAAGTGTGTTTAAAGGCCTTTAAATGCTATTAAAATGTTAACAAAAAATGCCTAGGGTGTATTTAAATAGGGTCTTTCTATTTCGTGGATTTTCACTTTTCGCGGGTGGGTCCGGAATGTAACCCCTGTGATGGAGGGGGGGTTTACTGTAGTGATATTCTAATTTCTAAATTGTGACTCTAAACCAGCCATTCTTAACCTTTTCAACACGGAGAAACCCTTGAAATTACTTTCCGGTCTCATGATACCCCTGCTAAGAATTACTATATCAAAATCTCATGATATATTAGTGTGATGGTCACTTGAAGGGATGCTCCCTACACTTGTGATCATTGGGAAGAATTAACCTCTTGCAGGTAGCTAAAAGGATCAATGGTGTCAGTGGGAGCTTATCTGAGAGGCAGAAACTGCTCCTTGCTCAAGGAACCTAGAGCAACCTCTGGAGGAACTCTGGGGTTCCATGGAACCCAGGTTGACAAACCCTGCTCTAAACCATTACAGAGTTACAGAAAAATGTAAAAGAAGGAGCGAGGTAGATTATACTTCTCATGTTATTGTATAAATGAGTGCATGACACCTTCATGGTACACATCTGAAAGGGTAACAATGCCATAAGATCTCAGGATTAGTACATAGTTCATCAAGCATTGGATTGTTGCACAAAGTCTACTGAGGTCCATAAGAGATATGAGATGGTGGCTTAGATGTTTTGCATGTCAGCAGCAATACAACAACCAAATATATTTTTGATGGTGCTTATCTTTTAATGTGCCTTTCAGGGACTCCATGATGGAGAAGGATCGAAGCCACATGACTGAGAGATTATTAAACCTCACCCTGGACATCATCTACCTGCTGACCGGAGAGGTGAGGAGGATTCTGGGAGATCACATGACATCATTCTTATCTCTATTAATAAAACACAGACCTGACCGGAGAGGTGAGGAGGATTCTGGGAGGTCACATGACATCACTCTTATCTCTATTATTAAAACACAGACCTGACCGGAGAGGTGAGGAGGATTCTGGGAGGTCACATGACATCACTCTTATCTCTATTAATAAAACACAGACCTGACCGGAGAGGTGAGGAGGATTCTGGGAGGTCACATGACATCACTCTTATCTCTATTATTAAAACACAGACCTGACCGGAGAGGTGAGGAGGATTCTGGGAGGTCACATGACATCACTCTTATCTCTATTAATAAAACACAGACCTGACTGGAGAGGTGAGGAGGATTCTGGGAGGTCACATGACATCACTCTTATCTCTATTATTAAAACACAGACCTGACCGGAGAGGTGAGGAGGATTCTGGGAGGTCACATGACATCACTCTTATCTCTATTATTAAAACACAGACCTGACTGGAGAGGTGAGGAGGATTCTGGGAGGTCACATGACATCACTCTTATCTCTATTAATAAAACACAGACCTGACTGGAGAGGTGAGGAGGATTCTGGGAGGTCACATGACATCACTCTTATCTCTATTAATAAAACACAGACCTGACTGGAGAGGTGAGGAGGATTCTGGGAGGTCACATGACATCACTCTTATCTCTATTATTAAAACACAGACCTGACCGGAGAGGTGAGGAGGATTCTGGGAGGTCACATGACATCACTCTTATCTCTATTAATAAAACACAGACCTGACCGGAGAGGTGAGGAGGATTCTGGGAGGTCACATGACATCACTCTTATCTCTATTAATAAAACACAGACCTGACCGGAGAGGTGAGGAGGATTCTGGGTGGTCACATGACATCACTCTTCTCTCTATTAATGAAAAATGTGCACACCAAAAAGTGAGACACAAAAAGTGAACAGGGTTTACATACATATAGTCCTCCCCTGAAGAGAAGCGACCTTTGCCCTGAACCCCCGAGGCGTTAGGCTCCAGATGGGGACTAGGGTACTTCACACGGTCCATCTGGCCTAAACAGACCACCTCAAGTACTAGGTGGGGCTCCCCTGAAGGGAGACCCCATGAGAGAGGATGAACCAAGCCAGAAGGCCATGTCCACCCCCTCCCAAGACGTTCAGGGCAGGCCCGAGGACCTACACCCTACTAATCAAACGTGAAACGTGTACAAACCCAACAACCAAAAAAATTTTAAAAAGACAAAGTGCCATACACCATAAAAGTGGGAAAAAGTGGAGAATGCCATGCAACGGCCAGAAATAAAAATGCCCGGGCCAAGAGGCAGGTGTGAAAAAAGTATGATGGTGCAGTGACCTAGGTGCCATAACTCAGTTACCCTCACTCACAGTGAGATTATGGCACCCCTGGACTTCCACTCCAGGGGCACATGCACCACAGGCTTTGTTCGGGACCCGGCCTTCGGCCAGAACAGTGCAGGCTTCATCCTTACCAGGAGCACCCATCCGGCTTTCTTGGGTATAATCTACTCCCGGCCTCCAATAGCATATGGGCACCCCGGTTTCGGTTGCTACCGCTACTAACCTTCTAGGTTACCATTACAGCAGTGGATTTGCAAAGCCATCACCCCAACCTGCACCATAGTCAGGATATTAGCACAGCACCTCCACTTGGCAACTGATAAGAACAGATTTTTTTTTTTAAAGACTGTAGTGTGTGAACACACTCCAAAAACTCCACCCGGTGCAAAAAAAAAACGCACACCACAAGTGCACATAGGGTGTACATATAGTCCTCCTCCGAAGAGGAAGGACCTTAACCCTGATCCCCCGGGGTGTTAGGCTCCAGGGAGGTCTGCCGAAACAGATCACCCCAAGTACTAGGTGGGACTCTCCCGAAGGGAGACCGCATGAGAGATGGCAAACTAAGCCAGAAGGTCATGTCCACCCCCTCCCAAGACTTTCAGGGCAGGCCTGAGGACCTACACTCTACTCATCAAACATGAAACAAAGTGTACAAACCCAACAACCAAAAAATTAATAAAAATACATAAAGTGACACACAAGACAAACAACATAAAGGTGGGGAAAAGGGAAGTGGAGTTTGTGCCATTGCATGGCACAATGGCCAGCCTTCCTGCCAGGAATAAAAATTACTCTGGTCTCAGCCAAAAAGCAGGTGTAAAAAAAGTTTGCAGTGCAGTGACCTAGGTGACCCTCCCTCACAGTGAGATTACGGCACCCCAGGACTGCCACTCCAGGGGCACATGCACCACAGGCTTTCTCCGGGACCCGGCCTTCCGCCAGACCCAGTGCCTCTCCATCCTCATCAGGGGTACCCTTCCAGCTTTCTCAGGGAAGCCTATCGCCGGCCTACAAGTTCATTAGGAGGCTCCGAACTTGGCTCGCCCCAATACTTACCTTCTAGGTACCATTAAACCAGAGGATTTGCATAGCCGCCACCTAACCTCCCTCATAGTCGGGGCAGTAGCACAGCACCTCCTCTTGGCAGCTGATAAGAACAGATCCTACACTTGATCTTAGCCAAAACCCCGGAGAGATTGTTTTTTTTATTTTTTTAAAAGCCAGTGGCGTGTGAAACACACCCAAAAACTCCACCCGGTGCCCAAAAAAGTGCACACACATAAAGAGTGAAACACAAAACGTGCAACGGCTGTCCTCCACTAGGAAGGACCTTACCCTGATTCCCCAGGGCGTTAGGCTCCAGACGGGGACTGAGGTACTTCACTTGGTCCATCTGGCCAAAACCAGACAGACCCCTTTCTCTGGAGGGTCTGCTGAAACAGACCCACCCAAGTACTTGGTGAGACTCACCCGAAGGGAGACCCCATGAGAGCAGGCGAACTAAGCCAGAAGGCCATGTCCACCCACTCATAAGACGTTCAGGGTAGGCCCGAGGACCCACACCCTACTAATCACAGAGTGACAAACGCGTACCAACCAACAAAAAAAATACAAAAAAGTGACAACACAGTGGATAAATAAAAAGAAAGTGGGGATAAGTGAAAGTGACCATTGTGCAAGACAATGGCCGGCCTTTCGGCCAGAAATCAAAAATTCCTCTGGTCCTAGCCAAAAGGCTCAGCCCTAGAGGCAGGTGTAAAAAAAGTGCGAATGGTGAAGTGACCAAGGTGCCAAAACTCAAAGTGCCCCTCAACACTTGTGCGAGTATGGCACCCCTAGACTGCCACTCCAGGGGCACATTCACCACAGGCTTTTCTCTCAACCTTGACCAACAGCCCAGACAGTGCAGCATCCACCCCAGGCAGGAAGGTGTGGAGTTCTGAGAGATTGGGGAGAGCCCATGCCAGAAGGCTCAACCACTATTCCCATCACTCACACCTAATTGCATTCGGGAAATACTAACCGCTCCCCTGGTGGGAAAACTGACCGGAGCAAGTACCACACAAATCTAGGCCAGAAGGCCAGGGACCCGACCCTTCAGCCAGACCCAATGGTTCTCCATCCTCATCAGGAGGCTACCGCCATTACGCCAGCAGGTTTTGAATAGCCACCGCTATCCCTTTCCACCTCGCCGTGTACTAGGGACAGTTAGCATAGCGCCGCCTCCTGGCAACTGATAAGAACAGATCCTACACTTGATCTTAGCCAAAAGCCCGGAGAGATGAGGAGGATTCTGGGAGGGTCACAGTTTAAACATATATATTTGATATTGTCTCAATGTACAGGATTACACAGTAGTGAAGAAGACATCTGGTGAGCATTTCACTCTGAACCATTCATGTATCATGAGCAGGAAGGAAAAAACTGACATCAAAAAGATTCTGGAGGTCACCAGCGAGATCATTAAGTTGCTGACGAGAGAGGTGAGCGGTGTCGGGAATTATGGGACATTTTTCCGTAACAAGCAAGGTATAAGTCTTGATATTGACTCAGTATGTCATCAATGGGGGTTCTCCATATGCTCACAGGATGACACAATTTGTTTATGGAGACACAGCACAATAGTGCTAACAGAACGGTGGGGACTATGTTAACTCCTTCCTTGTCTGCTCTGTTGGGAAACCCACATATATCAATACTCAAGCGGCAATCTGTAGATAGAACATAATGTTTCAAGCCTCGTACACACGACCGGTTTTCATGGCAAGAAAACTGCTGGGAGAGCTTTTTGCCGAGAAAAACGGTCGTGTGTATGGTTTCTCGTCGGGAAAACTGCCGGGAATCTCGATGAGAAAAATAGAGAACCGGCTCTCTATTTTCTCGTCGGGATTCTCGTTGGCCTGTTTTCCGACGAGAAAACCGTGAGTGTGTATGCTTACCCCTCCATGGTAAACCCGCGCATGCTCGAAAAGACTTTGAGGCATGCGCGGTAGCATACAAGGGTAGTGTAGGGTGTAGCAAGATGGCGGCGACGGCATTGAATGTGACGAGCGCAGGCTCGGCGTAGTCAATGACGTCACCGCGTTCATGCCATTCAAAAGAACGGCGGTTCTTTTGAATGGCCGTGTGTACACGCGGCGAGCAAGGCAAGCTTGCCGGGAATCTCGACGGGAAAACCAAAGTGTGTACGAGGCTTAAGTTCCTTTTGGTGTTCACTTCCTAGTTGATGGATATTTGGCCATGGAATGGCTAAGCCTAGGGCATTATCTCTGTATACCACACCAGAGTTGCGACCAGCAGTGAAGACTTCTTGAAAATATAATGGTGGACCTCTGGTAGTTGATGTTTAGTCTTGTAAAATCATTTTTCCTCTTCTTTTAAGGTTCAAAGCATCTATTTCTGATATTGCCTTGTGTGGGGGTATGTTTCCAATGGTGCTGTAACCTTAATCAGCCTTAGAAAAAAGTGTTTTATGGAGAGTGCAACTATAGGTCTTCATTAGAGTAGTTCTGTAAGGGATCCACAACTAGTGGGGATAGGTTAGTACTCATCTTTGTCATCATCCAGGAGGTTTCCCTTCTGTTCCTGGCCAAGAGACATGACTAGAAATTAGTTGAAATCTCCCCAAAGTGTGAGGAAATCCCAACATTGAGAGTTGTCACCATAAAATGGTTCTCCTGTTGGACAATATCTCTTCTACTCATTTTTTAGTAAAAAACATAACATTTTGTATTTCCCCTCAACATCTGTCCTGGTGACCTTGGTTACCAGGAAAAATTAAGAAGATAGACTTCCCCACTGCCAAAATCAGAGGTTTTATCCCATACCCAATTTATCCAAAACTAGAAAAACATTTGTGTCACAGTTTGACTTTTAGGTCAAGTACTTGTTCTTTGTGTAGGACCGGAATCATGTAGAGGGACACAAGGATCCGTACCAGGACATCAAAAAGGAGAATCATCCGACCTTCACATCAACGGGTAAGACGAGTCTTTATCCAAAGCAACTATAGAAGTCCCCCACACATCAGCAACACATATACAATACATGTTCAGTCAGTGTGTGTGTGTTTCCTACAGATGGATCCAGTAATGGGAACCCACCAGAGAGATGTCCCCGTCCTCTGTATTCCCGGGACTCCACACAGGAAGATCACACCATCCCTCACCATCATCAGGTAGATACCGAGGGTCTCACTAAAGACCATGGTGACTCATAGAAACATATAAGAGTGACAGCAGAAAAAAGACCCAAGTGGTCTATCGAGTTTGTGATGGACGCAACTTGTAAGAGAAACAGGGTGGTTGTTATACGTTTCTTCTTTTGAATCCAATAAACTTTGCTTCATTTTGTAGGTGGAGGACCTGGTTGGTATCAAAGTAGAAATTGTAGAGGCTGAAGAAGAGTTGTATTTGAAGGGTGCACAACCATGTTTAGAGGAGGACAGCCCAAAATTTATCGCCCCAGGTAAGCAGTACCTGCATACTCGGCAAAAAAATCTTCCCAGATTCTCATTTTGTTGTCTGATCGTGATCAACCGTATCCCAATATACATAAACCTATCGCTTATCCCAAAGAGGAGACATTCATCTACAATTATGGCCCAAGCTACATCACCAACTAGAGATATGTATGATAAAACATTTGTTTTGTTTCGGATTAGTTTGGTAATAATCTAATTTCATCATATTCGTTATGTTAGAATGATTCGTTTTCAGAATTCGTTTTGTATATTCGGATTTGTTTCTTATATTCATTTTTTTTTTTCATATTGATTATATTCGTTCTTTTTTATTATTTTCTATTCTATTTTGCTTTTATTCTATTCTTTTCTATTCAGTTTCATTCTATTCTTTCCTATTCTATTCTGTTTTATTTTATTATATTCTATAAAGCAACCTAAGTAGGAAATGTCATCTTATTTCACTTTTATACCTTACTGTACTTATTGTAATATGTTTCCATTTCAAATTCATTTTTGAATTCGGATAAATAGTTTTGTTATAATTTATTTTGGATTAATTGAAATTCGTTACTATTGTGACTTGGAAATTCGGATTCATCCGAAACTCAGAATACCAAAAAGTTTGTTCAAATTTCCATTTGCAACGGAACGAATCACACTTTAAACATGTGCAATTCGTTTCAGTCCGAATCTAATCTAAATTCGGACGAATTTCGGGATAGTCATAGATTCGGATGTATCTCCCCCCCCCCCCGAACCATAGGGCCCCCCTCCTGAACAATACCAGGCCACATGCCCTCAACATGGGGGGGGGGGTTGCTTGGCACCTTGTCCCCAAAAGCACATTGTAAATTTGTTATGTTGCTAATTTTATTTTGTGGATTTGTTTCGGAATTCGTTTAGTTCCATTTCATTTGGTTTTGTTTCGTTCATTCATTTTCTAACGAATTCCAAATTTTTGGAACGTTTCGAGTTCGGAATGGTCGAACATTTATCGATCCATCCAAATTTGGTGTGAATAGCTGGTTGTTAAGGAGTGGGCTGGGAAGCTGGCGACGGGACGAGCGGGTGCCCCCACCTCCTGAACCATACCAGGTCACATGCCCTCAACATGGGGGGGTGCTTTGGGGTAGGGGGGCTCCCCCTTTCAAAGCACATTGTTCCCATGTTGATGAGGACAAGGGCCTCTTCCCCACAACCCTGGCCGGTGGTTGTGGGGGTCTGTGGGTGGGAGGCTTATTGGAATTTGGAAGCCCCCTTTAACAAGGGGGTCCCCCATGTGAATGAGTATGGGGTACATTGTACCCCTACTCCTTCACCAAAAAAAGTGTCAAAAATAAAAAAAACACAGACAGTTTTTGACAATTGCTTTATTAAAAAAAAACAATGTCCCCAGAAGTAAATCCAACATCAATCACGGTGAACGCCACCACCGACCTGAGAAAAAAAAAAAGAGGTCCACTCCCGACAAAGGCACCAATGCCTGACAGCTCCACTGTCTGGCAGTTCTTAAATAACTAAGGAGCGGGGCCATATGACATCGCCGGGTGACCCTGCCCCCTTGTGACATCATTGACCAGGCCATACTCCTTCACATAGAGCGGTGGGATCTGGGGCCCCTCTTGTTAAAGGGGGCTTTCAGATTCCGATAATCCCCCCGCACCGCAGAGCCCCACAACCACCGGCCAGGGTTGTGGGGAAGAGGCCCTTGTCCTCATCAACATTGGGACAAGGTGCTTTGAAAGGGGGAGCCCCCCTACCCTAAAGCACCCCCCCATGTTGAGGGCATGTGACCTGGTATGGTTCAGGAGGTGGGGCACCCGCTCGTCCCGTCGCCAGCTTCCCAGCCCACTCCTTAACAACCAGCTATTCACGCCAAATTTGGATCGATCGATAAATGTTCGACCTATCCGAACTCGAAACGTTCCAAAAATTTGGAATTCGTTAGAAGATGAATGAATGAAACAAAACCAAATGAAATGGAACTAAATATATTCCGAAACAAATCCACAAAATAAAATTAGCAAAATAACAAATTTATCCGAAACTAAACAAATGTTTCCGTTCTGCACATGTCTACTACCATCCAAACTGACCTCTTCCCTTCTCTCAAGACCTCCTGCTTTCTTGCCCCATCATCTTGTCCTCCCATGCTTAAGTCCAGGTATTTACCAGAGCCTCTCCCAACTTCTGTAACTCTCTACCCTAATCTTTCCAACTATCTCTTACTCTGCCTTTGGGCGATTTGAAAAAAACTCACACTTTCTCCATCAACTCGTTACCCCACAGGTATTACCTTTTTGTATCAATTGCCCCCTTTTTAGATTGTAAGCTCTCACAAGCAGGGCCCTCCTAACCCTCTAGTCTTGAATTGTAATGTAACTGTACTGTCTCCTTTTATATTTTAAAGTGCTGCACGAACTAATAATCTAAAAGCATAAAACACAAAAAAGTCATGTTTTGAGGTTAAAAATATTTTTCTACCCCCCCCCCCCCACAGATGGACACTACAGCCGGATGGCCCCAGATGTTCCACCAATGGTATTGTCCTATTTGAAGGCAGACACTGTGCAATCTTCCCAAGGAGACAACTCCGTTAACCCGAGTCTACATCCAGGACTTCGAGGGGCCAGTATCTCACCTTACCCTTCTGACCCAGAATGGCTTCCAGATCAAATCATTACACGCAAACAGGCAAGGCCAAACAACAAAATCTACCCCTGCTCCGAATGTGGCAAATGTTTCACCCACATTTCCAACCGAATCCGGCACATGAAGATCCACAAGGGGCTGAAGCCTTTCGTCTGTTCCGAGTGCGGGAAGTGTTTCGCCCGCAAGTCACACCTCTCCGAGCACCAGAGAATTCACACGGGAGAAAAACCATTCTTCTGTTCGCTGTGCGGAAAGTTCTTCAAGCACAAGTCGCATCTGGTCATACACAACCGAACCCACACAGGGGAAAAACCTTTTATGTGCCGGGACTGCGGCAAATGTTTTGCACAGAAAGCCAACCTTGTCTATCATCAGAGAGTTCACACTGGCGGGAAGACCTGACTCTTTTCCGGGGGAGCTTAAAGGATCAGTCCACTTAAAGAGCTTGTCTACCATGCCCATAGAGAACTCGCGCTCTCCCTTGCTCTTTAAAAAATAATGGTGCCAATTCCTGCAAGATGGGGGTGTTCATGTCCTCATTTACTGAAAGAAACCCACCTTTCCTGCATGTTGGCAAGCAGAGAAATCTGCCTATCGCCTACATTGCCAAGCATTTTGCAGCAAAAATATTTAACTGATCACCATGAAACTTTCACATCATCAACAAATCTGTTCTTCTGGTCAAGAAGAGACTTTTCATGCTGTGTTAAAGGATGGAAGTGGAAGGCCTTCACATAGACTTTGATGGTGAGGTCTCAAGACTGGCATTTTAAAGCTCTCATCACCGATGTTCCCCACAGCCTTGAAAAAACAACCAGCAATTCAGGCCAACAACATTAATGTTACAGAAAAAAAAATAAACAACCTTTCTCATGGTGAGGTCTCAGCACCTTCATTTAGAGCAGTGGTTCTCAACCTTTCTAGTGCCGTGACCCCTTGATAAAATTTCCCAAGTTGTGGGGACCTCCAATAGTAAAATTATTTTCGTAGCGTGGGTTGTCAGCACCCAAGGCAAGACAAGTAATTTTGCGCCCCTAACCCATGGACATTTAGTGCTCCCTGAGTCCCTTCCACTCGTACTGTATTGAACCCCCTTATGGTACATTTTAGGATGTACCACTCTTTGTTCTCCTTTCTTTCCCTTTTACCTCTCTCTGTCCTAAATTATTTTTTTCCCCCCATTCCACTCTCTGGCCATCTTTCTTGTTCTTTCTCTTATTCTTTCTCGTCCTTTCTTTGTTCCTCCCCCTCTTTCCTCTCCCTTCCATGTAGTCTCTATTTTTACTCCTTGGGGGGGGGATGAGTGGCAGTACTGGCATGGAGTTGGGATCAGGGGCAATGTTGGCAGGGAGTTGGGATCAGTGGCAGGGCTGGCGGGGAGATGGGATCAGGAGCAATGTTGGCAGGGAGTTGGGATGACTGGGAGGGCTGGCGGGGAGTTGGGATCAGTGGCAGGGCTGGCGGGGAGTTGGGATCAGTGGCAGAGCTGGCGGGGAGTTGGGATCAGTGGCAGTGCTGGCGGGGAGTTGGGATCAGTAGCAGTGCTGGCGGGGAGTTGGGATCGGTGGCAGGGCTGGCGGGGAGTTGGGATCGGTGGCAGGGCTGGCGGGGAGTTGGGATCGGTGGCAGGGCTGGCGGGGAGTTGGGATCGGTGGCAGGGCTGGCGGGGAGTTGGGATCGGTGGCAGTGCTGGCGGGGAGTTGGGATCGGTGGCAGTGCTGGCGGGGAGTTGGGATCGGTGGCAGTGCTGACAGGGAGTTGGGATCAGGGGCAATGTTGGCGGGGAGTTGGGATCAGTGGCAATGCTGGGGGTGAGTTCTGATTAGCCAACTTGGGTGCTATTGATCAAGGTCATCTGTTGATCTGAGAACTGTAGTGGGGACTTTTAATGGCAACTATAATCACAGGTAGTGTTACTCACTGTGTCTCTGACTTTGTGGTGTCTCGTAGCAGTGACACCTATGCCGAAATCAGGAGATAAGATCTCCTCTAGCCCCCCCACTTCACATTCCTCACCAGTCAGCTGACCTCTAGTCTCCACCCCCCAGCCATGCCGTGAACTGAATGGGCGGCTGCGAAGTGGCTGGGATAGCGGTGCAGGCTTCAGGAACAGCCCAGGATTCGGTGACCCCTTGCAAATCATCATTCGAGCCCCGTGGGGGTCCCGACCCCCAGGTTGAGAACCACTGATTTAGAGTCAAATATATGTTTATTAGATTTAAATATTAAGCAATATAAGTTGTACAGATAACTTTCAGATGTCAACAGAGGGTGCAGGCGTGCATAAGGTATAATCTCACATCATAAAATTATCAGCTCAATAAAGGGTATTAATTTCCCATTTTCAAACAAGTTATGCAATAGTAACTATATTAGCACCCATCGGAATTTATATCCGTGAAAAACACGACATCTAATTCTGGATAAATAGGGTAGAAAAGGTAAAGAAGGGGAGAAAGAAGAGAACAGGGGGGGGTAGGTAGGGGGGGGAAGGGGGTCCGGGCAGACCCCAGCACAGCACATCTGATCAATAGGTGCAAATCGCAACTTAACCTGCTCCCTAGGGTGATAGTAAATTCTTCAGGGAGTCCGAGGACGAGTATTCTATCCATATGAGCCATTGGAGCTTATATTTCTCAAAATTGTCGTGCTCCAGGGCCAACATCTCCTCCATCCGCATTATGTCGTTAACTGTGGAGACCCATAAAGTTAAGGGGGGGCTGGTGGTGGTTTTCCAGAATATGGGGATAATTTGTCTTGCGGCTGACAAAAAGAAACGTAGCAAAGAGCGTCTCTGTGAGGATATTGGGCCCGGGAGCACAGACAATAGAGCAATTTCAGGTGTCGGCTGTAGAGGTTCATCATATAGGTTACTGTAAATTGAGAAGACCTGTGTCCAAAGAGGTTGGACAGATTGACACTTCCACCATATATGTAAGTAGCTGCCATCCGCCGATCCACACCTCCAGCAAGTGGGGGGCACTGATGGGAAGATTTTGTGCAGGGATTGAGGGTCCCTGTACCATCTCGCAAGGAGCTTGAAGTTCTTCTCCTGTGTATAACAGGAAGTTGAAGTCTTGTGCGTAAAATAATATGATTTCTGCCATTCAGAAGCGGTGAGTTCCTTTCCCAGATCCATGGACCACCTCCTGGTGTAACAAGGGGGTTGTTTATGTGTCAACGTATGTTGCATGGTGTACATGGTGGAGAGCGCATGTCGTGGAGGTTCAGAAAGAGAGCACAGCTGTTCAAATTCCGTGAGGGGTCTATGGACTTGAGAAGTGGAGAAGAGGGTAGAACAGAAAGAGGCGATCCGAAGGGCCGTGAGCCAATTGCCCCGGTCCTCTGGTAGTACCGGCTTGCCGGAGATGGAATCTACAAACGAGCCCGCAACAGGCCACTCCGCACGGGAGTAAGGGCCTATCGTATGGGAACCTTCGCCTTGGGGCACAGCTGGGTGGTCAAATAAGGGTGTGAGAGGGGACGGTTCAGAGGACAGGAGTGACTGCACACCTTTTCTATACCATAAGTGTAGGGCAGCAGACGTTAATGGGGAAGATGAGAACATATGTATGTGCTGTCCATGTCCCCAGAGTAGAGCTCGGAGGTCATGCAGGGATAGATCCTGTTCTACCATGGTGAACGCTTTGGTGAAGGGACGGGGAAACCATTCAATGAGCCTGGCCAGAAGCGCCGCTCTGTAGTATAACTCGAAGTCGGGGAGACCCGCGCCCCCTTGGGTTTTGGGGTACGTGAGTAAAGTATGTTTAATGCGGGACATACCTCGGTGCCATACAAATCGTATGGACATGGAGCGCAATGAGGTGAAGAAGCGTTTGGGGACTGCAATGGGTACCGTCTGGAATATATAAAGTAGTTTGGGTAAGGTGTCCATTTTCAGGGTGTTTATGCGGCTGAACCACGGTAAAGGTGAAGTGTTCCAGTTCTCTAGGTCTCTACGTAACCGGGTCAAAAGGGGTAAGTAATTTAGGGCATATAGTTCCGATAAGTCAGAAGGGACCTGTATCCCTAAATAAGATATGCTTCTAGTACTCCATTGGAAAGGGAAGTTGGCTTGCACGCGGGCTAGAGTATTTGCGGGGAGGGAAATGTTAAGGGCTTCCGTTTTAGCTATATTAAGTTTAAAATCACTGAATTTTCCAAACCTACTGAATTCCAGCATCAACGAGGGCAAGGATGTGTGTGGTTGCTGCATATAGACCAGAAGATCGTCAGCGTATAGAGATAGCTTGTACTCTGAGGAGGGTGTCTGTATCCCTACAATGGAGGTGTTGCGTCTTATTGCCTGGGCTAGGTGTTCTATCACTAGAGCGAAAAGCAGCGGGGATAGGGGGCACCCTTGCCTAGTGCCATTCGATATCCGAAACGGTGCGGAGGGAGAGCCACCGACCAAGACTGAGGCGGAGGGATTAGAGTATAGTGCCATTATTTTGGACACGAACGCAGGTCCAAGACCTATCTGTTCAAGAGAGAGGCGTAAGAAGTCCCAGTTGACTCGGTCAAAGGCCTTCTCCGCATCGAACGATAGCATGCAGGCCTTCAGGTTGTGTTTCTGTACGTAAGAGATAAGGTGGATGGTTTTCGTAGTGTTGTCCCTGGCCTCACGTCCAGGGACAAAGCCTACCTGGTCCCTATGTATAATAGGAGGTAAGAGGGGGGAGAGACGAGTCGCTAGAACTTTAGCGTACAGCTTGATATCAATATTGAGTAGCGATATCGGCCTATAGCTACCGCATTGGGAGGGATCCTTGCCAGGTTTCGGGATAACTGATATATTAGCTGATAGAAGGTTGTGGGAGGGTAAATGGGTATCATCAATTGAATTGAATGCCGAGGCTAGTAACGGGGCAAGCGGTTGGCCAAACTGTTTATAAAACCTAGGGGAGAAGCCATCAGGACCTGGACATTTACCCGATTTTAAACCCTTGATAGCAACGAGAAATTCCGCCAACAGCAGAGGTTCGTTCAAAGTAGATGCCTGTTCAGGGTCAATTTGTGGTAGGGCAGTCTCCATTATATAGTTCCTCATATCATCGAGGTGTGTGTCATTCTTGGTGTGTACTACCGGTGGAGGGTGTAGGTTATAGAGGTTGGAATAATAAGATTTAAAGGCCTCCGATATGCCTCGGGGGTTGCATATTTTCCGATTATCCGGTGTACAGATGTGTGGAATCGGTGTGCGAGGGGGGCACAGGTGCAGAACCCTGGCAAGGTGTTTGTTTGCAAAAGCGTAGTGGTGGTTGCGGCCTCTATCTCTGGCTATGAGGGAATGTGCGTCTAAGAGGCTAAGTAGTTCTCTACGGGCATTAGAAAGATCTACATATGTTACCGGATTGGCGTCTCTTTTGTGCAGTGTTTCGAGCGATTTTATCGTCGCCAGTAGACGAGAAATATCTGCCGTTCTGGCCTTTTTAAGGCGGGAGCCGTGTTGAATAAATACACCTCTTAGTACACACTTCAGGGCCTCCCACTTGGTCAGTGGGTTGGTGTCATCAGAGCGATGGATCTCAATAAAGTCCTGGATCGCTCGTTCTATTGATGCAACACATGGAGTGTCTTTCAGCAGATTGTCGTTTAGTCTACATGACGACCGCATGCGGGACGTCTGAAGGGGAGCTAGACTGAGATGTACGGGGGCATGATCTGACCACAATATGTTACCCAGGGAGGCCTTTAGTGGTGTATCGAGTAGGGATTGGGAAATTAAAAAATAATCAATGCGACTGTAAGAGTCATGTGCTACGGAGAAACAGCTGTAATCTCTTTCGAACGGGTGCTGCACCCGCCACACATCCACCAATTGCGCAGAGTGCAGGAGTGTCTTTATTTGTGTGAGTGCCGTGTGTGATATATTTGACTTACCCGAGGAAGAGTCCAGGACCGGAGAAAGGGACACGTTGAGGTCGCCACCTAGGATGAAGCAGGGACCTCCAAATGAGAGCAATTTGCCTATAACCTTATAAAGGAAGGACGCCTGGTCCTGATTAGGTCCATATACGTTGGCCACTGTGAAGATAGAAGAATTACACTTTAGTTTAAGAAACAGGAATCGTCCTAGTGGGTCAATAAGGGAGTCTAGAACTTCAGGATGAAATGATTTGTGAAAGGCTATGGATACACCCTTGGACTTTGCCTCTGGGTTAGTGCTATGAAACCACCGGTGATAGTGGGGATTTTTAAGAGTCGGAATCGCCGAGCTCCGAAAGTGCGTTTCCTGCAGTAGTAGTATTTTGGTCCTGGACTTATGGAAATGGTATAACACCTGGCTTCTTTTCTCAGGGGTGTTGAGGCCCCTGCAGTTAAAGGAGGCCAAAGTTATGTTATCAAGTGACATCATAATAGTGGTGGGTAGGGGGAATACTGGTCTCCATCTGTGTCAGCATGGAGATCTGCCCGGACCAGACAGGGGGGAGTGGGAGGGGGAAGGGGACAGGCTGGGGGAGGAGAGAAGAGTGAGGAGTAGGAGTCAAGCTGGGAAGGTAAAGGGACATCAGGCCACTGTGTGGCAGTGGCAAGCAAGCAAGAAATATGGTAGGAAGGAAAGAGAGAGGAAGAAGAAAAGAGAAAGGGGGAGGGAAACTGTATCAAACTAACAGAAAGAAAAAAAAAACACAGTGCGCTAATCGGCACTAGTGGTCCTAGTGGGGGGTAACTGTGGCAGGCACATAGAGCGCCTCCCGGACCGAGGCCCCACGGGGGTGCGGTAGCAAAGATCAACAATAGGTAACCAACATCTAAGTACACAAGCAACTGTATATGGGTAAGGATGAGCCATAAATCATGAGCCAGTGAGAAAAAAAAAAAAAAAAGAATAACACCCCTCTCCAAAACAAAAGGCAACATTCATCTTTGTAAAAAGGCCTGGCCATCTCAATTTAAGACAGTCTGCTTGCGGTGTCCTCTGCCACCCGTGCAGGGTAGCTAACATGGCCAGTGTAGGAATGGTGCAGAGAGGCTCATAACAGAAGTTGGAGTTGCGACATATCATCAAGGCAGTGTGACAATGTAGGTTGGTGACCCAGGAGGGGTGCGGGCTCAAGCTTGCGGCGTGGCCTCTCAGGGGAGAGTAAAATGGCATGCTAAACAGTCATCAAAACAAAAATAAAGGAAGCACAAAGGGTCCCCAAACAAAAGAAAAAAAAAACAACTATATGAGTGGAAACAAAAATGTGGGAGTTCAATCCATTCTCATATGGTCAAGTATTGAAGGAACGTAAGGCGTTCAGGTGCTCCCGAGATCCCTCCCAACAGTCCACGGTTGGTCGGCGCGCAACAGGCACGGGGACATAGGAAGCAGGCCTGGCAACTGAATCACAAGCAACAATGGCGTCCGCCATGTGAGTGTCAATCCTCCGGGGGTCCACGTGGGGAACCCCTGTGGCGCCTGTCCTTACCGACCTTCTGCCACTTTGACTTGAATGGCAATCCTGGGGTAGAGGGTTGGAGTGGCCAGTCTGGTAGTGCTATTTGCGGTAGTTCCAGCGTGCTTAGGAATCGAGGGAGATCACCAAGTGTTCGGAATAGTGCGGTCTTCCCTGCATGGTGGACCCGGAGTTGAAAAGGAAATCTCCATTGGTATTTTATTTGTTTCTCCTGGAGGACCGATGTGATGGGTTTAAGTGCCCTGCGCATGGCCAGGGTCTGGCGGGAGAGATCAGGCAGGAGCATAACTGGGACATCATCCAGACGGATGGAGTCCTGTGTACTGGCAGCCCGCATGATCTCCTCTTTGACCTTGTAAAAGTGTACTCTGCAAAGCGTATCCCTGACAAAGGAGGAGTCAGTACTTCTGGGGCCCGATGTCCTGTGAACTCTGTCCAGCTCTATATGGGCATCTTTGGGTTTCTGAAGAAGCTGATTAAAGATGGCGGTTACCGCCCCTGCTAAGTCCTTGGGTTCGACCGTTTCGGGAATGCCACGTATCCTGACATTGTTCCTCCTGTTACGGTTCTCAATGTCATCTTGGTGATACATAAGCTGCTGCAGCATGATTGTGTGGGAGTTAAGGGTCTCCTCATGCGCCTGCAAAGTGTCGCTAATGCCCTCTGTTGTGCTTTCTATGTCTTCCATGCGTGTCCCCAAGTCCCGTTTCAGGTCTGCAATCTCCCTCTTGTAACTTTTCTCCAGGCGGGAGACACAGTGCTCAAAATCATGTTTGGTTGGCAGGGAGCGCAGGTATGCGTGCATGGATCGCATCTGGGATTCCATGTCCCATCCATCCCCAGAACACAGCGATGCTTGAGAAAGGCTGTGCGGGCTTTGTGGATTGTATAGGGGGGGGTCTAAGTCCGCCAGGGAGGCTGAGCGGCCCAAGCTGTGTACCTGTGCAGCGTCCGCAGGTCCAGAGCGGGCTGGGGATGGAGGAGCCGACGCCATCTTGGAGGGCTGTTGGTTCATGCAGGCCGCGGACGAGCGGGTCACAAAACGGCCGATATCTCCCTGGATCCGGTCGCCAACGGGCTTAGAGTGGTCTTTGGGCTTCCCCTTACCCATCGGAGCAGTTTAGGGCAGATGTGTGTGCTGGATCTGTAATGAAATCCCCGTGGGAGCCGTAAGGACCGGGAGCAGCCGCGAAGTGCGTCTTACAGCTCCATGCGCTAGGCCACGCCCCTCGAGAACCACTGATTTAGATGATCTCACCACTGATGTTCCTCAAAGCTTTGAGAAGGCAACCAACAATTCAGGCCAACAACATTAACGTTACAGAAAATAATAAATGACCTTTCTCATGGACTCCGATGGTGAGGTCTCAGCAACTTCATTTAGAAGATCTCACCACTGATGTTCCTCAAAGCTTTGAGAAGGCAACCGGCAATTCAGGCCAACAACATTAACGTTACAGGAAATAATAAACAACCTTTCTCATGGACTCTAATGGGGAGGTCCCAACATCTTCATTTAGAAGATCTCACCACTGATGTTCCTTAAATCTTTGAGAAGGCAACCGGCAATTCAGGCCAATAACATTAACGTTACAGAAAATAATAGATGACCTTTCTCATGGACTCCGATGGTGAGGTCTCAGCACCTTCATTTAGAAGATCTCACCACTGATGTTCCTCAAAGCTTTGAGAAGGCAACCAGCAATTCAGGCCAACCACATTAATGTTACAGAAAATAATAAGCAACCTTTCTCGTGGACTCCGATGGTGAGGTCTCGGCACCTTCATTTAAAAGATCTCACCACTGGTGTTCCTCAAAGCTTTGAGAAGGCAACCAGCAGTTCAGGCCAACGTCGTTCATCTCACTTTTCAGGTGGACTTATCTTTTGCAGTTTTGCACATCATTTCAAAATGAGTCTATGGTTGACTTATTTAGACTTGTGACCATGTTTTACCTAGAAGGAACTGAGATGCAGTTACAGAGAGGACAATGACAAACTGGCACGATGAACAGGACCTACGAAGGATTTTGGTTAGTAGTAAAAAAGGCAAAATAAACAGATTACCCTTAAGCTTTAATGTAACAATGGTAATGACTGAAACACTGCTTGTACATAAATCTTCTTTATGGATTAAATTTGTATTTATTCCTTCGTGGTACATAAAGATCAATAAATAAATATTTTTATTTTATCTCATAAATCATATTCTAGTATTTTTCAGTAGCTGGCCTGCTGACTTCTTTATTTTTTACATTTGATACAGCAGACACCTAAAGTGGACCTGTGAGGTTTTTATCGCTCTGTAATGAACAAATTGGGCTTGGTCCTCGGTACTTAGTTTGGAGGCGTGGCTAACACTAAGGCCGCATTCGCACCTCAGCAGTTTGTAGCTTGAAGCTCCAAGTTTCAAAACGTTGGAGGAGAAAAAAAATCAATAATTCTCTATGGGGTTGGTTCACATCTCCACTACAAATCGCCTGAAGCTCAAAAACGTTCTGAAGCTGGGCCACTTGGATACATTATACGTCTAACATGACGCAAACGCAACCTAATACGTCCCCCCAGGTGGGCTGATTAGAGGATGATGGTACATCATTTTTATTTTTCTTTGGAGGATGAGACCTGTGAGCCATGGACCCCTAGGTCCTTTATAACAGCTACAGATGTGCACTTACTCCTGTTGTGCTGATTAATCGTTATGCTCATTGTTTTCGGGTATGCCCATTCCCCCCCCTCCGTTTCCCTCCCCCGCCTTTTCACCCTGGGTTATTATGGATGCAGCGCGAGTAGTGTTGTATCCTATATGTAAGAAAGTTACAGGGGGTCCCCGAGTTACGAACACCCGAGATACGAAAGACTCCTACTTACGAACAGCCTCAAATGCTGGCACTTGTGCTCTACGATACCTTTCGAGCAGCTTCGGACACATCCCACAAAGCCGTACTACGCCCCAGAGAACATAACATGTGCCCGGAACATCCCACATCCATGCACAGGCGGCAGTTACACTTACCGTATTTTCCGGCATATAGGACGACCTTTTACACTTAAAAAAAACAGCCAAAAAGCAGGGGTCGTCTTATACGCCGGGTCAGCCCCTCGGATGCCCGCTGGATGTGCAGTAATACATCACGGGGGGGCATGGTCTGGCCGCAATTGAATATGGCCACCTAATCCCGGAGCTCCGCTCCTCCACAGAGCTACACAAAGCCATCCAGCTGCCCACCCGAGCTCCTCTCCTCTAGAACAGGGGATATCGACACCGCTCATCCCCCGAATTATGACCCGCGGCCTGTCCCGATCATCAGGAACACGCAGGCTCCTGGATTACTACATGCAGCCCCCACAGCTTCCGGCCCAAAATGGCACCGATCGGGGCAGAGACATCCCGCCGCCGAGCTCACTGCCTGTGTCTGCCCCACATGACGATCAGGTATCTGACATGGAGGAGACAGAGCAGCAACAACCTCATCTGGACTCCTCTCCCTCTGATAGAGGTAAGAGGTCTGCCATGTCACCTGCACACTCTCCCACAAAGCCTCCCCCTGTGAAGAGACAGCATGCCGCTGAGCCTTGTAGTCCCACAGCTGAAGTTGCTTCTACCCAGCCTCTGGCAAAGTTTACAACCACAAGAAGGAAGAAATATGAAGCCTCGGAAGGGGGGGTCGTCTTATACGGTGAGTACAGGCAAAAACTCTTAAAAAACGTCTTATACACCCGGTCGCCTTATACACCGGAAAATACGGTACGAATGCAGTGTTCCGACCGGAAGTTACACTTACAAATGCAGTGTTGCGACTTACGAACAACTTCGACTTACGAACAAACCTACAGTCCCTATTGTGTTCGTAACTTGGGGACCCCATGTATTCTGTTCTGTTACAATGGTTAAAATACCCACAAACCCCTCTGTTGTTGGGGTATAACTTGATGAAGTCATATGAAGCTAGCTACTGACTGTATCAGAAGTCATTTTTGCTCTAGTGACCCAATGCCCCCCCCCCCTGTCCCCCCTATGTGCCCCCCTGGGCACTCATTGTGTTAATTTTTCTTTGTTGGGTTTTGCTTTTCTCAATGTATGTTATTTTGAAAATATAAAATAAAGATTATACAAAAACAAAAAAAACGTTCTGAAGCCTTTTTTGTAGCTCAAATCGGGCAGATTGGTGCACTTTTTTTTTTCTGTTCTATAGAAATGCACGGAAGCGCTTGATTTGAGCGTTTGAGCATTTTAGTGAGTTTTGACGCAGGTTCTTGAGAATTTTTCTGCTCAAATGCAATATATAAATTAAGTAAATAATAATATATAAATAATAAATACATTAAAGCGGGATTCCACCCGCGATTTTTTCTTTTTTTTTAAAAGTCAGCAGCTACAAACACTGTAGCTGCTGACTTTTAATAAGGACACTTACCTGTCCTACTCGCCTGCGATGATGGCCCCCCCCCAATGCCGATCCCTCGATCACTGCAGGTCCCGCGCCGCCATCCTCACTAAGGGAGTCTCGCGCCGATTTGTGAATGGGCGGCTGCTCTCTGGGATTACACACAGTTCCCAGAAGGTAGCGCGCCCCATTCACTAGAAGAGGATGCGGAAGGAGACCCACTGCGGATAAGGAAGAGGCAGATTAGGGACTTCCGCATAGCAACCGCTATTTCGGGTGAGTAAAATTTTTTTTCAGGATGGAACTCCACTTTAAATAAATTTAAAAAAAAAATAATAATAAATACATTCAATTAATACCATCAAAATTAAAAATCAAACCCTTAACCCTAATATTAACCCCTGATCCTAGACTCTAATCCTAACCCTTATATTAAACCTTAACACTTATATTAACCCTAAACCCTAACTCTAATATTAACAACTAACCTAACAAAATAAATAATAAGTTAATAAATAAATCAAATAACCCCATACCCTAACCTTTAAACCCTTATAAAAAAGTAAAATAAAATAAAAATACACAGGGGATTTGATCAGTTTCACTGCCTTAGTAATTACCACAGCAGTTTCATCCGAGGGATATCCTGAAAACATGACCTGTTGGGGCGCCTTGAGGACTGGAGTTGAGAAACACTGTTCTAGAACCATCCAAATGGACCACTTGGACATGTTGGGAAAGACTCACCACAGGTCTCCAAAGGATTATGTGCATAAAGCAGCTAATCTACCCCAACTGGATATTCTCAATCCAAAAATGGAACACTTCTATTCTAAAGATCTCCAAGCTCTGCGTCATATCATGTATAGTAACCCAACAGAAATTCTCAAATCCTGATGCTTCTACTCTCATTCTTTTGGACCTTATCCATAACTCATGGTCATAGGTTAAGACAGAGACACAGGCCGGACAGCTAAACCTAAGAACTTAGCTAGAATTTTCCTCCCATCAACCATTTGCTAAATGTCTCAATTCAGAGGTGGAACACTTCTATTCTTAAGGTTGGTCCTGCCGCCTAAACCCAAAAACTCCACTGTTGCTCCCCTCACATCAACCAGTTGTGTAACTTCTCAATTCCAAGGTGGAACACTTCTATTCTGAAGTTCTCTCAGATCTCCAAACCCTGTGTCATCTCACAAAGAGTAACCCTCCCAGTCCCACCTAGAGAAACGTAATTCCTGTTGCCTCTACTTTCCGTCTACTGGACCTCATCCATAGCTCACCATCATAAGTAAAGACAGAGATACGTGCCTGCCGCCTAAGCCCAAAAACTGCACTATAGCTTCCCTCCAATCAACCAGTTGTGAAACTTCTCAATCCAAAAGGTGGAACACTTCTATTCTGAAGTTCTCTCAGATATCCAAATGCTGTGTCATCTCACAGAGAGTAACCCCCCCCCCCCCTTAGTCTCACCTATTGAAACTTACCGTAATTCCTGTTGCCTATACTCTCGTTCTTTTGGATCTCATCCATAGCTTGCCATCATAAGTAAAGGCAGAGATATGGGCCTGCTGCCTAAACCCAAAAACTCAACTGTAGCTTCTTTCCCAATCAAACAGTTGTGAAACTTCTCAATCCCGAAGTGGAACACGTCTACTCTCAATTTCTCTCTGATCTCAAAACTCTGTGCCATCTCACATAGAGTAACCCGATTTCTGTTGCTTCTACTTTCATTCTTTTAGACCCTATCCAAAGCTCCTGGTCATGAATTAAGATAGAGACACAGGCTGGACAGCTAACCCCAAGAACTCAGCTAAAGCTTCCCTCCCATCAACCAGTTGTGAAACTTCTTAATACAAAAGGTGGAACACTTCTATCCTGAAGTTCTCTCAGATATCCAAATGCTGTGTCATCTCACAGAGAGTAACCCACCCCCTCTCCCCCAGTCTCACCTATTGAAACTTACCGTAATTCCTGTTGCCTATACTCTCGTTCTTTTGGATCTTATCCATAGCTCGACATCATAAGTAAAGGCAGAGATATGGGCCTGCTGTCTAAACCCAAAAACTCAACTGTAGCTTCTTTCCCAATCAACCAGTTGTGAAACTTCTCAATCCCGAAGTGGAACACTTCTACTCTCAATTTCTCTCTGATCTCAAAACTCTGTGCCATCTCACATAGAGTAACCCAATTTCTGTTCCTTCTACTCTCATTCTTTTAGACCCTATCCAAAGCTCCTGGTCATGAATTAAGATAGAGTCCCTCTATAACCCCCGTCACTCCCTTCTTTCCCTCACCCCTCTCATCCCCACAAGCATAATCAACAACGTGGCATACTGTGAACACAATCTGTTATCACCAATACTTTTAGTTCTATACCTGAATAAGCACTCATACACCCTTAACTGGTCACTGGAGTCTAGTTCCCACTCCGAGTGGGATATCATCCAGTCTACTAGGGATCCCTAATTCGCCATACTGTACCACTCAAGCCTATCACACACTAACCCCTCCCTTTGGCCCCCACCCACTCGCAGCTTGCACCCGTTGGGGGTGAGTGGGTTGGAGGTTGGCCATTGCTGGTACAGTCTATGCTGCTTCTTAGATTCGAAACCATATACTTTCCCCATCGCTTCTGTTAATGTTACTTCATGTACTCCACCCCTAACATTGAATGAGATATTCATTATACTCTACACCTGTTATACATTGTCGACCACACAGCTGTTGTTCATTGATTACATTTATGTATGATGCAATATTCTACCCGTACATAATCTGCTAATGTCAATTTTTATACTATTGATTTTGGATGTTTTCGATGTCATTTTGCTTATCTTGTTCCGAAGTTTTAAGATTTCCTGTACACCTGTAAAACTCAATAAAATCTTTTGAAAATTTTTTTTTTATTAAGATAGAGACACAGGCTGGACAGCTAACCCCAAGATCTCAACTAAAGCTTCCCTCCCATCACCAAGTTGCAAGTATTCTCAATTTAGAGGTGGAATACTTCTGTTCTCTCAGATCTCCAAATGCTATGTCATCTCACGGGGATTAACCCTTCCAAGCCAAGCATAAAAACTAAATTACTATTGCTATTATTCTCGCTCTTTTGGACCTCATCCATAACTCACCATCATAAGTAAAGACAGCGATACAGGTCTGCCACCTAAACCCAATAACTCAACTGTGGCGTCCTTCCCATCAACTAGTTGCAAAACTTCTCAGTCCAAAGGGGAACACTTCTATTCTAAAGATCTCCAAGCTCATATCATATATAGTAACCCTGCAGAGAATCTCAAATCCTAATGCTTTTACTCTTGTTCTTTTGGATCTTATCCATAACTCATGGTTATGAGTTAAGACAGAGACACAGGCCAGACAGCTAACCCCAAGAACTCAGCTAGAGCTTTCCCCCCCCCCCCCCCCCCATCAACCATTTGCAAAATGTCTCAATCTGGAGGTGGAACACTTCTATTCCAAAGTTCTTTCAGATCTCCAAACACTGTGTCTTCTCACAGAGAATAACCCTCCTAATCCCACCCAGAGAAAAGTAACTCCTGTTTTTTCTACTCTCGTTCTTTTGGACCTCATCCATAGCTCACGATCATAAGTTAAGACAGAGATATCGGCTTGCCGCCTAAACCCAAAAACTCAACTGTAGCTTCCCTCCCAGGAACCAGTTGTGAAACTTCTCAATCCAAAGGTGGAAAATGTCTATACTGAAGTTCCCTCAGATCTCCAAACTCTGTGTCATCTCACAGAAAGTATACCCACTAAGTCAGCAAGGATACCAATTTTTGCTGCTTCTACTCTCATTCTTTTGGATCTTATAGATAGCTACTAGCCATAAATCAGGATAGAGAGACAGACTGGTCAGCTAACCCCAAGAGCTCAAACCAGGGCAAGGGGAAGACAGGGCAGACCTCATGGTGTAGTAGAAAATCCAGGGCTTTAATAAACAATAGTAAAATATATACTGACAAAAGTGGTATTAATAGCGCATATAGTCCAAAGGAAACAAGCCCACCACATCACAAAACAATCCCAATGATCCGCCACAGCTTCCGGAGGCGGCTGACAGGGGAGAGGCTGCCCGAAATGCCGGGCTTCTCCACTCCCGCTTGGCTTTCTTGCTTCCAAAGGACAGCACCCGATGGATGGTGGTCCCCTCATTTCGAGGACTCAGGGCTGAAGAGTGAAGAAGCCCGGCATTTCATGCAGCCTCTCACCTGTCAGCCAGCTCCACAGCGGTCCAGATGCTGTGGCTGCTTTTCCTTCCATCTCATTGTTTGGTGATGTAGTGGGCTTGTTTCCTTTGGACTATATGCGCTTTTAATACAACTTTTGTGACTATATATTTTACTATTGTTTAATAAGGCCTTGGATGTTCTACTACATCATGAGGTCTTCACTGTCTTCCCCTTGCCCTAGTTTGTGTTTTACAGGTGGAGTTCCCTCTCCCTGATGTCAACGGCTCTTAGTCAGGCATCTCCAATCTTTCTAAAGAAAGGGCCAGCTTACTGTCCTTCAGACTTTAGGGGGGGTGGACTGTGCCCAGTGGGGGCTCTCCCTAAGCTCTCAGAACTTCAGGCCTTCCTGGCAGGGGAGAGGCTGCATCAGTCTGGGCGGTTGGACAGGGTTGAGAGAAAAGCCAGTGGTGAATGTGCTCCTGGAGTGGCAGTCCAGGGGTGCCATAGCTCGCACAAGTGTTGAGGGACACTTTGAGTTTTGGCACTTTGGTCACTTTACTACACACACTTTTTTTGCACCTGCCTCTAGGGCCGAGCCTTTTGGCTAGGACCAGAGGATTTTTTGATTCCTGGCCAAAGGGCCGGCCATTGTGATACACAACGGTCACTTTCACTTCTCCCACCTTCCTTCTCCCCACTTTCTTTTTATTTATCCCCGTGTTTGTCACTTTTATGTATTTACTTTTGTTGGTTGTTAGACGTTTGTCACGGTGTGGGTCCTCTGGCCTACCCTGAACATCTTGGGAGGGGGGTGGGCATGGCCTTCTGGCTTAGTCCACCCTTCTTAATGGGGTCTCCCTTTGGGGGAGCCCCACTTAGTACTTGGGTGGGTCTGTTTCAGCAGACCCTCCAGAGAAAGGGGTCCATCTGGCCTTGGTCAGATGGACCTAGTGAGTACCTCAGTCCCCATCAGGAGCCTAACGACCCGGGGGATCAGGGTAAGGTCCTTCCTAGTGAAGGACAGTGTAACACCTGTTGCACGTTTTGTGTCACTCTTTATGTGTGTGCACTTTTTTTGGCACCGGGTTGAGTTTTTGGGTGTGTTTCACACGCCACTGGCTCTTCAAAAAAAAAAAAGTGGGAGTAAACAATGCCTGATCTTTGGTATTAGGGGGAGAAATAGTTGGCGTCAATGGGAGGAATAGTGCCCCATCGTTGGTGTCAGTGGAAGGAATAGTGCCCGAATGTTGGATGTCAGTGGCATGCATAATGCCTCAAGGGCCGGATAAAGGCAAGCAAAGGGCTGCATTTTAGAGATCACTGCTCCTAGTTATGAGTGTTTTTTTTGTCTAGTGTTTGGGCTACCTGCTCATATAGTTCTATTTTTCTTTTGTTATTTATTGATGCAGACAGTGTCATACGTTATACATCTTACCTATTTGGATAGTGTCCTAAGGGCACTGTGGCTTATCCCAGGGGGGAGTGCAGTGTTGTGAGCCCAAGCTGAAGCTTCCTTAACATCAATGAGTTGCAAAACTTCTCAATCCAAAGGCAGAACACTTCTATTCTGAAATTCTCCCAGATCTTCAAACTCTGGGTCATCTCACAGAGAGTAAAGCCTAGTACACACGACCAAGAATCTCGTCAGGAAAAAAAAACGTAGTTTTTCCCTGACGAGATTCTTGACAAGAATCTTGTCCCAGCCGAGTGTACACACGCTCGATTCAAAAGAACCACCGTTCTTTTGAATGGAACGAACGCGGTGACGTCATTGACTACGACGCGCATGCGTCTAAGTCATTTCGAGCATGCGCGGGTTTCCACGGCGACAGGTAAGCGTACACACTCTCGGGTTTCTCGTCAGGAAACAGGCCGACGAGAATCCCGATGAGAAAATAGAGAGCAGGTTCTCTATTTTTCTCGTCGAGATTCTGCCCAGTTTTCTTGACGAGAAACCTGAAAGCCTCGTACACACACACGGTCTACTCGGCAAGAAAGCTCTGCTAGCAATTTTCTTGCTGGTTCTTGCCGAGAAAACCGGTCGCGTGTACGAGGCTTTACCCCATTAAGCCTGCAGAGAAACCTAATTCCAGTCGCTCCTACTCTCGTTTTGTTAGGACCATAACCAAAGCCTGATAAAGAGTAAACTGGCCCTTTGTTTAGAAAGTTTGGAGACCCCTGGACTACAGAATAGTAATTTGGCCAAACCCTAAGGCAAAAATGGTGCAAAAATCATCCTGACTAGTGGAAGCTGAGTTTTCGGACCTGGGATTTTCTTGTGTCCATCAGCAAGGACAGGTAAGAACAATATAGTTACAAGTGATTTTTTATTACAAAACGTTTATTATAGATCCATGTAGGCAATTTTCATTCTTGTGTCTGTATGAACTGCCTGCTAACTCAGTGAAGATGCGTTCTCGGGAACACAGCACACTATGTATGTTATAAATGTCCTTACAGTGATTATGTGATGCCTTCTCACAAGAGTTTGAGTCCATCTTTTATAGGTTTGTCTCAAAAAGGCCACCACCAAGGGAGAAAAACCATGATTACCAATTCTTCACCTAATGCCGCGTACACACGGTCGGAATTTCCGCCAGCAAAAGTCCGATGTGAGCTTTTGGTCGGAAATTCCGACTGTGTGTATGCTCCATTGGACTTTTGCTGGCGGAATTTCAGCCAGCAAAAGATTGAGAGCAGGTTCTCAATTTTTCCGACGGGAAAAATTCCAAACGTCTGTGGCAATTCCGACATGCAAAATTCCGATGCATGCTCGGAAACAATTCGACCCATGCTCGGAAGCATTGAACTTAATTTTCTCGGCTCGTCGTAGTGTTGTACGTCACCACGTTCTTGACGGTCGAACTTTTGTGTGACCGTGTGTATGCAAGCCAAGCTTGAGCGGAATTCCATCGGTAAAACCATCCAAGGTTTTTCCGACGGAATTTCCGCTCGTGTGTACGGGGCATAAGACTAAAAAAGATCTGTCCTTCATATCCAGAGCCAATGGTCTTATCATGGTAAGAGCTAAAAATATTTCTGTGAAGCTAATCTGAAAGTGGCCTATCACCAATTTTGAATGCATATAAGATAGAATTGAGCAGTAGGAACTGGTCCTTATTTCAGACAGACATCAAAAGTTTATGAAAGGCTTCTTTGGTTCATGACAGGCCTCTTGGGTATTGCGAATTTAAGGACACAGGAGAGGTGGTCTACATATACGACTTTGGTCTCATGATTGCGTTACAGGGTGTACAAATTTAAGAAAAGCCTCATGGCATGGACCTATGACTATCGGATGAGCTTTGGGAGTATATGATATGACAAGGTCCCTGGAACAAGCCTGGACAGGCCATATCGAGATAACATTGGCCTTATTTATTTGCTTTGAGCTTTAGAACTATGGGGCTGTTTAACTTGACTTGGAGAGGTCCATGTGAGAACACATGGTCCTTACAATCACATGAAGGCTCTAATAAGCACATAGGACTAGGCTTTTTTTTAATGTCAATGATTCAACACACATGGGTAGTATGTAGATTGGCTGAGTCAAGAAAAATGGTCACCTTTCCTATCAACAAGTGACAGGTGCTCTTTACGAAACCCTTTGCATTACATATGTAAATGTTCACTCTTCATGGAAACCCACACTTCTACATGACCTATTTCCCACACACACATTGAGTTAGAGTCATCTACTGTTTGTGAGTTCTCTGATGTCGAACGAGATCAGACTTCTGAGTAAAACTTCTGCTGCAGTCAGGGCAGGGAAAGGGTTTCTCCCCCCTGTGAAGTCTCTGATGATATATCAGACTGGCCTTCTGCATGAACCTCTTCCCGCACTCCATACAGAAGAACGGCCGCTCCCCAGTGTGGACCCTCTGGTGGTTGATAAGCATTGTTCTGTGCGCAAAACGCTTGCTGCAGTCCGTGCAGGCGAAAGGCTTCTCGCCGGTGTGAATTCTCTGGTGGGTGACCAGATCGGACTTCCCGATGAAGGACTTCCCACATTCATCGCAGGAAAACGGCTTGTCACCGACGTGAATTCTGAGGTGGTAGACCAGATCAGACCTCTGCACAAAACATTTCCCGCACTCGGGGCAAGGAAAAGGGTTCTCGTCGGTATGTATCCTCCTATGCCGGATCAGCACTGACTTCCGTGTGAATTTTTTTCCGCAGTCTGAGCAAGGGAAGGGCTTTTCTCCCGCGTGCACGTTTTTGTGCAGAGCCAGGTCGGACTTCTGGGTGAAACATCTGTCGCAGTGCGGACACGCGAAAGGCTTCTCTCCCGTGTGGATCCTCTGATGCCTCGCTAGGTCTGATTTCTGGGTGAAGGCTCTTCCGCAATCCGGACAGCAAAATGGCTTCTCCCCTGTGTGAATGCGCCGGTGCGCTATAAGGTTGGCCTTATGGCTAAGGTTTTTCCCACAGTCAGGACAGGGGAAGACTTTTTTCCGTCTACAGTTAGTGGGAGGAGCAATGGGGCTGGGGAGTTTGATGGAATTAGTGGGGATAGGCAAAATGCTTGCAGAGCAAAGGACGATCTGGATATTCTGAGCGACACTGTTTTCTTCAGGAGGCACCAGTGCAATGTCATTATGTTCTATTTTACAGTTGTCTGGAGATGGAGCAAGGCACACTTCCAAGATGTCCTCATTTTTGTGTCCATCTGTGGGAAAACAAAGCAAAATATAAAGTATAAGGATTTCTTGTGAAAAAAATAAAATAAAGTATAAGGTAAAACCACGCAACTGCATTTCACTTTTAGTGTCAGCAAGTTTTGAAGCCCAATTTTGGCCAACTCTACCAGATACTAGACACCCTTGATTTTATTCTACAAATTGCTTAAGATGACCCTCTCTCTTGACAAATTTATCTTATTTTGATCCAACCAGGTTACCAAGTAGTCTTCTTACCAATCCCTAGATCAACTGGAGCCAACTCTTCCTTAACAGTCACTGGTATCGCAATCTCTTCTTCTTTAACAATTATATTAAGTTCGCGGAAGTCCATGGCAGCGTTATACGAATCAGGACTTGGACTTCTCTCTGGTGGGTTCCTGTCAATGGATCCATCTGTAGGAAAGAAACACACAATCTGAGAAAATCATTTCTAAGTGTTTATAACAGGGATATGCAATTAGCGGACCTCCAGCTATTGCAGAACTACAAGTCCCATGAGGCATAGCAAGACTGACAGCAACAAGCATGACACCCAGAGGCAGAAGCATGATAGGACTTGTAGTTTTTCAACAGCTGGAGGTCTGCTAATTGCATATCTCTGGTTTATAAGATGATCGGGGATCTAGGTTGACCCTCCGTACTGCTCCATACTTTACAAAAAAATCTCTTACCCAGCTGATTCTCCATCTTGGAGTCCTTGTAGAGATCCTTGTGTCCTTCTAGATCCTTCCACTCCTCCATGGAGAAATAGACAGTGACCTCCTGACACCTAGAGTCAGGAACACAAAATGATACAGTCACTATCCAGACACAACCCTTGTCTGTCTATCAACAGTTAGAGCACTTCATGCAAGCTGCTAAATACCATTGCTAATTCCATTCAGACAGTCTTGTGATCCAGAACCCCACCACCACCCATTAAATTGCGCATAAAGCCCCCTGGACCTTCACTCCTGCAGGTTACTAGATTTACTCTCTTGGTTAGAGGGCTGGAGGAAGAAGAGAGATCCACGACAGCATACTTCTGTTTGGGATCTCCCTCTAAGAACCGAAGGCCAAGAGGCTGAGAATTCATTGAAAGGAACATCCCAATGAATCCTTAGCCTCCTATGCACTGCTTCTAAAGGCCCGTACACACGGTCGAACTTTTTGCCAACAAACTTCAAAATGAGCAAGTTTTTCAAAAAATCCGACCGTGTGTACACGCTCCATTGGACAAACATTTTCGGTTTTCATCGGACAAAAGTTCGCTCTGCAAATGGACAAACGTTTCGGCAACAAAAGTCTTACGGTGCAAAGTCCAATTGTGTGTACAGAAATCCATTGGACTTTTGTCCGAAGTACAAATACGCATGCCCAGAACCAATGTTAAAATCAACCAACAATAGCAGAAGTTGACCAAAGGGTGGCGGAAAAGAGCAGAAAAACCACGTGATGTTGGGAAAGTTTGCAGAAATGTCCTGGCGTGTGTATGCTATGGGTGTGCCCGGCCAACTCCCTTCAGGACAAAAATCCACAAAAAAGTTTTTTGGAAGTCCGACCGTGTGTACGAGGCTTTAGAAGAGATCCTAAATGAAAGTAAGCTGTCCAGTTCTGTCCCCTCTACTCCCGTCTTCTGACCTCCACAGAGCTCCTCCACCAGTACAGATGCGCAAAATTTGCTGGAGTTATAACCAGGTTACTAGATTTCCTCTATTGGTGAGAGTGCTGGAGGAAGAAGAGAGCCCAGAGAGATCTGGACAGCTGACTTCTGTTTGGGATCTCCCTCTAAGAACCAGTGGCCAGGAGGCTGATAATTCACTGAAAGCAACCTCTCAATTAATTCTCAACCTCCCATCCACTGGTCCTTAGAAAGGAGATACTAAAGTAAGACATCCAGTGCCGCTACCTCCCCTCCTTTCTCTCGGTCTTCACAGAGCTCTTCCACCAGCACAGATGGACCAGATTACAAAAAGATCTTAACAGATTTGCTGGAGTTATAACCAGGTTACACCATTTTCTCTCTTGAAGAGAAGCTTGGAGGAAGAAGGGGGGATCCAGAGAGATCTGGGTTTGTAGCCCAATCCATCTGTGCTGGCGGAGGCACTCTGTGCAGACCAAGAGCTGGGAGGAGAAAGAGTGGCACTGAAAGGCTAAATTCTGCTTGGGTTTCCTCAAAAAAAACTGTTGGTTGGGAGTCTTCCGCTTGGGATCCCTCAAAGAACCAGTTGGTTGGGAGTCTTCCACTTTGGATCCCTCAAAGAAACCAGTTGGTTGGGAGGCTTCCACTTGAAATCTCTCAAAGCACCAGTTGGTCAGGAGGCTTCCACTCGGGATCCTTCAAAGAACCAGTTGCTCGGGAGGCTTCCGCTTGGGATCCCTCAAAGAAACCAGTTGATTGTGAGGCTTCTGCTTGGGATCTCTCAAAGAACCAGTTAGTTGGGAGGCTTTCACTTGGGATCCCTCAAAAAATCAAGTGGCTTCCGCTTGGGATTTCTCAAAGAGCCAGTTGGTCAGAAGGCTTCTGCTTGGGGTCCCTCAAAGAACCAGTTGGTCAGGAGGCTTCCGCTTGGGATCCCTCAAAGAACCAGTCGGTCAGAAGGCTTCCGCTTGGGATACCTCAAAGAACCAGTTGGTCAGAAGGCTTCCGCTTGGGATACCTCAAAGAACCAGTTGGTTGGGAGGCTTCTGCTTGGGATACCTCAAAGAACCAGTTGGTCAGGAGGCTTCCGCTTGGGATACATCAAAGAACCAGTTGGTCAGAAGGCTTCCGCTTGGGATACCTCAAAGAACCAGTTGGTTGGGAGGCTTCTGCTTGGGATACCTCAAAGAACCAGTTGGTCAGGAGGCTTCCGCTTGGGATACCTCAAAGAACCAGTTGGTTGGGAGGCTTCTGCTTGGGATAGCTCAAAGAACCAGTTGGTTGGGAGGCTTCTGCTTGGGATCCCTAAAAGAACCAGTTGGTTGGGAAGTTGGCAAAAACTTGTAATGCAACAAACACTGCGGCAAGCTGCGAGGCATGCAAGTTCCCAATTACAGTGGTCACGTGATTGGGAAGTCTCACCCCCTCCCCGCCAAGTTAAAGGGGAAGAGGTTGATAAGGGTATGTAAACTCAAACAATGGACTTCTCTAATTCCCCCCCCCCCCCCCCGTTTGGTCTGTTGATTATACCATTGAAGATATTTTGTTATATCTGTTCAAGAAAAGAAAAAAACACCAGTTGATCCTGCCAGAAATCTGATAACTTCCTGTGCTGGACTGTTATCAGCTACTCTGTTCTCTGAGGACTACAGAACCCCCCTCCCCCTATGATGTGGACATCGGGAGAGGGGCATGTTTTTGTTGTCCTGATACAGAGAGGTAAATGAGCCTTGTCACCCTAGGACATAATGGGGTGTATTTATCAAAAAAAAAATCATCCTAAGCTATTCATGCGCTGTGCGAATGGGGGGCAAAAAATCTAATCTTATTAGGCTATTTTCTCTCCAGGTTGGATGTTATTCACTGATACTGAATAGCATGAACCAGGAAAATACTGCATGATGGCCACCAGATGGTGCTGACGACCACAGCAAATGTCAGCTCCATCTAGTGGCCATACTGCGGCATTGTCCTGATTCATGCTATTCCGTATGAATGAAGAACGTTTGACCTGGAGAAAAGAAAAGCCTAATAACATTTGATTTTGTTTTGGCTTTGAAGAGGCCCTGTCACCAACTTTGACACGCTTACAATTCCTTCCATAAATGATTTCTAATGGTGAATGACCGTGCTAGAAGGTTGGATCACACTAGGAACAGTCAATGCCCCAGCAGAGCCCCCCCCCCCCTCCGCTTTTGGGAGGTTAGGATTACTGTCTGTGCTGGCCCAGCTCCTCCTCTCCGCCCTACATCTTATATGGAGCTGCCGAAGGAGGAGCAAAGGGGAATGCTACTTGAGTGACAGCTGTGAGGCTGCCAACATTACGTCTGGTTACTGTCTGTGCTGGCCCAGCTCGTTCACCCTGACCTATGTAACCTTATATGGAGCTGCCGGGGGAGGAGCAACAGGGAAATACTACTTGAGCGCATTAAATACATTAAACACGCATATAATCTTATGGGGGGAGAGCTGTTGTTGAAATTAATGACCCAGTGAGAGTCTTTCTAGGCATTGTTTACATAGTAAGCAGCGCCCAATGCCATTTGCACCCCCGAGGCGGCACAGCATGGGTCTCCTGGCAACCAATGAGCATGGCAGCTGTTGCTGACCTGTATATCACACACAGGGGACACCATGTCCTGTAGCAGGTATACAGCCCATCACCCACTGTATGGAAGGTCTGCACAATACACAACCCCCCTCCCTTCACCATCTCCATCCACATTATAGATTATTATCAGCATACAAAGCCCCAAGAACCCCCCCACTGTACACACAGCACAGCTCTCACCTGATCACTCCCACCAGAAATCCCCTCCCCCAGCCCTGATTGGAAGAAGGAACACAAACACAGCATCCAGAAATGTCTCCAGTACAAGGAGGCGGCCATGTTATTGTAGCCCGGAAGTCACGCTCTGACTGCAACTCCCACAATCCCTCGGGGCTGCAGACTGGAGCTTCCACTCTAAACAGGAAACATGTGGCCTCCACTCAACGTTTTTTTTTTTTTTCAATCAACTTTAATGCAACAAACAACCAAGAGACACAACTGGAGGTCATATGTTTCCTGGGACGTCTGCATTTCCGGTCATATGCTTCTCATGCAGAGTGGAGCTCCATTAGCTGCAGACAGACACTGTTGATATTTTGGTTTTGTTCTTATTTACTGAGTGGGGGGAGGTTTGCAGACACACCTACTGTTGGTCGTTTGTCGGCGGGCGCACAGCGGCGACCAAAACCATTTTTGGTAAGTTTTGTCATTTCTGTTTAAGCCTTGTCCTTATGTTACCTTTCTAAACCTGGATTTGTTGTCTTTTAACTGCTTCAGCCCTGGAAGATTTACCCTCCTTCGTGACAGGCCATTTTATGTGATTCAGCACCGCGTCACTTTAACTCATAATTGCGCGGTCGTGCGACGTTGTACCCAAATAAAATTTATGTCATTTTTTTTCCCGACAAATAGAGCTTTCTTTTGGTGGTATTTGATCACCTCTGCGTTTTTTTTGCGCTATAAACAAAAATAGAGCGACAATTTTGAAAATTGTTTTTAAAAATAATATATATATATATATATATATATATATATGTAGCACAACCCCCGCAGGAGCTGCTGGTTTGATTTTGGGTCTGCACTCTGCCTGTCAACCCCAGAACTTTGTCCCCCCCCCCCCCCCCCCTGGCACAACTGGACAATGATATAAATGTGGAACCCAATAGCAGAGGGGACCACAACAATACCACACTGTAATATATATATAGTTATTGTTACCTTGGCACTGGACACCTGGTTCACAGCTGAGATAGACAGACAGAGTCCCACACAGGTAGTACTTAAAAGCGGAGGTTCACCCAAAATATTAACATTAGCTTATCCTGATCAGTGCACCATATACATACAGTGGGGCAAAAAAGTATTTAGTCAGCCACCAATTGTGCAAGTTCTCCCACTTAAAGCGGTTGTATACCGCAAAACTTTTTTTTTTGGTTAACCTGCAAGGCAAAGGTATAATGAGCTAGTATGACTAGCATACTAGCTCATTATCAATCACTTACCTTAGATCGAAGCCCCCGCAGCGGTCCTCGGACGCGTCCTCCGTCGAATCCATGATACCCGGAGTGACTTCCGGGTATCGCCGCTCCGGTGCTGTGATTGGCCGGAGCGGCGATGACGTCACTCCCGCACATGCGCGGGGAACGGCACGATCCCCGCGCATGCGTGAACTACCGGCAGTGTACGGCAGGCTCCCATTCAAGAGCCGCCGCGCTCAGTGCGCCTGCACCGTTATCTATGGCGCGCATGCGCCGTAGATAGCGGTACAGTTCTTTTTGCAAATATCTCCGAGACTGTGTAGGTCTCGGAGATATTACAAGCACCTACAGGTAAGCCTTAATGTAGGCTTACCTGTAGGTGCTTGTACAAAATGTGGGTATACAACCACTTTAAAAAAGATGAGAGAGGCCTGTAATTGTCATCATAGGTATACCTCAACTATGAGAGACAAAATGTGGAAACAAATCCAGACAATCACATTGTCTGATTTGGAAAGAATTTATTTGCAAATTATGGTGGAAAATAAGTATTTGGTCACCTACAAACAAGCAAGATTTCTGGCTCTCACAGACCTGTATCTTCTTCTTTAAGAGGCTCCTCTGTCCTCCACTCATTACCTGTATTAATGGCACCTGTTTGAGCTTGTTATCAGTATAAAAGACACCTGTCCACAACCTCAAACAGTCACACTCCAAACTCCACTATGGTGAAGGCCAAAGAGCTGGCGAAGGACACCAGAAACAAAATTGTAGATCTACACCAGGCTGTAACAAAAGGAAAAGTGATCACTCAATGAAAGTAGAATAGGAGTGGAAGAACCGCCGCTATACTGCACGCGGTTACAAGTGATCCCTATCTATGGCACTACAAGTGGGATTATATACACCACTCTCCTGTAACTCAGTCAACTATGCTGGTAGGCAAGTGCCCTCTCACCCGGCTGGAGGCCTCGGATCCCCGTCAGATAAGATGTCGCCGGTTTGCCGCGTGGCCGCTCACAAGGTGCAGATGGACGGTCGCAGATGCTGTGGAGCATAGCGCGGTCCCCTCTCTGGCTCAGTCAGCGATGCGGTCCACAAGGATCCCTCCCGTCGGCGACCCGCTCTCCAACTTTAGGCCCAGGCTTTTTGCAGGCCTAGGCGCGCTCACAGCAGGCCTCTTGCCTGTTGAAGATGGCGTCCAGAGAGAGCGTGCTGAGGCCTCACTCGTCTGTTATATAGGATTTCCCAACAGGCTGTGCGGTGGCGCACTGTTTTCTGGTAGCACAGTGGCACTGTGGGTATTGTAGTCTCAATCCAACCCACGGCAATAGAGTCACTTCCTCTCTCACTACAATGCCCACCATGCTTTCCACCATAGTGCGACTGGACTGAACGAACTTCAATGTCACAAAATAAACAAACCCTAGAGGGAGCCAACCTCATTATAGGAACACAACGTAATCTTTAGGATACTTTAGATAATAACCCCTTGCTACATATATAAAACACATCCAATAAGAAATTGTAAAAAATCGAATTTCTTTATCAGTTTAGGCCAATATGTATTCTTCTACAGATTTTTGTTTAAAAAAAAAAAAAAAATCTCAATTAGCGTAAATTGATTGGTTTGGTTTGCGCAAAAGTTATCACGTCTACAAACTATGGGATAGATTTATTCATTTTTATTTCTTTTTTTACTGGTAATGACGGCGATCAGCGACTTATAGCGGGTCTTTAATATTGCGGAGGACAGTCGGACACTAAGTGATGCTTTTTTGGGACCAGTGACGCTAATACAGTGATGAGTGCTAAAAAAAATATATATATATTCACTGTCACTGTACTAATGACACTGGCTGGGTAGGGGTTAACATCCCATCAGGGGCGATCCAAGGGTTAACAGTGTCCCTAGGAAGTGTTTGTGTATACAGTGTGGGGGAGGTGGTTTTACTAGGAGGGAAGATATGGATCCTAGAAGTGATCCATGTAAACATCCCTTGTAATAGGAATAGGGCATGACAGGTCCTCTTTATGGCAAGATGTGGGGTCTATGAGATCTCACATCTCTCCTCCATTCTGGAAAGATTAAGATAAGAAAAAAAAAAAGAACGATTTCTTTCTTTCCAGCCGAGTTCTCGGCTTTGTTTACTTCCGCTGGCCGGACGTGACATCATAACGGCGTGCCCGGGCCTCTCTATGATCAACATCCGGCGGCGGTGGATTACGATCAAGCGGCTGAACTGCCACTATGATTGTCCTTGTGGTGCAGAGAATCGCCGGCTGTACAAGATATCTGAATGATGCCTGCAGCTGCACCCATCATTCGATATCCCTGCTGAAAGTCCAGGACGTCATATGACGGCCTTGGGCTGGAAGGGGTTAAATAGGTAGATCGCCATTCTGATTCCCTGCCTAACGATCGGCGGGTGCCGGAGGACATCCGCAGATCAGTTCCTGCTGTGTATAATCACAGTGAGAACAATCCGCCGGCGACGTACATGCGCGCCCCCGTACCCGGAAGTGTCGGATCACGTGTATATATTATCCCCTTCACGCCGAGTGTACGCATATATGCGGCCTCGGCTTTCGGGGGTTATACCGGGATGATGCCCGCAGCTGCAGGCATCATCTCGGTACCGTTGTTTAGAGCGGGCGATTGGCTATCCAGGCATAACAACCGATGCGGCTAAAAGCCGCTCGATTGTTATACCGGAGAGGACATCCCCCCCCCCCTCCCGCCGGGAGACCCGATCCGCAATCCGGCACTTCCGGCGCCTGGAGAGAGACTGGCATGAAGCCGTAAATGGCTTTGTGCCAGTCTCCTGAATGTAAACACGGAAGTGATGTCACAACCGCCAATGGTGCCGGATTTAAAAAAATATACAGTATTCAGAATCGCAGTTTTTGGCGACCGGAATACTTTGAAGTGTAAAGGAGGGATTTGGGATCTTTTAGACCTCCGATCCCTCCATAAAGAATACCTGTCACCACCTATTACTGTCACAAGGGATGTTTACAGAAATAAAAGTGATCCAATTTTTTTTTTTTTTTTTAAACACAATTTAATAATGTAAAAATAAATAAGACATTTTTTTTATTTTTCAAAGCGCCCCCGTCCCCGCGAGCTCGCGCAGCAAAGAAAACTCATACGGAAGTCGCGCCCGCATATGTAAACGGTGTTCAAATCACACATGTGAGGTATCGCCGCGATCGTCAGAGCGAGAGCAATAATTCTAGCCCTAGACCTCCTCTGTAACTCTAACCTGGTAATCGTAAAAAAAAAAATTTAAGCGTCGCCTATGGAGATTTTTAGGTACCGTAGTTTGTTGCCATTCCACGAGTGCGTGCAATTATAAAGCATGACATGTTTGGTATCTATTTACTCGGCGTAACATCATCTTTCACATTATACAAAAAAATTAGGCTAACTTTACTTTTTCATTTTTTTTAAATTCATGAAAGTTAATTCTTCCCAAAAAGTTGCGTTTAAAACACTGCTGCACAATAACCGTGTGATATAAAATATTGCAACAATCACCATTTTATTCTCTAGATTCTCTGCTAAAAAATATATATATATAATATTTGGGGGTTCTAAGTAATTTTCGAGCAAAAAATACGGATTTTAACTTGTAAACACCAAATGTCATGTTTTTTATTTATTATTTTAAATTAAATTTATTTTATTTATTTTTTATTATTTTTAATTTACATTTTTTTTTTTTTTTTTTTTTTTTTTTATTTAAAGTATACTTAAAGGCAAAACTTTTTTTTTTAGTTTTGGACAGAGTGGAGAGGGATTAGAACCCCTGTCAGTTTTTATTGTTGTTTGTGCCCCCGTAAGGAAGATTCACCCTCCTCTATTTGTCCTGTTTGCCATTAACAGGAAGTGAGAGGAAATCCTGGCAAGTTAAGGGAATTCCTTGGGGACCCCCCAGGTCAACAGAACTAGTGTCCCCATTGGAAGATTTCCCTTCTATTACTTTTCTGGGGACAACCCAAAATTTGTAATTTTCTTTACTTTCATAAATAAAACTCCCAAATTTTGGGTTGTCCCCAGAAAAGTAATAGAGGGGAAATCTTCCAATGGGGACACTAGTTCTGGTGACCTGGGGGGTCCCCAAGGAATTCACTTAATTTGCCAGGATTTCCTCTCACTTCCTGTTCGGCTATGGCACAGGAAGTGAAGGGAAATCTCCGCAAATGGGACACAGATGGAGAAAAATAATCGGAAAGGTTCTAACCCTTCCTTACTCTATCCAAAAAAAAAAAGCCTATACTTCTACTTTAGGCTCTGTTCACATCTAGGCGTATGGGGGGTGTGACAATCGCGGTAAAATTGCGCAAAAAGAATTGCAGGTCGCCCAAAAAAAGCTCATGTACTTCTTTCGGGCGACAGGCCTCCCACGATTCTGTTTGCGCGTTTTTACCGTGATTGTCGCCCGATGGATCGTGGGAAAATCGCACCGCTTTTCCCACTAATAGACGGGCAACGCACCGGAAACGCACGGGCGTCCCTGCGATTTGCCGCGTATGAATGGAGCCTTAAGCTTACATTTTTGGTGATGATGGAAGTTCATGTTTATGTTGGAAGAAGAATGCAGTCCATGTCTCTAAGCACCATTTTATTGTCCTTTTTGCCATCTAACAGGGCCAAGGTTGAGACACACACATGGATCTCCACGTAAAAAAAGTATTACGGTTCAAAGGTATGTTGGCATTAAAACTTTATCATTTTAAAATCATATACAGTATTTTCTTGTGTAAATATTATACCTGGCACTTAAAGTGGGAGTAAACTCTTTGAGAATTTTTTTTTTTTCCTCCTGCAAGGCAAAGGCATAATGTGCTAGTATGCACCACATACTAGCACATTATGAAGGACTTACTTCAAAACGAAGCCCTCCAGCAGGACACTGTCACCACTGCAGAGGCTTCCATCTTCACCCGGTTTTCCTTCCGGGTTAGCGGGCTGCGGCTGCTTCGTGATGACGTCAGTCCCGCGCATGCACACAGCTGTGAAGGAACAGCACTGGTATGCTGGTGACGTCGCCGGCTGCTGCTCGCTAGAATATCTCCCCAACTGTGCATGTTTTATATTCATTCTATCTGCAAGTAAGCTTTATCCACTTGACCTCTGGAAGATTTACCCCCCCCCGCCCCTTCATGACCAGGCCCTTTTTGTGATGCGGCACTGCGTTATTTTAACCACTTCAGCCCCGGAAGATTTGGCTGCTCAATGACCAGAGCGTTTTTTGCAATTCGGCACTGCGTTGCTTTAACTGACAATTGCGCAGTCGTGCGACGTTGTACCCAAACAAAATTGACATCCTTTTTCCCCCCACAAATAGAGCTTTCTTTTGGTGGTATTTGATCACCTCTGCGGTTTTTATTTTTTGCGCTATAAACAAAGAGCGACAATTTAAAAAAAATTCAAATCGTTTTTACTTTTTGCTATAATAAATATCCCCAATTTTTTTTTAAAAAAGCAATTTTTTTCCTCAGTTTAGGCCGATATGTATTCTTCTACATATTTTTGGTAATAAAAATTGCAAAAAGCCTATATTAATTGGTTTGCACAAAAGTTATAGCATCTACAAAATAGGGCATAGATTTATGGCATTTTTATTATTATTTTTTTTTTTTACTAGTAATGGCCGTGATCTGCTATTTTTTGATTTTATTTTATCGGGACTGCAACATTACGGCGGACACGTCGGACACTTTTGACACATTTTTGGGACCATTGCCATTTATACAGCGATCAGAGCTATAAAAATGCACTGATTACTGTGTAAATGTCACTGGCTGGGAAGGGGTTAACACTAGGGGGCGAGCAAGGGGTAAACTGTGTTCTCTAATATGTGTTCTAACTGTAGGGGGAAGGGACTCACTATAGGAGATGACAGATCATGGTTCCCATCTTGTAGGAACTCACGATCTGCATCTCCTCTCCTCTCAGAACAGGGATGTGTGTGTTTACACACACACACACACGTGCGTCCCTGTTCTTCCTCTCGTGCCCATGATCGCTCGTGGCCGGCGGTCATCGTGACCACCGTTCACAAGCATCGGCAACCCCGCTGTGCAGCGGGAGCGCGCCCGCTATCCCGCTTAAAGGAACCGACGTACAGCTACGACGGTCCGCGGCGAACGAGCCAACCTGCCGCAGTATAATGACGGCGGCTGGTCGGCAAGCGGTTAACTGACAATTGCGCAATCGTGCGACGCTGTACATAAATAAAATTTATAGAAATTTCTTCCCACAAATAGAGCTTTCTTTTGGAGAGATTTGATCACTTCTGCGGTTTTTATTTTTTGCGCTATAAACTAAAAAAATAGCAACAATTTTGAAAAAAAAAAAAATATATTTTTTACTTTCTGCTATAAAACATACCCAATAAAAAAAAATTATGTATAAAATATAACATTTCTTCATCAATTTAGGACAATATGTATTCTGCTACATATTTTGGTAAGCAAAAAATTCAGACAAGCGTCTATGGCAGTGGCGGCTGGTGCTCAATTTTTTTTTGGGGGGGGCACAAACAAACTGAAAAAACCCCCCATCAATTGCCGCCACTGTGCCCATCAATTGCCGCCACTGTGCCCATCAATTGCCGCCACTGTGCCCATCAAATGCTGCCAGTGTGCATCCCCCGCCCGCCCGGCACTTACCTGTCTCGGTGGGGCAGCGGGTCACGGCGGCGATGTCCTCCACACTCCTCGATGTCTTCTCCCGTCCTCTATGATTGGACACCTGATAGGCATCCAATCACAGCGCCTGTCGTTTCAGCCAATCGGGTGACAGGTAACAGACCCGAGCACCTGATTGGCTGAGAGGCGGTTCAGTGTTAGGAAAGCAAATGAATATTCACTTTCCTAACACAACGCTGAGTGAACTGCGAGCGCCCAGCATGGCGCCCGCTGTTTAAATTTTTGGACGCCTAATAGAGCCTATGGCTCTAATCAGGTGCTTCCAAAATATACCCCGCCGCTGTAATTCGGGTGCCCGGCGCCCGAAAAGGGGCTGGGCACCTGAATAGGGGGTGGCAGCAGCGACCATGCAATGCATGAATCTATCTATGGTGATGGAGGGGTGGCAGGAGAGAGGGGGTGGCGCCCATGTGCCCCTTATGGATGCACCGCCACTGGTCTATGGACTGGTTTAAACAAAAGTCATAGCGTCTACAACATATGGGATGTATACTTAAACGTTTTTTCTTTTATACTAGTAATGGCAGCAATCAGCGACTTATAGTGGGACTGCGATATTGCTGCGGGAAACCTGACACTAACTGACACTTTGTGGGAACCAGTGACACTAATACAGTGATCAGTGCTAAAACTATGTATTAATGACACTGGCTGGGAAGGGGTTAAACATCTAGGGCAATGGTTCTCAACCTTACTAGTGCCATGACCCCTTGATAAAATTTCCCAAGTTGTGGGAACCCCTAACAGTAAAAATATTTTCGTAGCGTGGGTTGTCAGCACCCAAGGCAAGACAAGTAATTTTGCGCCCCTAGCCCACGGACATTTAGCGCTCCCTGAGTCTCCATTTTAGGATGTACCCCTCTTTTTCTTTGTTCTCGTTTCTTTCCATTTTATCTCTCGCTATCCTAATTTCTTCTTTTTTTTTTTTCCCCCATCCCTCTCTCTAGCCGTCTTTTTTGTTCTTTCTCTTATTCTTTCTCTCCTTTTTCTTTGTTCCTCCCTCTCTTTTCCTCTCCCTTCCATGTAGTGTCTATTTGTATTCCTTCTCTTACTCCTAGGTGGGGTGGGGGGGGGGGTGAGTGGCAGGGAGTTGGGATGAGTGGCAGCGAGTTGGGATGAGTGGCAGCGCTGGTAGGGAATGAGATCAGTGGCAGTGCTGGGGGGGGAGTTCTGATCAGCCAACTTAGGTGTTCTTGATCAAGGTCATCTGCTGATCTGAGAAGAACTTTAGTGGGGACTTTTAATGGCAACTCTAATCACAGGTAGTGTAACTCCGGCTTTGTGGTGTCTCGTAGCAGTCACCAGTCAGCTGACCTCCAGACTCTGCCCCCCCCCCCAGCCATGCCGTGAACTGAATGGGTGGCTGCGGGCTTCAGGAACGGCCCTGCTGGGTGGCTGCAAAAAAGGCTGGGAGAGCAGTGCGGGCTTCAGGAACAGCCCAGGATTTGGTGACCCCTGGCAAATCGTCATTCGACCCCCAGGTTGAGAACCACTGATCTAGGGTGATCAAATGGTTAAATGTGTGCCTAGCCAGTGTTTGCGTGTACTGTGTTTGGTGCTTTCACTAAGGGAAGTGATAGATTTTATTCCCTACTTTGCAGGGGAAAGAAAATCTATCCCTTCCCTCTTGTCAGAAGGAAAATTTGAAAAAGTAGTTCCTGCACTATTTTTGCTGATTTCATAGATATCTGCGCATGAAGTCGCACTGATGTCAGCTGAGTCGCACCTGAAGTCGCTCTGACGTGCAGCTTAGAAATTGTGCAATTTCAAAGTCGGATTCGGTGTGAACCAGGGCTAAAATAAAATGTGCACACTGAGAAAGTTGTATAATTTGGTTGTATTTTATTTGCAGTTTATTTAATATTTTATTTCTCTTACAGACAAAACCATACCCCGGTGCAGGCTACCGTGCCGGCCGGTGGGACATTATCACTGCCACTTCTGTAAAAGAACAATTATACGCAGGATGGATTTGGAAAGGCATTTATTGTTCTGTAAAATTTCTGCAATGCTGAAACCCGCAGCATCCTCTCCAGCGCCGATCCCACCACCTGCAGCATCCTCTCCAGCGCCGATCCCACCACCTGCAGCATCCTCTCCAGCGCCGATCCCACCACCTGCAGCATCCTCTCCAGCGCCGATCCCACCACCTGCAGCATCCTCTCCAGCGCCGATCCCATCATCCACTGCATCCTCTCCAGCGCCGATCCCACCACCCGCAGCATCCTCTCCAGCGCCGATCCCACCACCCGCAGCATCCTCTCCAGCGCCGATCCCATCATCCACTGCATCCTCTCCAGTGCTTTTCCCACCACCCGCAGCGCCCTCTCCAGTGTCAAACCCACAGTCCTCCAAATCTGTGGTAGAACACACATATGCACTGCCACCTGCGCCTGCTACAGCCACAGAATTGCCCGAATTCGTGAATTGCACTCAGTGTAGCCATCGCCTTCTCAGTAAAAACTTGAAAGCACACATGTTGAGAAAGCATTCAGATGTGCACAAAACCATACGCCGGTGCATGCAACCGTGCCGGCCGGTGGGACATTATCACTGCCACCTCTGTAAAAGAACAATTATACGCAGGATGGATATGGAAAGGCATTTATTTTTGTGTGAAGTTTCTGCAGTGCCGAAACCACCACCCGCAGCATCCTCTCCAGAGCCGATACCACCCCCCGCAGCATCTTCTCCAGAGCCGATACCACCCCCCGCAGCATCCTCTCTAGTGCTGATGCCACCACCTGCTACATCCTCTCCAGTGCCGATACCACCACCCCCCGCAGCATCCTCTCCAGTGTCAAGCCCACAATCCTCCAAATCTACAGCTAGAGTAAATGTGACATGCCCTCAGTGTAGCCTTTGTCTTCTCAAAAAAAATTTGAACGTACACATGTTGAGAAAGCATGCAGATTTGCTACAAACTATTACCCGGGCCTGTAATCTACACAGTATAAAATGTTGATGAGACCAATGGCATATTTGCTGCGCAGAGAACTAAGCATGGATTATCCAAGCCAGTACATGAGCAGAGGAAAAACCGGGGGAAAGATCCTGAAAGAATGTCTGCTATATCAGCTGTTGGCTAATCTCAAAAGTATTTGACCTTTTTTATAGTCTCTGTTACTTTGTATATTTGGATGACTCGTGATGTATATTCCTTTTGTGCTTTTGCCTTTTCCTTTTGGATAATAATGGAAAAAAAATTATTGATGATAATAATAAAAAAAAAAAAGATAACCCCATTTCTGAGTCAGTGCTCCACTAACATAACACTTATATTACAAGTATGACGTTAAAATAAAATTATAGATAAAAAAGTATTCATACCCCTTGACATTTTCCACATTTTGTCATGTTACAACCAAAAACATAAATGTATTTTATTGGGATTTTATGTGATAGACCAACACAAAGTGGCACATAATTGTGAAGTGGAAGGAAAATGATAAATGCTTTTCAAATTTTGTTACAAATAAATATCTGAAAAGTGTGGCGTGCATTTGTATATAGTGGAACCAATTACCTTCAGAAGTCACCTAATTAGTAAAAAGAGTCCGCCTGTGTGTAATTTAATCTCAGTATAAATACAGCTGTTCTGTGAAGCCCTCAGAAGTTTGTTAGAGAACCTTAATGAATAAATAGCATCATGAAGGCCAAAGAACACACCAGATAGGTCAGGGATAAAGTTGTGGAGAAGTTTAAAGCAGGGTTAGGTTATAAAAAAAAAATATCCCAAGCTTTCAACATCTCACAGAGCACTGTTCAATACATCCGAAAATGGAAAGAGTATGGCACAACTGCAAACCTACCAAGACATGGCTGTTCACCTAAACTGACAGGCCGGGTGAGGAGAGCATTCACCAGAGAAGCAGCCAAGAGGCCCATGGTAACTCTGGAGGAGCTGCAGAGATCCACAGCTCAGGTGGGAGAATCTGTCCACAGGACAACTATTAGTCGTGCACTCCACTAATCTGACCTTTATGGAAGAGTGACAAGAAGAAAGCCATAAGAAGAAATTATACACCCCAAACTAGACAAAGCCAGCACTTTGCACTTTGAGGGGACCAGCTTATTTATATTACTAAAATGACCACTAAGCTAATTTAGCCATTTTCCATAGTGTGAGTTTTTTTCACTTTATACGTTTAAGGTCAGGGATAAAGTTGTGGAGAAGTTTAAAGCAGGGTTAGGTATAAAAAAAATATCCCGAGCTTTGAACATCTCACGGAGCTCTGTTCAATCCATCATCCAAAAATGGAAAGAGTTTGGCACAACTGCAAACCTACCAAGACATGGCGCAAGGGAATTTAAAGAGACCCGCGGCCATTCACTAAAATTAGAAGAGAATCGGTTTAACCTTAAACTGTGTAGAGGGTTCTTTACTGTAAGAGCGGTAAGAATGTGGAATTTTCTTCCACAAGCAGTGGTTTCAGCAGGGAGCATCGATAATTAAAAAAAAAAACAATTAGACTGGCATCTTAACGACCACAACATACAGGGATATACAATGTAATATTAACATGAAAGCACACACACACGTTGGACTTGTGTCTTTTTTCAATCTCACCAACTATGTAACTACCGTGTTTCCCCAAAAATAAGCCCGGGTCTTATATTGATTTTGGCAACAAAATACACAGTAGGGCTTATTTTCGGGGTAGGTCTTCTCTCCCCCTCTCTCTCCCTGCCTGACAGGAATCCCCAGTGTGAACAGAGTTAAAATGCTTGTAAAATCCTCTAATTCACTCTATTACAGTAGTATATAATGCACAATGTGTGTGTTCCTGTAATGTAATAGCGCCGTTCTGCGCTTCTGTGACCCGCCGGAGCTCTCTTCCCTGCAATTATATTACAGAAACACACACATTGTACATTATATACTACTGTAATAGAGTGGATTATAGGATTTTACAAGCATTTTAAACTAGGGCTTATTTTCGGGGGTTGGGCTTATATTGCAGCCCTCCTGGAAAATAACGCTAGGTCTTATTTTCGGGAAAACACGGTTTGTAGCATGTCAGATTTCTAGCATACAATTATTGCCAGCGGCTATAGCCTCTAGTAATAATCATTGTGTTCTCCCAACAGGGATGCCAACGGGAGAACACAATAGCTCCACAAGAGGGATTCCCCCATCCATACTGACTGTGGGGAAATCAAGCAAAAAGAAAATTGCATAATCTATGGCCTGCCTTAACCCAACACAAGGAAAAACTTTACATGCACTAAAATCTTCAGACATAACTTTTTGGAAAATGTATTTTTTATTGAGTTTTTAGACTTAACCTTATGCTGTATTTTGTTTAGTAAAAAGAAAAAATATAATATATTATACAATTGTGTTTACACAGACCAAACAAATAGAAATGTTTATCACATAGATGAGAAAACCTAACAGAGAAGAATTTTTATTTCCTGACGCATCATGGCAGCACACACGCTGGGTTGTGACTCCGCCCCCACAACCTGATAGGACTGCTTAGCTATAAGTGTTTGAAGAGGAGCCCCCCGCCTCATTCTCTTTTTCTTCCTCATTGAACCAGGACTGACAGCAGTAGCGTAAGACCTTTTACCACTCTCACCCCAGCTAGGTTCAGCCTCTCCTAGTTTGGAAGTCCTGTCTGTACGGTCTCTAAATGAGCCATATTACAGGAACCCCCACTCTGATGGTCTCAGGGGCACTGGACAGATTACAAGCCTTAAACAGGTTTTCATTTCTGGGCATGGCTACCATTCTTTTATTTCAGTTTACCTTCTCTTTCTTTTTCCCTTATGACTGTTTTCTCATAGCAGCGCTTCCTCCCTGCTCCCATTCTCACATTACACTGATCGCCGCCACGACCGGAAGTGACCTCATGCCTTTTTAACTGTTTGCCAGTCTTAAAGATGGCGGCAGCGCGCTCTAGCCGCTGGTGCGCATGCGCGGCGGCGCGTCATTACCGCGGCGACGGCGGTATATTTAAAAAACATACCACATATGCTATTTTGCTGTCCGCTCGCTTATTCTCTGCAACATTCAACTGCTGCAAGCAAGAGAAGCTAGGAACAGCGCCCACCAGCTGGTAAGTGTACCTTCCTATTTTATTACATTGGCAATCGTTTTTCTATGTTAAAAAAAAAAAAAAAAAAAAAAAAAACGTTTTTCTTTTTTTTTGCTTTACTCTGTTATCTTGAGAGTCTCTGTTGCCTGAAAAAACTACCTTCCTTCAGGTACACTCTTTCTATCCCTATGGAAGCCACTGCCCAAGTAGACCATCCACAGCCAGTAAGGTAAGAGGCAGCAAGGTATAGGGTAAGTATTGAAGAGGAGATTAAAAGAGTGCATGGCCTTTAATATCACCTTTTCCGATAGCCCTGGCAGATCGTCAAGATCGTCCCATTCCAGACGTAGGGAACGCTCTCCTTCAAGACATTCACACTCTATGAGAAGTAGATCAAGAACATCCTCCCACCATCACAAATCATCTTCTCAGAAGAAAGATAACCATCAAACCTGTCCTGCGGCTAATGCCTGCTGGGTATGCGGAGCACAGGCCCTCCCAAATAAACTAGCCTGCCAATCTTGTGCGGACGAAGCCACGAGAGATAGAGAATCGGGCGCAGTAGAAGTGTCAAATATTATTAGAGATTCAGTAAAAGAATCAATATTGGAAGCTTCGGTCTCGGAACCAGTGAGGTTAACCCAGACAATATCGCCTTCAACCCCGTACATCCTGCAGGGGTCAGACGATTCCGTGGCGGAGGAGGACACACCCTTTTCGGTTGGGTTTGATTTTTCTCTTATAGATCCTTTCACAAGATCAGTCAAAGAAGCCATCGGCTGGGATGAATCAAAAGAGACACCTCGTAAAATCAGAAAATATTTCCCCAGCCTGAAGAATGATCCGGAAACATTCCCCTTCATTGACGAACTAGAAGAACTAATAAGAGATGAGTGGGAAAAACCTGACAAAAAACCGAGCATCAATAACAGGATAGCAAAACTATATCCGTTAAGGGAACCGGCAGTAAATCCCCTTATTTCTGCCCCCATAGTAGACTCATCTTTAATGAGATTGGCAAGACACATGACACTTCCCATAGAAGATGCAGTAACCTTCAGGGACGTCTTGGATAGGAAGATGGACCTTGAAATGAAAAAGGCCTACTCATCGGCCGGAGGCGCATGCAGACCAGCCATCGCTCTAGCAGCGGTCGGCAGAGCAATCACAAGCTGGACATCAAATATTGAAAAGCTACTATTAGAAGCAGCAGACCAAGATAGAATAGTCTCGCACTACAGGAACTTAGTCTGGCAGGGGACTTCGTAGCTGAAGCTTCCGTCGACATCATCCGATCATCAGCCAGGTCAATGCTATCATCAGTTACGTCCAGAAGAGCACTATGGCTAAAACCATGGGTCGCAGACGGAACATCAAAATCAAACTGGTGTAAAATCCCGTATGACAGAACCAATTTATTCGGCCCTAAATTGGATCTAGCAATATCCAAGGTCACAGGAGGAAAGTCTGGTCTAATACCATCAGACAGAAGGCCAAAACAACAAAAACTCCCTCCCTTTAGAAGGAACTTACCAGAAAGGTATAGAGAAGCAAGATCGTACAAGCCAGGCAAGAACTTCAGACGCAATTGGAGAAATACCCAGTCGTCCTATCTGAGGACACAAAAGCCCAAGCTGGCCATCACAGGGGAACAACAGAAGTCCTTTTGATGGGTTGGTCACCCAACCCGTAACAGTGGGAGCAAGGCTCAAACTATTTACTCGGGTGTGGGAAGACCATATAAAGGATCCATGGACAATATCCACAATCCAGGAAGGACACAGATGGGGTTTCAAAACCAGAACCCCCAAAGACCACTTTCAAGTCACAAGGATCCCAGCATCCATAACCAAAAGAAAATTTCTAATCCAATATGTCTTGGAACTGATACAGAAACAAGCAATAATCCAGGTACCCCTACACCAGAGAACCCAGGGTTTCTATTCCCCTCTCTTTCTCGTAAAGGAAAAAACCGGGGACCTCAGACCGGTGCTAGACTTAAAAAACCTCAACAGGTCAATCAAAGTAGAGTCTTTCAAGATGGAGAGTCTCCAATCAATACTGCTAGCGATCAACATAAGAGACTGGATGTTATCGATCGATTTATCCGACGCTTATCTTCATATACCTATACACCAAGATTTTAAAAAATATCTGCGTTTCGCAATAGGACAACAACATTTCCAGTTCCGAAGCCTGCCGTTTGGGATATCAACAGCCCCCAGGACGTTTACAAAGGTTCTACTCCCAGTAATAGCCCATTTAAAAGAAAAAGGGCTCAGAGTCCATCACTATCTCGACGATATCCTCCTACTAGCCGACAATCGACAACTGTTGCTACAACATCGAGAGATACTAACCTCCACCCTACAGCACTTGGGTTGGATAATAAATTGGAAAAAAAGCAGCCTAGAACCAACCCAGAACATGATCTTTTTAGGCGCAGAAATCAACACCAATGCCAACACTGTGGGGCTACCACAGGAGAAGATAGATCCACTCATACACAGAATAAAAACATTGATGGGAGCATCACATCTACGAGCCAGAACATGCCTGAGCATCCTAGGCACCATGTCTTCCACATTTCTGATGATCCAGTGGGCACAGTGGCATACAAGAACATTCCAAATTTCGTTCCTGAAACAATGGAACGGAACATCGCTAACACAATGGATACGCATCAGCACATCGGTAAAACAATCAATGTGGTGGTGGACACGGATCGACAATCTGAAACGTCACCGACCCATTATTCACCCTCCGGTAGAAGTGGTCACATCAGACGCCAGCCTTCAAGGCTGGGGAGCACATTACCAAGAGTTGGCAGCACAAGGTCACTGGGCATTCCGTCCTCAAGGAGTGGTGTCGAATATCCTGGAACTCAGGGCCGCCTTTCAGGCACTTCTAGCGTTCAGACCATTCATCATAGGGAAGAGCGTTATAATACGGATGGACAACACAGTAGCAGTGAGTTACATCCGCAGACAAGGTGGAACACGAAGCAACTCCCTTATACAGGAGGTACGACCAATCCTAGAGTGGGCACAAGTTCACTTGAAAGACCTAAAAGCAATATATGTTCCAGCGACGCAGAATCAACTTGCAGACGACCTAAGCAGGCGACATATCTCAAACAACGAATGGTCACTGAACCATCAAGTATTCTCCCTTATAACACAGAAATGGGGAATACCCGACATCGATCTGGCAGCAACACCATGGAACAGCAAATGTCCAAAATTCTTAACACAGACTCCTCATCCGACAGCGGAGGGGGTAGACTGCCTCCTACATCCCTGGGAATTCCACCTGGGATATATATTCCCTCCTGTTCCCCTAATAGCCAGATTCCTAGCCAGACTGAGGAACTCAACGTCTACAGTGATAGCAATAATCCCCTTCTGGCCAAGGAGGCCATGGTTTATGACCATTCTACAGCTGAACATAGAAGACCCACTAACACTTTCAGTAATTCCGGACCTACTTTCACAAGGCCAGTTTCTTCACCCAGCACCAGAGAAACTCCATCTGACGGCTTGGAAGTTGAGAGGGGGAGGCTATTAAACCAGGGATGCTCCCTAAGAGTAGTGGCCACATTACAACAGGCCAGGAAGAAATCAACTAACGGTGTGTATAGCAAGGTTTGGGAAAAATTCACCGCACTAGCACGTCAGCAATCATGGAATCCGATGTCTCCAACGGTAGCACAAATTCTCGAATTCCTGCAACTAGGCCTAGACAGGGGTTTAAGTTCAAGCACCTTAAAGGTCCAAACGTCTGCTTTATCGGCCATGACGGGAACCAAGTGGGCATTTAACCCTCTCATAGTCCAGTTCCAAAGAGCATGCGTCAAAATAAGGCCACCAAGAAAACCGTCATTCCCAACCTGGGACCTGTCTATAGTTCTGGACACCTTGTCAAAAAAAAAAAAAAAAAACCTTCTTTACTCTAACGGAGATATCCTTGGGAGATTTAACACTAAACGTAACATTTTTGATTGCGATGACCTCAGCAAAAAGGGTATCCGAGCTACAAGCACTATCCATGAAGGAGTCTCACCTAACCTTCTATCCCGACAGGGTCGTCTTAAGACCATCGGAACAATTCATGCCAAAAGTAGCATCTGTGTTTCATTTCAATCCAGAAATCAGTCTACCAGTTCTTCTCACTAACCAAGGAGCTCCACATCCACTGGATATCAAGTCCAATATATCATCATACCTGGAAGCGACTAACCCATTCAGGAAGTCGGAGAACCTACTTATAATACCAAACGGGCCTAAGAAAGGCCAAGCAGCTTCATCTCGAACAATAGCAAGTTGGCTAGTTAAAATCATCAAGAAGACATATGCAATCCAACACCTTCCGATACCCGACGATCTGAAAGCTCACTCGACCAGGGCAGTGGCAACATCCTGGGCAGCATACTGCAGAGTGTCACCAGAGACGATATGTAAGGCAGCTACCTGGTCTTCCAGAACCACGTTCATGTCTCATTATAGAATAGACCCGGCATGTTTAACGACGACGGAATTTGGGAGAGCAGTGATTCAAACTAACTCTTCCATATCTTGTAAATAAAAAAAAAAAAAAAAAAAAATAGACATGCATTCAAAAGTACCCACCCTTGTTGCGAGTTATTTCCCAGCGTGTGTGCTGCCATGATGCGTCAGGAAAATGGAAAATTGTATACTTACCTTTCGGTAATTTTCCTTTCCTGACGCATCCAATGGCAGCACACAAATACCCACCCGTATGAGGTAATATATACTGAGAATGAGGCGGGGGGCTCCTCTTCAAACACTTATAGCTAAGCAGTCCTATCAGGTTGTGGGGGCGGAGTCACAACCCAGCGTGTGTGCTGCCATTGGATGCGTCAGGAAAGGAAAATTACCGAAAGGTAAGTATACAATTTTCCATTTTTAACATTATGACCTTACAAGAAGGCACTCCTAAGCTTAGTTCCATGGGGCTAAGTAGACTATTGATGAGACAGTTTCAACCTGGGGTGGTAGCCAAGGACCCTTTTTGTTCAATGACCAGATGGTGAGACAAGATGTATGGCGGACGTGTGTCTCACCAAGTGTAAATACAATTCGTGTGACCTCTAATGAGTTCCTACCCTTCTGCTATTCAGGGACCATGACCACTTGCTGCCCAGTCATCAGGCAACAGGATCTTTGAAGACCAGCTCAGCACCCTTGTTTGTTACTTCTGCAGAACTTACTCATTGCAATGCTATAAATGTAATGATGTATAGAACCTTTTAACATTATGGAAGCTCATTTAACCAGAGTGGGCCTTCACAGTCATCCAGGAAGAATGACCAATTGTTGCCCAGTCATCGGGCAAGGGGATCTTTAAAGAGCAGCTTACCTCCCTTGTTAGTTACTTCTGCAGAGCTCGCAACTTACTCATTGCAATGCTATAAATGTAATGAATTGGTGTAGAAATGTTTAACATTGTGGAAGCTCATTTATCGAGAGTGGGTCTTCATGGTCATCCAGGGAATATGATCACTTATTGCCAACTCATCAGGCAACAGGATCTTTTAACCAGAGTAGGCCTACACAGACATCTTAGAAACATGACCACTTGCTGGCAAGTCATCAGGCAACAGGATCTTTTCACCAGAGTGGGCCTTCATGGACATCTTGGAAACACGACCACTTGTTGCCCAGTCAACAGGCAAGGGGATGCTTGAAGACCAGCTCAGCGACCTTGTTAGTTCTGTTGTTTCTGCAGACCCCTCATCTTATTCATAGTAATGCTATAAATGTAATGAATTGGTGTAGAACCTTTTCACATTACAGAAGCTAACTTAACCAGTGTGAGTCTTCACAGTCATCTAGAGGACATGACCACTTGCTGCCCAGTCATCGGCAACGGTATCTTTGAAGACCAGCTCAGCTCCCTTGTTAGGTACTTCTGTAGAACCCTCATCTTACTCATAGTAATGCTATAACTGTAATGATTCAGTGTATAACCTTTTTTCACATTACGGAAGCTCACTTAACCAAAGTGAGCCTTCATGGTCATCCAGAAGACATGACCACTTGCTGTCCAGTCATCGGGATCTTTGAAGACCAGCTCAGCGACCTTGTTAGTTATTTCTGCAGAATCCTCATCTTACTCATTGCAATGCTATAAATGTAATGCATTGGCGTGGAAATACTTTTATCATTGGAAGTTCATTTAACCAGAGTGGACCTTCACGGTCATCCATGGAACATGACCACTTGCTGCCCAGTCATCAGGCAACAGGATCTTTGAGGAACGGCTGAGCTCCCTTGCTAGTTACTTGTTATTTCTGCAGAACCCTCATTTTATTCATAGCAATGCTATAAACGCAATAAATGGGTGTAGAACCTTTTCACATTAGGGACGCTCGTTTAACTAGTACGAGCCTTCACAGCTCTTCTAAGAAACTTGGATAAATCAAACAAAGAGCTGCTTTTCTATACTAGACTGTTCTGAGGTCCATTGAAGTCCCCTATATTTATCACTGTAAAACTATTATGCTCAAAACACGGTGAGGGCTTTTTCCAAAGGTGGACTTTCTGATGCCGAACAACGTCTGACTTTTCCGAAAAACACTTTCCACATTTGGAACACGCGAATCGCTTCACTCCTGCATGGATTCTCTGATGTCGGGTGAGGTGGGAACTCTGGGTAAAACTTTTCTTGCACTCGGGGCAAGAAAACGGACGCTCTCCCGTGTGACTTCGTAGGTGTCTAACAAGATCGGTTTTCTTGGGGAAACATTTTCCGCATTCGGGGCAGCAAAAGGCTTTGTGAGCTTTGTAAATGTGGCCAATGGATACAAGTTCCATTTGAGACAATCTCTGAGGGTTCAAGGTTTTCTTTGATCTAAGTTTTGGATTTGGGGTAAGAGTGTGCGATTTAGCTCTAGAAGATTTCTTGGGTTTAGAGGGATTTGGTGCCACACTGTGAAGTACTGGATGGAGATTTTGGTTATCTATATGGAATTTATTAGAAGGAGTTTCCTTGAGATTTGGGCAAGCAAGAGATCCTTCTGCATCATGAAGTCCTGAATGAATATTTGGAGACATAGAATTTTTTCCTGGACAGTCTCGGTGAATGTAATTATCAACTGTGTCACAATGTGGAGACGAACAAGAACATCCCTCCGATGTTTTCCTGATATTAACTCCATCTGTAAAAAGAAACACAAACATGTACTTATTAGATGATGGGGGGGGGGGTAATAGGTGGACCCTCCATGTCAGACCTCAAATTTTCCACTCGCATTTTGTGAGTGGAGAATGAGGTCTGGCGAGGAGCTGGGCTCCGCGGGCAGGGTTGATCGCGAGCCGTTCTCCCAGTGATCGTCCTGATGGCAGAGAGCATGGAGGAAGAGGAGAGCCGCGGGATCGCAGAGCGGTATAGCATGCTGTTACAACTTACATTGAAATTTCCTCCTCTCTGCTCGTTCACACAGCCCCGCCTCCTCCTGACCCTGCGCCTGTAAGAGACAGAATGCGGGTCCAATGCTGAGATGTGTTGTCTATCACAGGCGCGGGGTCAGGAGGAGGCGGGGCTGTGTGAACGATCAGAGCGGAGGAAATTTCAATGTAAGTTGTAACAGCATGCTTTACCGCTCTGCGATCTCGCGGCTCTCCTCTTCCTCCTGTCATGATCAGGCTGCCAATGGGAGCACGTGAGTCTTCAATGGGGGCACAATGAATCTGCAATGGGGACAAAGTGAATCTGCAATGGGGGCACGGTGAATCTGCAATGGTGGGCACGGTGAGGCTGCAATGGTGGGCACGGTGAGGCTGCAATGGTGGGCACGGTGAGGCTGCAATGGTGGGCACGGTGAGGCTGCAATGGTGGGCACGGTGAGGCTGCAATGGGGGCACAGTGAGGCTGCATTGATGGGCACAGGTGAGGCTGTGCTGAGGGAAACTGATAATGTTGTTAATATTTATTTTTGTAACTTAATTCTGCATAAAACATTTCAGATAATTTATGAGGGCGCGATTAGCAGCAGAATTAGGGGCGGAGCAGGGTAGGGGTTGGGTGGGGGAAACTAGTGGCGAGTAACCCTTGAGGCCTGGCTAGTGGCTCAAGACTTGAAATTTTGAGCCCTGCTCCATGTTGTTCGTTCATTTACAGGAAGTGAAAATCTTTTTACCTGATGAAGTGATGGTCTGGCGAGTCTCTAAAATGACGTCCTTGTAGAGATCCTTGTGTCCTTCTATATACTCCCACTCCTCCATGGAGAAATAGACAGTGACATCCTGACACCTTATAGGAACCTGACACACACAATGATACAGTCACCATCCAGACACATCCCTTGTTACTGGATAATGTCCCAGAATTCCTGGTACCACTCACCTCTCCTGTCAGCAGCTCAATGATCTTCTGGGTGACTTCTAGAATCTTCTTGTCGTTCTTATCGCGTATCAGGGAGAGAGGTGGAGGCTCCATGTTGGAGCTCTGGTTCCCGTTCCTGTTCAATCCTTTGGATACATGGTGAGGGCTTGCAGGGGTTACACAATCACCAGATGTTTTCACCACTATGTAATCCTGTGTATAAAGACTCGAAATCAGAATTTCACTATAGCATTCCAAGAACCCTTCTCACCTCTCAGGTCAAGTCTGTGTCTTATTAATAGAGATAAGAGTGATGTCATGTGACCTCCCAGAATCCTCCTCACCTCTCCGGTCAGGTCTGTGTTTTATTAATAGAGATAAGAGTGATGTCATGTGACCTCCCAGAATCCTCCTCACCTCTCCGGTCAGGTCTGTGTTTTATTAATAGAGATAAGAGTGATGTCATGTGACCTCCCAGGATCCTCCTCACCTCTCCAGTCAGGTCTGTGTTTTATTAATAGAGATAAGAGTGATGTCATGTGACCTCCCAGAATCCTCCTCACCTCTCCAGTCAGGTCTGTGTTTTATTAATAGAGATAAGAGTGATGTCATGTGACCTCCCAGAATCCTCCTCACCTCTCCGGTCAGCAGATACATGATTTCTAGGGTAAGGTTTAATATCTGCTCAGTCATGTCACTCTCCTCTTCGAACATCATGGGAAAGCTGAAAAGAGGGTCTGATCTTAAGTGAAGTAATTCCCTTCAAAATGGTCTCTGCAGGTGGAGATAAAAATTGAATTAACTATACAGACAATGTTCCAGTCCTGATACATATACTGTACATGTTGTTCTGCACCCACCAGATAGAAAGAAGAGGCTGGACAGATGAAACCCAGCGTAAGGGCTATCATGGACTTAACACCATGGAGGTTTTTTTTTTCTAGCCCTTGGTGTGTGAACACACTCAAACTCCACCCGGTGCAAAAAAAGTGCCCACCAAAAAAGTGAAACACAAAACGTGCACAGGGTGTACACATAGTCCTCCTCGGAAGAGAAAGGACCCTAGCCCTGATCCCCCAGGGCGTTAGGCTCCAGACTGGAATTGGGGTACTTCACTGGTCCATCTGGCCAAAACCAGATGGACCCCATTCTCTGGGAGATCTGCCGAAACAGACCCACCCAAGTACTAGGTGGGGCTCCCCCGAAGGCAGACTCCATGAGAGAGGGCGAACCAAGCCAGAAGGCAATGTCTACCCCCTCCCAAGACTTTCAGGGCAGGCCCGAGGACCTACACCCTACCAGTTAAACGCTAAAACAAAAACGTGTACACCAACAACCAAATAAAAAAAACACAAAGTGACAAACACGAGAAACAAACATAAATGTGGGGAAAAGGGAAAGTGCAAAGTGCCATTGTATGGTGCAATTCCTCTGGTACTGGCCAAAAGGCCCAGCCCAAGAGGCAGGTGTGAAAAAAGTGTGATGGTGCAGTGACCTAGGTACCAGTAAAACTCAAAGTGCCCCTACTCACAGTGAGAGTTACGGCACCCCTGTACTGCCACTCCAGGGACACATACACCATGGGCTTCTTTCGGGCCCCAGAACTTCGGCCAAACCAGTGCCTCTCCATCCCTATCAGGAGGTAACCCTTCCGGCTTTCTCTAGAGGAGACCAATTAACGGCCCTCAGTTTGATGAGCAGTCCGGTTTCGGCTCTTCCCGATACTAACCTTCCATGTTACCATTATACCAGTGGATTTGCATAGCCACCGCCACCACCAACCCACCGCCATAGGCTAGGGATAGTAGCACAGTGCCTCCACTGGTAACTGAAAAGAACAGATCACTTGATCTTAGCCAAAAGGCAGAGAAGCGAGACACCATGGAGGATTACCAAATTTGCTACAGCCATTGACCTCAACTATTTAATCAAAAACCCCAAAATGGACAAAACCCACATATTTTATCATGAAGTATAGTGTTATTATAGTGATTAGACATATGACTATATACAATATATTATGTGTAGTCTCTCACATACTTTTCGAGGACAATTCTTTTAGGAAGGTAAACTGAACAAGAATTTCAACCATGATGATTAATGTTCAGAGGAAATTTCGTCCCAACCCCATAAGAGATGTATGTAAACCCAAGGCAGGTTTCTCCTCAACTCAGATACTCACCTGCCCAGTGGATCTGTAGAGGTCTTGCTGTAATCCTCTGGGTGCCAGATCCGTCCTGATGATGCACACAGCCCTGTCCAGTTCTTCCCTGTAGACCAAGGGTTTCCAAACTTTTTAAACAAGGGGCCAGTTTACTGTTCCTCAGACTTTAGGGAGGCCAGACTGTGGCCATTGGATGTAGAAAAGGTACCGATGGTAGTGGGAAAAAACAATGCTCCATTTTGGGTGTCAGTGGGAGGAACTGTGTCCCCTCATTGGTGTCATTGGGCCTGATTGTTGGTGTCATTGGGAGCAATTGGGCCTGATTGTTGGTGTTATTGGGGGAAATTGTTCCCCATCATTGGTGTCATGGGGGGGGGGGGAATTGTGTTGCATCATTGGAATCGTTGGGCCCCATTGTTAGTGTCATTGGGAGAAATTGTGCCCCATCATTGGTGTCACTGGGAAGAATTGTGTCCCATCAATGGTGTCACTGGGCCCTTATTGTTGGTATCATTGTGAGGAATGGTGTCCCATCACTGTGTTGGCCGATTTATGATGGATTTTATCAAATCCGGATCACGGCACCAATGTAGTCACATAGTAATGGGATGATGAGGAGTGATAATTATTATTATTAATATAATTATTGTTGAGGCAAGAGTTCGCTAGCCAGTATGAAATACAAAATTCATTGCTGTCATTGGGCCTCATTGTTGGGGTAATTGGGAAAAATTGTGCCCCATCATTGGAGTCAATAGGAAAAATTGTGCCCCATTATTGGAGTCATTGGGAGGAATTGTGTTCCGTCATTGGACCCCATTGTAAAGCCTCGTACACATGACCGGTTTTCACAGGAAAACTGCTGGCAGAGCTTTTTGCCGAGAAAACCGGCCGTGTGTATGTTTTCTCGTCGAGAAAACTGCCCGGAATCTCGACGAGAAAAATAGAGAACTTGCTCTCTATTTTCTCGTCAGGATTCTCATTTTTCTCGTCTGGATTCTGGTCGGCCTGTTTCCAGACGAGAAAACCGTGTGTGTGTACAAGGCTACAAGCTTACCTGTCCTCCGGTAAGCCCGCCCATGCTCGATGAGACTTCGATGCATGCGCGGGAGCTTACAAGGGTAGTGTAGGGTGAAGCAAGATGGCGGCGATCGAATATGACAAGCGCATGCTCGTCGTAGTCGATGACGTCACCGCGTTCTTACCATTCGAAAGAACGGCGGTTCTTTTGAATGGCCATCTGTATGCACGGCTTTGCACGAAAAGCTTGCCAAGAATCTTGTCAGGAAAACCGACGTGTTTTTCCTGATGGGATTCTCGGCCGTGTGTACAGGGCTTTAGTCTCATTGGGAGAAATTGTGCCCCATCATTAGTGTCATTGGGCCCTTTTTGTTGGTGTCATTGGGAGGAATTATGTCCAGCCATTGGGAAAAATGATGCTCCATCATTGGTGTCATTGGGCCCTTTTTGTTGGTGTCATTGGGAGGAATTATGTCCAGCCATTGGGAAAAATGATGCTCCATCATTGGTGTCATTGGGCCCTTTTTGTTGGTGTCATTGGGAGGAATTATGTCCAGCCATTGGGAAAAATGATGCTCCATCATTGGTGTCATTGGGAGGAATTTTTCTCCATTGTTGGTGTCGGTGAGGGTTAAATTATGCCCCATTGTTGGTATCAGTGGATGAAATAGTTCCCCAAGGGCCGGATAAAAGCAATTAAAGGGCTGGAGAAAAGCAAGCAAAGGGCAGCATTTTCCCCCCGTGCCACAGTTTGGAGGCCACTGCTGTAGACTATAAAACACCTCCCCCATGCTATGGAGAGGAGGAGGTGCTCTGTAGTCCTAACACACTTTCTGTCCTAATTCAACAACACTTCTCCTTCAATGACGTAGTAAAGCGAAGTTTCCCAAGAACAAGGAGTGTGTTACTGGCAGGATCACAATCTTCTCTTCTCCCGTCATCAGGAGCTGGTTGTCTCCTCCTGGTTCTTGCAGCTGGCCCCCTTTATTTTGCTCTCCACCTGTGTGTCTCTGCACTTATATATGTGTTCTCTTTTATCTCGGGATGGAAGGTGCAGGTCTTAGGTCTTCCCTGAAGTCTAGGGGGAGGATGAGTGGCCATCAGGTTCCTTCCTCCCCTTCCTTGGGGTGTCTTTCTTCAGGTGAACCCCCCCGCCTAGTACTCGTTGGTCAGCTTTGGCTGATCTTGTGGAGAGGGGTCTACCAGGCCTATGGGCTAGGTCAGTGGTCTTCAAACTGCGGCCTTTTGCTTGGCTGTATCCAACCCTTGGGCACTATTCCTTCCACTGACACCAACAATGGGGCACCGTTCCTTCCACTGACACCAACAATGATCAGTAAATGGTGTATTACATGCTGTTCTTACTCACTCAGTCACTGAGATTCAATTCCTGTATTCTGCCGAAAACCTGGTTGATCCTGCTGCTCTCTATCTCCCCCTTCTGTCCATGTCCCCAATTCAGTTAGGGATTTTGCAGAGCAGCGTTGGCAGCTCTGCACATGCTCAGTTTTCAGTGAGTTTCTGTGTCACTGAGTATGCCGAGCATTTCCCCCTTATCACATCTGAGCAGCCCATGTGACTATAGAGTCGCACATGTGGGCGTATACACAGTGGTAAATGACAGCCCACTCCCTCCCTCCTCCTCCATGCCCACTAACCAGCTAAACACAATGGGGGGGCGGGGTATTACATGTAGATTAATGGAGGCTTCACCTCCCTGTTATTCTAAAACACAGGCTGGAGGGACATTACACAGCCTGTGACTGGCAGAAATCCGCCCACCCAATGTTATTGCCAAAAAATAATAAAATTTGATTTCAAATATATATTTGTATGACAATTTAAAACAGTTTATTGATATTATTTATTTATTTTTACTTCGTATTCCAAAGGCTGTTTTTTGTTTTTTTTTGAACATGTGACCAGCAGCTGAGGACTAGAAACCCTCCTGCTTACACTATATTACCAAAAGTATTGGGACGCCTGCCTTTACACGCACATGAATATTAATAGCATCGCAGTCTTAGCCCGTAGGGTTCAATATTGAGTTGGCCCACCCTTTGCAGCTATAACAGCTTCAACTCTTCTGGGGAGGATGTCCACAAGGTATAGGAGTGTGTCTATGGGAATGTTTGACCATTGTTACAGAAGCGCATTTGTGAGGTCAGGCACTAATGTTGGACGAGAAGGCCTGGCTCACAGTCTCCGCTCTAATTTATCCCAAAGGTGTTCCATCGGGTTGAGGTCAGGACTCTGTGTTGGCCAGTCAAGTTCCTCCACCCCAAACTCGCTCATCCATGTCTTTATGGACCTTGCTTTGTGCACTGGTGTTGGAACAGGAAGGGGCCATCCCCAAACTGTTCCCACAACATTGGGAGCATGAAATTGTCCAAAATATCTTGGTATGTTGACGCCTTAAGAGTTCCCTTCACTGGAACTAAGGGGCCAAGCCCAACCCCTGAAAAACCACCCCACGCCATAATCCCCCCTTCACCAAATGATTTAGACCAGTGCACAAAGCAAGGCTCATAAAGACATGGATGAGTGAGTTTGGGGTGGAGGAAATTGACTTCAATTTTTTTTTTGGGGGGGGGGCTCATACTGGGACTTGTAGTCCTTCACTTTTGTAGGAAAATCACATCCTTAGATATCTGGGGTTCATGCTGGGACTTGTTGTGCTTCAATTTGGGGGGGGGTCACATCCTTAGATCTCAAGGTTTCATGCTGGGACTTGTAGTCCTTCACTTTTGGAGGGAGTCACATCCTTAGATCTCAGGGGTTCATGCTTGAAGTACTTCAATTTGGGGGGGGGGCGGGGTCACATACTTAGATATCAGGGGTTCATGCTGGGACTTGTAGTCAGACACTTTTGGGGGATGTAATGTGACCCTCCCAAAATTGAAGGACTGCAAGTCCCAGCAAGCATGAACCTCTCAGAGCTGAGGACGTGATCCCCCAACTAGTGAATTAAAAAAAAAAAAAAAAGGATCATAAATCTTTTTTTGGGAAGGGGGGGTGGTCCCTGAATGGAAGTTTGGAAATGTGGTCACCCTAGATGTAGGGTGATGGATAACCACCATCCATGTGGGTGCCAGTAGTCAACATTGACTTGACAACATTTAATAATAATAATAGTAGACTCACCAATAATAAAAAAACATACCTGACTATTTTTATTTTTTTTACCTCTTACAGGAAACAGTCCTGGGAATTTTAGTACCGCAGGGAATTCTGGGAATGGTAGTCCTGCTGGTAATACAGGGGGTCCCGGAAGTCCTGGGTCATTTAGGGTCTCCTCTTTAGTCAATTCGGCAATACCTATGGATCAAGATGAGAGCTTGAGGAAGCCAGGCTTGTTTTCTTCCTTTAAAAAAAAAAAATGTGGACCACAACAAAATGGCTGCACTAAACACATGTGTGTCATTACCTCCTAACCCCTACTTTATTTTTTGTTGTTGTCTGGATGGAAGACATCAGATCCTCCATATAGGATCAGCAAGCTTGAAGGAACATGGTCATCAGGGGTGAGAAGGATACATATAGATTTTTAGGATAGGAGACGTGAAAAGGACAGGCAGGAAGTCATCTGGAATGCATGGAAAAGAAGTTCCGGGTAAGAGGTTACAGGAAAGAAGCAAAGGTGGCCATTAATGGTACTGGCAGCAGACAATTCCTTCTATCCACCTCCTCCCTTCATTGATTCGGCAATAGCTATGGATCAAGATGAGAGCTCTAGGAAGCCAAGCGTGTTTTCATCCTTAAAAAAAAAAGATGTGGACCACAACAAAATGGCTGCACAAAGGACATGTGTGTCATTACCTTCTAACCACTACTTTATCTTTTGGTGTTGCCTGGAAGACATTAGACCCTCAATATAGGATCAGCAAGCTTGAAGGAACATGGGCATCAGTGGTGAGAAGGATACATGTAGATTTTTATAAATAGGACTGAAAGGGACAGGCAGGAAGTCACCTGGAATGCATGGAAAGGAAGTTCCAGGTCAGAGGTCAAGGGGAAAGAAGCCAAGGCAGCCATTGATGGTATTGGCAGCAGACAATTCCTTCTATCCCATCCTCCATTTAATTTTTTTCCTTTCGGTTCTGTTTATAGGCACAGCCAGGCATCCTTGACCCGACTCTGCATCCGTCGTAACATGGAGTATCGAGAAGTCTGATGAGAAGGAATTAGACCAGGAGATGCTACATGCAAATATTATCATAATTGTATAGGTGGGTTTATCATCCAGACAAGTCTAGCTCCTCACGGTGTGAACTAATGCGGGATAAGGGCATGCAGTGTTTGGGGGGGGGGGGCCTTGGATGGATGGTCCATGATCTTCAGAGCTAAATAGTGTCAATTCATATACGGTCGTAAGGATGAGCTCCGGCGTGTTCGCATAGAACACGTGCAGAGCCCGCCAAGAATTCGGCACCGCGCTGCGCTAATGACAGGCAGGGAGACATTTCTCGATGCTCGGCTGCAGAGATCGGGAAATGTCTCCCTGGCTGTGATTAGCGGTGCCGACTTCCTGGCGGGCTCTGCACGTGTTCTATGCGAACACGCCGGAGCTCATCCTTACACAATTGGCTTCAATCCGACCAACCAATCATCTTTTTTCTGATCACTTACAGCCTGATTTATGATTTCAGAGGGTGTGCATTAGTCAATGGCGATTTACTACCATAATAATTGTGTAGCGGGTGGTTGCTACGAGTTACTAACATCCACCATATTCACCCTGCTGCCAGACTTCCATACATCACTTTCCAGTAGACAAGGAACAGTCATTTGCGTTGTTTTGTTTTATTTGGGGGAAATAACTTGGGGAAAGGGTATGGGATGCCCATGAAACAGATTACATATGGCATGTTATAGCAGTTGTGCTTTAAACTGAAAATGGTCTTTGTGACTTTGCTGATTAAACTTGAAGAATTGTTATAGTAGTTGCGCTTTGCATATACTGAATAGAGCACTTAGAAAACTGATGGACTCTAACCTTTACACTTCTCTGCACAAACTCCTGCAGAGTGTTACTCCTCCTCTGCACAAACTCCTGCAGACTGTTACTCCCAGGGCTCTTAACCTCCTGCACAAACTTCACTGTCACAGCGTTAGTCTTTCCGCCCCATCATCTTGAACTGCACCAGGCATCACTCTGAATAATCCCTAGTTATTGCTGAACTTGCTGAATTGTGATAGGCCAGGGGCCTGCAGTACCCCTACTTGGCGGCCTAGTTACTTTAGTAGAAATAAGTGGTTGGTGGACTACTGATCCCAGCCAGTCCGACCTTGCAAGTCCTGAGTCCTCCGACCGCAGCGACTTGAGACAAAACCCCATAGTCTCACCTCTGGCCTTGCACCCAGCTCCCCTGGCATGCCTCTTCCAGATATCCACTGTGACTCACTCACCAATCTCCTCCTGCACTGAGTCCTTGATGAAGAATTTACCCGGACATGCGTACCGACCTGCTTCTCCAACTCGTGTTCCAGGACACCTCTCCATGACCGTGTAAGGAGAGGCTCCCTCCCAGCTCCCGAACTTCTCCGCTGAGGCGCCCCCCCCCCCCCAGATAGGAATGGGGCCTCCTGCTGCAGTCTAACACTCCATTCTTCACTTCACCCAGCCGACAACTGTGAGTATATGTAGGAGGCCTGGCCCCTGCCAATCCTAGTTGGGGGATTGGTCAGGGCTCCTCACATGTACTTCATGCCACTCCAACTCTCAGCCCTGCCCCTCTTCCAGAACATTCTCACTGAAAGCAGAGGAGTTGCCCAAGAGCTGAAGCAAATGTCAGTCACACCCACTGCTACACTAACCACTCCCTGCCCCCAGATAAAAAACAAACCAGCCTAGCTTGCAGCATAGGCCTGTTTAAATTTACCTGCACTGACAGAACCTCAAACACTACACCTCTAGCACCTACCTATGGTAGAGGGTGCTACATCTGCTTTTTGTGTACATTAATTCTGTGTGTATAATATTTTTCCTATTTTCTGACTTCAGGATCCTCCCCATGTGATAGCCGACCTCAGGATGCATGAGGACCAGAGTCACGTGCCAGAAAGGATATTACAGCTCACCCTGGAGATTATCTACCTGCTGACCGGAGAGGTGAGGTGGATTCTGGGAGGTTACATGACATCACTCTTATCTCTAATAGTAAAACACAGACCTGACCTGAGAGGTGAGGAGGATTCTGGGAGATTACATGACATCACTCTTATCTCTAATAGTAAAACACAGACCTGACCTGAGAGGTGAGGAGGATTCTGGTTCAGGGGTGCTTTACGCAGAGAGGGCAGGGGTTCCGGAGTGCTCTATGCACAGAGCGCGGGGGTTCCGGAGTGCTCTATGCACAGAGCGCGGGGGTTCCGGAGTGCTCTATGCACAGAGCGCGGGGGTTCCGGAGTGCTCTATGCACAGAGCGCGGGGGTTCCGGAGTGCTCTATGCACAGAGCGCGGGGGTTCCGGAGTGCTCTATGCACAGAGCGCGGGGGTTCCGGAGTGCTCTATGCACAGAGCGCGGGGGTTCCGGAGTGCTCTATGCACAGAGCGCGGGGGTTCCGGAGTGCTCTATGCACAGAGCGCGGGGGTTCCGGAGTGCTCTATGCACAGAGCGCGGGGGTTCCGAAGTGCTCTACGCACAGAGCGCGGGGGGTTCAGGAGTGCACTACGCACAGAGCGCGGGGGGTTCAGGAGTGCACTACGCACAGAGCGCGGGGGGTTCAGGAGTGCACTACGCACAGAGCGCGGGGGGTTCAGGAGTGCACTACGCACAGAGCGCGGGGGTTCAGGAATGCACTACGCACAGAGCGCGGGGTTCAGGAGTGCACTACGCACAGAGCGCGGGGTTCAGGAGTGCACTACGCACAGAGCGCGGGGTTCAGGAGTGCACTACGCACAGAGCGCGGGGTTCAGGAGTGCACTACGCACAGAGCGCGGGGTTCAGGAGTGCACTACGCACAGAGCGTGGGGTTCAGGAGTTTGCTACACACACATTGCGGGTTCAGGAGTGCCTTACACACAGAGTGCATTATGCACAGTTTGCAGTTTTAGGAGTGCTCTATGCACAGAGTGCAGAGTTCAGGAGTGCTCTGCACACAGAGTGTGGGGTGCAGGAGTGTGCTACACAAAGATTGCAGGTTCAGGAAGTGCATTAAGTGCAGGGTTCAGGAGTTTGCTACACACACATTGCGGGTTCAGGATTGCTCTACGCACAGGGTTTAGGAGTGCTCTGAGCACAGGTTACGAGTGCAGAGTTCAGGTGTGCATTATGCACAGAGTGCAGGTTTGAGCCCTCTTCCACGGCTTTACCTCTGCATTCCCCTGCATGCATTTTGCACCCTTCCTTAGCTCTGACCTCTGCACCACCCCCAATCCCTCAGCATTGCACACAACCCCCTCTACTGCCCTCATCTTCATCCCCTTCCTCCCCCTTCAGAGCTTCACCATCTTCCACATGCTTACATTTCACCTCTCTGCAGTCGGCCTGGCTCTAGTACCTCCTGTGGCTGAGGCTTGTTTCTCCACACAGTGCGCACTCTGTGTGGAGCCGCCGGGAGAAGTGCATTGTCACAAGTGAATGAGGTGACGGAACACAGTTCTGCTATGTTCTGGCTGAAAAAGCCCTAATTATAATTCCCATTGTGTGTTCCTTGTCATTTTGCAGCATTATGGACCTTTGAAGGAGACTCCTAATCATGTGACACTCGCCAGCAGTCCCCGTGTGTCAAGAAGATTGAGAAGGAATCAGGAACCCATCATGGAGCCTCCACCTCCTTCCCTGACACCCGAAAGAAACAACAAAATTCTAGAAGCCACCAGAAAGATCACTGATCTGCTGACAGGAGAGGTGAGGGGTGCCGGGAATTCTGGGACATTATCCAGTAACAGACAAGGGATGTGTCTGGATGGTGACTGTATCATTGTGTGTGTCAGGTTCCTATAAGGTGTCAGGATGTCACGGTCTATTTCTCCATGGAGGAGTGGGAGTATATAGAAGGACACAAGGATCTCTACAAGGACGTCATGATGGAGAATCAGCCGCCCCTCACATCACTGGGTAAGAGGAGACTTTATTGTAAAGGAGAGAGCAGTACGGAGGGTCCACCTAGATCCCCCATCATCTGATAAACACATAGAAACAATGTAATCAGTCAGTGTGTGTGTTTCCTACAGATGGATCCAGTAATGGGAACCCACCAGAGAGATGTCCCCGTCCTCTGTATTCCCGGGACTCCACACAGGAGGATCACACCATCCCTCACCAGGTTCAGGTAGGTGGAACTGAGGATTTTACCAAATACCGAAGTGACTCTTCAATGTTGGTTTTGTGTCAGGTTGCTAATTTAGTTACGGAGTTGTTTCGTGGATTGTTTAGGGAAAAACCTGGGTTAGAAAGAAAGCCGTTGATGAAATTGAGACGGATGATGATGATCCATCTTGGAATGAAGAAAGTCCCTCAGAGATGAGCTCAGGTAAGTGATAAACATTACAGAAAAGTTTATCTGGTTGCCCTTTATTAATCTCTTACCTATACATTGCCAAACCCAAATTCATTTTTAGCCTATAGAAGATAAATCATTACACCCCTATCATATATTGAGGTCCTCAAAGTAGAAGTGGTTTGACTTTAAGGGTTCTCCTCTGCAACAGAAGGGTGAGATGGCCACCAATAGACTGTAGTCAAGAGTTAGGCTGCGTACACACGACCGTTTTTCATGACGAGAAAAATGCAATTTTTTAAATTGGTCATTAACCACTTGAGGACCGCTGCACGCAGATGTACGTCGGCAAAATGGCACGGCTGGGCACATGGGCGTATAGGTACGTCCCCTTTAAGAGCCCAGCTCGCGACCCGGTCCTCTTCTCTGTTGCCGTACCTGCGGGAACAGCAGACCCGATCGCCGCTGGTGTCCCGCGATCGGGTTACAGAGAGGAAGAACAGGGAGAGGTAAGTGTAAACAAACCTCTCCCCGTGCTTCCTAGTGTGCCTGTCACTGATCGGCTGTTCCCTGTAATAGGGAACGATGATCTGTGACGTCACACGCTAAGCCACACCCCCCACAGTAAGAAACACAAATCAGGGCACACTTAACCCCTACAGCGCCCCTCCTGGTTAACCCCTTCACTGCCAGTGTAATTTTTACAGTAACCAGTGCATTTTTATAGCACTGGTCGCTGTAAAAATCACAATGGTCCCAAAATAGTGTCAAAAGTGTCCGATGTGTCCACCATAATGTTGCAGTCATGAAAAAAATCGCTGATCGCCGCCATTACTAGTAAAAAAAAAAAAAATAATAATAAAAATGACATAAAGCGATCCCCTATTTTGTAGACGCTATAACTTTTGCGCAAACCAATCAATAAACGCTGATTGCGATTTTTATTATTTTTTTTACCAAAAATATGTAGAAGAATACGTATCGGCCTAAACTGAGGAAAAAAAATGTTTTTTTATATATTTTTTGGGGATATTTATTATAGCAAAAAGTAGAAAATATTGAATTTTTTTCAAAATTGTCGCTCTATTTTTGTTTATAGTGCAAAAAATAAAAACCGCAGAGGTGATCAAATACCACCAAAAGAAAGCTCTATTTGTGGGGGAAAAAAGGGGACCTGGTCCTTATGCTGCGTATTGGTCCGGGTCTTAAGTGGTTAAAAACGATCGTGTGCGGGTTCCAGATCATTTTTCTCGACGAGAAAAATTTGCCATTAAAAATTTAGAACATGCTCTATTTTTTTCTAGTCGTTTTTCTCGTCGTGAAAAATGTCTGTGTGCACGCTTTAATGACGGGGAAAAAAACATGCATGCTCAGATGCAAGTTATGAGATGGGAGCGCTCGTTCTGGTAAAACTAGCGTTCAGAATGGAGATATCACATTCGTCACGCTGTAACGGACTGAAGAGCGTGAATCGTCTCTCACCAAACTTTACTAACACAAGGGTGGCGCCATCCGAATGGAACTTCCGCTTTATAGTGCCGTTGTACGTGATGTTGAACGTGTTGTACGTCACTGCGCTTTGCTCGAGCATTTTTTTTCACGATAGTGTGTAGGTAAGGTAGGCGTAGAGAAAAACATTGTTTTTTTTCAATGACATTAAAAACGGTCGTGTGTACGCGGCATTAGGCCTCATGCTCACTGGACGTTTTTACAGCTGCTGTTTTTAGCTTCAGGTGTTTTTTTCTCTGAAGCCAGTAAACTCCCCAGCATGTTGTCCTATGTGTCCCTGTTATCAGCGTTTTTTGGCAGGAGCGTTTTCTGGCTGGAGAAAACCCAGAACTAGTGGGGTTTGAGAGGAGTTTTTCATCTGTAAAAACGCTCCAACTCTGATAAAAGCTTAAAAACGCAAAAAAAAAACGCTACTATTAGGTGTTTATCAGTGTTTTTGAGCCATAAGCTTTTGGGGAGTAAAGTTTTGCTGAAAAATGCTACTGCAAAAATTCTACAACTTCAGCTTTTTACTGGTGTTTTTATAAAGTCCAATGTGTATGAGGCTATAAGCCGGGCCATGAATGGTTCGAATTCCGGCCAGTTCAGCAGGAACCTCAAAGTAGGGTTGGTAAGAATTTGGGTGTTCTCCTCTGCAACAGAAGGGTGAGATCGCCAGCAATGAACTGTAGTCAAGAGTTTGGCCGGCCATAGACAATTTGAATCTCGGCCGGTCCCTGCTGAACCATCTATGGGCAGGCTGATTGTACCGTCGATCTCTCAACCTACTTGTATACAACCAGCATGTCAGATTTTTATGTAGCGGCCTCACCCCATCTCTTATGTCTAGGGGTATTTCACACGACAGGGTGAGATGCGTTACGGCCCATGTCCTCCCCATAGCTGTGGGTGAGGTGAAGGCCAGTACCAGTATCTTTCCTCGGGCCAATGTGTGTTAGTTATGAAACTCAGTCCTGCTGTGCTGACACCTCATTTTGCTCCCATTAACCAGAGTCCCACACATGTATCACAGTCTAACTCTTGTTTTATTGTATAGCTCACAATAAACAGTGCTTCGGTCGCCAACTGGTTGAAACTCTAACAGGTTGATACGATGGGATGAGCAGGTCGAGGCACTATCCTGATTGTAATCTAAACCACTGTGGTTTCACCAGCGGTTATCATAGCCTTGATTTGAAAAGAACTTAGAACATGTGAGTCTCTACCAGCAACTCAAGAGAACATAGATAGGAGTACCTTCGCTGCACTGCGGTCCCTATCAGGGAAAGATGTCCCTCCAAGGGAGTTACCGGAGGCCCATCCGTCACCGGGTTGATGCTGCTCCGGACGGGTGACCTCCCCGGCCTCCTCACCTCAGACATGGGCCCCATCCACCTCAGGGACCCTCTGATCACTTCCCCTTGCGGGACCCAGTCGAAGTCACTTGGCCCCAGGCCTCCGGTTTAGTACCTCACCCCAGGCTGAAGGTGCCTGGGATGGACTCCAACTCCATTCCAGTCAGGCCTAGGGCGCCTAGGCCGGAACTCCGAACCGCCCGCACCCAGGCCAAAGGTGCCTGGGCGCGTGAAGAGAAGATCCCCGAAGACCTCGTGGTTAGGGCATCTCCCCCTTTTATCTCCTCCCTTCGACACCACGGCAGGTTCCCCGCCCTCGCCGTACCATCTCCGGAAAGGGACAAAAAGGGTAGCACTATGGCAGTGATTCTGCCTTGAGCCTGCGGGTACCCCGCCACCCACAGGCCAAGGAGAATAATACACCACCTAATCCTCCAGGAATACAAGTGGTCCAAATTCTCATAATTTACACACCTGGGTCATACTACCACCCAGGTGTATTCCAACTAAATTTAAAGACCCCGCTACATTTATATGCGATTATTGCCAACAGCAATAATCACTGTGTTCTCCCAGCAGGGATGGCTCTCCGTGCTGGGAGAATACGATGGCTCCACTGGAGGGATTTCCCCATCAACACTGACTGCGTTGATGGGGGAATCAAGTGATTTACTTTCCTGTAACTCATGGTTGCAAGAAAGGAAGTCGCATAATCTATGGCCTGCCTAACTGTAAAACTGGAAACCATACTCATTATACCCAATGAGGTTATTGTACTAAAACTGAAGAGTGCAAAATTTGCTGCAGCTGTGCATGGTAGCCAATCAGCTTCTAACTTCAGCTCGTTCAATGAAGCTTTGGCAATAAAACCTGGAAGCTGATTGGTTTCTGTGCAGACCTGCACCAGATTTTGTGCTCTCCAGGTTTAGTAAATCAAGCCCCATTGTCACTGGTTGTAATTAGCTGAATTACTGGTGAAGCAATAAAAAGTAGGATATGATCTGACTCCGTGGTGGAACTACCAGGGTTGCAAAGGTTGCACTTTCGACCATCCATGGTGCTCCGCACTGTCGGGAGGCCCCAGCGGGGTTGCTGGCCACAGTGCTCTGAGCTGAGTGCATCTCTCTCATACAGCCCAGACCCTGCACTGGTAGTTCTCCCTCACATGGATGGGAGAGGAGAGAGACGATCTGCTTCTTCTCCTCCCGCTCCTCTCCTCCTGTGTTTGCACCATGGGAAGTGTGAAGCTAAGCAGCTGACATTCATCTGGGGGCAGGGGGGCCCTTCATGTTTTTTTGCACCGGGGCCCTGAAGGTTCTAGTTACGCCTCTGATCTGACTGGTACTGCTTAGGAAACGGTAAGCTGAAGCAATAAAAATGGAGTACATGATGTGACTGGTATTGCTTAGGAAACGGGAAGACAAAGTAAAAAAATGGAGGACATTATCTGATTGGTACTGCTTAGGAAACGTTAAGTTGAAGCAATAAAACTGAGGCCATGATGTGACTGGTACTGCTTAGGAAACGATAACCTTTGATGAACTTTAATTTTTATTTATTTTTAGCTTTACTGACTGGGTTCCTTTTGTGCTTTTTTTTTTTTTTTCCCCCTAGAAGATAGACATCTCCTTTTGTCTTCAGACTTTGATGTAGAAGATGACATCACAGGAGGTTTTCCAGAAAGAAACATCAGTACTGCAAATACCCGTCAAGGACGTATTGGGTTGAATAAATTCCTAGATGCCTCTAGCGTTGAGAAACTTCTTACTAATACTCTTACACAGCCTAGCCTTGGACCTAGTGACGGTGAAATATTCCCTTGTTATGAATTTGAAAAGTGTTTTCCTCAGAAGGCAGAATTTGACCACCTCCAAAAGCTTCATTCCACCAAGAAGCCATTTCAGTGCACTGAGTGCGGGAAATGTTTTGGCTCCAGGTCGCTACTGGCTACCCATTGGAGGATCCATACGGGAGAACGCCCCTTTCCCTGTCCGATTTGCGATAAACGTTTCGCGCAGAAAATTACTCTTGAAAACCACAAGCGAACTCACACGGGTGAAAAGCCCTATGAATGCACTGAGTGCGAAAAATGTTTTAGAAGCCATCCGGCTTTGATCGCGCACCAGAAAAAACATAAAAAAACAGAAAGCAGAAAACCTTTCACCTGCAAAATGGGTCTCACAAACCACCAAAGTGAGGAGCCATATTTGCGCTCCAGACACGGGCAACGTTTGACAGATACGTCATCTTTGACAGAACATCAGAAAGCCCCTGGAGTGGAAAAGCTGCTGTCGTGCACTGTATGTGGCAAGCATTTCAGTCATAGGTCCACACTCATGGTGCATCTCCGAGTTCACACGGGAGAGAAGCCGTTCACCTGCTCCGACTGCGGGAAACAATTTGCGCAGAAGGTGGGTCTTATTATGCACCAGAGGACCCACACAGGCGAGTGTCCCTATACCTGTTCAAAGTGCGGGAAACGTTTCGCACAAAAGGTCGGGCTGGTCAAACACCAGAGAGCACACCAAGGCCAGAAGCCTTTTTGGTGTGGTCAGTGTGGAAAAGGATTCCAAAATTCAGCAGATCTGGCAAAACATCAAATGACGCATTCTGGCGAAAAGGTTTCTTGGTGCTTGGATTGTCTAAAGTGTTTCAGGGACCCGTCGGCTTTAGCCAAGCATCAGGAGATTCATACAGAAGGGAAGCCCTTCGAGTGCGCAGAGTGTGGGAAAATTTTCAGCTTCAGGTCAATGCTGGTCAGCCATGAAAGGAGCCACAGTGGTGAGCGGCCCTTTTCCTGCACTGATTGCGGGAAGAAATTTATGCAAAAGGCAGCATTGCTTACCCACCTACGGATTCACACGGGAGAAAAACCATTTAGCTGTTCAGAGTGTGGCAAGCACTTTACACAGAAAGGACATTTAGCTAAACACCAGAAGAGTCATGTATAGGGATAGTAAAATGCGCAATTCAGCGGACTTCAAGGAACTTCAACAATGGCAAGAGAGAGCTAAATGTTGCTGCTCAATGTGAAAATGTGCCACATGGGGAAGAACCAAAAAACTATTTCTCTGGTGTCATTTAGAGGTTTTGTGCCCCATCGTTGGTGTCATTGGGAGGAATTGTACCCCTTCATTGGTCTTCATTGTTGGTGTCATTGGGAGAAATTGTGCCACATAGTTGGTGTCAGTGGAGGGAATTGTGCCCCACCGTTGGTATCACTGGAAGGAATTTTCCCATCATTGGTGTCATTGGGACCAATGGTTGGTGTTACTGGGAGGAACTGTGTCTCCATCGTTGGTGTCGTTGGGAGGAAATGTGCTTTTTCATTGATCTTAGTGGAGGGGAATTATGCCCCATTGCTGGCACTTTTGGAGGAAATATTGCCTCAAGGGCCAGATAAATGCAAGCAAAGGACTACATTTGGCCCCCAGGCTGCAGTTTGGAGACTACAGGTCCTTCTCAAAAAATTAGCATATTGTGATAAAGTTCATTATTTTCTGTAATGTACTGATAAACATTAGACTTTCATATATTTTAGATTCATTACACACAACTGAAGTAGTTCAAGCCTTTTCTTGTTTTAATATTGATGATTTTGGCATACAGCTCATGACAACCCAAAATTCCTATCTCAAAAAATTAGCATATCATGAAAAGGTTCTCTAAACGAGCTATTAACCTAATCATCTGAATCAACTAATTAACTCTAAACACCTGCAAAAGATTCCTGAGGCTTTTAAAAACTCCCAGCCTGGTTCATTACTCAAAACCGCAATCATGGGTAAGACTGCCGACCTGACTGCTGTCCAGAAGGCCATCATTGACACCCTCAAGCAAGAGGGTAAGACACAGAAAGAAATTTCTGAACGAATAGGCTGTTCCCAGAGTTCTGTATCAAGGCACCTCAGTGGGAAGTCTGTGGGAAGGAAAAAGTGTGGCAGAAAACGCTGCACAACGAGAAGAGGTGACCGGACCCTGAAGAAGATTGTGGAGAAGGACCGATTCCAGACCTTGGAGGACCTGCGGAAGCAGTGGACTGAGTCTGGAGTAGAAACATCCAGAGCCACCGTGAACAGGCGTGTGCAGGAAATGGGCTACAGGTGCCGCATTCCCCAGGTCAAGCCACTTTTGAACCAGAAACAGCGGCAGAAGCGCCTGACCTGGGCTACAGAGAAGCAGCACTGGACTGTTGCTCAGTGGTCCAAAGTACTTTTTTCGGATGAAAGCAAATTTTTCATGTCATTCGGAAATCAAGGTGCCAGAGTCTGGAGGAAGACTGGGGAGAGGGAAATGCCAAAATGCCTGAAGTCCAGTGTCAAGTACCCACAGTCAGTGATGGTCTGGGGTGCCATGTCAGCTGCTGGTGTTGGTCCACTGTGTTTTATCAAGGGCAGGGTCAATGCAGCTAGCTATCAGGAGATTTTGGAGCACTTCATGCTTCCATCTGCTGAAAAGCTTTATGGAGATGAAGATTTCATTTTTCAGCACGACCTGGCACCTGCTCACAGTGCCAAAACCACTGGTAAATGGTTTACTGACCATGATATTACTGTGCTCAATTGGCCTGCCAACTCTCCTGACCTGAACCCCATAGAGAATCTGTGGGATATTGGGAAGAGAAAGTTGATAGACGCAAGACCCAACACTCTGGATGAGCTTAAGGCCGCTATCGAAGCATCCTGGGCCTCCATAACACCTCAGCAGTGCCACAGGCTGGTTGCCTCCATGCCACGCCGCATTGAAGCAGTCATTTCTGCAAAAGGATTCCCGACCAAGTATTGAGTGCATAACTGAACATAATTATTTGAAGGTTGACTTTTTTGTATTAAAAACACTTTTCTTTTATTGGTCGGATGAAATATGCTAATTTTTTGAGATAGGATTTTGGGGTTTTCATGAGCTGTATGCCAAAATCATCAATATTAAAACAAGAAAAGGCTTGAACTACTTCAGTTGTGTGTAATGAATCTAAAATATATGAAAGTCTAATGTTTATCAGTACATTACAGAAAATAATGAACTTCATCACAATATGCTAATTTTTTGAGAAGGACCTGTACTGTTCTAGAAGCGTTATGTTAGTGGTGTCCAATTTCTACATGCAGAGGGCTTCACGTGCAGACCTTGACATCATCAAGGGGCCACATATAATATTCTGTGAATTTAATGCTACAGAACGTGGTCAGAGACTTTGGACATGCAATAGGAGATGGTCTAAGACTACAGGCACTCTACTGGAGATAACTAGAAACTGCCATAGGCATAGACATGCCATAGGAGTTCAGTAAAAATGGTGGCCGTACATATGGACACCCGCTCCCTGTTACATAAATGTGAGTGAGATGGGTAAAAGATGGGTTCAGCACCTGTTCCCAACCTGTAGAGTACGCCCCCAACGCGTTTCACCCCAGAAGGGATGAAAAGCGTCTGAGGAGTTCTCTGCGGGTGGAGAACAGGATCTGAAGCCATCTTTTACCCATCTAATTCACATTTATGCAACAAGTAGTCTGTGTCTGTGTGCAGATGGCCACCATTTTGTTGAAGTCTACTAGAGCCTGACAAGCCGATCCTGACCCGACTGGCACAGGTCTGGGGGAGTAGAGTGGTAATGTTTTCATTGTTTTGGGCTACATATGCCATAGGAGTTCTTTGTAGGAACATGCTTCCGGAGACACATTTCACGAGACTGCCAGAGATTGCTGCTATTACATACTCTTTACAAACCAGTACTTCTATGTCTGTGTTCCCTACAGTTCCCTTAAAAAATTACTTGTACCTCAGTTGATACCTCATTCAGCAACATCGCTTATAAAATATCATAGAAAAGGAATGGACAGCACAGAAAAAGCAACCTGTTACCTTCACTGGACTGGAGTAGTCACATGGGTAGGGAAGAATAGACTCTCTTCAGGGGTCCAAAAGGCCACATGCGGCCCCTGGGTCGAAGATTGGGCACTGGGGATTTATATCCCCTCTTGAATTATCATATGTTTGTTTGCAGAATTGCATAGAAATATAAGGTTATGAGTCTGACTCAGAGGTGACCTTAAAGGCTCATTTACACTTGCTTTGACTTTAACACACATTAAAGCGCCTACCTCTTTAACATGCATTTTTAGGTGTTTATTATGCTTCGGTGATGCTTTTTTAAAGTTAAATGAAGCTTGGCAAATGCCCTCTGTGTGTTGATTTTCTATTTGCTTTAAAGGGGCCCAGTAGAACCCCGGCTAATTAGTACCCTCGTTCAGCAGATCCCTAGGTTATTAGTACCCTTGTTCAGCAGATCCACAGCTTATTAGTACCCCCAGCTCTGCTGATCCCCCGCTCAGTAGTAACCCTGAGCTCTGCTGATCCTCTGGTTTGCTGATTCTCGTCTCTCTCCAGTCCCTGCTCACCTCCCACTATATTGTTCCCATGCTGCTCACCGCATGTGACATCTGCTAGTTTCTCTTCTTGTGATCACCCAGCTCTTCTGATCCTCTTTTGCTCAGTCCTCTCTCTCTCTCTCTCTCTGTGGTCCCTGCTTACCTTCTACTATAGTGTTTCCATTTTGCACACCAAGTGTGACATCTGCTAGCTTCTCCTACTCTGGTCCCCCAGCTCTGCTGATCCTCTGCCGCTCAGTCCTCTCTCTCTCTCTGGTCCCCGCTTACCTTCTGCTGTAGCATTCCCACGTTACACACCAAGTGTGACATTTTCTAGTTTCACCTGTCTGGTCCCCCAGCTCTGCTGATTCTCTGCCGCCCAGTCCTCACTCTCTGGTCCCCGCTGTCCAATGCCACATTTTGAAGCAAGTGTAAATGAGCCCTAAGGCTGACTGCTGTCCAATTAACTAACCTTGCACATTTATAAAACCATGTGGGAGGTCAGGCAATTGACAGGGTGGCATCTGTCAGGTGTCCTCCAAGCCTCGACTCATAAGCTAAAAAGCCAAAATGAAAAATTCGCATTTGTGTTTAGCATTAGCTGGTACACTAACAGTTTTTATAGTTGGTCAACATGACCCAAGAGTGGCAGATCTACAGATCTCTCCACTAGTCTTGAGCCTTGAGAAAGTGCCAAAATGGCAGTCTTTCTGCTTACCTTGCATAGCATACATCATTTCCATTGATTGTAAGCGTTTACTGTCCTTTGCAACCTTTGTTTGGCTATGGTAGATAATGGCATTGTTTGTTTAAATTTTTAATGATTTTTATGGAGTTTACATATTTTTATACTTATTTCTGGTTAATAAAAACACACAAATGAATCTAGTCTGTGCTTTATATACTTTCACCAATTGGAACTGCTCAAACTTTAAAGCAGTCCTTCACCCATAGTTCTGTTTTAGTTTTATTTACATGGGCTGACAAGTGAGTGAGAAGGGCACCCCTGGTGTTTTAGCCAATGTACGTTGGAAGAGCCTTGGAATTAAAGCACATTATATTGATGAAAAATATTTTTAGTGGAAAAAGTGGGCATTCTTTCTTGTCAAATTCTGTTTGCGCTCCAAACTACACTTCTTGGGAATGATGGCTCTGTAAAAATGGATGAAGGTGATTAGGCAAACTGATATACACTAATCATACACTAATCTGCCCTAACTTTTTGACCACCCACTTTAATTTTGAGTAGGTCCCCCTTTTTGCCACCCAAACAGCCCTGACCCATCGAGGCGAGGAAAATTTAGCAAATATATCTAAGATGTAAAAAAAATGCTCGCGGAGACGGACCCAGATCTTGTAGAAACAGTAACAAGTCATCAACGTAGAGAGCCAGACATTCCCTGATAGAGCCAACCTCCAGTGCACCCACCTCAGGAGAGGAATGTAACGCCACTGCCAATGGGTCGATCATTAAGGAAAACAAAAAGGGCGACAGGGGGCAAACTTATCTAGTTCCTCTGCCAACATAAAAAAAAGGAGATATTGAAGATCCTATTTTTAACGCCATTCAGGGCTTGCTATACAATAAAGGCACCCACTTACAAAAATGCAGACCAAAGCTCATACATACACTCCAGCACTGCCTCCATGCACCCCCAATCAACAGAATCAAAGGCCTTGGCCATGTCCAGTAATACAACCGCCTTGGTCCCCGTCTTTTTATGAGAAATTTGCAAGTAAGTAAATATATGAAGGAGATTCGTGTCAGTGGACTTTCCGGGCATAAAGCCTGTTTGGTCAGTATCAACCAGGGCTGGCAGTACCACTGACAATCTCGTGGCCAAGACTTTCGTAAGGATCTTTAGATATGCATTAAGAAGGTCTATCGGTCTATAAGAAGAGCAGTTTGTATAAACCTTGCCTGTTCAAAGCAATAGAAATATATAAGGACTGTAACCTAGGGGCAAGCATATCAGAGTACTGTCTATACCACTCCACCGGGAACCCATCAGGGCCCAGGGATTTGTGCAGGGAAAATGAATGAATGGCTGCCTCTATTTCCTGAAGAGTAAGGTCTCTATCAAGCAAGTCTCTATCGTCAGCTTCCAGAGCGGGGATGGGGAGACTGGAGAGAAGACCCGCCAACTCTGTCTCGTCATCAGGGTCGTTTGAAGGAATTTGGGGGCCCCAAGCACAATGAACAACAAATTTTTAAGTTGACGCCGTTCGCGGGAGTGGGGCGCCGATCGCACGATATTACAGTGGATATGCGGGGGGGGGGGATGTCTTACCTCCTCCTCCCGTGCTGCCTCGAGTCTTCTGGCTCCTCTTTCTGCTGTGCTGCCCTCTGCTGGGGCCCCAGGACAGCTTGGGGCCCCAAGAAGCTGCTTGGTTTGCCTGTCCTGTTCCGACGCCCCTGCTCGTCATATGCAGGTATTGGAGAGTACACCTCTGAATAATATTCTACGAATATATCCATAATGGCCTTCGGATCCCTGACCAATTCCGCTGCCCGAGAGCGAATACATGGGACACTGACCAGTGATCTCTGGTCCGCTACAAGCACTGCCAGTAGCTTGCCGTTTTTATCCCTCATTTCAAAAAGAGATTTGGCTCCCTGAGGCAAAGTAGTGTGTGCCAAGTTGATCTCAAGTAAGGCAATTTGGCACTTGGCTCCCTCTAAGGCTGCATAGGTTCTATCACCAGGGGCAGAGGCGTATTCTCCCTTCGTCCTACGTTCCTTAGTTAGCGAAGAACCCCTCTCAGCGTGATGTTCCTTGCTTACTGCCTTAATGGCGGATAGGCATTGTCCCCTCATTACAGCTTTAAATGTGTCCCATACCACAGTGTCTGCAGCAGAAGAAGAATTTTCCTCCCAAAAGTGTGACATACCTGTATGTGGCTGTACCTTCTGTACCACCTGCTCTGTCTGTAACCAACCACGCGATAACCGCCATGCATTTCCTCCTGTCCCGCCCGCCAAGGATAGGGTCGGTAATAAGGGATCATGATCCGACAGACCTCCCACCAAATAGGAGGCAACATGTATCAATGGCAGACAATTAGTATTAGCAAAGGCGAGGTCTATTCAAGATGAGGTTTTATGTGTTCGTGACAAACAGGAGTAACTCCGGACACCCGGGTTTTTCCACCGCCACAGCTCAGTAAGCTGGGCAGCAGATACCTAGGATAGGGGATTGGTGGATTCTGGTTGTAGCGGGTTAGAGGTATCCATCTCACCATCAAGAATAGCATTAAAGTCGACAGCCAGGAGAAGAGAAAGATGCATATAGGGAGCTAATTTCACCAATAAATCATGTAATATTTGTGACTGAAAGGGTGGTGACATATAGATATTAGCAATCACCATTGTAGTTTGGTACATGTCCACTACTAAAATGACATACCGCTCCCCTGGATCAGAGATCACCTTCTGGACAGAGCAAGGTATATTCTTATTGAGTAGAATAGTCACTCCTCTCGCATATGAGGAATAATTGGCATGAAACTGGCGCTGTATCCATGGCCTTGGATATCCATCTTAACCATTTATCTGTGCATAAATGAAAAAATGTCATCTTCCTAGCAAAATCCATGCAGCAAAGTAATGCCGGCAATCAGGTGTCATCCGTGGATCCAAATCTTTCTTGGCTACATGGTAAGTTACAGCATACAGTAAACACGCTAACGTGTTTCGACTACAGAGCATTAATCATTAGCTCTGTAGCCGAAACCTGTAGACAGTAAAGATCTGCATTCACGGATGAAACCTGGTTGCCGGTGTTCTATCAGAATACCGCTACCCATCAGAAAATGCAATGGAAGTGGCGTTCTGTTGCGGCCATCTTGCTAAACACAGAAATGCATGTCGCGTACAGGCCAGCCCATTCTCTTGAATAGACTGCCCTATGCACGATTGTCTCTCCAAAGAAGCAGGCTCCAATCACATATAGGCATTTTGAATCGTGGGTGGAATCGCGATTCTGCCCGTGATTTCAAAACGCGCTGTTAAAATATCAAATCGCACATCAGTGTGTTCAGGTGCCATTCATTTCAATGGCACCAAAAAAGCGGTGCACTTCTGCCGCGATTGCTGCCCAAGAAATCATTTTGTGCAAACCAAACTGTCGCCCAAGAGAAATTCTGGAACTTTTTTTTGGGCAACACGAGTTGCACTCTTTGGTTTGCCTAATTGCAGCGCAATTTGTCGCGCAGCAGAAGCGCACCGTGTTTTTAGGTGCCATAGAAATTAATGGCAACTAAACATGCTGATGTGCGATTTGACATTTTACCAGAGCGTTTTGAAATTGCGGCAATTCCATCCGCCATTCTAAGTGTGAACGGAGCTGCTCAGGGACCAAATTTTGGTCCTGAGCCAGGAGTGATTTTGCACTGGCATTTTACCATGGTCTTACGCGTTTTGTCGTTCGACAAAGATATATGGCGCCCAAACGCGCATTGTGCATTTTGCCGATATGTTAATGGGGCGTTCAAGTTAATGGGCTTCCTCAACACGTGTTTCCGCATTAGAATCACGCTAAGAAAGTCGGGAGTGGGAACGCAGTTTCTCCGTTATGCATAGTGTGAGCGGGGGCTCAAGTGTGTCTCCAAATCATATCTCAATCAAGTGGTCAACTATCCGGATTATGAACACCATTGATCATTAGGGTTGCCACCTGTATGAGATTCACCTGATCAGTCCGGGTTTTGAATCATGTGTCCAGGTGGACTGAAACCCGCATACATGATTTATAACCTGGACTGTCTGATTATTCAGACAGGAATAGGGGGGCACTATGCGGGCCACATTAGTATTCTCTTTGGCGTGCCCAAAGGTGTCCCAGGTCTGGTAAATCCTATAGTGTATACTTTAAAAAAAAAAAGTGTTCGGGTTTGGCTTGAAGAATAAGTGTCAACCCTATTGATCATTAAAGGTGTAGCTGGTCAGACATGGAGCAGCATGGTGGTTTAGTAGTTAACATTTCTGCCTTGCAGTTCTGGGGTCTTTGGTTCAGATCCCAAACACGATATCATCTGCAAGGAGCTTGCATGGAGGTAGGGGTAAATTTACTGCCCTTTTAAGATCGGAGTTCTTCATAAGTTCTTCTGAAAGTGGGTTGGGTTAATTTCCTTCCTGGCACAATCCTTTATAAAGTTTGGGTGGAGCTTAGCTGTAGTCAGCACCCCTAATACCAGGCAATGTAGAGGTACATGGTACTTGTGTATTGCTGAATTGAACATTATACATGTGGCCGACAGTGGACTACAGTGACCTTGTTCAGCAGACCACCCCCGTCATTCGCCATATATTCCTGTGTTCCTCTAGTGCTGGGCTCTGGTAACTGACATCATATCTTTGAGCCAAGCTGGGAGGGTTGTGGGACTAGTAGTCTCTTGAGCAGCCATTCTGATGTTGTGAAACTACCCCTGGACTACACATCCCAGGCGCCTCTTGGCAACACTAATGGACCTCTGAAAAGAACTATGAAAGGGTCAGTAGATCCTCCCCCCGTGCTCTTCTTCCCAGGGCCTCACCGAGTAGCCACCTCTCTGCTGTTAGGCGAGAGGGCTGTGGCCTACCGTGACTCCAGCCTGGCCCCGGAGGGCCCAACTCTGCTTGCTGTTCGCGAGACATCACCGCGGCACCACCTCGTCAGATGCATCCAACGGTTGTCCGTGTCCAGCAGCTGGTTGGTCATCTCTGTTTGTGTTCCAGAAGGACATCTCATCCAGGATCGCTGTTTGGGAGGTTATTATCCGGTTCTGCAGTTGGTGAGAGGGCAAGTCGCCCATCGTTCACAATCCCTACCTGGTTATTTTACTTGGACACTGTGTACAGACACCTTGCCCATGGAAACATTTTATTGCATTACATAAGACACTGTACATAGACCTGCATCTCCTCAACTACTCTAAAGAATATCACTAGCCAGTTTAAACTGCCCTGCTTACTGTCACATCACTGTGCCATTTCTTGGATATAAGTTAAATAGCTCCAACTGCCGGCCTGCTCCCTGGACACTGCTGTTGCTACTGGTTAAAGGGCCCCATCCTTTTCCTGGTCTCTCATTAGGATGTAAAGGTTTAATAGGCCAGCCTGGGATTCCCTTTTAGCGTGGTATCATATTGCATTAACTAGTGGATTCTTTACAATCACCTGTTTTATTCTCTAGCTGGTATTTTACTGTTTTCTATGTATATCATGCATTTGTGCTATTGAACTGTAATTAGGCTGTTTCTTGGGGATTCCTCACCTGAGTCTTGGCTGTTATCCAGAATTAAAATTTAACATCAAAACAGTGTCAGGGATTTCTAAATACTGTATTTCACTATATAAACTCAGTTTACTCGTAAAAATAAGTATGAAATGCAAGACTTTGGTGGGTGTAAAAAGATGTCCACTTGCCGCCTTCTGACTGTAGCGGACGAGTGCAGGGTGTACTAAGTTGGCCGTAACGTAATGTCTATTCCGTTGCATTTTCTGATGGGTAGCGGCATTCTGATAGAACACCAGCAACCAGGTTTCATCCATGAATGCAAATCTTTATACAGGTTTTGGGTACAGAGCTAATGAGTAAGGCTCTGTAGCCGAAACACGTTAGCCTGTTTACTGTATGCTGTAACTTACCATGTAGCCAATAAAGATTTGGATTCATGAATGACACCTGATTGCCGGCTTTATTTTGCTGCATGGATTTTGCTAGGAAGATGTAATTTATTAATTCAGTGTTTCTCAACTCCAGTCCTCAAGGCACCCCAACAGGTCATGTTTTAAGGCTTTCCATTATTTTGCACAGGTGATTTGATCAGTTTCACTGCCTTAGTAATTACCACAGCTGTTTCATCTGAGGGAGATCCTGAAAAAGTTACCTGTTGGGACACCTTGAGCACTGAAGTTTAGAAACACTGTATTAATTTATGCACAGCAGATAAATGGTTAAGACGGATATCCGAAAACAGCAGCAGCAGCAGATACTTTCAGTACTAAAAAAAAAAAAAAATGGTTAAGGAAGATATATTATAATTTCTTACAGTTCTGTCCCTTATAGGACAAAGTACGTGTAGTTCTTTGTCCCATGTTTCTAAGTGCTTTCTAACTACGGGTGCCGAAATTAATCGCTGCATCACGATTCGGGTGTCCCCGATGCGATTCCGATGCATGCGACCGGGAAAATCGATTACCGGGATGATGCCCGCAGCTGCAGGCATCATCCCGGTACCGTTTTTAGAGCGGGCGGTCGGCTTTCCAGTGATAACAACCGATGCGGCTAAAAGCCGATCGGTTGTTATCCCAGAGGAGCGGGAGGGGACATCCCCCCCTCCCGCCCCACCGGGAGACCTGATCCGCGAGCCGCTACTTCCAGCGGCTAGAGACAGACTGGAACAAAGCGTCGGCTTCGTTCCAGTCTGTATGTAAACACGGAAGCAACGTCACAACGTCACTTCCGCTTTACTTGGCTACCAATAGCGCCAGTTTTAAAAAAAAATAACAGTATTCAGAATCGCAGTTTTTGGCAATCGGAATACTTTGAAGTGCAAAGGAGGGATTTGGGGTCTTTCAGACCCCCCGATCCCTCCATAAAGAGTACCTGTCACCTTCTATTACTGTCACAAGGGATGTTTACATTCCTTGTGACAGCAATAAAAGTGATCAAACTTTTTTTTTTTTTTAAACACATTGTAAAAAAAATAAAAAATAAATAGAAAAAATAAATGTTTTTTTTAAAGCGCCTCTGTACCCGCGAGCTCGCGCAGCAAAGAAAACACATACTCATGCCACGCCCGCGTATGTAAACTGTGTTCAAATCACACATGTGAGGTATCGCCGCGATCGTCAGAGCGAGAGAAATAATTCTAGCATTAGACCTCCTCTGTAACTCAAACCTGGTAACCGTTATTTTTTTTTTAAAGCGTCACCTATGGAGATTTTTAGGTACCGTAGTTTGTCGCCATTCCACAAGTGTGCGCAGAAAGACACTCACCTGTCCCACAATCCAGCGACGTGGCCACCTGAACCCTCCATTCTCTCCCCCGCCTGTCCACGGCGCTGGCAATACTACTGTAGCTATTCGGCTGTGACAGCTTGCAGCTTCACAGCCGGGAGCGCATGTCTCACTGCGCTGTCCTGCATAGCCGGGCAATCTTCTGGGACCTGTGATGTGTCCCAGAAGATCTCAGGGAGGAAGGGACGCCTAGGCGGACCAAGCGGAAGTGGGAGCTCGTCGGTAATCGTGATGCATCGCGGAATCAAATCGCTTACCAGATAATCGTAATCAAATCGAATCGTGAGACCAGTGAAGATGCGCACCCCTATTTCTAACCCTAGCTATGAGGTCCAACCTACTTCCTTCCACTCCTGCCATATCTCATCTGACAACATCTAGAAAGGAGACGGCTGATTCATAGCTGCAGCTTGTCTAGACTGTTACCAAGACAAGCAACAAGAGGAATGCAGAGGCTGATCACTGCACTCCTCTTGCCATTGTTTGTCTCAGGAAAGAGCTGAGCAGCTATGAATCAGCCGTCTCCTTGCTAGTTGTTGTCGGATCAGCCAAGGCAGGAGTGGGGGGGGTCAGGTTGGACCTCATTACTAGCGTTAGAAAGCACTTAGAAACATAGGGCAAAGGACTACATGTTCTTTGTCCCATAGGGGACAGAACTATAAAATGATTGTGATAGATCTTTAAAACCGACTCAGAGATCTCCTGTAGCCTCAGAGCTTTGATGTAATGCCTGCAACAAAGAAATCCCACAAGTCTAACTCACTCAACAAGCACTCCCCATTAATTGGTATTACGTTTTTGAGAGGTCAACAGCTCTCTGTGATTATGTCCATCTCCATGTCGGACGAATAAGGCCATCAAGCCTTACTAATAGAGACAGCAAGTGTGGGAGATTGAAGAAGGAATGTGACCATGTTTTGTCTGTGGTAGTCACTCTGACACTCCCAGTGCTTTTAAGACACTTTGAGACAAAATTTCTCAAGCAGGCCTCTTTCACACAGCAGTGCCTCCAAACTGCGGCCCAGGGACGAGATGCAGCCCTTTGCTTGCTTTTATTCGGCCCTTGGGGCACTATCTCATCCACTGACACCAACGATGGGACACAATTCCTCCCAATGACACCAACAATGGGGCTCAGTTCCACCCAATGACGAGGCACAATTCCTCGCAGTGACACCACTGATGGGGCACAATTCCTCCCAATCACACCAATGATGGGGCACAGTTCTCTTACTGACATCAAGATGGGGCATTGTTTACTCCCACTGATGCCGAGGCATTTTCTACTTCCGATGACCACGAACCGGCCCCTCCTAAAGGTATGAAGAACAGTAAATTGGCCCTTTGTTTAGAAAATTTGGAGACCTTTGACATACACCGATCATCCATAACTTTTTGACAGATTAAGTGAATAACACTGATTATCTTGTTACAATGGCATCTGAAAGCCAGTGGGATATATTAGGCAGCAAGTAAACATGTGGTCCCTGAAGTTGATGTGTTGAAAGCATAAAAATGGCCATCGCATCGCAGTTTGTTGTGTATGGGGCTGTGTAGTCGTAGACTGGTTAGGGTCTCCATGTTGACCCATTTCCACAGCTAAAAGCGCCTGCAATGTGCACATGAGCATCAGAACTGGACCACGGAGCATTGGAAGAAGGTGGCCTGGTCTGATGAATTCAAGAATTGTTTGAGGAACACAACAACAACAACTTTAAAGTGTTGGCTTGGCCTCCAAACTTTCCATATCTTAGTCCAACTGAACATCTGTGAGATGTGCTGGAAAAACAAGTTCGATCCATGGAGGCTGCACCTCCCAACTTACAGGACTTATGCTGCGTACTCACGATCGGATTTTCCGTCGGAAAAACCTTGGATGGTTTTTCCGATGGAATTCTGCTCAAGCTTGGCTTGCAGACACACGGTCACACAAAAGTTCTCTGAACTTTTGACCGTCAAGAACGCAGTTACGTACAACACTACGACGAGCCGAAAAAATTAAGTTCAATGCTTCCGAGCATGCGTCAAATTGTTTTCGAGCATGTGTTGGAATTTTGCACGTCGGAATTGCTACAGATGATCGGATTTTCCGATAGGAATTTTTTCCGGCGGAAGATTTGAGAACCTGCTCTCAATCTTTTGCTGACGGAAATTCCGACAGCGAAAGTCCGATGGAGTCTACAAACGGTCGGAATTTCCGACCAAAAGCTCACATCGGACTTTTGCTGGCGGAATTTCCGACCGCGTGTACACGGCATTAAAGATCTGCTACTGATGGCTTGGTGCCAGATATGACAGCATACCTTCAGAGGTCTATGGGTGTCCACGCCTCGATGGGTCAGGGCTGTTTGGGTGGCAAAAGGGGGACCTACTCAAAATTAAAGTGGGTGATCATAAAGTTAGGGCTGATTAGTGTATATCAGTTTGCCCAATCACCTTCATCCATTTTTACAGAGCCATCATTCCCAAGAAGTGTAGTTTGGAGCAGCAACAGAATTTGACAAGAAAGAATGCCCACTTTTTCCACTAAAATTCTTTTTCATCAATATAATGTGCTTTAATTCCAAGGCTCTTCCAACGTACATTGGCTAAAACCCCAGGGGTGCCCTTCTCACTCACTTGTCAGCCCATGTAAATCAAACTAAAAAACAGAACTATGGGTGTAGGACTGCTTTGAAGTTTGAGCAGTTCCAATTGGTGAAAGTATATAAAGCACACAGACTAGATTCATTTATGTGTTTTTATTAACCGGAAATAAGTATAAAAATACATAAAATACATGAACAAACTTTGCCATTATCTACCAGAGCCAAACAAAGGTTGCAAAGGACAGTAAACGCTTACAATGGAAATGATGTATACAAGGTAAGCAGAAAGACTGCCATTTTGGCACTTTCTCAAGGCTCAAGACTGGCAGAGAGATCTGTAGATCTGCCAATCTTGGGTCATGTTGACCAACTATAAAAACAAGCAATTAGTGTACCAGCTGATGCTAAAAACAGATCCAAATTTTTCATTTTGGCTTTTTTGCTTATGAGTCGAGGCTTGGAGGACACCTGACAGATGCCGCCCTGTCAATTGCCTGACCTCCCACATGGTTTCACGTGTTTTTATAAATGTGCAAGGTCAGTTAATTGGAAAGCAGTCACCCTTAGGGCTCGTTTACACTTGCTTCCAAATGTGGCATTGGACACACTTTTGTAAAAGCACTCTAAATGCCAATCAAAGCCCCTCTCACTAATTAAAATGGTTACCTTACAGTCCTGTTCACACGTTGTGTTTTCATTGCTTCACTTCAAAAATGATCCCCTGCGTCGCTTTTTTGGTGTTTCAAAGCGTCTCTAAAGCCTCCATAGAAGTCTATGACAACACTCACAGCACCTGAAGTTTTTGAGAGGCTTTGATTCAGCATTAGCTTTGCTTTGTTTTGGTGGTTTTGGCAGGTATGAGATATCCCAGGATGCACTGGGAAACCAACAAGCGAACTGGAAAGATGTAATCAGCAGTCACTTCCGGTTCATGTGTATATATTCTGGAAGTGTCTGGTGCAGACGTCACATCTGGTGTGCAAGGAGCAGGGTTGCCAACTTTCAGTAAATTTACAAACAGTTTGTAAAATCCATAATTGTTGCATCTGTCCATATGTCGGTTACGGACATGCAGCCTACATGTCTGTAATGGACATTCATGGACAGATGCAAAAAGTACGGATTTTACAAACTGTTTGTATATTTACTGAAAGTTGGCAACCCTGGCAAGGAGGAGCAGACAGAACATGTGGTGTGCAACATGGAAACGCTATAGCAGAAGGTGAGCAGGAACCAGAGAGAGAGAACTGAGTGGCAGAGGATCAGCAGAGCTGGGGGACCAGAGCAGTAGAAACTAGCAGATGTCACATGTGGTGTGCAACATGGAAACGCTATAGCAGAAGGTGAGCGAGGACCAGAGAGTGAGGACTGAGCGGCAGAGAATCAGCAGAGCTGGGGGCCAGACAAGTGAAACTAGAAGATACCACACCTCTCTCTCTGGTCTCTGCTCACCTTCTACTCTAGTGTTTCAATGTTGCACACCAAGTGTGACATCTGCTAGTTTCTCCTGCTCTGGTCCCCCAGCTCTGCTAAACCTCTGCCACTCAGTCCTCTCTCTCCTCTGCCACTCAGGTGTGCCACATGGGAACACTACAGCAGAAGGTGAGCGAGGACCAGAGAGAGAAAGAGAGAGAGGACTGAGCGGCAGAGGATCAGCAGAGCTGGGAGACCAGAGCAGGAGAAACTAGCAGATACCACATGCGGGGAGCAGCATGGGAACAATATAGCAGAAGGTGAGCAGGGATCGGAGAGAGAGGACTGAGTGGCAGAGGAAAGAGGACTGAGTGGCAGGGGTTCGGCAGAGATGGGGGACCGGAGCAGGAGAAACTAGCAGATGTAACACTTGGTGTGCAACATTGGAACACTAGAGTAGAAGGTGAGCAGAGACCAGAGAGAGAGGACTGAGCGGAAGGGGATCAGCAGATGCCACATGTGGTGAGCAGCATGGGAACAATATAGCGGGAGGTGAGCGGGGACTGGAGAGAGACGAGGATCAGCAAACCAGAGGATCAGCAGAGCTGGGGGTTACTACTGAGCGGGGGATCAGCAGAGCTGGGGGTACTAATTAGCTGGGGATCTGCTAAGTGGGGGTACTACTGAGCCGGGGTTCTACTGGGCCCCTTTAAAGCAAATTATAAATCAACACACACACACACAGGGCATTTGCCAAGCTTCATTCAACTTCAAAAAAGCATCACGAAGCATAAAAAAACCCCAAAAAAACACCAAAATAGCATGTTAAAGAGATAGGCGCTTTAATGTGTGTTAAAGTCGAAGCAAGTGTAAATATGCCTTTAAGGTCACCTCTGAGTCAGACTCTAAGTAAAGCTACATAAGGGGGTGAATAATCTTATATTTCTATGCAATTCTGCACACATATGGTAATTCAAGAGTAAATATAAATCCCCAGTGCCCAATCTTCAACCCAGGGGCTGCATGGGGCCTTTTGTGTGGCCTTTGGGATAGGGTGACCAGACATCCCCGGTTTCCGGGGACAGTCCCCGGATTGGATTTGAACAGGGGCTGGGGCAATTTCAAAGACAGTCAGTGCCGCTCCTACTAGCTTAGGGGGGTGAATTTTTTTCCATTATCTGTGCTCCTTTCTGATGCTCATGTGCTGGTCGGAGCGGAGGGAATATTTCTTCAGTTTCGGGTGCCCATTCAGCTCCGCTCGCATGTTCTTCTGCCTTGGCTCAAGTCCCGGGCAGTCACCTGTCTGCTTATCTCTTTGCCTTCCCTGGCGGAGTGATCTTCCTCCACTCCCCACCCAGTAGTAGCGGGGGCCGGAGAGTGAGACTTGACAGTCTTTGAGGCGGGCGGCTGTGGCGACGGGCAGAGAGTCGCTGATTGCGGCCATTACTAGTAAAAAAAATATGTCCCCGGATTTCATTTTAAAAATCTGGTCACCTTACTTTGGGACCCTGAAGAGAGTCTATTCTTCCTTACCCACATGACTACTCCAGTCCAGTGAAGGTTACAGGTTGCTTTTTCTGTGCTGTCCATTCCTTTTCTATGATATTTTACAAGCAATCTTGCTGAATGAGGTATCAACTGAGGTACAAGTCATTTTTTATGGGAACTGTAGGGAACACAGACATAGGAGTACTGGTTTGTAAAGAGTATGTAATAGCAGCAATCTCTGTCAGTCTCGTAAAATGTGTCTCCGGAAGCATGTTCCTACAAAGAACTCCCATGGCATATGTAGCCCAAAACAATGAAAACATTACCACTCTACTGCCCCCAGACCTGTGCCAGTCGGGTCAGGATCAGCTTGTCAGGCTCTAGTAGACTTCAACAAAATGGTGGGTAAAAAATGGCTTCAGCTCCTCTTCTCCACCCGTAGAGAACTCCTCAGAGGCTTTTCATCCCTTCTGGGGCGAAACGCATTGGTGGCGTTCTCTACAGGTGGAGAACAGAAGCTGAACCCATCTTTTACCCATCTCATTCACATTTATGCAACAGGGAGCGGATGTCCATGTGTACAGCCACCATTTTTGTTGAACTCCTATGGCATATCTATGCCTATGGCAGTTTCTGCCCATCTCCAGTAGCGTGCCTGTAGTCTTAGACCATCTCCTATTGCATGTCCAAAGTCTCTGACCACGTTCTGTAGCATTCAATTCACAGAAAATTATGTGTGGCCCTTTGATGATGTTAAGGTCCGAACATGAAGCCCTCTGCACGTAGAAAGTGGACACTACGAATATAAAGGTTCTCGAAGAGTGGTCTCCAAACTTTGGCCTGGGGGCATAAGTGCCCCTTTGCTTGCTTTTATCTGGCTCTTGGGGCATCAATTCATCCACTGATGCCAGCAATGGACCATAATCCCCCCTCCCCCACCCAAGATCAACGAAGGGGCACATTTCCTCCCAGTGACCCCAATAATGAGGCACAACTCCTCCCAGTGACACCAACCTTTTGGCCTAATGACACCAATGATACCAAATGATGGGGCACTGTTCCTCCCACTGGCACCAACAATGGAGCCCAATGACACCAACGTTGAGACACAATTCCTCCCAATGACACCAAAGATGGGAAATTGTTTTTTTATAATGATTTCGGTACCTTTTCTACTCCCACAATCTGCCCCCCCCATAAGTTTAAAAGACAGTGACCTACTGTTTCGAAAGTTTGTAGACTGATGTTCTAGACCAGCCTCTAAGTATCGGGTCACTCTATGCTCTTGACCTATCTATAACTAGGTTCATTATTTTTCTAAATGATTTTTTGGTTCTTCCCCATGTGGCACATTTTCACATTGAGCAGCAACATTTAGCTCTCTCTTGCCATTGTTGAAGTTCCTTGAAGTCCGCTGAATTGCGCATTTTACTATCCCTATACATGACTCTTCTGGTGTTTAGCTAAATGTCCTTTCTGTGTAAAGTGCTTGCCACACTCTGAACAGCTAAATGGTTTTTCTCCCGTGTGAATCCGTAGGTGGGTAAGCAATGCTGCCTTTTGCAGAAATTTCTTCCCGCAATTAGTGCATGAAAAGGGCCGCTCACCACTGTGGCTCCTTTCATGGCTGACCAGCATTGACCTGAAGCTGAAAATTTTCCCACACTCTGCGCACTCGAAGGGCTTCCCTCCTTTATGACTCTCCTGATGCTTGGCTAAAGCCGACGGGTCCCTGAAACACTTTAGACAATCCAAGCACCAAGACACCTTTTCGCCAGAATGCGTCAGCTGATGTTTGGTCAGACCTGCTGAATTTTGGAATCCTTTTCCACACTGACCACACCAAAAAGGCTTCTGGCCTTGGTGTGCTCTCTGGTGTTTGACCAGCCCGACCTTTTGTGCAAAACGTTTCCCGCACTCTGGACAGGTATAGGGACACTCGCCTGTGTGGGTCTTCTGGTGCGCGATAAGACCCACCTTCTGCGCAAATTGTTTCCCGCAGTCGGAGCAGGTGAACGGCTTCTCTCCCGTGTGAACTCGGAGATGCACCATGAGTGTGGACCTATGACTGAAATCCTTGCCACATACAGTGCACGACAGCAGCTTTTCCACCCCAGGGGCTTTCTGATGTTCTGTCAAAGATGACGTATCCGTCAAACGTTGCCCGCGTCTGGAGCGCAAATATGGCTCCTCCCTTTTGTGGTGTGTGAGACCCGTTTTGCAGGTGAAGGGTTTTCTGCGATCTGTGTCATGTTTTTTATGTTTTTTCTGGTGCGCGATCAAAACCGGTTGGCTTCTAAAACATTTTTCGCACTCAGTGCATTCATAGGGCTTTTCACCCGTGTGAGTTCGCTTGTGGTTTTCGAGAGTAATTTTCTGCGCAAATCGTTTATCGCAAATCAGACAGGGAAAAGGGCGTTCTCCTGTATGGATCCTCCAATGGGTAGCCAGTAGCGACCTGAAGCCAAAACGTTTCCCGCACTCAGTGCACTGAAATGGCTTCTTGGTGGAATGAAGCTTTTGGTGGTGGTCAAATTCTGCCTTCTGAGGAAAACACGTTTGCCATTTAGGGAATATTTCACCGTCACTAGGTCCAAGGCTAGGCCGTGTAAGAGTATAAGTAAGAGGTTTCTCAACGCTAGAGGCATCTAGGGATTTATTCAACCTAATACGTCCTTGACGGGTATTTGCAGTACTGATGTTTCCTTCTGGAGAACCTCCTGTGATGTCCTCTTCTACATCAAAGTCTGAAGACAAAAAGAGATGTCTATCTTCTAGGAGAAAAAAATAAAAAATAAAAAAAATAAAGCACAAGGAACCCAGTCAGTAAAGTTATAAATAAATAAAAATTAAAGTTCAAAGGTTACCGTTTGCTAAGCAGATCATGTCCTCCATTTTATTGCTTCACCAGTAATTCAGCTAATTATAACCAGTGACAATGGGGTTGATTTACTAAACCTGGAGAGAACAAAATCTGGTGCAGCTCTGCATAGAAACCAATCAGCTTCCAGGTTTTATTGCCAAAGCTTCATTGAACGAGCTGAAGTTAGAAGCTGATTGGCTACCATGCACAGCTGCACCAGATTTTGCACTCTTTTGTTTTAGTACAATACAGGAAGTCCCCGAGTTACAAACATCCGACTTGCGAACAACTCCTACTTACAAACGGGTGGCTGTGTGATGTATCTGCCGTTTTGCGCATACGCGGACACTTTGACGGCGGGCACATTCGACGGAACAGTGGAAAATGATGTATCTGCCGTTCTGCGCATGCTGTACCGACTTATGAATATATTCAACTTAAGAACAAACCTACAGTCCCTAGCCCGTTCGTAACTCGGGGACTGCCTGTAACCTCATTGTGTCTAATGACTATGGTGACCAGTTCTACAGTTAGGCAGGCCATAGATGTTGCGATTTTCTCTGTCTTTCAACCATGAGTTACAGGAAAGAAAATCACTTGATTCCCCCCCCCCCCCCCCCCCCAACGCAGTGGAGCCATCGTGTTCTCCCTGCATGGGGAGCCACCCCTGCTGGGAGAACACAGTGATTATTGCTGCTGGCGAAAATCGCATGTAAAAATCTGACATGTTGGTTGTACACAAGTCGATTGAGGAATAGTCAGTACAATCAGCCTGCCCATGGATGGTTCGAATCTCGGCCGGTTCAGCAGGGACTGACCGAGATTTGCATCATCTATGGCAAGCCTAACTCTTGACTACAGTTCATTGCTGGCCATCTCACCCTTCTTTTGCAGAGGAGAACACCAAAAGTCTTACCAACCCTACTTTGAGGTCCCTGCTGAACCGGCCGGAATTCAAACCATTCATGGCCGGCTTAAGGCCTCATGCACATTGGACGTTATAAAAACGCCAGTAGAAAGCTGAAGCTGTAGAATGAGTTTTGCAGCAGCAATTCAGTGTTTTTTTGCATTTATTTTTTTTGCAAAACATAACCTTATGTCTCAAAAACACCAATATACACCCAATAGCCACGATTTTAAGTGTTTGTGAACTTTTATCAGAGCGTTTTTACAGATGAAAAAATCCTCTCAAAACCCACTAGTTCTGGGCGGGGTTTTCCCAGCCAGAAAATTCCCCTGCCAAAAAATATAACAGCTTATGTGTGCATGGACACATAGGACAACATGCTGGGGAGTTTACTGGCTGCAGGGAAAAAAAATGCCTGCAGCCAAAACAGCAGCTGTAAAAACATCCAGTGAGCCTGAGGCTTAATGCTGCGTACACACGGTTGGAATTTCCTATGGAAAAAGTTTGATGGGAGCTTTTCATCGGAAATTCCGACCGTATGTATGCCCCATCTGACTTTTTCCATCGGAATTTCCGACGGACTTAGATAGAGAGCAGGTTCTCTATTTTTCCCTCGGAAATTCCGACGGAGGTTTGCTCGGTCAAAAGTCCGACCATTTGTACGCGGCCTAACTCTTGACTACAGTCTGTTGGTGGCCATCTCACCCTTCTGTTGCAGAGGAGAACACTAAAAGTTAAACCACTTCTACTTTGATGACCTCAATATCTGATAGTGGTGTAATGATTTCGCTTCTATAGGCTAAAAAAAGAAATAAAAAAAAAATGGAATTGGCAATGTATAGGTAAGAGATTAATAAAGGGCAACCAAATAAACTTTTCTGTAATGTTTATCACTCACCTGAGCTCATCTCTGAGGGACTTTCTTCCTTCCAAGACGGATCATCGTCATCCATCTCAACTTCATCAACGTCTTTCTTTCTAATCCAGGTTTTTCCCTAAACGATCCACAAAACAACTCCGTAACTAAATTAGCAACCTGACACAAAACCAACATTGAAGAGTCACTTTGGTATTTGACAAAATCCTCAGTTCCACCTACCTGATGATGTTGAGGGATGGTGTGACCTTCCTGTGTGGAGTCCCAGGAATACAGAGGACGGAGACATCTCTTTGGTGGTTTCCCATTTCTGGATCCATCTGTAGGAAACACACACACTGACTGAATACATTGTTTCTATGTGTTTATCAGATGATGGGGGATCTAGGTGGACCCTCCGTACTGCTCTCTCCTTTACAATAAAGTCGCCTCTTACCCGGTGATGTGAGGGGCGGCTGATTCTCCATCATGACGTCCTTGTAGAGATCCTTGTGTCCTTCTATATACTCCCACTCCTCCATGGAGAAATAGACAGTGACATCCTGACACCTTATAGGAACCTGACACACACAATGATACAGTCACCATCCAGACACATCCCTTGTCTGTTACTGGATATTTGTTCCAGAATTCCCGGCACCGCTCACCTCTCCTGTCAGCAGCTCAGTGATCTTTCTGGTGACTTCTAGAATTTTGTTGTTTCTTTCAGGTGTCAAGGAAGGAGGTGGAGGCTCCATGATGGGTTCCTGGTTCCTTCTCAATCTTCTTGACACACGGGGACTGCTGGCGAGTGTCCCATGATTAGGAGTCTCCTTCAAAGGTCCATAATGCTGGAAAATACAAGGGTAATTATAATTAGGGCTTTTTTCAGCCAGAACATAGCAGAAATGTGTTCCGTCACCTCATTCACTTGTGACAATGCACCATTACCGGCGGCTCCACACAGAGTGTGCACTGTGTGGAAAAACAAGCCTCAGCCACAGGAGGTACTAGAGCCAGGCCGACTGCAGTGAGGTGAAATGTAAGCATGTGGAAGATGGTGAAAGTCTGAAGGGGGAGGGGAGGATGAAGATGAGGGCAGTAGAGGGGGTTGTGTGCAAAGCTGAGGGATTGGGGGGTGGTGCAGAAGTCAGAGCTAAGGGTGCAAAAAGTGAGATGAGGATGGGGAATGCAGAGATAAAGCTGTGGAAGAGGCCTGAAACCTGCACTCTGTGCGTAATGCACTCCTGAACCCGCAATCTGTGTGTATAGTACTCCTGAACGCGCAATGTGTGTGTGTAGCAAACTCCTGAACCCTGTGCTCTGCGCTTAATGGACTTCGTGAACCCCGCACTCTGTGCGCAGAGCACTCCTGCACCCCGCACTCTGTGCGCAGAGCACTCCTGAATGCTGAGCTCTGTGCGCAGAGCACTCCTGGTAGAGCACTCCTGCACCCCGCCATCTGTGCGCAGAGCACTCCTGCACCCAGGGCCGGACTGGCCTACCGGGACATTTCCCGGTAGGCCACCTGCCCTGGGGCCGCTTTTAAAAGCTGTGGTTGCAGTGATCTCCCCCCCCCCCCCCTCCCTAGTTGTCACACAGCGGGAGACCATTGTGTCACGGAATAGAGAGACTGCGACAGAACACTGCGTCTATCAAAAGAGCTGGTCTAGGAGGAGGGCGGGACTATTATCACAGCACAGCCAAACTTTTCACACTTAGCTCTGTGACACAGCGGGAGATGCCCACTGTGCGTAATGCATGCATTGACTGGTGAGGCTGCAATGAGGGCACAGTAACTGGCTGCAATGAGGGCGAGGGAGGCTGCAATGAGGGCACAGTAACTGGCTGCAATCATGGCTAGGAAGGCTGCAATGAGGGCACAGTAACTGGCTGCAATGATGGCGAGGGAGGCTGCAATAAGGGCACAGTAACTGGCTGCAATGATGGCGAGGGAGGCTGCAATGGGGGCACAATAACTGGCTTATATCATGTCTGCAGTCTCTGAGGGAGTCTGGAGAGGAGTCAAGAATGGGAGCACCGCTGGGATGGGGGTCATGGGAAAAGTCAGATGTGTGTGGACTGTGGAGAGGAGACTATAGGAAAACCAGAGCCATCAAGCTGGAGCCAACTGACTGAGCCCTGCAAGGTGCACCTGAGAGGAGGTCAGTGGCAGCGCCCCAGGCCAGTCAAAGGGGGAGTGAATACAATAATGTAAGGGGGCACTGATATAAATATATAATACGCTCTTCAAGTGTGCTTTAAAATGCATGATTTTCCCTTTTTTTCAACAAGAAAATAATGACGTTATTATGGTTATGATGTTGGGCTGGTATAATAATGCTATGGGGCTGGTATGAAATTATTGCCAGGGCTGATTTTCATTCCCAGTCCGGCCCTGCCTGCACCCCGCCCTCTGTGCATAGAGGTCGACCGATATGGGTTTTTCTCTGGCCGATGCCAATATTTAGAAATCAGGGCGGCCGATGGCCGAAAAAAAATAGGGTTTTTGTACTCACCGTAAAATCCTTTTCTCTGAAGTTCATTGACGGACGCAGCACCTTTAATCTTGACCTTAGGGTTATATATCGCCACCTTCAGGAGAGGACTAGGCAGAACATGTAAAACACAGCAAAACTGCACAGTACCGCCCAGGAGGCGGTCCTACTGGCTATAACCCCCTCACACTGCATCCAGCGGCTCAGTTTGTCAAAAAGCAGTACAAACATAAATAGGAGGGGTGGGTGCTGTGTCCGTCAATGAACTTCAGAGAAAGGATTTTTGTACTCACCGTAAAATCCCTATTTTCTCTTTCATTCATTGACGGACACAGCACCTTTAATCTTGACCTTAGGGACATCTCCAAGCAGTGTCAAACAAAAACAAGGGGTGGGAACAACAAGCAAAAAAACTCCACCCAAAACAACCAGAGCTCCTCAACGGAGGAGCTGCAATCTTAAACAGGAGCTGCAACACCTTCCTGCCGAAGCAAGCATCCGCAGATGCACTCACATCAACCTTGTAAAATTTTGTGAAAGTGTGAACGGACGACCAGGTCGTCGCCTTACACACCTGGGAAACGGACGCTTGGTGCCTCTTGGGCTTTCCAACGTCAATTGCTCTGGTCGAATGTGCCGTGACAGGAAAGGGAGGCGCCCGCCCCTTTAAGGCATAAGCCTGAATCACGATCTGTCTAATCCACCGAGAAATGGTGGCCGATGAGACCGCCAGGTCCTTCTTCGGACCAGCCATTGATACAAACAGTGAATCCGACCTTCTTCGGACCTCCGCCACCAGATCAGGGAATCCCTGACTAGCCGGCTCACACGAATTTGACAATCCAGAGACAATGGAGATTTGTCCCATTTGGACAGGATCTCCTTTTGCAAGACTCGAGTGTGGCATTGAGCATACGGTACCACCTCGAAAGTGGCTACCATGAGACCCAGGATTGGCATGCAAAACCGCAGCGACGACCACCTGCGGGACACCAACAGCTTCATCGCAGCAAGAAGAGTCTGCAGCTTGTCCGAAGGGAGAAAAACTCTTGCCTCTGAGGAGTCCAGAATTAATCCCAGGTACTCCAGGTGCTGAGTCGGCGCCAACACCGACTTCTCAAGGTTCAGTACCCAACCAAACTCCCAAAGAGTCTGACTGGTGATCGCCACATCCTCCCTTAATTGAGGCGGAAGCTGCTCTCAGAATGAGGTCGTTCAGGTAGCCCACAATTGCGATCCGATTCTAGCCTTGCTGAGGCAGCGATGGGACGAGCACCTTGGTGAAAACCCTTGGTGCCGACACCAGGCCAAAAGGTAGAGCTACAAACTGGTAGTGCTCGTCCCCGACCGCAAACCGCAGAAACCTGATGCCTGACGCATATGGGGATATGCAAGTATGCGTCCATGATGTCCAAGGATGCCAGAAAATCCCCCTGATGGAGTGCAGCGACCACAGAGCGAACTGATTCCATCCTGAACCTTTGTACTTTCACAAAGCTGTTGAGGGCCTTGAGATCCAGGATCGGACGGACCCCTTCCTTCTTTGGAACTACAAACAGATTGGAGTACAATCCCTGAAACCTTTCTGGCGACAGCACAGGCACTATCACCCCGCGCAGCAGCAGGTCCTGTACTGCCCCGAACAAAGCTTCCCGATGCGCCGGAAGAAGAGGAAGGTTGGAGGGAAAAACCCTGTTTGGCGGACAAGAAATAAACTATCTTGTATCCTGATGAAACCAGTTCGCAGACCCACTGGTCAGAGAGTAGGGAGGTCCACCGAGCTGCAAACTCCCAAAGGCAACCCCCTACCCAAGAGTCGGGCGGGGGCAAACCTTCATGCTGCCCCAGATTTGCTTGCAGGCTTGTTTGGCTTGCGAAACCATGGACGCTTTTGTCCCTCAGCAGGCACATTGTCGGTCTGGAAACGCTTACCTGCCGACCCGGACGGACGAAAAAAACGCTTCTGAGCGGAAAAGGAGGGCCCTTGCCTACGGCGCGGCTCCTTACCTTTCCTGGATTGTGGAAGCAAAGTACTCTTACCCCCAGTAACATTCTTAATAATGTCATCCAGCGAGGCTCCAAATAGCCTCTCTCCCTGGAAGGGCAAATCCGCCAGTGCCTTCTTAGATGCCTGGTCCGCAGACCAGCATTTTAGCCAAATCAGGCGACGTAGCACCACAGCAGATACTGAGGCTCTAGAAAGCAAGGGGGCCGTATCTAAGGCCGCATCGCAGACATACTTAAGGCCATGCACCAACTTGTCTGCCAGTTCCACGAAGACCGGGGAAGCCTGTTGCTTCTCCAACTCACGGTGCAACAATTTAGCCCATTCAGTAAGCGTCTGGGACACCAGGGCCGTGGCTAACACTGGCCGCAATGCTGACCCCACCACCGTAAACATGGACCAGGCAACCGCCTTGGTCCTCCTGTCGGCAGGGTCCAAGATGTCCATTTCTTCATGAAACTCTCCTCAAAAGGGGTAACGCACCGCCATGCGTTTCGGAAACCGAAAAGGCCCGCTGCGGGCGTTCCCATTCCCTGTAGATAAACTTATGAAAATAAGTTAGGTAGGGATACACCTTAGCTGTGCGTGCCCGGCTTGTGGGACCCAAAAGGGTCCGACACCTCTGTAGATGCCCCCGCCATATCCTCCATCTTTAGGGTATCCCGCACCGCTGTAATAATTGCCCCTACAAGCGCCCTTTCCTGCGCTGACCCGGACACAGGGTCATCCTCACTGTCCGAACGGTCCTGGTCCGCATCCTCTGAGACTTCAGAACCAGGGCCGTTTGCCACAGCGGGGCCTGAGTTTGAATCAGCTTTCCCCAGAAGACGGTGGGGGGAGGGGCATTTTTTACCCCCCCTTGTGCCCGCACGCCGCTTCCACTGTGGCAACAAAAGACTCCAGGACCGCTGTCAAAGCATCCATAGGCACCGCAGGTGCAGGGGAACCGGTTGCCACAACAGGGATGTCTGGGGAAGAAGCGCCATGCTGACCCACACTCGCCTGACACCCGTTAGGGACTGAAGGCAAGTCACACCAAAAAAGGTCCACCCTCCTAGCTGCCACAGACTGAGGGGCCCCCCCTCGGGACTCACCACCCTGACCCAGGTACTGCGCTGTGCTGCTGTCCGCTCTCCCCTGTGCCAGTCACGAGGTGTTCTGAGTAAATTTGCACCGTTCCAGAAGACTAGTCCCCCAGCGCTAGAGGCAAAAACGAGCTGAGACTACTAGAAAATGGGCGCTTCAGCAAAAAAACGCCTGAGGGTGCCGGAAAAGTGGCCGTCAGACTTCCCTGGCTGAGGCTACAGAAGCATGGCCGCGACCTCCCCACAAAGTGAGCCCGTAAACACCCCATTATGGCCCCAGAAATAGGACAAAACGAGCGGACCACCCCAACCAGCGCAGCCCCTGTCAGGACTCAGAGCGCCCCCCGGTCAGGTACGTCTGCAAACCACAGAAACCTCCAGTCACACAGCGGCCCATAGCATGGGGAGGAGGGATAAACGGGGAGAGAAGAAAGGGAGAGTGAGAGACCCCCTAGTTGACCTTCCCAGGAATGCCCAGCTGCTCCATCCTGCCAAGACAGGTGGAACCATACTTACCCCTCCTGTGGGGACTGCTGGCTGCATGCCACAGGACACTGACACGGACAGCAGTAGCCCGGTCATATGTGTGTCCCAGAGCATATAGCTTGCCGGCCACCCCTGGATCAAACGGGGCATGTTGTGGCCGACCAAGTGCGTAGCTAAGGCCTGCTTTCGCTCGATGTCTGGGCTGGGGAGACTACCAGGATCTATATTATCCAGCCTGTCACCCAGCCCGGCTGTTGATAGTAGATCATAGGAATCAAAAATCTCCAGGACCAATGGTCCCCACTGGGAGCTAGGTCCTTCTCCTAAACTAGGCAGAAAAAAAACTGAGCTGCTGGATGCAGTGTGAGGGGTTATAGCCAGTAGGACCGTCTCCTGGGCGGTACTGTGCAGTTTTGCTGTGTTTTACATGTTTTGCCTAGTCCTCTCCTGAAGGTGGCGATATAACCCTAAGGTCAAGATTAAAGGTGCTGTGTCCGTCAAAGAACGAAAGAGAAGTTTGCCGATTTTTGCTGCCGATATTTTAGGCCGATTTTTTTTCCCCTTCGTCTCAGAAAATCAGTGCCAGTGCAGCTTATCAGTGGCCACCAGTGCAGCCCATCAGTGGCCACCAGTGCAGCCCATCAGTGGCCACCAGTGCAGCCCATCAGTGGCCACCTCATTAGTGTCCACCAGTGCAACCTCATCAGTGCATTCCATCAGTGCCACCTCATCAGTGCCCACCAGTGCAGCCCATCAGTGCCACCCAGTGCATCCCATCAGTGCCCACCAGTCCCACCTCATCAGTGCCCACCAGTCCCACCTCATCAGTGCCCACCAGTCCCACCTCATCAGTGCCCACCAGTTCAGCCTAACAATGTCCTTCACTGTCACCTCATCAGTGCCCACCAGCGGAGCGCTCCCGGCTCCGTTCTGTCCCATCCCCTGGCCACAGACAGAAGACGGCTCCATTCGGCCCCTGACATGCTGCGCGCCCCGCCTCTGCCTCCGGACTACAAGTCCCAGAATGCAGCACGGCCGGTAATAGCCAATCGGCAGCCGCCTTCCTCCACAGAGGAAAAAAGTCAGCAGACAGCCGCCACTTAGAATAGAAGGTAGGTGGCCTGAGGGGGGGGGGGGATTTCCTTCCAGCCTGCCCCTGCCTCCGATCCCTGCACTCATAATCGGCCTAATTTCCACAATAATTGGCCGAAGCCGATTTCTTAAAAAAGGTGAAATATTGGCCGATACATCGGTCGACCTCTACTCCTGCAGCCCGCACTCTGTGCGCAGAGCACTCCTGAATCTTCCACTCAATCCTGAACCCTGCACTTTGTGTGTAGTGCACTCATAAACCCCACATTCCATGCATGATGCATTCCTGAACCCTGCACTCCATACATAGCACACTTCTGAACCCTGCACACCGTGCATAGCGCACTCATGAACTCTGCACCCTGTATATAAAAAGGCACTCCTGAACCTTGTTCATAATGCATTTCTGAACCCTGCACTCTGTGCTCAGAGCACTCCTGAAACCTGCACTCCTGAACCCGCAATGTGTGTGTAGCAAACTCCTGAACCCTGCACTCTGGGCTTAATGCACTTCCTGAACCTGCAATCTGTGTACAGAGCACTCCTGAACCCCCCGCGCTCTGTCCGTAGAGCACTCCTGAACCCCCCGCGCTCTGTCCGTAGAGCACTCCTGAACCCCCCCGCGCTCTGTCCGTAGAGCACTCCTGAACCCCCCCGCGCTCTGTCCGTAGAGCACTCCTGAACCCCCCCGCGCTCTGTCCGTAGAGCACTCCTGAACCCCCCCGCGCTCTGTCCGTAGAGCACTCCTGAACCCCCCCGCGCTCTGTCCGTAGAGCACTCCTGAACCCCCCCGCGCTCTGTCCGTAGAGCACTCCTGAACCCCCCCGCGCTCTGTCCGTAGAGCACTCCTGAACCCCCCCGCGCTCTGTCCGTAGAGCACTCCTGAACCCCCCGCGCTCTGTGCGTAGTAGGGGGTACGCATCTTCGCTGGTCTCACGATTCGATTACGATTATCTGGTCAACGATTCGATTCCACGATGCATCACGATTACCGACGAGTTCTCACGTCCACTTGGGCCGCCTAGGCGGCCCTTTCTCCCTGCAATCTTCTGAGACACATCACAGGTCCCAGTAGATTGCCCGGCTATGCAGGACAGCGCAGTGAGACATTCGCACCCGGCTGTGAAGCTGCAAGCTGTCACAGCCGGATGCCCACAGTAGTATTGCCAGCGCCGTGGACAGAATGGAGGGTTCGGGTGGCCACGTCGCTGGATTGTGGGACAAGTGAGTGTCTTTTATTAAAAGTCAGAAGATACACTTTTTTTTGTAGCTGCTGACTGTTAATAAAACAAAAAAATTTACTGAACTGTGCTTTGAAATAAAAATAACCTCACTCCCTTAACCCAAAAGTGGAACTTCCGGTTTTAGCACTCCTCGCCCCCTGACATGTCACATTTGGCATGTCATTTTTTTTGGGGGGGGGGGGTGTCCTCTTTAGTGGAACTTCCTGTCCCGGCCGCCTAGGTGACTCCTCCTCTCGCCCTAGGTGGCCTCTCCCTGCCAGCTATCTTCTGGGACACAACACAGGTCCCAGAAGATTGGCTGGCCAATGGCAGAGCACAGTGCGCGCCTGGCCATGAAGCTGTAAACTATCATGACCAGGTGCCCACAGTAGATATGACGGCATCAAAAAGAGGAGGGGGAAAGGTGCGGGGCTCCGTGCAGCCGCATTGCTGGACTGTAGGACAGGTAAGTGTCGGTTTAATAAAAGTCAGCAGCTACACTTTTTGTAGCTGCTGACTTTTAATGAACTAAAAAAAACAGTGGAACTCCGCTTTAAAAAGTGCACTAATCCGGTGCAGAATTGAAAAAACACAAAAAAAAAGGTATATAGGAGAGCTCATCCAATATATAATTTTCAGTGGTACCTATACAGGATGTAAATAATTTACTTATCTGCTACCAGATTATAAATAAAATACCTGAATATAAAGGTGTATGCCACGTGAAGAGCCTCTGAATAATTGAAAGCATATGCAAAAAAAGGAGAGAGATGTGGGGAAACGGGAGTCCCCAACAGACAGTATTCTTCAAAAAGGCTCAATTAATTATATAAAACTAAATATAAGTAAACCGCAATTGTGAAAGTAAAGAAAACAAATTTAATGATAATGAAAATAACACCACATATTAAACACCTAATGTAAAATGAGACTAGTCAAAAAAATGAACATTAAACAGGGGTGGCCACCCAATCGACCATACACATCACAAACATGCATCCGCTACTGATCTTGTATATACTACCGATGTTGGAAAAATCATGAATGCTCTTAGTTGTCAGTATATGACCGATGATGAACAAAGTTCATTCTATGTATAGAACATTTTGAGGAAACTGTTCATGAGTGGATCTGCTAATTGGACATAGATATGCCGGCGATATTGCACACAGATTGGCGTGGTGAGGGTGTCGCGGGGCTGGGTTTGAGCATATAAGCACTTCAACCGGTATGGTAGGCAAAGATTGATGTAATCATCGCTATTGATGCCTCACCGGGATAGTCACTGTAAAATTGCTCAGCCTTGTATTTTTAAACAGCCAACTGATCTGTAGAGAGAACACTCACTCACCAGTTTCTTGTGTGTCCAGTCAGCACTTGGTTCAGAAAGTTTCTGCGAATATCACCAATGATGTATTGATTTTCACTCATTGAAGTCTGAACGGATTTGTTCAAGCAAATACACTCGGGAAGAAAGTCTATCCTCAGTAGTGAACTTTCGGTATGAGTAAGCCGCGGAGTTGATTACATATCAATACGGCGTGTTGAATGATCATTGCGGGTGCTTTTGGAGGTTAGTCCGGTGGGTAAGATACCCCTGTTTAACCACTTAAGCCCCGGACCATTTCGGGCCATTAGGACCAAGCCTGTTTTTGGGATTCGGCACTGCGCTGCTTTAACTGTAAATTGTGCGGACATGCAATGTTGTACCCAAATGAAATTTGCGTCCTTTTCTTCCCACAAATAGAGCTTTCTTTTAATGGTATTTGATTGCCTCTGCGATTTTTATTTTTTGCGATATAAACAGAAAAAAAAATGATATTTTCTACTTTTTGTTATAAGAAAAATCGAATAAACTCAATTTTAGTCATACATTTAGGCCAAAATGTATTCAGCCACATGTCTTTAGTAAAAAAAATGTCAATAAGCGTATATTTATTGGTTTGCGCAAAAGTTATAGCGTTTACAAACTAGGGTACATTTTCTGAAATTTACACAGCTTTAAATTTATGACTGCCCATCTCATTTCTTGAGGTGCTAAAATGGCAGGGCAGTACAAAACCCCCCCAAATGACCCCATTTTGGAAAGTAGACACCCCAAGGAAATTGCTGAGAGGCATGTTGAGCCCATTGAATATATTTTTTTTTCGTCCCAAGTGATTGAATAATGACAAAAAAAAAAAAAAAAAAAAAAAATTACAAAAAGTTGTCACTAAATGATATATTGCTCACACATGCCATGGGCATATGTGAAATTACACCCCAAAATACATTCTGCTGCTTCTCCTGAGTACGGGGATACCACATGTGTGGGACTTTTTGGGAGCCTAGCCGCGTACGGGACCCCAAAAACCAAGCACCGCCTTCAAGGTTTCTAAGGGCATAAATTTTTGATTTCACTCCTCACTACCTATCACAGTTTTGAAGGCCATAAAATGCCAAGATGGCACAAAACCCCCCCAAATGACCCCATTTTGGAAAGTAGACACCCCAAGCTATTTGCTGAGAGGCATGTTGACCCCATTGAATATTTTTTTTTTTTGTCCCAAATGATTGAATAATGACAAAAAGAAAAAAAAAAAAAAAAAATGTACAAAAAGTTGTCACTAAATGATATATTGCTCACACATGCCATGGTTATATGTGAAATTACACCCCAAAATACATTCTGCTGCTTCTCCTGAGTACGGGGATACCACATGTGTGGGACTTTTTGGGAGCCTAGCCGCGTACGGGACCCCAAAAACCAAGCACCGCCTTCAAGGTTTCTAAGGGCATAAATTTTTGATTTCACTCCTCACTACCTATCACAGTTTTGAAGGCCATAAAATGTCAAAATAGCCCAAAACCCCCACAAATGACCCCATTTTTGAAAGTAGACACCCCAAGCTATTTGCTGAGAGGCATGGTGAGTATTTTACAGCTCTCATTTGTTTTTGAAAATTAAGAAAGACATTTTTTTTTCTTTTTTTTTTTCTTTTTTTACATTTTCAAAACTTTGTGACAAAAAGCGAGATCTGCAAAATACTCAACATACCTCTCAGCAAATAGCTTGGGGTGTCTACTTTCCAAAATGGGGTCATTTGGGGGGGTTTGTGCCATCTGGGCATTCCATGGCCTCCGAAACTGTGATAGGCAGTGAGGAGTGAAATCAAAAATTTACAACCATAGAAATCCTGAAGGCGGTGCTTGGTTTTTGGGGTCCCGTACGCGGCTAGGCTCCCAAAAAGTCCCACATGTGGTATCCCCGTACTCAGGAGAAGCAACAGAATGTATTTTGGGGTGTAATTCCACATATGCCCATGGCATTTCTGAGCAATATATAATTTAGTGACAACTTTTTGTACATTTTTTTTTTTTGGTCATTATTCAATCACTTGGGACAAAAAAAAAAAAATATTCAATGGGCTCAACATGCCTCTCAGCAAATAGCTTGGGGTGTCTACTTTCCAAAATGGGGTCATTTGGGGGGGTTTTGAACTGTCCTGGCATTTTATGCACAACATTAGGAAGCTTATGTCACACATCATCCACTCTTCTAACCACTTGAAGACAAAGCCCTTTCTGACACTTTTTGTTTACATGAAAAAATATTTTTTTTTGCAAGAAAATTATGTTGAACCCCCAAACATTATATATTTTTTTAAAGCAAAGGCCCTACAGATTAAAATAGTGGGTGTTGCATTTTTTTTTCCACACAGTATTTGCGCAGCGATTTTTCAAACGCATTTTTTGGGGGAAAAACACACTTTTTTTATTTTTAATGCACTAAAAAACACTATATTGCCCAAATGTTTGATGAAATAAAAAAGATGATCATAGGCCGAGTACATGGATACCAAACACGACATGCTTTAAAATTGCGCACAAACGCGCAGCGGCGACAAAACTACATTCATTTTTAAAAGCATTTAAAAGCCTTTACAGGTTACCACGTTAGATTTACAGAGGAGGTCTACTGCTAAAATGACTGCCCTCGATCTGACCTTCGCGGTGATACCTCACATGCATGATGCAATTGCTGTTTACATATGACACTAGACCGACGCTTGCGTTCGCCTTTGCGCAATAGCAGGGGGGGACAGCGGTGCTTTTTTTTTTTTTTTTTTTTATTATTTATTTGGCTTTTTTATTTTATTTTTAAACTGTGCCTTCCATATTTTATTTTTTTACCATTTTTATCGTTATCTCAGGGAATGTAAATATCCCCTATGATAGCAATAGGTAGTGACAGGTACTCTTTTTTTGAAAAAAATTGGGGGGTTAGACCCTAGATCTTTCCTCTGCCCTCAAAGCATCTGACCACACCAAGATCGGTGTGATAAAATGCTTTCCCAATGGCGCTTTTTATATCCGGGGGGGGGACATTCCCTCCCACTGCTTGTAAAAGCAGTCTAGAGGCTAATTATCTGCTAGAATTGCTTTTACATGAAAGCCGGCTGCTGGCTGAAAAGAATGATACCAAGATGATACCTAAACCCGCAGGCATCATTCTGGTATAAACATTCAAAGTCCAGCAACATACCAGTACGTTGCTGGTCCTTGTTGGACATGTATTGTAATCTTTTTTTTCATACAGCCTATTGGCTGAACGAAAAAAAGAGATTGATTGGTGGGTATGCCCACCATTAGAATACCGCCCTTCATCCACCCACTTCTAATGATGGGCATATATGCCGAAGCATGGGGGCATCCTCCCGCAAAAAAGTTATGCCGCGTACACACGGTCAAGCCTTCGTCGGAATTTCGACCGTATGTACGCGGCATAATAGGAGCAAAATCGCTCCTCGCCCCTGCTGCCCCAATGCTTCGGCATATATGCTCTTTTTTTTAAACTGTGGTGGTGAAATCACCTCCTACAGCGTTGGAGTCACGGCTTTATGTATCGTGGGAGCAAAGGCTGTTGCTGTCAAGATAAATAGATCCGCGCTGCAACTGAATGGCGTACCTGCTAAGCAAATGGTGGTTAACATTAAAACAAAGTAACATTACAGTACAACAGTAAGACCTTACCATGCCATACCTGCAAAGCAAATACCAAAACAAAACCTAGTAAAAAATAAAAAAAATGTTTTAACGCAACCTGTGCCTAAAATATATATATGCCGAAGCATGGGGGCATCCTCCCGCAAAAAAGTTATGCCGCGTACACACGGTCGGAATTTCGACCGTATGTACGCGGCATTAGGAGCAAAATCGCTCCTCCGCCCCTGCTGCCCCCATGCTTCGGCATATATGCTCTTTTTTTTAACTGTGGTGGTGAAATCACCTCCTACAGCACTGGAGTCACGGCTTTATGTATCGTGGGAGCAAACGCTGTTGCTGTCAAGATAAATAATTCCGCGCTGCAGTTGAATGGCGCACCTGAAAACAAAAAATTACATACCTGAAAAGCAAGCATGATAAAACATTGCAGAATAGAATACAGTAAAAAAAGAGCAGAACAATAGAGAGAAAATAGAGAGAGAGAGAGAACAATAAAACGACAACTATTTTTGGTTTTTTTATTTTATATTTTTTTTGTGTTTTGTTTTTTACGTTTTTTTTTTCTTTTTTACACTTTTTTTTGTAACTTTACAACTGTAATGGTTCGGGTCTCTCAAAATGTAATGGCATCTTGGGAGACCCTGTGTAAGTGTGTCCTAGTCTGTGAAATGCTGTACCCTACGCTAAAACTTCACTTTTGAGTGGTAGCGTTCAAAACATTCACCTTGGCAAAGACCAGGCTTGTCAGGACAGAGTGGACAAAAACTACGGGTGTCACGCCTAAATCCGCGCTTGCTACAGACACGACATCTTTTTTGGGGGTGGCTTTGGGTAGGGGTACTCGGGAGGACATACGAATAATGCCTCTCATGCAGCCGGCTTACTGCATTTGGTTGGGGATGGTGAGGTGCAGAACCGCCTGGATACAGGAGTTCTGTGACTATCTCATTCTGGAACTTTAGAAGAGATAACGTCCCGCCTGAAGCTCTGTATAGCACATGAGCGTTCAGCAAAGCCAATTGGAATAATGATAGAGACACTTTTTTGTACCAGCGTCTCGCCTTACGGTCAATTAGATACGGCGCCATCAACTGGTCGTTGAGGTCCACCCCTCCCATATTTTGGTTATATTCGTGGACACAGAGGGGTTTCTCCACAACACCAGTCGCCGTACGAATTTGGACTGTCGTGTCTGCATGAAGGGAGGTAAGAAGGAAAACATTCTTATTGTCCCTCCACTTCATAGCGAGCAAGTTATTACACTTCAAGCAGGCTCTCTCCCCCAGCCTAAGACGGGCATCTACAAGCCGCTGGGGAAAGCCCCGGCGATTAGGTCGCACGGTGCCACATGCTCCAATCTTATGATCAAACAAGTGACTAAACAGTGGCACGCTCGTGTAATAATTGTCCACATACAAGTGGTACCCCTTTCCGAATAAGGGTGACACCAAGTTCCACACTATCTTGCCAGCGCTCCCTATGTAATCCGGGCAGTTGACCGTCTCAATCTGACTGTCTTTTCCCTCATAAACCGTAAAGTTCACTACATAGCCTGTTGCCCTGTCACAGAACTTGTAGAGCTTGACCCCGTATCTGGCACGCTTGCTGGGAAGGTACTGCTTGAAAGACAAGCGGCCAGAAAATTTAATCAGGGACTCATCAACGCAGACAACTTGATCGGGAGTAAACAAGGCTGCAAAACGTTCGTTGAAGTGGTTTATGAGGGGCCGAATTTTATAGAGCCGGTCGTATTCAGGGTCCCCACGTGGACGACAAAGTTCATTGTCGTTGAAGTGCATGAACCGCAAAATCTGCTCGTATCGTGCCCTGGACATGGAGGCAGAGAACACGGGCATGTGGTCAATTGGGTGCGTGGACCAATAAGCACGCAATGACGGAAATTTATGTGTGCCCATGTTGAGGGAAAGGCCCAGAAAGGTCTTAAATTCGGAAACCGTAATTGGTTTCCAATTTCTGGCAATTTTAGGCAACTGGGGGTTAGCGGCGATAAATTGACCAGCATACAAATTACTCTGGTCCACAATAGATCTATAGAGATCTTCCGTGAAAAACAGCGAATAAAAATCGATTGGCATAAAATCAGCTGTTTCCACCTGAATACCGGGTTGGGCAGTGAATGGGGGAAGTACGGGTTCTGCAGAAGTGGTGGGGACCCAATCAGGATAGGCGAATTCTGCAGGAAGGGCAGTATGGGCACGACGGGCCTGCTTTTGTCTTCTTGGTGGCAGTGGGACACTACATGTGCTTGCCACCTCGCCAGCTTGAACTGCACTTATGGGACTCGCCACGTCACCAAGTGTTACTGCAGTGCTGGATGTACGTCCAGGCTGTACTAGGCCGCTGGTGCTTGCCAGTTCACCAGAAGGAATAGCGGCGCTAGTACTACTCTGCTCCATGATACGAGAGACCTGCGGTTCTTGCTCCTCAACAACCTCAGAAGATCGGGATCGGGTACGCCTGACCTTAGCAGGGACCTCAACTTCGTCGTCAGAGCTATCTGACGTGGGGCCGCTGACATCACTGTCTTCTACGGGAAGATATTCTGAGCCTGAATCTGACAGATACGTGACCTCCTCTTCACTATCTGTCATGCTCAGAATCTCGTAGGCCTCTTTACTAGTGTACCTTCGACTTGCCATTTTGGGCTCTAAATTTAGGGGTACACTAGTAAGATTCACAGGAAAAAAAGCACCTGACTGTCGTCAGCAAATATATCAAACGCTACAAAAAAACTGTTAGCGATCGCAGGGATCAGGCCTGTCTCTGCGAACGCTGCAGTTATGTGTGTTGTGTTTGGTAAGTGACAGTGATCGATCGATACTGCACTTGGGTGGGCTGGGCTGGGCGGAGGGGCTAAACGCAGGTACTAGCAGGTATCTGGGCTGATCCCGCTAACACTGCGTTTTTGGGAACCCTAAACCGCTGGGGATGCTAGTATAGATCTGATCAGATACTATACCACTAAGGGGGGTGTATGCTTTGCGCGTGGGTGTTAGCGTTACTGGCACTAACCTAACACTGCCTGGGGCGACGCAGACCCTCTCTGGCGCTAAAACCTAATTGATCACACCCGCCGGGCGATCAGGGGGTTAAACCTTTATTGGGTTATATACGGCAGGTGCCCTGATGCTATAAAAAGCAAACTAATCAACCAGCGTCACCCGTTACCTTTATATGGTGATCACTGGTGAAAGGGTTAACTAGGGGCAATCAGGGGGTTAAAACCTTTATTAGGTTAAATATGGGGGTACCTGACACCAATAAAAACCTGCGGCGAACCTAAAAAAAAAATAACTGCCTATCTAAAACACCAGCGACACGAATACAGCGATCGGAAAAACAATCGCTTAGTGACGCTGAAGTTAGGGGGTGAAAGGGTTACCTGGGGGGTGATCAAGGGGTTAAACCTTTATTAGGGGGGGTTAGGGGGCTACCCTGGACCTAAAGGGGCCTAATCCTAACTGCCTTGCAACTTTTTACAATCACAGATGACACTAAATGCAGTGATCAGTAAAATAAATGATCACTGCAATCAGTGACACTGTGATTGGGGGCTTTGGGGTGACCTGGGGGGTGATCTGGGGGGTGATTTGTGTGCCTATGTGTACCTACGTGTCAGTGGACTGTTGGAGCACTAACCTCTGTCTTCACTCCTCGGCGCCGGGAACGAAAAGACCGCGGCGAGGGAGATGACATCACTTCCTCCAGCCTGTGTTTACATCACATGGCGGAGGAAGCAATTTCATTGGCCGGGAGCGATCGCGAGGGGGGGGGGGGGCGGAATCGAGCGGCCGCCCCCTCATGCCTGATCGCTCCCGAACACTTAACGGCCGCTCACTGCAGTGAAGGGGGGTCCGGATGCACAAAGGCGATCACGTAGATCTACGTGATTCTGCCTGTCCGTGCCATTCTGCCGACGTAAATCGGCGGTGGGCGGTCGTTAAGTGGTTAAACACTACACGGAGTGTAGCTGCAAACTGCTTAACTGCTTACATGTTTCGCCTTTTCATCGGAGCATGCGCATAGAACCAGTGTCTGTCCAGATATAGATTACCTAACAGGTGTTGTTGATTATAGCCACCTGCTGTTTAAATGGGTCAATCATACTACCATTCACGCTGGTTAATGCGGTTATATTTGTACAGACTATAAGAAATGAATAAATATAAAATAGAAACCGTGAGGGGGTGGGAAATGGATGGAGAAAACGTATTGTCTGGGAACACAAGTAAACCTGTATGTGGTTGACACTCTACAACTCACACAGTCGGGATCGGTTCATATACAGCCGATATCTTAATGTCAATTCCTCTGTCAAATTGATGAAAAAACAAACAAGGTCATTATACAGTGGGACCGTCCACCATAGAGGGAAATTATCTGATATTTGCAGACGATGTTATGTGAATAAGCTGAATGGTATTTATCGGATTTTAACAATGACACCTGAGAGGATCATAGTGGTAGCCACTGATCCCGTACAACACTGAATTGCATCTGGTTAACTCAAGTGTCAAGGAAAACCGACAAATTGCATTCGTTATTCAACCCTGCCGGCTGCATACTGTCTAAGTTGTATATCCACATTTTTTCTTTTCTATATAAAATTTTGTCAAAATCTCCCCGTCGAAGGGGAAGATTTAGGCGGTATATACCCTTGAAAGTCAGTCCATCAGGTTTCCCGTCATGGTGTTTCAAAAAAATGGAGAGACAGGGGTCGTTCGTCATTTCTTTAATATGGTTTGGATGTGTTCACCAACTCTAAATTTTAAGCTGCCTTTTTGTTTTCCCCACATATATTTTCCCGCAAGGGCAGGATAGCATGTAAATCACTCGTGTGGTGAGACAGTTAATGAAGTTGGTGATCTTGAATTTTTTTGTACCATTAGAGTTGGTGAACACATCGGTGCGATCCACATATTTGCAGATAGAGCACCTACCACAGGCATACATGCCTTTCAATGGGGGTAGATTGGTCAGCCAGTTCGTTTTGGTCGGTCTTACATATTCCGAGCGGACAAGACTGTCCTTTAAATTGCGAGATCTCCTCGCAGTAAGCATAGGTCGCTCCCTCACGAAGTCCCTCAAAATGGGGGCTTCGGACAGGATATGCCAGTGTTGGCTGAGTATGTTTCTGACCTGTTCCCATTGGGCTCCATATTTGGTGATAATGCGAATGGGAGTGTGGGACATGTTTTGTTTATCCTTTTCCTTTTTAGTCAGCAAAGCCGTTCTTTCTGTTTGGAAGGCTCTTTTTTTTGCCTTTCGTAAGCAACCATGTGGATAGCCACTGTCTCTGAACCTACTATATAGTTGATTTGCTTCAGTTCTAAAGTCATCCTCCCTAGAGCAATTGCGTTTGCTACGTAGAAACTGGCCCACAGGAATTCCCTGTATGAGGGACCGAGGGTGGTGACTACCAGCAAACAGGAGATTGTTAGCTGCTGTATCTTTTCTAAATGTCCTGGTAGATAGTTGGTCGTCAACGACTGATATAGACAGGTCCAGAAAAGAAAGTGTTTGGTGATGACAAGTATAGGTCAATTTGATGTTCCTATTATTGAAATTAAGTTCACTTATGAACTGGGTGAGTTCATCTTGGGACCCAACCCACAGCATGATCACATCATCGATAAATCTTAGCCATAGCCGGCAGTATGTTTGATAAAGTGGTGATGTGTACACCAGCTGTGCTTCCCATAGTCCAAGATGGAGACATGCGTAGGCGGGTGCCCAAGGTGCACCCATCGAGGTTCCTCTTATTTGTCTATAATTTCTATTGAGAAACTGGAAACAATTGTTTGTCAACATAAACTTCAAAGTGTCAACCAGGAATTCGTTTTGTGCGGCTAGCATAGGGAACTTCTGTTGCAAAAAGTGATCGGTTGCTTTTAGTCCCCACTCGTGGGGGATCGATGTGTATAGGGATTCATCATCAATCCCCACTAAAAGTGCTCCCGGGGGAAACTTTATTCCTTCGAGATGTTGGAGTACATCTCTTGTATCCTGTATAAAACAAAGGTAATTCTACAACTAGATTCTTAATGAGGGCATCGACTAGTTTACCGACCCTCTCTAATGGTCCCTTGATGGCTGATACTATTGGTCTACCAGGAGGGTTGGTAATAGATTTATGGAGTTTGGGGATGATATAGAATATCAGTGTATTGAATTCTATCACCCTCAAATACTCAAATTCTAATCCGGTGCACTACAGGGTACAGGCACTCACGCATGTGGTTGGTGGGAGGTCAGGAGGGATTAGAATCCACAGCAAACAGCCCTGTAAAGTTCCCTGTACTGTCTCTGTTGACATTTCTCTGGGCTCCCAAGTTTGCACATTCCAGCACACTAAGAGTTAACACAGTGGAATGTGCAAACGAGAAGCCAGGGAAATCTCAGCACAGAGCAAGTGTAGGAGTCAGTGTAAGAGTACGTCTATTAAAATGCCAGTTTTGGAATAAATGCCGTTATAATCCATTAAGTGGCCACCGCTGTATATGCTTTTTAAAATATATGCAGCTTCATACCTGCATTTCTGTCTGTGTATACAGTGTATATTCCGCTCATGTGACTCTGTTCGGTCCGGCCAGCCTCTCACCTAACGTCTCTCGTTCTCCTCTCCCTGGACGTCAGTGGAAGTTCTCAGCCCCGCCCACCGACTGTAGCTATCAGATCATAAGAGAGGCGGGCGGGGCTGACGTGAGGAGAGACGTGAGGTGAGAGGCTGGCCGGAGCAAACAGTCACATGAGCGGAATATACACTGTATACAGACAGAAATGCAGGTATGAAGCTGCATATATTTTAAAAAGCACATGCAGCGGTGGCAACTTAATGGATTATAACAGCATTTATTACAAAACTGGCATTTTAATAGACGTGCTCGGAGCGCTCTCCCGGGAGGGGCGGGGCAAGTCGGGATGACGTCACTAAACATCGATTATTGGGGACACACGCATCGATTAAATTCAGCACCCCTAGCATGTAGAGCACTCCCGAACCCCCGCGCTCTGCGCCCAGAGCACTCCCGAACCCCCGCGCTCTGCGCCCAGAGCACTCCCGAACACCCGCGCTCTGCGCCCAGAGCACTCCTGAACCTTGTACATAATGCATTTCTGAACCCCGCACTCCGTGTGTAGTGTGCTACTGAATCCTGCATTTTTGGCATGCTGAACTCCAGGACCCTGAACTCTGTGCAAAATGGACTACTGAACCCTGCACAATACCCTGTTAAGATCCTTCCACATTAATGCAATTTGGCAGCACCCACCATTTGACTCGCACAAACAACACTTCACATTGCTATATGCTCTCACAGACAGGGGGCAGGGTTCTGCTCCCTAAGATCCTGCACCTATTCTCAGACAAAAAACACAGTAACTTGGATCACTGCTCCATAAAAATCTTCTTCCTCTGCTTAGATTAGGTGTTTTTTAACTAGAGATAAAAGTGATGTCATGTGACCTCCCAGAATCCTCCTCACCTCTCCGGTCAGGTCTGTGTTTTATTAATAGAGATAAGAGTGATGTCATGTGACCTCCCAGAATCCTCCTCACCTCTCCAGTCAGCTCCGTGTTTTATTAATAGAGATAAGAGTGATGTCATGTGACCTCCCAGAATCCTCCTCACCTCTCCGGTCAGGTCTGTGTTTTATTAATAGAGATAAGAGGGATGTCATGTGACCTCCCAGAATCCTCCTCACCTCTCCAGTCAGCTCCGTGTTTTATTAATAGAGATAAGAGTGATGTCATGTGACCTCCCAGAATCCTCCTCACCTCTCCGGTCAGCAGCTTAATGATCTCCAGGGTGAGCTGTAATATCCTTTCTGGCACGTGACTCTGGTCCTTATGCATCCTGGGGTCGGCTATCACACGGGGAGGATCCTGAAGTCAGAAAATAGAAAAAAAAATATTATACACACAGAATTAATGTACACAAAAAACAATTACTAGGATATTAAATCGCCATTGACTAATGCACACCCTCTGAAATCATAAATCAGGCTGTAAGTGATCAGAAAAAAGATGATTGGTCGGTCGGATTGAAGCCAATTGTGTAGGAATTGACACGATTTAGCTCTGAAGATCATGGACCATCCATCCAAGGCCCGCAAAAACACTGCATGCTTTTATCCCGCATTAGTTCACACCATGAGGAGCTAGACTCGTCTGGATGATAAACCCACCTATACAATTATGATAATATTTGCATGTAGCATCTCCTGGTGTAATTAGCCTAGGGTGACCAGACATCCCTGGTTTCAGGGGACAGTCCCCGGATTGAGGACACTGTCCCCGGACCAAGTCTGTCCCCGGATTGGATTTGAACAGGGGCTGGGGCAATTTCAAAGACAGTCAGTGCAGAATAATAAAAAAAAAAAAAAAAAAAAAAAAAAAAAAAATCAGAATTACACCCCCCGCTCCTACTAGCTTAGGGGGGTGTATTTTTTCCATGATCTGTGCCCCTTTCTGATGATCATGTGCTGGTCGGAGTGGAGGGAATATTTCTTCAGTTTCGGTTGCATGCCCATTCAGCTCACATGTTCTTCTGCCTTGGCACAAGTCCCAGGCCAAGCCGCCTGCCTGCTTATCTCCTTGCCTTCCCTGGCGGAGTGATCTTCCTCAGCACCCCACCCAGTAGTAGCCGGGCCCCGAAGAGTAAGACTTGACAGGCTGTGAGGCGGGCGGCGGCGGGCAGAGAGTCGCTGATTGCTGCCATTACTAGTAAAAAAAAAATATGTCCCCGGATTTATTTTTAAAAATCTGGTCACCTTAAATTAGCCGCGCTTCCTTCTCATCAGACTTCTCGATACTCCATGTTACGACGGATGTAGGGTCGGGTCAAGGATGCCTGGCTGTGCCTATAAACAGAACCGAAAGGAAGAAAATTAAATGGAGGATGGGATAGAAGGAATTGTCTGCTGCCAAAACCATCAATGGTTGCCTTGGCTTATTTCCCTTGACCTCTGACCCGGAACTTCCTTTCCATGCTCTTCCTGCCTGTTGTTTTCAGAAGGGGTCTGTTGTGGAGGACACATGTTCACATGTTTCCTGTGACCGTGGAGCTCCAGCTGCAGAGATTCACATTAAAGTTCAGTAACAGAAAGAAAAAAAAAAGAAGTGGAGGACACGTGCTTCCTGTCATCGATGGAGCTCCACTCTGCAGCCAGACCCCCTTGTCCTTATACGGAGAGCTCTTCTCCGAGGACAAACCTAAGTAGGAAAGGGGGTGTGGCCTAGACAGGAAATGGTTGGGTCAGGTGAACAGGAAGTGCAGGGTGATCATTTCCAGGTCAGGGGAGGAGCCTGAGGAGAGAGGAGACATTGATGTTCCTGGCAGAAGGTAAGGGCAATCCTTTTTAAACCTGTAGTACATCAGGTCATCATAATGCCTGATATAAGGTGTGTACAGTGGACTGTTATAGCAGGAGGCAGCTTAGACAATGACATTATCATCCTGAGTATTATCAATAATTATGTTATTATTAATATTATACTTTTATATAGCTCTAACATATACCACAGTGCTGTACAGAGAACACTGAGCCAGTCTCTGAACCACAGGAGCTTACACTCTAATGTCCCCCCACCTGAACAAATTATTGTTATACATTTATATGCAGTAGTTCTGACATATACCGCAGTGCTGTACAGAGAACACTGAGCCAGTCACATCAGTCTCTGTACCAGAGGAGCTTACACTCCAATGTCCCCTCCCCCACAGTCACACACTATTATTATTATACATTTATACAAGGCTTTTTTTCAGCGGGACCGTGGGGGAACGCAGTTCCGGCACCTTCAGCACTGAATGTACTGTTTGTAATCGCAAAGGGTACTGGGGTGTTCTGGAGGGTCTATTAGGGTTGCCACCTCATCCCTTTAAACCCGAACACCCATGAATTACACAGGTTCTGTGGCTAATTTAATGCAGATAAGGCACCAAGTGAGCAGAACCTGTGTTATTCATATGTGTTTGGGTTTAAAGGGATGAGATGGCAACTCTAGGGTCTATTGATGCTGACTGCTGGGGGATCTAATGTTGCATGTTGGTCTATTGTTTTTGCTGCTAGGGGATCTAATGTTGCTGGGGGCATCAATTGTTACTGAGAGGGATCTACTGTTGAGGGAGGGGTTTGTTTGCGGCTGCTGGGAGATCTGTTGTTGCTGGGGGGGGGGTCTATTGTTGCTTGCTGCAGGAGATCCATTTTACTGCTTTTCTTGTTATCAATAACAAATTCCATACAAATTACTTAACATCACAAAATGATGATCAGTGCTCAGAGATGGGTAGGGGGCGGAGACAAGAATTGACTCAGAAGGGGGGAGTTCCTGCACCTATTCTCTGAGAAAAAAAGCCCTGCATTTATATAGCTCTGACATAAACCCCAGTGCTGTACAGAGAACACTGAGCCTTCACATCAGTCTCTGTACCAGAGGAGCTTACACTTTATTGTCCTCCCACAGTCACGCACTATTATTATTGTAAATTTATCTAGCTCTCACATATACCGTAGTGCTGTACAGAGAACACTGAGCCAGTCACATTAGTCTCTAAACCAGAGGAGCTTACACTCTAATGTCCTCCCACAGTCACACACTATTATTATTATATATTATATAGCTCTGACATATACCACAGTGCTGTACAGAGAACACTGATTCACTGCATAACCTATGTTTCTGCCTGCAGAAGAAGCGGTGGTCTCTTTTTGAAGACCCAAGGCCGGGCACCTATTATAATGGAGAAGGAGCGGAGTCACATGACACAGAAAATACTGGACCTCACCCTGGAAATCATCTACCTGCTGACCGGAGAGGTGAGGAGGATTCTGGGAGGTCACATGACGTCACTCTTATCTCTATTAATAAAACACAGACCTGACCGGAGAGGTGAGGAGGATTCTGGGAGGTCACATGACATCACTCTTATCTCTATTAATAAAATACAGACCTGACCGGAGAGGTGAGGAGGGTTCTGGGAGGTCACATGACGTCACTCTTATCTCTATTAATAAAACGCAGACCTGACCGGAGAGGTGAGGAGGATTCTGGGAGGTCACATGACATCACTCTTATCGCTATTAATAAAATACAGACCTAACCGGAGAGGTGAGGAGGGTTCTGGGAGGTCACATGACGTCACTCTTATCTCTATTAATAAAACACAGACCTGACCGGAGAGGTGAGGAGAATTCTGGGAGGTCACATGACATCACTCTTATCTCTATTAATAAAACACAGAGCTGATCGAAGAGGTGAGGAGAATTCTGGGAGGTCACATGACATCACTCTTATCTCTATTAATAAAACAGAGCTGATCGAAGAGGTGATGGATCCTGAGACTGTCCTTTTGAATGTTCTATCACATAGTTGACATTTAGTTGATAATACAATATTTTCAAATACAGGATTATACAATTGTAAAGCAGATATCTGGTAAACATGACAAACCCCAGTCAGAGCCTCCACCTTACTCCGTGATCTCCAAAAGAAGCATAGATAAGAAGATCCTTGAAGTCACCCAGAAGATCATTGAGCTGCTGACAGGAGAGGTGAGCGGTGCCGGGAATTCTGGGACATTATCCAGTAACAGACAAGGGATGTGTCTGGATGGTGACTGTATCATTGTGTGTGTCAGGTTCCTATAAGGTGTCAGGAATGGAGAAATTTGAAGGAACAGAAGGAAATAATAATGGAGAACCGACCACCTCTTGTTTTACCAGGTAAGAGGAGACTTTATTGTAAAGGAGAGAGCAGTACGGAGGGTCCACCTAGATCCCCCATCATCTGATAAACACATAGAAACAATGTATTCAGTCAGTGTGTGTGTTTCCTACAGATGGATCCATTAATGGGAACCCACCAGAGAGATGTCCCTGTCCTCTGTATTCCCGGGACTCCACACAGGAAGGTCACAACATCCCTTACCATCATCAGGTAGGTGGGAGCTGAGTATCTCAAAGAAGTAACATCACTGAAAAGCTCTTCAGATCTTCAAAACAAATTCTCTTTTAAAAACTCAGACTTGAATATTTTTTTCTACCTTGTAGGGTGTAGACCTCATTAATATCAAAGTTGAAGTCATTGACGAAGAGGAGATGTACATGAGGAGTGAAGAACGGTGCAAAGAGGAAGGTACTGACATGGAGATCGGCGTAGGTGAGTAACAGACACTAAATCCAGAGAAGAGTCCCAGATTTTCCTTGTTTAGTCCCTACAACAATCTCTTCTTCTCCCCCCTCCTCTGTCAGTAGACAGTAATGGGAAGACGGTCTGTGCCTCGTAGGGGGTCAGGGTAGATGGCATGGGCCCAGTGGGGGAGTCCGAGGAAATCGTCTGTGCTCAGTGGGGGAGTCAGGGGAGACGGTCTGTGCCCAGTGGGGGAGTCAGGGGAGACGGTCTGTGCCCAGTGGGGGAGTCAGGGGAAGACGGTCTGTGCCCAGTGCGGGAGTCAGGGGGAGACGGTCTGTGCCCAGTGCGGGAGTCAGGGGGAGACGGTCTGTGCCCAGTGCGGGAGTCAGGGGGAGACGGTCTGTGCCCAGTGCGGGAGTCAGGGGGAGACGGTCTGTGCCCAGTGCGGGAGTCAGGGGGAGACGGTCTGTGCCCAGTGCGGGAGTCAGGGGGAGACGGTCTGTGCCCAGTGCGGGAGTCAGGGGGAGACGGTCTGTGCCCAGTGTGGGAGTCAGGGGGAGACGGTCTGTGCCCAGTGTGGGAGTCAGGGGGAGACGGTCTGTGCCCAGTGTGGGAGTCAGGGGGAGACGGTCTGTGCCCAGTGCGGGAGTCAGGGGGAGACGGTCTGTGCCCAGTGCGGGAGTCAGGGGGAGACGGTCTGTGCCCAGTGGGGGAGTCAGGGGGAGACGGTCTGTGCCCAGTGCGGGAGTCAGGGAGAGACGGTCTGTGCCCAGTGCGGGAGTCAGGGGGAGACGGTCTGTGCCCAGTGCGGGAGTCAGGGGGAGACGGTCTGTGCCCAGTGCGGGAGTCAGGGGGAGACGGTCTGTGCCCAGTGCGGGAGTCAGGGGGAGACGGTCTGTGCCCAGTGCGGGAGTCAGGGGGAGACGGTCTGTGCCCAGTGCGGGAGTCAGGGGGAGACGGTCTGTGCCCAGTGCGGGAGTCGGGGGGAGACGGTCTGTGCCCAGTGTGGGAGTCCGGGGGAGACGGTCTGTGCCCAGTGTGGGAGTCAGGGGGAGACGGTCTGTGCCCAGTGTGGGAGTCAGGGGGAGACGGTCTGTGCCCAGTGCGGGAGTCAGGGGAGACGGTCTGTGCCCAGTGCGGGAGTCAGGGGGAGACGGTCTGTGCCCAGTGCTGTGCCCAGTGCGGGAGTCAGGGAGAGACGGTCTGTGACCAGTGCGGGAGTCAGGGAGAGACGGTCTGTGCCCAGTGCGGGAGTCAGGGGGAGACGGTCTGTGCCCAGTGCGGGAGTCAGGGGGAGACGGTCTGTGCCCAGTGCGGGAGTCAGGGGGAGACGGTCTGTGCCCAGTGCGGGAGTCAGGGGGAGACGGTCTGTGCCCAGTGCTGTGCCCAGTGCGGGAGTCAGGGAGAGACGGTCTGTGCCCAGTGCGGGAGTCAGGGAGAGACGGTCTGTGCCCAGTGCGGGAGTCAGGGGGAGACGGTCTGTGCCCAGTGCAGGAGTCAGGGGGAGACCGTCTGTGCCCAGTGCGGGAGTCAGGGGGAGACGGTCTGTGCCCAGTGCGGGAGTCAGGGGTAGACGGTCTGTGCCCAGTGCGGGAGTCAGGGGGAGACGGTCTGTGCCCAGTGCGGGAGTCAGGGGGAGACGGTCTGTGCCCAGTGCGGGAGTCAGGGGGAGACGGTCTGTGCCCAGTGCGGGAGTCAGGGGGAGACGGTCTGTGCCCAGTGCGGGAGTCAGGGGGAGACGGTCTGTGCCCAGTGCTGTGCCCAGTGCGGGAGTCAGGGGAGACGGTCTGTGCCCAGTGCGGGAGTCAGGGGAGACGGTCTGTGCCCAGTGCGGGAGTCAGGGGGAGACGGTCTGTGCCCAGTGCTGTGCCCAGTGCGGGAGTCAGGGGAGAAGGTCTGTGCCCAGTGCGGGAGTCAGGGGAGACGGTCTGTGCCCAGTGCGGGAGTCAGGGGAGACGGTCTGTGCCCAGTGCGGGAGTCAGGGGAGACGGTCTGTGCCCAGTGCGGGAGTCAGGGGAGACGGTCTGTGCCCAGTGCGGGAGTCAGGGGAGACGGTCTTTGCCCAGTGCGGGAGTCAGGGTAGACGGTCTGTGCCCAGTGCGGGAGTCAGGAGAGACGGTCTGTGCCTAGTGGGGGAGTCACAGGAGATGGTATATGCCCAGTGGGGGAGTCAGGATAGACGGTCTGTGCCCAGTGGGGGTGTCAGGATAGACGGTCTGTGCCCAGTAGGGGAGTCAGGGGAGATGGTATGTGCCCAGTAGGGGAGTCGGGATAGACGGTCTGTGCCCAGTGGGGGAGTCGGGATAGACGGTCTGTGCCCAGTGGGGGAGTCGGGATAGACGGTCTGTGCCCAGTGGGGGAGTCGGGATAGACGGTCTGTGCGCAGTGGGGGAGTCAGGATAGACGGTCTGTGCCCAGTGAGGGAGTCAGGATAGACGGTCTGTGCCCAGTGGGGGAGTCAGGATAGACGGTCTGTGCCCAGTGGGGGAGTCAGGGGAGACGGTCTGTGCCCAGTGGGGGAGTCAGGATAGACGGTCTGTGCCCAGTGGGGGAGTCAGGATAGACGGTCTGTGCCCATTGGGGGAGTCAGGGGAGACGGTATGTGCCCAGTGGGGGAGTCAGGATAGACGGTCTGTGCCCAGTGGGGGAGTCAGGATAGACGGTCTGTGCCCAATGCAGGAGCAAGGGGAGACGGGCTGTGCCCAGTGCGGGAGTCAGGGGAGACGGGCTGTGCCTAGTAGGGGAAGTAAGGGAAGTCAAGGGAGATGGTCTGCCCAGTGAGGGAGGCAGGGGAGACGGTCTCTGCCCAGTGGGGGAGTCAGGGGAGACGGGCTGTGCCCAGTGGGGGAGTCAGGATAGACGGGCTGTGCCCAGTGGGGGAGTCAGGGGAGACGGGCTGTGCCCAGTGGGGGAGTCAGGGGAGACGGGCTGTGCCCAGTGCGGGAGTCAGGGGAGACGGGCTGTGCCCAATAGGGGAAGTAAGGGAAGTCAGGGGAGATGGTCTGCCCAGTGAGGGAGTCAGGAGCCATCAGCCACCATAAGGCTCTCCTCCATTAGTTACTCCTCTGGAGTTCTGTATACTCTCCAAGCTCCAACTCAAAGGACTAATGAAGATATACGGTCTCCTTAACACACCCCATACAACCCTCTTATCTTCTTACAGAGTGACCACCATGATTGACTGACTTTACTTAGTTTTTATAATTTAAATCCCTGGTAAATAAAAAACCAAATTACTTAATTTCTACAGTTCTACACCCCCCTGTTTGCAGGGAGGTCACAGAGTTGATGTAAAAAGATTAAAAGACAGAGGGCGCCACCATCTAAGTGTATCCTTTATTACCAACACGTATAAAACTTAAAATTGCACTCAAATATAAAGTGACACTCCCCGCTGCTGACGTCATTCTGTTGCCCCACTCTGACGTCATTATGTTCCTGGTTCCACGCTCGTTTCCAGACGGTCTGTGCCCAGTGTGGGAGTCAGGGGGAGACGGTCTGTGCCCAGTGCGGGAGTCAGGGGGAGACGGTCTGTGCCCAGTGCGGGAGTCAGGGGGAGACGGTCTGTGCCCAGTGCGGGAGTCAGGGGGAGACGGTCTGTGCCCAGTGCGGGAGTCAGGGGGAGACGGTCTGTGCCCAGTGTGGGAGTCAGGGGGAGACGGTCTGTGCCCAGTGTGGGAGTCAGGGGGAGACGGTCTGTGCCCAGTGTGGGAGTCAGGGGGAGACGGTCTGTGCCCAGTGCGGGAGTCAGGGGGAGACGGTCTGTGCCCAGTGCGGGAGTCAGGGGGAGACGGTCTGTGCCCAGTGGGGGAGTCAGGGGGAGACGGTCTGTGCCCAGTGCTGTGCCCAGTGCGGGAGTCAGGGAGAGACGGTCTGTGCCCAGTGCGGGAGTCAGGGGGAGACGGTCTGTGCCCAGTGCGGGAGTCAGGGGGAGACGGTCTGTGCCCAGTGCGGGAGTCAGGGGGAGACGGTCTGTGCCCAGTGCGGGAGTCAGGGGGAGACGGTCTGTGCCCAGTGCGGGAGTCGGGGGGAGACGGTCTGTGCCCAGTGTGGGAGTCAGGGGGAGACGGTCTGTGCCCAGTGTGGGAGTCAGGGGGAGACGGTCTGTGCCCAGTGTGGGAGTCAGGGGGAGACGGTCTGTGCCCAGTGCGGGAGTCAGGGGAGACGGTCTGTGCCCAGTGCGGGAGTCAGGGGGAGACGGTCTGTGCCCAGTGCTGTGCCCAGTGCGGGAGTCAGGGAGAGACGGTCTGTGACCAGTGCGGGAGTCAGGGAGAGACGGTCTGTGCCCAGTGTGGGAGTCAGGGGGAGACGGTCTGTGCCCAGTGCGGGAGTCAGGGGGAGACGGTCTGTGCCCAGTGCGGGAGTCAGGGGGAGACGGTCTGTGCCCAGTGCGGGAGTCAGGGGGAGACGGTCTGTGCCCAGTGCGGGAGTCAGGGGGAGACGGTCTGTGCCCAGTGCGGGAGTCAGGGGGAGACGGTCTGTGCCCAGTGCGGGAGTCAGGGGGAGACGGTCTGTGCCCAGTGCGGGAGTCAGGGGGAGACGGTCTGTGCCCAGTGCTGTGCCCAGTGCGGGAGTCAGGGAGAGACGGTCTGTGCCCAGTGCGGGAGTCAGGGAGAGACGGTCTGTGCCCAGTGCGGGAGTCAGGGGGAGACGGTCTGTGCCCAGTGCGGGAGTCAGGGGGAGACGGTCTGTGCCCAGTGCGGGAGTCAGGGGTAGACGGTCTGTGCCCAGTGCGGGAGTCAGGGGTAGACGGTCTGTGCCCAGTGCGGGAGTCAGGGGGAGACGGTCTGTGCCCAGTGCGGGAGTCAGGGGGAGACGGTCTGTGCCCAGTGCGGGAGTCAGGGGGAGACGGTCTGTGCCCAGTGCGGGAGTCAGGGGGAGACGGTCTGTGCCCAGTGCGGGAGTCAGGGGGAGACGGTCTGTGCCCAGTGCTGTGCCCAGTGCGGGAGTCAGGGGAGACGGTCTGTGCCCAGTGCGGGAGTCAGGGGAGACGGTCTGTGCCCAGTGCGGGAGTCAGGGGGAGACGGTCTGTGCCCAGTGCTGTGCCCAGTGCGGGAGTCAGGGGAGACGGTCTGTGCCCAGTGCGGGAGTCAGGGGAGACGGTCTGTGCCCAGTGCGGGAGTCAGGGGAGACGGTCTGTGCCCAGTGCGGGAGTCAGGGGAGACGGTCTGTGCCCAGTGCGGGAGTCAGGGGAGACGGTCTGTGCCCAGTGCGGGAGTCAGGGGAGACGGTCTGTGCCCAGTGCGGGAGTCAGGGGAGACGGTCTGTGCCCAGTGCGGGAGTCAGGGGAGACGGTCTGTGCCCAGTGCGGGAGTCAGGGGAGACGGTCTGTGCCCAGTGCGGGAGTCAGGGGAGACGGTCTGTGCCCAGTGCGGGAGTCAGGGGAGACGGTCTGTGCCCAGTGCGGGAGTCAGGGGAGACGGTCTGTGCCCAGTGCGGGAGTCAGGGTAGACGGTCTGTGCCCAGTGCGGGAGTCAGGAGAGACGGTCTGTGCCTAGTGGGGGAGTCACAGGAGATGGTATATGCCCAGTGGGGGAGTCAGGATAGACGGTCTGTGCCCAGTGGGGGAGTCAGGATAGACGGTCTGTGCCCAGTAGGGGAGTCAGGGGAGATGGTATGTGCCCAGTAGGGGAGTCGGGATAGACGGTCTGTGCCCAGTGGGGGAGTCGGGATAGACGGTCTGTGCCCAGTGGGGGAGTCGGGATAGACGGTCTGTGCGCAGTGGGGGAGTCAGGATAGACGGTCTGTGCCCAGTGAGGGAGTCAGGATAGACGGTCTGTGCCCAGTGGGGGAGTCAGGATAGACGGTCTGTGCCCAGTGGGGGAGTCAGGGGAGACGGTCTGTGCCCAGTGGGGGAGTCAGGATAGACGGTCTGTGCCCAGTGGGGGAGTCAGGATAGACGGTCTGTGCCCATTGGGGGAGTCAGGGGAGACGGTATGTGCCCAGTGGGGGAGTCAGGATAGACGGTCTGTGCCCAGTGGGGGAGTCAGGATAGACGGTCTGTGCCCAATGCAGGAGCAAGGGGAGACGGGCTGTGCCCTGTGCGGGAGTCAGGGGAGACGGGCTGTGCCTAGTAGGGGAAGTAAGGGAAGTCAAGGGAGATGGTCTGCCCAGTGAGGGAGTCAGGGGAGACGGTCTCTGCCCAGTGGGGGAGTCAGGGGAGACGGTCTCTGCCCAGTGGGGGAGTCAGGATAGACGGGCTGTGCCCAGTGGGGGAGTCAGGGGAGACGGGCTGTGCCCAGTGGGGGAGTCAGGGGAGACGGGCTGTGCCCAGTGCGGGAGTCAGGGGAGACGGGCTGTGCCCAATAGGGGAAGTAAGGGAAGTCAGGGGAGATGGTCTGCCCAGTGAGGGAGTCAGGAGCCATCAGCCACCATAAGGCTCTCCTCCATTAGTTACTCCTCTGGAGTTCTGTATACTCTCCAAGCTCCAACTCAAAGGACTAATGAAGATATACGGTCTCCTTAACACACCCCATACAACCCTCTTATCTTCTTACAGAGTGACCACCATGATTGACTGACTTTACTTAGTTTTTATAATTTAAATCCCTGGTAAATAAAAAACCAAATTACTTAATTTCTACAGTTCTACACCCCCCTGTTTGCAGGGAGGTCACAGAGTTGATGTAAAAAGATTAAAAGACAGAGGGCGCCACCATCTAAGTGTATCCTTTATTACCAACACGTATAAAACTTAAAATTGCACTCAAATATAAAGTGACACTCCCCGCTGCTGACGTCATTCTGTTGCCCCACTCTGACGTCATTATGTTCCTGGTTCCACGCTCGTTTCCAGACGGTCTGTGCCCAGTGTGGGAGTCAGGGGGAGACGGTCTGTGCCCAGTGTGGGAGTCAGGGGGAGACGGTCTGTGCCCAGTGCGGGAGTCAGGGGGAGACGGTCTGTGCCCAGTGCGGGAGTCAGGGGGAGACGGTCTGTGCCCAGTGCGGGAGTCAGGGGGAGACGGTCTGTGCCCAGTGCGGGAGTCAGGGGGAGACGGTCTGTGCCCAGTGCGGGAGTCAGGGGGAGATGGTCTGTGCCCAGTGCTGTGCCCAGTGCGGGAGTCAGGGGAGACGGTCTGTGCCCAGTGCGGGAGTCAGGGGAGACGGTCTGTGCCCAGTGCGGGAGTCAGGGGGAGACGGTCTGTGCCCAGTGCTGTGCCCAGTGCGGGAGTCAGGGGAGACGGTCTGTGCCCAGTGCGGGAGTCAGGGGAGACGGTCTGTGCCCAGTGGGGGAGTCAGGATAGACGGTCTGTGCCCAGTGGGGGAGTCAGGATAGACGGTCTGTGCCCAGTGGGGGAGTCAGGATAGACGGTCTGTGCCCAGTGGGGGAGTCAGGATAGACGGTCTGTGCCCAGTAGGGGAGTCAGGATAGACGGTCTGTGCCCAGTGGGGGAGTCAGGATAGACGGTCTGTGCCCAGTGGGGGAGTCAGGGGAGACGGTCTGTGCCCAGTGGGGGAGTCAGGGGAGACGGTCTGTGCCCAGTGGGGGAGTCAGGGGAGACGGTCTGTGCCCAGTGGGGGAGTCAGGGGAGACGGTCTGTGCCCAGTGGGGGAGTCAGGGGAGACGGTCTGTGCCCAGTGGGGGAGTCAGGGGAGATGGTCTGTGCCCAGTGGGGGAGTCAGGGGAGACGGTCTGTGCCCAGTGGGGGAGTCAGGATAGACGGTCTGTGCCCAGTGGGGGAGTCAGGATAGACGGTCTGTGCCCAGTGGGGGAGTCAGGATAGACGGTCTGTGCCCAGTGCGGGAGTCAGGATAGACGGTCTGTGCCCAGTGCGGGAGTCAGGATAGACGGTCTGTGCCCAGTGGGGGAGTCAGGATAGACGGTCTGTGCCCAGTGGGGGAGTCAGGATAGACGGTCTGTGCCCAGTGGGGGAGTCAGGATAGACGGTCTGTGCCCAGTGGGGGAGTCAGGGGAGACGGTCTGTGCCCAGTGGGGGAGTCAGGGGAGACGGTCTGTGCCCAGTGGGGGAGTCAGGGGAGACGGTCTGTGCCCAGTGGGGGAGTCAGGGGAGACGGTCTGTGCCCAGTGGGGGAGTCAGGGGAGACGGTCTGTGCCCAGTGGGGGAGTCAGGGGAGACGGTCTGTGCCCAGTGGGGGAGTCAGGGGAGACGGTCTGTGCCCAGTGGGGGAGTCAGGGGAGACGGTCTGTGCCCAGTGGGGGAGTCAGGATAGACGGTCTGTGCCCAGTGGGGGAGTCAGGATAGACGGTCTGTGCCCAGTGGGGGAGTCAGGATAGACGGTCTGTGCCCAGTGGGGGAGTCAGGATAGACGGTCTGTGCCCAGTGGGGGAGTCAGGATAGACGGTCTGTGCCCAGTGGGGGAGTCAGGATAGACGGTCTGTGCCCAGTGGGGGAGTCAGGATAGACGGTCTGTGCCCAGTAGGGGAGTCAGGATAGACGGTCTGTGCCCAGTGGGGGAGTCAGGGGAGACGGTCTGTGCCCAGTGGGGGAGTCAGGGGAGACGGTCTGTGCCCAGTGGGGGAGTCAGGGGAGACGGTCTGTGCCCAGTGGGGGAGTCAGGGGAGACGGTCTGTGCCCAGTGGGGGAGTCAGGGGAGACGGTCTGTGCCCAGTGGGGGAGTCAGGGGAGACGGTCTGTGCCCAGTGGGGGAGTCAGGGGAGACGGTCTGTGCCCAGTGGGGGAGTCAGGGGAGACGGTCTGTGCCCAGTGGGGGAGTCAGGGGAGACGGTCTGTGCCCAGTGGGGGAGTCAGGGGAGACGGTCTGTGCCCAGTGGGGGAGTCAGGATAGACGGTCTGTGCCCAGTGGGGGAGTCAGGATAGACGGTCTGTGCCCATTGGGGGAGTCAGGGGAGACGGTATGTGCCCAGTGGGGGAGTCAGGATAGACGGTCTGTGCCCAGTGGGGGAGTCAGGATAGGTGGTCTGTGCCCAGTGGGGGAGTCAGGATAGACGGTCTGTGCCCAATGCAGGAGCAAGGGGAGACGGGCTGTGCCCAGTGCGGGAGTCAGGGGAGACGGGCTGTGCCTAGTAGGGGAAGTAAGGGAAGTCAAGGGAGATGGTCTGCCCAGTGAGGGAGTCAGGGGAGACGGTCTCTGCCCAGTGGGGGAGTCAGGGGAGACGGTCTCTGCCCAGTGGGGGAGTCAGGGGAGACGGTCTCTGCCCAGTGGGGGAGTCAGGGGAGACGGTCTCTGCCCAGTGGGGGAGTCAGGATAGACGGTCTCTGCCCAGTGGGGGAGTCAGGGGAGACGGGCTGTGCCCAGTGGGGGAGTCAGGGGAGACGGGCTGTGCCCAGTGGGGGAGTCAGGGGAGACGGGCTGTGCCCAGTGGGGGAGTCAGGGGAGACGGGCTGTGCCCAGTGCGGGAGTCAGGGGAGACGGGCTGTGCCCAGTGCGGGAGTCAGGGGAGACGGGCTTTGCCCAATAGGGGAAGTAAGGGAAGTCAGGGGAGATGGTCTGCCCAGTGAGGGAGTCAGGAGCCATCAGCCACCATAAGGCTCTCCTCCATTAGTTACTCCTCTGGAGTTCTGTATACTCTCCAAGCTCCAACTCAAAGGACTAATGAAGATATACGGTCTCCTTAACACACCCCATACAACCCTCTTATCTTCTTACAGAGTGACCACCATGATTGACTGACTTTACTTAGTTTTTATAATTTAAATCCCTGGTAAATAAAAAACCAAATTACTTAATTTCTACAGTTCTACACCCCCCTGTTTGCAGGGAGGTCACAGAGTTGATGTAAAAAGATTAAAAGACAGAGGGCGCCACCATCTAAGTGTATCCTTTATTACCAACACGTATAAAACTTAAAATTGCACTCAAATATAAAGTGACACTCCCCGCTGCTGACGTCATTCTGTTGCCCCACTCTGACGTCATTATGTTCCTGGTTCCACGCTCGTTTCCAGACGGTCTGTGCCCAGTGTGGGAGTCAGGGGGAGACGGTCTGTGCCCAGTGTGGGAGTCAGGGGGAGACGGTCTGTGCCCAGTGTGGGAGTCAGGGGGAGACGGTCTGTGCCCAGTGCGGGAGTCAGGGGGAGACGGTCTGTGCCCAGTGCGGGAGTCAGGGGGAGACGGTCTGTGCCCAGTGCGGGAGTCAGGGGGAGACGGTCTGTGCCCAGTGCGGGAGTCAGGGGGAGACGGTCTGTGCCCAGTGCGGGAGTCAGGGGGAGACGATCTGTGCCCAGTGCGGGAGTCAGGGGGAGACGGTCTGTGCCCAGTGCGGGAGTCAGGGGAGACGGTCTGTGCCCAGTGCGGGAGTCAGGGGAGACGGTCTGTGCCCAGTGCGGGAGTCAGGGGAGACGGTCTGTGCCCAGTGCGGGAGTCAGGGGAGACGGTCTGTGCCCAGTGCGGGAGTCAGGGGAGACGGTCTGTGCCCAGTGCGAGAGTCAGGGGAGACGGTCTGTGCCCAGTGCGGGAGTCAGGGGAGACGGTCTGTGCCCAGTGCGGGAGTCAGGGAGAGACGGTCTGTGCCCAGTGCGGGAGTCAGGGGGAGACGGTCTGTGCCCAGTGCGGGAGTCAGGGGGAGACGGTCTGTGCCCAGTGCGGGAGTCAGGGGGAGACGGTCTGTGCCCAGTGCGGGAGTCAGGGGGAGACGGTCTGTGCCCAGTGCGGGAGTCAGGGGGAGACGGTCTGTGCCCAGTGCGGGAGTCAGGGGGAGACGGTCTGTGCCCAGTGCGGGAGTCAGGGGGAGACGGTCTGTGCCCAGTGTGGGAGTCAGGGGGAGACTGTCTGTGCCCAGTGTGGGAGTCAGGGGGAGACGGTCTGTGCCCAGGGTGGGAGTCAGGGGGAGACGGTCTGTGCCCAGTGCGGGAGTCAGGGGGAGACGGTCTGTGCCCAGTGCGGGAGTCAGGGGGAGACGGTCTGTGCCCAGTGCTGTGCCCAGTGCGGGAGTCAGGGGAGACGGTCTGTGCCCAGTGCGGGAGTCAGGGGGAGACGGTCTGTGCCCAGTGCGGGAGTCAGGGGGAGACGGTCTGTGCCCAGTGCGGGAGTCAGGGGGAGACGGTCTGTGCCCAGTGCGGGAGTCAGGGGGAGACGGTCTGTGCCCAGTGCGGGAGTCAGGGGGAGACGATCTGTGCCCAGTGCGGGAGTCAGGGGGAGACGGTCTGTGCCCAGTGCGGGAGTCAGGGGAGACGGTCTGTGCCCAGTGCGGGAGTCAGGGGAGACGGTCTGTGCCCAGTGCGGGAGTCAGGGGAGACGGTCTCTGCCCAGTGGGGGAGTCAGGATAGACGGGCTGTGCCCAGTGGGGGAGTCAGGGGAGACGGGCTGTGCCCAGTGGGGGAGTCAGGATAGACGGGCTGTGCCCAGTGGGGGAGTCAGGGGAGACGGGCTGTGCCCAGTGGGGGAGTCAGGGGAGACGGGCTGTGCCCAGTGCGGGAGTCAGGGGAGACGGGCTGTGCCCAATAGGGGAAGTAAGGGAAGTCAGGGGAGATGGTCTGCCCAGTGAGGGAGTCAGGAGCCATCAGCCACCATAAGGCTCTCCTCCATTAGTTACTCCTCTGGAGTTCTGTATACTCTCCAAGCTCCAACTCAAAGGACTAATGAAGATATACGGTCTCCTTAACACACCCCATACAACCCTCTTATCTTCTTACAGAGTGACCACCATGATTGACTGACTTTACTTTGTTTTTATAATTTAAATCCCTGGTAAATAAAAAACCAAATGACTTAATTTCTACAGTTCTACACCCCCCTGTTTGCAGGGAGGTCACAGAGTTGATGTAAAAAGATTAAAAGACAGAGGGCGCCACCATCTAAGTGTATCCTTTATTACCAACACGTATAAAACTTAAAATTGCACTCAAATATAAAGTGACACTCCCCACTGCTGACGTCATTCTGTTGCCCCACTCTGACGTCATTATGTTCCTGGTTCCACGCTCGTTTCCAGACGGTCTGTGCCCAGTGTGGGAGTCAGGGGGAGACGGTCTGTGCCCAGTGTGGGAGTCAGGGGGAGACGGTCTGTGCCCAGTGCTGTGCCCAGTGCGGGAGTCAGGGAGAGACGGTCTGTGCCCAGTGCGGGAGTCAGGGGGAGACGGTCTGTGCCCAGTGCGGGAGTCAGGGGGAGACGGTCTGTGCCCAGTGCGGGAGTCAGGGGGAGACGGTCTGTGCCCAGTGCGGGAGTCAGGGGGAGACGGTCTGTGCCCAGTGCGGGAGTCGGGGGGAGACGGTCTGTGCCCAGTGTGGGAGTCAGGGGGAGACGGTCTGTGCCCAGTGTGGGAGTCAGGGGGAGACGGTCTGTGCCCAGTGTGGGAGTCAGGGGGAGACGGTCTGTGCCCAGTGTGGGAGTCAGGGGGAGACGGTCTGTGCCCAGTGTGGGAGTCAGGGGAGACGGTCTGTGCCCAGTGCGGGAGTCAGGGGGAGACGGTCTGTGCCCAGTGCTGTGCCCAGTGCGGGAGTCAGGGAGAGACGGTCTGTGACCAGTGCGGGAGTCAGGGAGAGACGGTCTGTGCCCAGTGCGGGAGTCAGGGGGAGACGGTCTGTGCCCAGTGCGGGAGTCAGGGGGAGACGGTCTGTGCCCAGTGCGGGAGTCAGGGGGAGACGGTCTGTGCCCAGTGCGGGAGTCAGGGGGAGACGGTCTGTGCCCAGTGCGGGAGTCAGGGGGAGACGGTCTGTGCCCAGTGCGGGAGTCAGGGGGAGACGGTCTGTGCCCAGTGCGGGAGTCAGGGGGAGACGGTCTGTGCCCAGTGCGGGAGTCAGGGGGAGACGGTCTGTGCCCAGTGCTGTGCCCAGTGCGGGAGTCAGGGAGAGACGGTCTGTGCCCAGTGCGGGAGTCAGGGAGAGACGGTCTGTGCCCAGTGCGGGAGTCAGGGGGAGACGGTCTGTGCCCAGTGCGGGAGTCAGGGGGAGACGGTCTGTGCCCAGTGCGGGAGTCAGGGGGAGACGGTCTGTGCCCAGTGCGGGAGTCAGGGGGAGACGGTCTGTGCCCAGTGCGGGAGTCAGGGGGAGACGGTCTGTGCCCAGTGCGGGAGTCAGGGGGAGACGGTCTGTGCCCAGTGCGGGAGTCAGGGGGAGACGGTCTGTGCCCAGTGCGGGAGTCAGGGGGAGACGGTCTGTGCCCAGTGCGGGAGTCAGGGGGAGACGGTCTGTGCCCAGTGCTGTGCCCAGTGCGGGAGTCAGGGAGAGACGGTCTGTGCCCAGTGCGGGAGTCAGGGAGAGACGGTCTGTGCCCAGTGCGGGAGTCAGGGGGAGACGGTCTGTGCCCAGTGCGGGAGTCAGGGGGAGACGGTCTGTGCCCAGTGCGGGAGTCAGGGGTAGACGGTCTGTGCCCAGTGCGGGAGTCAGGGGTAGACGGTCTGTGCCCAGTGCGGGAGTCAGGGGTAGACGGTCTGTGCCCAGTGCGGGAGTCAGGGGTAGACGGTCTGTGCCCAGTGCGGGAGTCAGGGGGAGACGGTCTGTGCCCAGTGCGGGAGTCAGGGGGAGACGGTCTGTGCCCAGTGCGGGAGTCAGGGGGAGACGGTCTGTGCCCAGTGCGGGAGTCAGGGGGAGACGGTCTGTGCCCAGTGCTGTGCCCAGTGCGGGAGTCAGGGGAGACGGTCTGTGCCCAGTGCGGGAGTCAGGGGAGACGGTCTGTGCCCAGTGCGGGAGTCAGGGGGAGACGGTCTGTGCCCAGTGCTGTGCCCAGTGCGGGAGTCAGGGGAGACGGTCTGTGCCCAGTGCGGGAGTCAGGGGAGACGGTCTGTGCCCAGTGCGGGAGTCAGGGGAGACGGTCTGTGCCCAGTGCGGGAGTCAGGGGAGACGGTCTGTGCCCAGTGCGGGAGTCAGGGGAGACGGTCTGTGCCCAGTGCGGGAGTCAGGGGAGACGGTCTGTGCCCAGTGCGGGAGTCAGGGGAGACGGTCTGTGCCCAGTGCGGGAGTCAGGGGAGACGGTCTGTGCCCAGTGCGGGAGTCAGGGGAGACGGTCTGTGCCCAGTGCGGGAGTCAGGGGAGACGGTCTGTGCCCAGTGCGGGAGTCAGGGGAGACGGTCTGTGCCCAGTGCGGGAGTCAGGGGAGACGGTCTGTGCCCAGTGCGGGAGTCAGGGGAGACGGTCTGTGCCCAGTGCGGGAGTCAGGGGAGACGGTCTGTGCCCAGTGCGGGAGTCAGGGGAGACGGTCTTTGCCCAGTGCGGGAGTCAGGGTAGACGGTCTGTGCCCAGTGCGGGAGTCAGGAGAGACGGTCTGTGCCTAGTGGGGGAGTCACAGGAGATGGTATATGCCCAGTGGGGGAGTCAGGATAGACGGTCTGTGCCCAGTGGGGGAGTCAGGATAGACGGTCTGTGCCCAGTAGGGGAGTCAGGGGAGATGGTATGTGCCCAGTAGGGGAGTCGGGATAGACGGTCTGTGCCCAGTGGGGGAGTCGGGATAGACGGTCTGTGCCCAGTGGGGGAGTCGGGATAGACGGTCTGTGCGCAGTGGGGGAGTCAGGATAGACGGTCTGTGCCCAGTGAGGGAGTCAGGATAGACGGTCTGTGCCCAGTGGGGGAGTCAGGATAGACGGTCTGTGCCCAGTGGGGGAGTCAGGGGAGACGGTCTGTGCCCAGTGGGGGAGTCAGGATAGACGGTCTGTGCCCAGTGGGGGAGTCAGGATAGACGGTCTGTGCCCATTGGGGGAGTCAGGGGAGACGGTATGTGCCCAGTGGGGGAGTCAGGATATTCGGTCTGTGCCCAGTGGGGGAGTCAGGATAGACGGTCTGTGCCCAATGCAGGAGCAAGGGGAGACGGGCTGTGCCCAGTGCGGGAGTCAGGGGAGACGGGCTGTGCCTAGTAGGGGAAGTAAGGGAAGTCAAGGGAGATGGTCTGCCCAGTGAGGGAGTCAGGGGAGACGGTCTCTGCCCAGTGGGGGAGTCAGGGGAGACGGTCTCTGCCCAGTGGGGGAGTCAGGATAGACGGGCTGTGCCCAGTGGGGGAGTCAGGGGAGACGGGCTGTGCCCAGTGGGGGAGTCAGGGGAGACGGGCTGTGCCCAGTGCGGGAGTCAGGGGAGACGGGCTGTGCCCAATAGGGGAAGTAAGGGAAGTCAGGGGAGATGGTCTGCCCAGTGAGGGAGTCAGGAGCCATCAGCCACCATAAGGCTCTCCTCCATTAGTTACTCCTCTGGAGTTCTGTATACTCTCCAAGCTCCAACTCAAAGGACTAATGAAGATATACGGTCTCCTTAACACACCCCATACAACCCTCTTATCTTCTTACAGAGTGACCACCATGATTGACTGACTTTACTTAGTTTTTATAATTTAAATCCCTGGTAAATAAAAAACCAAATTACTTAATTTCTACAGTTCTACACCCCCCTGTTTGCAGGGAGGTCACAGAGTTGATGTAAAAAGATTAAAAGACAGAGGGCGCCACCATCTAAGTGTATCCTTTATTACCAACACGTATAAAACTTAAAATTGCACTCAAATATAAAGTGACACTCCCCGCTGCTGACGTCATTCTGTTGCCCCACTCTGACGTCATTATGTTCCTGGTTCCACGCTCGTTTCCAGACGGTCTGTGCCCAGTGTGGGAGTCAGGGGGAGACGGTCTGTGCCCAGTGTGGGAGTCAGGGGGAGACGGTCTGTGCCCAGTGCGGGAGTCAGGGGGAGATGGTCTGTGCCCAGTGCGGGAGTCAGGGGGAGACGGTCTGTGCCCAGTGCGGGAGTCAGGGGGAGACGGTCTGTGCCCAGTGCGGGAGTCAGGGGGAGACGGTCTGTGCCCAGTGCGGGAGTCAGGGGGAGATGGTCTGTGCCCAGTGCTGTGCCCAGTGCGGGAGTCAGGGGAGACGGTCTGTGCCCAGTGCGGGAGTCAGGGGAGACGGTCTGTGCCCAGTGCGGGAGTCAGGGGGAGACGGTCTGTGCCCAGTGCTGTGCCCAGTGCGGGAGTCAGGGGAGACGGTCTGTGCCCAGTGCGGGAGTCAGGGGAGACGGTCTGTGCCCAGTGGGGGAGTCAGGATAGACGGTCTGTGCCCAGTGGGGGAGTCAGGATAGACGGTCTGTGCCCAGTGGGGGAGTCAGGATAGACGGTCTGTGCCCAGTGGGGGAGTCAGGATAGACGGTCTGTGCCCAGTGGGGGAGTCAGGATAGACGGTCTGTGCCCAGTAGGGGAGTCAGGATAGACGGTCTGTGCCCAGTGGGGGAGTCAGGATAGACGGTCTGTGCCCAGTGGGGGAGTCAGGGGAGACGGTCTGTGCCCAGTGGGGGAGTCAGGGGAGACGGTCTGTGCCCAGTGGGGGAGTCAGGGGAGACGGTCTGTGCCCAGTGGGGGAGTCAGGGGAGACGGTCTGTGCCCAGTGGGGGAGTCAGGGGAGACGGTCCTGTGCCCAGTGGGGGAGTCAGGGGAGACGGTCTGTGCCCAGTGGGGGAGTCAGGGGAGACGGTCTGTGCCCAGTGGGGGAGTCAGGATAGACGGTCTGTGCCCAGTGGGGGAGTCAGGATAGACGGTCTGTGCCCAGTGGGGGAGTCAGGATAGACGGTCTGTGCCCAGTGGGGGAGTCAGGATAGACGGTCTGTGCCCAGTGCGGGAGTCAGGATAGACGGTCTGTGCCCAGTGGGGGAGTCAGGATAGACGGTCTGTGCCCAGTGGGGGAGTCAGGATAGACGGTCTGTGCCCAGTGGGGGAGTCAGGATAGACGGTCTGTGCCCAGTGGGGGAGTCAGGATAGACGGTCTGTGCCCAGTGGGGGAGTCAGGGGAGACGGTCTGTGCCCAGTGGGGGAGTCAGGGGAGACGGTCTGTGCCCAGTGGGGGAGTCAGGGGAGACGGTCTGTGCCCAGTGGGGGAGTCAGGGGAGACGGTCTGTGCCCAGTGGGGGAGTCAGGGGAGACGGTCTGTGCCCAGTGGGGGAGTCAGGGGAGACGGTCTGTGCCCAGTGGGGGAGTCAGGGGAGACGGTCTGTGCCCAGTGGGGGAGTCAGGGGAGACGGTCTGTGCCCAGTGGGGGAGTCAGGGGAGACGGTCTGTGCCCAGTGGGGGAGTCAGGATAGACGGTCTGTGCCCAGTGGGGGAGTCAGGATAGACGGTCTGTGCCCAGTGGGGGAGTCAGGATAGACGGTCTGTGCCCAGTGGGGGAGTCAGGATAGACGGTCTGTGCCCAGTGGGGGAGTCAGGATAGACGGTCTGTGCCCAGTGGGGGAGTCAGGATAGACGGTCTGTGCCCAGTGGGGGAGTCAGGATAGACGGTCTGTGCCCAGTGGGGGGAGTCAGGATAGACGGTCTGTGCCCAGTAGGGGAGTCAGGATAGACGGTCTGTGCCCAGTGGGGGAGTCAGGGGAGACGGTCTGTGCCCAGTGGGGGAGTCAGGGGAGACGGTCTGTGCCCAGTGGGGGAGTCAGGGGAGACGGTCTGTGCCCAGTGGGGGAGTCAGGGGAGACGGTCTGTGCCCAGTGGGGGAGTCAGGGGAGACGGTCTGTGCCCAGTGGGGGAGTCAGGGGAGACGGTCTGTGCCCAGTGGGGGAGTCAGGGGAGACGGTCTGTGCCCAGTGGGGGAGTCAGGGGAGACGGTCTGTGCCCAGTGGGGGAGTCAGGGGAGACTGTCTGTGCCCAGTGGGGGAGTCAGGATAGACGGTCTGTGCCCAGTGGGGGAGTCAGGATAGACGGTCTGTGCCCATTGGGGGAGTCAGGGGAGACGGTATGTGCCCAGTGGGGGAGTCAGGATAGACGGTCTGTGCCCAGTGGGGGAGTCAGGATAGGTGGTCTGTGCCCAGTGGGGGAGTCAGGATAGACGGTCTGTGCCCAATGCAGGAGCAAGGGGAGACGGGCTGTGCCCAGTGCGGGAGTCAGGGGAGACGGGCTGTGCCTAGTAGGGGAAGTAAGGGAAGTCAAGGGAGATGGTCTGCCCAGTGAGGGAGTCAGGGGAGACGGTCTCTGCCCAGTGGGGGAGTCAGGGGAGACGGTCTCTGCCCAGTGGGGGAGTCAGGATAGACGGTCTCTGCCCAGTGGGGGAGTCAGGATAGACGGGCTGTGCCCAGTGGGGGAGTCAGGGGAGACGGGCTGTGCCCAGTGGGGGAGTCAGGGGAGACGGGCTGTGCCCAGTGCGGGAGTCAGGGGAGACGGGCTGTGCCCAGTGCGGGAGTCAGGGGAGACGGGCTTTGCCCAATAGGGGAAGTAAGGGAAGTCAGGGGAGATGGTCTGCCCAGTGAGGGAGTCAGGAGCCATCAGCCACCATAAGGCTCTCCTCCATTAGTTACTCCTCTGGAGTTCTGTATACTCTCCAAGCTCCAACTCAAAGGACTAATGAAGATATACGGTCTCCTTAACACACCCCATACAACCCTCTTATCTTCTTACAGAGTGACCACCATGATTGACTGACTTTACTTAGTTTTTATAATTTAAATCCCTGGTAAATAAAAAACCAAATTACTTAATTTCTACAGTTCTACACCCCCCTGTTTGCAGGGAGGTCACAGAGTTGATGTAAAAAGATTAAAAGACAGAGGGCGCCACCATCTAAGTGTATCCTTTATTACCAACACGTATAAAACTTAAAATTGCACTCAAATATAAAGTGACACTCCCCGCTGCTGACGTCATTCTGTTGCCCCACTCTGACGTCATTATGTTCCTGGTTCCACGCTCGTTTCCAGACGGTCTGTGCCCAGTGTGGGAGTCAGGGGGAGACGGTCTGTGCCCAGTGTGGGAGTCAGGGGAGACGGTCTGTGCCCAGTGTGGGAGTCAGGGGGAGACGGTCTGTGCCCAGTGTGGGAGTCAGGGGGAGACGGTCTGTGCCCAGTGCGGGAGTCAGGGGGAGACGGTCTGTGCCCAGTGCGGGAGTCAGGGGGAGACGGTCTGTGCCCAGTGCGGGAGTCAGGGGGAGACGGTCTGTGCCCAGTGCGGGAGTCAGGGGGAGACGGTCTGTGCCCAGTGCGGGAGTCAGGGGGAGACGGTCTGTGCCCAGTGCGGGAGTCAGGGGGGAGACGGTCTGTGCCCAGTGCGGGAGTCAGGGGGAGACTGTCTGTGCCCAGTGTGGGAGTCAGGGGGAGACGGTCTGTGCCCAGTGTGGGAGTCAGGGGGAGACGGTCTGTGCCCAGTGCGGGAGTCAGGGGGAGACGGTCTGTGCCCAGTGCGGGAGTCAGGGGGAGACGGTCTGTGCCCAGTGCTGTGCCCAGTGCGGGAGTCAGGGGAGACGGTCTGTGCCCAGTGCTGGAGTCAGGGGGAGACGGTCTGTGCCCAGTGCGGGAGTCAGGGGGAGACGGTCTGTGCCCAGTGCGGGAGTCAGGGGGAGACGGTCTGTGCCCAGTGCGGGAGTCAGGGGGAGACGGTCTGTGCCCAGTGCGGGAGTCAGGGGGAGACGATCTGTGCCCAGTGCGGGAGTCAGGGGGAGACGGTCTGTGCCCAGTGCGGGAGTCAGGGGAGACGGTCTGTGCCCAGTGCGGGAGTCAGGGGAGACGGTCTGTGCCCAGTGCGGGAGTCAGGGGAGACGGTCTCTGCCCAGTGGGGGAGTCAGGATAGACGGTCTCTGCCCAGTAGGGGAGTCAGGATAGACGGGCTGTGCCCAGTGGGGGAGTCAGGGGAGACGGGCTGTGCCCAGTGGGGGAGTCAGGGGAGACGGGCTGTGCCCAGTGGGGGAGTCAGGGGAGACGGGCTGTGCCCAGTGGGGGAGTCAGGGGAGACGGGCTGTGCCCAGTGCGGGAGTCAGGGGAGACGGGCTGTGCCCAATAGGGGAAGTAAGGGAAGTCAGGGGAGATGGTCTGCCCAGTGAGGGAGTCAGGAGCCATCAGCCACCATAAGGCTCTCCTCCATTAGTTACTCCTCTGGAGTTCTGTATACTCTCCAAGCTCCAACTCAAAGGACTAATGAAGATATACGGTCTCCTTAACACACCCCATACAACCCTCTTATCTTCTTACAGAGTGACCACCATGATTGACTGACTTTACTTAGTTTTTATAATTTAAATCCCTGGTAAATAAAAAACCAAATGACTTAATTTCTACAGTTCTACACCCCCCTGTTTGCAGGGAGGTCACAGAGTTGATGTAAAAAGATTAAAAGACAGAGGGCGCCACCATCTAAGTGTATCCTTTATTACCAACACGTATAAAACTTAAAATTGCACTCAAATATAAAGTGACACTCCCCACTGCTGACGTCATTCTGTTGCCCCACTCTGACGTCATTATGTTCCTGGTTCCACGCTCGTTTCCAGACGGTCTGTGCCCAGTGTGGGAGTCAGGGGGAGACGGTCTGTGCCCAGTGTGGGAGTCAGGGGGAGACGGTCTGTGCCCAGTGTGGGAGTCAGGGGGAGACGGTCTGTGCCCAGTGTGGGAGTCAGGGGGAGACGGTCTGTGCCCAGTGCGGGAGTCAGGGGGAGACGGTCTGTGCCCAGTGCGGGAGTCAGGGGGAGACGGTCTGTGCCCAGTGCGGGAGTCAGGGGGAGACGGCCTGTGCCCAGTGCGGGAGTCAGGGGGAGACGGTCTGTGCCCAGTGCGGGAGTCAGGGGGAGACGATCTGTGCCCAGTGCGGGAGTCAGGGGGAGACGGTCTGTGCCCAGTGCGGGAGTCAGGGGAGACGGTCTGTGCCCAGTGCGGGAGTCAGGGGAGACGGTCTGTGCCCAGTGCGGGAGTCAGGGGAGACAGTCTGTGCCCAGTGCGGGAGTCAGGGGAGACGGTCTGTGCCCAGTGCGGGAGTCAGGGGAGACGGTCTGTGCCCAGTGCGGGAGTCAGGGGAGACGGTCTGTGCCCAGTGCGAGAGTCAGGGGAGACGGTCTGTGCCCAGTGCGGGAGTCAGGGGAGACGGTCTGTGCCCAGTGCGGGAGTCAGGGAGAGACGGTCTGTGCCCAGTGCGGGAGTCAGGGGGAGACGGTCTGTGCCCAGTGCGGGAGTCAGGGGGAGACGGTCTGTGCCCAGTGCGGGAGTCAGGGGGAGACGGTCTGTGCCCAGTGCGGGATTCAGGGGGAGACGGTCTGTGCCCAGTGTGGGAGTCAGGGGGAGACTGTCTGTGCCCAGTGCGGGAGTCAGGGGAGACGGTCTGTGCCCAGTGCGGGAGTCAGGGGAGACGGTCTTTGCCCAGTGCGGGAGTCAGGGTAGATGGTCTGTGCCCAGTGCGGGAGTCAGGAAAGACGGTCTGTGCCTAGTGGGGGAGTCACAGGAGACGGTATATGCCCAGTGGGGGAGTCAGGATAGACGGTCTGTGCGCAGTGGAGGAGTCGGGATAGACGGTCTGTGCCAAGTGGGGGAGTCGGGATAGACGGTCTGTGCGCAGTGGGGGAGTCAGGATAGACGGTCTGTGCCCAGTGGGGGAGTCAGGATAGACGGTCTGTGCCCAGTGGGGGAGTCAGGATAGACGGTCTGTGCCCAGTGGGGGAGTCAGGATAGACGGTCTGTGCCCAGTGGGGGAGTCAGGATAGACGGTCTGTGCCCAGTGGGGGAGTCAGGGGAGACGGTCTGTGCCCAGTGGGGGAGTCAGGGGAGACGGTCTGTGCCCAGTGGGGGAGTCAGGGGAGACGGTCTGTGCCCAGTGGGGGAGTCAGGGGAGACGGTCTGTGCCCAGTGGGGGAGTCAGGGGAGACGGTCTGTGCCCAGTGGGGGAGTCAGGGGAGACGGTCTGTGCCCAGTGGGGGAGTCAGGGGAGACGGTCTGTGCCCAGTGGGGGAGTCAGGGGAGACGGTCTGTGCCCAGTGGGGGAGTCAGGGGAGACGGTCTGTGCCCAGTGGGGGAGTCAGGGGAGACGGTCTGTGCCCAGTGGGGGAGTCAGGGGAGACGGTCTGTGCCCAGTGGGGGAGTCAGGGGAGACGGTCTGTGCCCAATGGGGGAGTCAGGATAGACGGTCTGTGCCCAGTGGGGGAGTCAGGATAGACGGTCTGTGCCCATTGGGGGAGTCAGGGGAGACGGTATGTGCCCAGTGGGGGAGTCAGGATAGACGGTCTGTGCCCAGTGGGGGAGTCAGGATAGGTGGTCTGCGCCCAGTGGGGGAGTCAGGATAGACGGTCTGTGCCCAATGCAGGAGCAAGGGGAGACGGGCTGTGCCCAGTGCGGGAGTCAGGGGAGACGGGCTGTGCCTAGTAGGGGAAGTAATGGAAGTCAAGGGAGATGGTCTGCCCAGTGAGGGAGTCAGGGGAGACGGTCTCTGCCCAGTGGGGGAGTCAGGGGAGACGGTCTCTGCCCAGTGGGGGAGTCAGGATAGACGGGCTGTGCCCAGTGGGGGAGTCAGGGGAGATGGACTGTGCCCAGTGGGGGAGTCAGGGGAGACGGGCTGTGCCCAGTGGGGGAGTCAGGGGAGACGGGCTGTGCCCAGTGGGGGAGTCAGGGGAGACGGGCTGTGCCCAGTGCGGGAGTCAGGGGAGACGGGCTGTGCCCAATAGGGGAAGTAAGGGAAGTCAGGGGAGATGGTCTGCCCAGTGAGGGAGTCAGGAGCCATCAGCCACCATAAGGCTCTCCTCCATTAGTTACTCCTCTGGAGTTCTGTATACTCTCCAAGCTCCAACTCAAAGGACTAATGAAGATATACGGTCTCCTTAACACACCCCATACAACCCTCTTATCTTCTTACAGAGTGACCACCATGATTGACTGACTTTACTTAGTTTTTATAATTTAAATCCCTGGTAAATAAAAAACCAAATGACTTAATTTCTACAGTTCTACACCCCCCTGTTTGCAGGGAGGTCACAGAGTTGATGTAAAAAGATTAAAAGACAGAGGGCGCCACCATCTAAGTGTATCCTTTATTACCAACACGTATAAAACTTAAAATTGCACTCAAATATAAAGTGACACTCCCCGCTGCTGACGTCATTCTGTTGCCCCACTCTGACGTCATTATGTTCCTGGTTCCACGCTCGTTTCCAGACGGTCTGTGCCCAGTGTGGGAGTCAGGGGGAGACGGTCTGTGCCCAGTGTGGGAGTCAGGGGGGAGACGGTCTGTGCCCAGTGTGGGAGTCAGGGGGAGACGGTCTGTGCGCAGTGTGGGAGTCAGGGGGAGACGGTCTGTGCCCAGTGCGGGAGTCAGGGGGAGACGGTCTGTGCCCAGTGCGGGAGTCAGGGGGAGACGGTCTGTGCCCAGTGCGGGAGTCAGGGGGAGACGGTCTGTGCCCAGTGCGGGAGTCAGGGGGAGACGGTCTGTGCCCAGTGCGGGAGTCAGGGGGAGACGATCTGTGCCCAGTGCGGGAGTCAGGGGGAGACGATCTGTGCCCAGTGCGGGAGTCAGGGGAGACGGTCTGTGCCCAGTGCGGGAGTCAGGGGAGACGGTCTGTGCCCAGTGCGGGAGTCAGGGGAGACGGTCTGTGCCCAGTGCGGGAGTCAGGGGAGACGGTCTGTGCCCAGTGCGGGAGTCAGGGGAGACGGTCTGTGCCCAGTGCGGGAGTCAGGGGAGACGGTCTGTGCCCAGTGCGAGAGTCAGGGGAGACGGTCTGTGCCCAGTGCGGGAGTCAGGGGAGACGGTCTGTGCCCAGTGCGGGAGTCAGGGAGAGACGGTCTGTGCCCAGTGCGGGAGTCAGGGGGAGACGGTCTGTGCCCAGTGCGGGAGTCAGGGGGAGACGGTCTGTGCCCAGTGCGGGAGTCAGGGGGAGACGGTCTGTGCCCAGTGCGGGAGTCAGGGGGAGACGGTCTGTGCCCAGTGCGGGAGTCAGGGGGAGACGGTCTGTGCCCAGTGCGGGAGTCAGGGGGAGACGGTCTGTGCCCAGTGCGGGAGTCAGGGGGAGACGGTCTGTGCCCAGTGCGGGAGTCAGGGGGAGACGGTCTGTGCCCAGTGCGGGAGTCAGGGGGAGACGGTCTGTGCCCAGTGCTGTGCCCAGTGCGGGAGTCAGGGGAGACGGTCTGTGCCCAGTGCGGGAGTCAGGGGGGAGACGGTCTGTGCCCAGTGCGGGAGTCAGGGGGAGACGGTCTGTGCCCAGTGCGGGAGTCAGGGGGAGACGGTCTGTGCCCAGTGCGGGAGTCAGGGGGAGACGGTCTGTGCCCAGTGCGGGAGTCAGGGGGAGACGATCTGTGCCCAGTGCGGGAGTCAGGGGGAGACGGTCTGTGCCCAGTGCGGGAGTCAGGGGAGACGGTCTGTGCCCAGTGCGGGAGTCAGGGGAGACGGTCTGTGCCCAGTGCGGGAGTCAGGGGAGACGGTCTGTGCCCAGTGGGGGAGTCAGGATAGACGGTCTCTGCCCAGTGGGGGAGTCAGGATAGACGGGCTGTGCCCAGTGGGGGAGTCAGGGGAGACGGGCTGTGCCCAGTGGGGGAGTCAGGGGAGACGGGCTGTGCCCAGTGCGGGAGTCAGGGGAGACGGGCTGTGCCCAGTGCGGGAGTCAGGGGAGACGGGCTTTGCCCAATAGGGGAAGTAAGGGAAGTCAGGGGAGATGGTCTGCCCAGTGAGGGAGTCAGGAGCCATCAGCCACCATAAGGCTCTCCTCCATTAGTTACTCCTCTGGAGTTCTGTATACTCTCCAAGCTCCAACTCAAAGGACTAATGAAGATATACGGTCTCCTTAACACACCCCATACAACCCTCTTATCTTCTTACAGAGTGACCACCATGATTGACTGACTTTACTTAGTTTTTATAATTTAAATCCCTGGTAAATAAAAAACCAAATTACTTAATTTCTACAGTTCTACACCCCCCTGTTTGCAGGGAGGTCACAGAGTTGATGTAAAAAGATTAAAAGACAGAGGGCGCCACCATCTAAGTGTATCCTTTATTACCAACACGTATAAAACTTAAAATTGCACTCAAATATAAAGTGACACTCCCCGCTGCTGACATCATTCTGTTGCCCCACTCTGACGTCATTATGTTCCTGGTTCCACGCTCGTTTCCAGACGGTCTGTGCCCAGTGTGGGAGTCAGGGGGAGACGGTCTGTGCCCAGTGTGGGAGTCAGGGGGAGACGGTCTGTGCCCAGTGTGGGAGTCAGGGGGAGACGGTCCTGTGCCCAGTGTGGGAGTCAGGGGGAGACGGTCTGTGCCCAGTGTGGGAGTCAGGGGGAGACGGTCTGTGCCCAGTGCGGGAGTCAGGGGGAGACGGTCTGTGCCCAGTGCGGGAGTCAGGGGGAGACGGTCTGTGCCCAGTGCGGGAGTCAGGGGGAGACGGTCTGTGCCCAGTGCGGGAGTCAGGGGGAGACGGTCTGTGCCCAGTGCGGGAGTCAGGGGGAGACGGTCTGTGCCCAGTGCGGGAGTCAGGGGGAGACGGTCTGTGCCCAGTGCGGGAGTCAGGGGAGACGGTCTGTGCCCAGTGCGGGAGTCAGGGGAGACGGTCTGTGCCCAGTGCGGGAGTCAGGGGAGACGGTCTGTGCCCAGTGCGGGAGTCAGGGGAGACGGTCTGTGCCCAGTGCGGGAGTCAGGGGAGACGGTCTGTGCCCAGTGCGAGAGTCAGGGGAGACGGTCTGTGCCCAGTGCGGGAGTCAGGGGAGACGGTCTGTGCCCAGTGCGGGAGTCAGGGAGAGACGGTCTGTGCCCAGTGCGGGAGTCAGGGGGAGACGGTCTGTGCCCAGTGCGGGAGTCAGGGGGAGACGGTCTGTGCCCAGTGCGGGAGTCAGGGGGAGACGGTCTGTGCCCAGTGCGGGAGTCAGGGGGAGACGGTCTGTGCCCAGTGCGGGAGTCAGGGGGAGACGGTCTGTGCCCAGTGCGGGAGTCAGGGGGAGACGGTCTGTGCCCAGTGCGGGAGTCAGGGGGAGACGGTCTGTGCCCAGTGTGGGAGTCAGGGGGAGACTGTCTGTGCCCAGTGTGGGAGTCAGGGGGAGACGGTCTGTGCCCAGTGTGGGAGTCAGGGGGAGACGGTCTGTGCCCAGTGCGGGAGTCAGGGGGAGACGGTCTGTGCCCAGTGCGGGAGTCAGGGGGAGACGGTCTGTGCCCAGTGCTGTGCCCAGTGCGGGAGTCAGGGGAGACGGTCTGTGCCCAGTGCGGGAGTCAGGGGAGACGGTCTGTGCCCAGTGCGGGAGTCAGGGGAGACGGTCTGTGCCCAGTGCGGGAGTCAGGGGAGACGGTCTTTGCCCAGTGCGGGAGTCAGGGTAGATGGTCTGTGCCCAGTGCGGGAGTCAGGAAAGACGGTCTGTGCCTAGTGGGGGAGTCACAGGAGATGGTATATGCCCAGTGGGGGAGTCAGGATAGACGGTCTGTGCGCAGTGGGGGAGTCGGGATAGACGGTCTGTGCCAAGTGGGGGAGTCGGGATAGACGGTCTGTGCGCAGTGGGGGAGTCAGGATAGACGGTCTGTGCCCAGTGGGGGAGTCAGGATAGACGGTCTGTGCCCAGTGGGGGAGTCAGGATAGACGGTCTGTGCCCAGTGGGGGAGTCAGGATAGACGGTCTGTGCCCAGTGGGGGAGTCAGGGGAGACGGTCTGTGCCCAGTGGGGGAGTCAGGGGAGACGGTCTGTGCCCAGTGGGGGAGTCAGGGGAGACGGTCTGTGCCCAGTGGGGGAGTCAGGGGAGACGGTCTGTGCCCAGTGGGGGAGTCAGGGGAGACGGTCTGTGCCCAGTGGGGGAGTCAGGGGAGACGGTCTGTGCCCAGTGGGGGAGTCAGGGGAGACGGTCTGTGCCCAGTGGGGGAGTCAGGGGAGACGGTCTGTGCCCAGTGGGGGAGTCAGGGGAGACGGTCTGTGCCCAGTGGGGGAGTCAGGGGAGACGGTCTGTGCCCAGTGGGGGAGTCAGGGGAGACGGTCTGTGCCCAGTGGGGGAGTCAGGGGAGACGGTCTGTGCCCAGTGGGGGAGTCAGGGGAGACGGTCTGTGCCCAGTGGGGGAGTCAGGATAGACGGTCTGTGCCCAGTGGGGGAGTCAGGATAGACGGTCTGTGCCCATTGGGGGAGTCAGGGGAGACGGTATGTGCCCAGTGGGGGAGTCAGGATAGACGGTCTGTGCCCAGTGGGGGAGTCAGGATAGGTGGTCTGCGCCCAGTGGGGGAGTCAGGATAGACGGTCTGTGCCCAATGCAGGAGCAAGGGGAGACGGGCTGTGCCCAGTGCGGGAGTCAGGGGGAGACGGTCTGTGCCCAGTGCGGGAGTCAGGGGGAGACGGTCTGTGCCCAGTGCGGGAGTCAGGGGGAGACGGTCTGTGCCCAGTGCGGGAGTCAGGGGGAGACGGTCTGTGCCCAGTGCGGGAGTCAGGGGGAGACGGTATGTGCCCAGTGCGGGAGTCAGGGGGAGACGGTTTGTGCCCAGTGCGGGAGTCAGGGGGAGACGGTCTGTGCCCAGTGCGGGAGTCAGGGGGAGACGGTCTGTGCCCAGTGCAGGAGTCAGGGGGAGACGGTCTGTGCCCAGTGCGGGAGTCAGGGGGAGACGGTCTGTGCCCAGTGCGGGAGTCAGGGGGAGACGGTCTGTGCCCAGTGCGGGAGTCAGGGGGAGACGGTCTGTGCCCAGTGCGGGAGTCAGGGGGAGACGGTCTGTGCCCAGATGCGGGAGTCAGGGGGAGACGGTCTGTGCCCAGTGCGGGAGTCAGGGGGAGACGGTCTGTGCCCAGTGCGGGAGTCAGGGGGAGACGGTCTGTGCCCAGTGCGGGAGTCAGGGGGAGACGGTCTGTGCCCAGTGCGGGAGTCAGGGGGAGACGGTCTGTGCCCAGTGCGGGAGTCAGGGGAGACGGTCTGTGCCCAGTGCGGGAGTCAGGGGAGACGGTCTGTGCCCAGTGCGGGAGTCAGGGGAGACGGTCTGTGCCCAGTGCGGGAGTCAGGGGAGACGGTCTGTGCCCAGTGCGGGAGTCAGGGGAGACGGTCTGTGCCCAGTGCGGGAGTCAGGGGAGACGGTCTGTGCCCAGTGCGGGAGTCAGGGGAGACGGTCTGTGCCCAGTGCGGGAGTCAGGGGAGACGGTCTGTGCCCAGTGCGGGAGTCAGGGGAGACGGTCTGTGCCCAGTGCGGGAGTCAGGGGAGACGGTCTGTGCCCAGTGCGGGAGTCAGGGGAGACGGTCTGTGCCCAGTGCGGGAGTCAGGGGAGACGGTCTGTGCCCAGTGCGGGAGTCAGGGGAGACGGTCTGTGCCCAGTGCGGGAGTCAGGGGAGACGGTCTGTGCCCAGTGCGGGAGTCAGGGGAGACGGTCTGTGCCCAGTGCGGGAGTCAGGGGAGACGGTCTGTGCCCAGTGCGGGAGTCAGGGGAGACGGTCTGTGCCCAGTGCGGGAGTCAGGGGAGACGGTCTGTGCCCAGTGCGGGAGTCAGGGGAGACGGTCTGTGCCCAGTGCGGGAGTCAGGGGAGACGGTCTGTGCCCAGTGCGGGAGTCAGGGGAGACGGTCTGTGCCCAGTGCGGGAGTCAGGGGAGACGGTCTGTGCCCAGTGGGGGAGTCAGGGGAGACGGTCTGTGCCCAGTGCGGGAGTCAGGGGAGACGGTCTGTGCCCAGTGCGGGAGTCAGGGGAGACGGTCTGTGCCCAGTGGGGGAGTCAGGGGAGACGGTCTGTGCCCAGTGGGGGAGTCAGGGGAGACGGTCTGTGCCCAGTGGGGGAGTCAGGGGAGACGGTCTGTGCCCAGTGGGGGAGTCAGGGGAGATGGTCTGTGCCCAGTGGGGGAGTCAGGGGAGACGGTCTGTGCCCAGTGGGGGAGTCAGGGTAGACGGTTTGTGCCCAGTGGGGGAGTCAGGATAGACGGTCTGTGCCCAGTGGGGGAGTCGGGATAGACGGTCTGTGCCCAATGCAGGAGCAAGGGGAGACGGGCTGTGCCCAGTGCGGGAGTCAGGGGAGACGGGCTGTGCCTAGTAGGGGAAGTAAGGGAAGTCAAGGGAGAAGGTTTGCCCAGTGAGGGAGTCAGGGGACACGGTCTGTGCCCAGTGCGGGAGTCAGGGGAGACGGTCTGTGCCCAGTGCGGGAGTCAGGGGAGACGGTCTGTGCCCAGTGCGGGAGTCAGGGGAGACGGTCTGTGCCCAGTGGGGGAGTCAGGGGAGACGGTCTGTGCCCAGTGCGGGAGTCAGGGGAGACGGTCTGTGCCCAGTGGGGGAGTCAGGGGAGACGGTCTGTGCCCAGTGGGGGAGTCAGGGGAGACGGTCTGTGCCCAGTGGGGGAGTCAGGGGAGACGGTCTGTGCCCAGTGCGGGAGTCAGGGGAGACGGTCTGTGCCCAGTGGGGGAGTCAGGGGAGACGGTCTGTGCCCAGTGGGGGAGTCAGGAGAGACGGTCTGTGCCCAGTGGGGGAGTCAGGGGGAGACGGTCTGTGCCCAGTGGGGGAGTCAGGGGGAGACGGTCTGTGCCCAGTGCGGGAGTCAGGGGGAGACGGTCTGTGCCCAGTGCGGGAGTCAGGGGGAGACGGTCTGTGCCCAGTGCGGGAGTCAGGGGGAGACGGTCTGTGCCCAGTGCGGGAGTCAGGGGGAGACTGTCTGTGCCCAGTGTGGGAGTCAGGGGGAGACGGTCTGTGCCCAGTGCGGGAGTCAGGGGGAGACGGTCTGTGCCCAGTGCGGGAGTCAGGGGGAGACGGTCTGTGCCCAGTGCGGGAGTCAGGGGGAGACGGTCTGTGCCCAGTGCGGGAGTCAGGGGGAGACGGTCTGTGCCCAGTGCGGGAGTCAGGGGGAGACGGTCTGTGCCCAGTGCTGTGCCCAGTGCGGGAGTCAGGGGAGACGGTCTGTGCCCAGTGCGGGAGTCAGGGGGAGACGGTCTGTGCCCAGTGCGGGAGTCAGGGGGAGACGGTCTGTGCCCAGTGCGGGAGTCAGGGAGAGACGGTCTGTGCCCAGTGCGGGAGTCAGGGGGAGACGGTCTGTGCCCAGTGCGGGAGTCAGGGGGAGACGGTCTGTGCCCAGTGCGGGAGTCAGGGGGAGACGGTCTGTGCCCAGTGCGGGAGTCAGGGGGAGACGGTCTGTGCCCAGTGCGGGAGTCAGGGGGAGACGGTCTGTGCCCAGTGCGGGAGTCAGGGGGAGACGGTCTGTGCCCAGTGTGGGAGTCAGGGGGAGACGGTCTGTGCCCAGTGTGGGAGTCAGGGGGAGACGGTCTGTGCCCAGTGTGGGAGTCAGGGGGAGACGGTCTGTGCCCAGTGTGGGAGTCAGGGGGAGACGGTCTGTGCCCAGTGTGGGAGTCAGGGGGAGACGGTCTGTGCCCAGTGCGGGAGTCAGGGGGAGACGGTCTGTGCCCAGTGCTGTGCCCAGTGCGGGAGTCAGGGGAGACGGTCTGTGCCCAGTGCGGGAGTCAGGGGAGACGGTCTGTGCCCAGTGCGGGAGTCAGGGGGAGACGGTCTGTGCCCAGTGCGGGAGTCAGGGGGAGACGGTCTGTGCCCAGTGCAGGAGTCAGGGGGAGACGGTCTGTGCCCAGTGCGGGAGTCGGGGAGACGGTCTGTGCCCAGTGCGGGAGTCAGGGGGAGACGATCTGTGCCCAGTGCGGGAGTCAGGGGGAGACGATCTGTGCCCAGTGCGGGAGTCAGGGGGAGACGATCTGTGCCCAGTGCGTGAGTCAGGGGGAGACGGTCTGTGCCCAGTGCGGGAGTCAGGGGAGACGGTCTGTGCCCAGTGCGGGAGTCAGGGGAGACGGTCTGTGCCCAGTGCGGGAGTCAGGGGAGACGGTCTGTGCCCAGTGCGGGAGTCAGGGGAGACGGTCTGTGCCCAGTGCGGGAGTCAGGGGAGACGGTCTGTGCCCAGTGCGGGAGTCAGGGGAGACGGTCTGTGCCCAGTGCGGGAGTCAGGGGAGACGGTCTGTGCCCAGTGCGGGAGTCAGGGGAGACGGTCTGTGCCCAGTGCGGGAGTCAGGGGAGACGGTCTGTGCCCAGTGCGGGAGTCAGGGGGAGACGGTCTGTGCCCAGTGCGGGAGTCAGGGGGAGACGGTCTGTGCCCAGTGCGGGAGTCAGGGGGAGATGGTCTGTGCCCAGTGCGGGAGTCAGGGGGAGACGGTCTGTGCCCAGTGCGGGAGTCAGGGGGAGACGGTCTGTGCCCAGTGCGGGAGTCAGGGGGAGACGGTCTGTGCCCAGTGTGGGAGTCAGGGGGAGACGGTCTGTGCCCAGTGTGGGAGTCAGGGGGAGACGGTCTGTGCCCAGTGTGGGAGTCAGGGGGAGACGGTCTGTGCCCAGTGTGGGAGTCAGGGGGAGACGGTCTGTGCCCAGTGTGGGAGTCAGGGGGAGACGGTCTGTGCCCAGTGCGGGAGTCAGGGGGAGACGGTCTGTGCCCAGTGCGGGAGTCAGGGGGAGACGGTCTGTGCCCAGTGCGGGAGTCAGGGAGAGACGGTCTGTGCCCAGTGCGGGAGTCAGGGGGAGACGGTCTGTGCCCAGTGCGGGAGTCAGGGGGAGACGGTCTGTGCCCAGTGCGGGAGTCAGGGGGAGACGGTCTGTGCCCAGTGCGGGAGTCAGGGGGAGACGGTCTGTGCCCAGTGTGGGAGTCAGGGGGAGACGGTCTGTGCCCAGTGTGGGAGTCAGGGGGAGACTGTCTGTGCCCAGTGTGGGAGTCAGGGGGAGACGGTCTGTGCCCAGTGTGGGAGTCAGGGGGAGACGGTCTGTGCCCAGTGTGGGAGTCAGGGGGAGACGGTCTGTGCCCAGTGCGGGAGTCAGGGGGAGACGGTCTGTGCCCAGTGCTGTGCCCAGTGCGGGAGTCAGGGGAGACGGTCTGTGCCCAGTGCGGGAGTCAGGGGAGACGGTCTGTGCCCAGTGCGGGAGTCAGGGGGAGACGGTCTGTGCCCAGTGCGGGAGTCAGGGGGAGACGGTCTGTGCCCAGTGCAGGAGTCAGGGGGAGACGGTCTGTGCCCAGTGCGGGAGTCGGGGAGACGGTCTGTGCCCAGTGCGGGAGTCAGGGGGAGACGATCTGTGCCCAGTGCGGGAGTCAGGGGGAGACGATCTGTGCCCAGTGCGGGAGTCAGGGGGAGACGATCTGTGCCCAGTGCGTGAGTCAGGGGGAGACGGTCTGTGCCCAGTGCGGGAGTCAGGGGAGACGGTCTGTGCCCAGTGCGGGAGTCAGGGGAGACGGTCTGTGCCCAGTGCGGGAGTCAGGGGAGACGGTCTGTGCCCAGTGCGGGAGTCAGGGGAGACGGTCTGTGCCCAGTGCGGGAGTCAGGGGAGACGGTCTGTGCCCAGTGCGGGAGTCAGGGGAGACGGTCTGTGCCCAGTGCGGGAGTCAGGGGAGACGGTCTGTGCCCAGTGCGGGAGTCAGGGGAGACGGTCTGTGCCCAGTGCGGGAGTCAGGGGAGACGGTCTGTGCCCAGTGCGGGAGTCAGGGGAGACGGTCTGTGCCCAGTGCGGGAGTCAGGGGGAGACGGTCTGTGCCCAGTGCGGGAGTCAGGGGGAGACGGTCTGTGCCCAGTGCGGGAGTCAGGGGGAGACGGTCTGTGCCCAGTGCGGGAGTCAGGGGGAGACGGTCTGTGCCCAGTGCGGGAGTCAGGGGGAGACGGTCTGTGCCCAGTGTGGGAGTCAGGGGGAGACGGTCTGTGCCCAGTGTGGGAGTCAGGGGGAGACGGTCTGTGCCCAGTGTGGGAGTCAGGGGGAGACGGTCTGTGCCCAGTGCGGGAGTCAGGGGGAGACGGTCTGTGCCCAGTGCGGGAGTCAGGGGGAGACGGTCTGTGCCCAGTGCGGGAGTCAGGGGGAGACGGTCTGTGCCCAGTGCGGGAGTCAGGGGGAGACGGTCTGTGCCCAGTGTGGGAGTCAGGGGGAGACGGTCTGTGCCCAGTGTGGGAGTCAGGGGGAGACGGTCTGTGCCCAGTGTGGGAGTCAGGGGGAGACGGTCTGTGCCCAGTGTGGGAGTCAGGGGGAGACGGTCTGTGCCCAGTGCGGGAGTCAGGGGGAGACGGTCTGTGCCCAGTGCTGTGCCCAGTGCGGGAGTCAGGGGAGACGGTCTGTGCCCAGTGCGGGAGTCAGGGGAGACGGTCTGTGCCCAGTGTGGGAGTCAGGGGGAGACGGTCTGTGCCCAGTGCTGTGCCCAGTGCGGGAGTCAGGGGAGACGGTCTGTGCCCAGTGCGGGAGTCAGGGGAGACGGTCTGTGCCCAGTGCGGGAGTCAGGGGAGACGGTCTGTGCCGAGTGCGGGAGTCAGGGGAGACGGTCTGTGCCCAGTGCGGGAGTCAGGGGAGACGGTCTGTGCCCAGTGCGGGAGTCAGGGGAGACGGTCTGTGCCCAGTGCGGGAGTCAGGGGAGACGGTCTGTGCCCAGTGCGGGAGTCAGGGGAGACGGTCTGTGCCCAGTGCGGGAGTCAGGGGAGACGGTCTGTGCCCAGTGCGGGAGTCAGGGGAGACGGTCTGTGCCCAGTGCGGGAGTCAGGGGAGACGGTCTGTGCCCAGTGCGGGAGTCAGGGGAGACGGTCTGTGCCCAGTGCGGGAGTCAGGGGAGACGGTCTGTGCCCAGTGCGGGAGTCAGGGGAGACGGTCTGTGCCCAGTGCGGGAGTCAGGGGAGACGGTCTGTGCCCAGTGCGGGAGTCAGGGGAGACGGTCTGTGCCCAGTGCGGGAGTCAGGGGAGACGGTCTGTGCCCAGTGCGGGAGTCAGGGGAGACGGTCTGTGCCCAGTGCGGGAGTCAGGGGAGACGGTCTGTGCCCAGTGCGGGAGTCAGGGGAGACGGTCTGTGCCCCGTGCGGGAGTCAGGGGAGACGGTCTGTGCCCAGTGCGGGAGTCAGGGGAGACGGTCTGTGCCCAGTGCGGGAATCAGGGGAGACGGTCTGTGCCCAGTGCGGGAGTCAGGGGAGACGGTCTGTGCCCAGTGCGGGAGTCAGGGGAGACGGTCTGTGCCCAGTGCGGGAGTCAGGGGAGACGGTCTGTGCCCAGTGGGGGAGCCAGGGGAGACGGTCTGTGCCCAGTGGGGGAGTCAGGGGAGACGGTCTGTGCCCAGTGGGGGAGTCAGGGGAGACGGTCTGTGCCCAGTGCGGGAGTCAGGGGAGACGGTCTGTGCCCAGTGGGGGAGTCAGGGGAGACGGTCTGTGCCCAGTGGGGGAGTCAGGGGAGACGGTCTGTGCCCAGTGGGGGAGTCAGGGGGAGACGGTCTGTGCCCAGTGGGGGAGTCAGGGGGAGACTGTCTGTGCCCAGTGCGGGAGTCAGGGGGAGACGGTCTGTGCCCAGTGCGGGAGTCAGGGGGAGACGGTCTGTGCCCAGTGCGGGAGTCAGGGGGAGACGGTCTGTGCCCAGTGCGGGAGTCAGGGGGAGACGGTCTGTGCCCAGTGCGGGAGTCAGGGGGAGACTGTCTGTGCCCAGTGTGGGAGTCAGGGGGAGACGGTCTGTGCCCAGTGTGGGAGTCAGGGGGAGACGGTCTGTGCCCAGTGCGGGAGTCAGGGGGAGACTGTCTGTGCCCAGTGTGGGAGTCAGGGGGAGACGGTCTGTGCCCAGTGTGGGAGTCAGGGGGAGACGGTCTGTGCCCAGTGTGGGAGTCAGGGGGAGACGGTCTGTGCCCAGTGCGGGAGTCAGGGGGAGACGGTCTGTGCCCAGTGCGGGAGTCAGGGGGAGACGGTCTGTGCCCAGTGCTGTGCCCAGTGCGGGAGTCAGGGGAGACGGTCTGTGCCCAGTGCGGGAGTCAGGGAGAGACGGTCTGTGCCCAGTGCGGGAGTCAGGGGAGACGGTCTGTGCCCAGTGCGGGAGTCAGGGGAGACGGTCTGTGCCCAGTGCGGGAGTCAGGGGAGACGGTCTGTGCCCAGTGCGGGAGTCAGGGGAGACGGTCTGTGCCCAGTGCGGGAGTCAGGGGAGACGGTCTGTGCCCAGTGCGGGAGTCAGGGGAGACGGTCTGTGCCCAGTGCGGGAGTCAGGGGAGACGGTCTGTGCCCAGTGCGGGAGTCAGGGGAGACGGTCTGTGCCCAGTGCGGGAGTCAGGGGAGACGGTCTGTGCCCAGTGCGGGAGTCAGGGGAGACGGTCTGTGCCCAGTGCGGGAGTCAGGGGAGACGGTCTGTGCCCAGTGCGGGAGTCAGGGGAGACGGTCTGTGCCCAGTGCGGGAGTCAGGGGAGACGGTCTGTGCCCAGTGCGGGAGTCAGGGGAGACGGTCTGTGCCCAGTGCGGGAGTCAGGGGAGACGGTCTGTGCCCAGTGCGGGAGTCAGGGGAGACGGTCTGTGCCCAGTGCGGGAGTCAGGGGAGACGGTCTGTGCCCAGTGCGGGAGTCAGGGGAGACGGTCTGTGCCCAGTGCGGGAGTCAGGGGAGACGGTCTGTGCCCAGTGCGGGAGTCAGGGGAGACGGTCTGTGCCCAGTGCGGGAGTCAGGGGAGACGGTCTGTGCCCAGTGCGGGAGTCAGGGGAGACGGTCTGTGCCCAGTGCGGGAGTCAGGGGAGACGGTCTGTGCCCAGTGCGGGAGTCAGGGGAGACGGTCTGTGCCCAGTGCGGGAGTCAGGGGAGACGGTCTGTGCCCAGTGCGGGAGTCAGGGGAGACGGTCTGTGCCCAGTGCGGGAGTCAGGGGAGATGGTCTGTGCCCAGTGCGGGAGTCAGGAAAGACGGTCTGTGCCTAGTGGGGGAGTCACAGGAGACGGTATATGCCCAGTGGGGGAGTCAGGATAGACGGTCTGTGCCCAGTGGGGGAGTCAGGATAGACGGTCTGTGCCCAGTGGGGGAGTCAGGATAGACGGTCTGTGCCCAGTGGGGGAGTCAGGGGAGACGGTCTGTGCCCAGTGCGGGAGTCAGGGGAGACGGTCTGTGCCCAGTGCGGGAGTCAGGGGAGACGGTCTGTGCCCAGTGCGGGAGTCAGGGGAGACGGTCTGTGCCCAGTGCGGGAGTCAGGGGAGACGGTCTGTGCCCAGTGCGGGAGTCAGGGGAGACGGTCTGTGCCCAGTGCGGGAGTCAGGGGAGACGGTCTGTGCCCAGTGCGGGAGTCAGGGGAGACGGTCTTTGCCCAGTGCGGGAGTCAGGGTAGATGGTCTGTGCCCAGTGGGGGAGTCAGGATAGACGGTCTGTGCGCAGTGGGGGAGTCGGGATAGACGGTCTGTGCCAAGTGGGGGAGTCGGGATAGACGGTCTGTGCGCAGTGGGGGAGTCAGGATAGACGGTCTGTGCCCAGTGGGGGAGTCAGGATAGACGGTCTGTGCCCAGTGGGGGAGTCAGGATAGACGGTCTGTGCCCAGTGGGGGAGTCAGGATAGACGGTCTGTGCCCAGTGGGGGAGTCAGGATAGACGGTCTGTGCCCAGTTGGGGAGTCAGGGGAGACGGTCTGTGCCCAGTTGGGGAGTCAGGGGAGACGGTCTGTGCCCAGTGGGGGAGTCAGGGGAGACGGTCTGTGCCCAGTGGGGGAGTCAGGGGAGACGGTCTGTGCCCAGTGGGGGAGTCAGGGGAGACGGTCTGTGCCCAGTGGGGGAGTCAGGGGAGACGGTCTGTGCCCAGTGGGGGAGTCAGGGGAGACGGTCTGTGCCCAGTGGGGGAGTCAGGGGAGACGGTCTGTGCCCAGTGGGGGAGTCAGGGGAGACGGTCTGTGCCCAGTGGGGGAGTCAGGATAGACGGTCTGTGCCCAGTGGGGGAGTCAGGATAGGTGGTCTGCGCCCAGTGGGGGAGTCAGGATAGACGGTCTGTGCCCAATGCAGGAGCAAGGGGAGACGGGCTGTGCCCAGTGCGGGAGTCAGGGGAGACGGGCTGTGCCTAGTAGGGGAAGTAATGGAAGTCAAGGGAGATGGTCTGCCCAGTGAGGGAGTCAGGGGAGACGGTCTCTGCCCAGTGGGGGAGTCAGGGGAGACGGTCTCTGCCCAGTGGGGGAGTCAGGATAGACGGGCTGTGCCCAGTGGGGGAGTCAGGGGAGATGGACTGTGCCCAGTGGGGGAGTCAGGGGAGACGGGCTGTGCCCAGTGCGGGAGTCAGGGGAGACGGGCTGTGCCCAGTGCGGGAGTCAGGGGAGACGGGCTGTGCCCAATAGGGGAAGTAAGGGAAGTCAGGGGAGATGGTCTGCCCAGTGAGGGAGTCAGGAGCCATCAGCCACCATAAGGCTCTCCTCCATTAGTTACTCCTCTGGAGTTCTGTATACTCTCCAAGCTCCAACTCAAAGGACTAATGAAGATATACGGTCTCCTTAACACACCCCATACAACCCTCTTATCTTCTTACAGAGTGACCACCATGATTGACTGACTTTACTTAGTTTTTATAATTTAAATCCCTGGTAAATAAAAAACCAAATGACTTAATTTCTACAGTTCTACACCCCCCTGTTTGCAGGGAGGTCACAGAGTTGATGTAAAAAGATTAAAAGACAGAGGGCGCCACCATCTAAGTGTATCCTTTATTACCAACACGTATAAAACTTAAAATTGCACTCAAATATAAAGTGACACTCCCCGCTGCTGACGTCATTCTGTTGCCCCACTCTGACGTCATTATGTTCCTGGTTCCACGCTCGTTTCCAGACGGTCTGTGCCCAGTGTGAGAGTCAGGGGGAGACGGTCTGTGCCCAGTGTGGGAGTCAGGGGGAGACGGTCTGTGCCCAGTGTGGGAGTCAGGGGGAGACGGTCTGTGCCCAGTGTGGGAGTCAGGGAGAGACGGTCTGTGCCCAGTGCGGGAGTCAGGGGGAGACGGTCTGTGCCCAGTGCGGGAGTCAGGGGGAGACGGTCTGTGCCCAGTGCGGGAGTCAGGGGGAGACGGTCTGTGCCCAGTGCGGGAGTCAGGGGGAGACGGTCTGTGCCCAGTGCGGGAGTCAGGGGGAGACGGTCTGTGCCCAGTGCGGGAGTCAGGGGGAGACGGTCTGTGCCCAGTGCGGGAGTCAGGGGGAGACGGTCTGTGCCCAGTGCGGGAGTCAGGGGGAGACGGTCTGTGCCCAGTGCGGGAGTCAGGGGGAGACGGTCTGTGCCCAGTGCGGGAGTCAGGGGGAGACGGTCTGTGCCCAGTGCGGGAGTCAGGGGGAGACGGTCTGTGCCCAGTGCGGGAGTCAGGGGGAGACGGTCTGTGCCCAGTGCGGGAGTCAGGGGGAGACGGTCTGTGCCCAGTGCGGGAGTCAGGGGGAGACGGTCTGTGCCCAGTGCGGGAGTCAGGGGGAGACGGTATGTGCCCAGTGCGGGAGTCAGGGGGAGACGGTTTGTGCCCAGTGCGGGAGTCAGGGGGAGACGGTTTGTGCCCAGTGCGGGAGTCAGGGGGAGACGGTCTGTGCCCAGTGCGGGAGTCAGGGGGAGACGGTCTGTGCCCAGTGCGGGAGTCAGGGGGAGACGGTCTGTGCCCAGTGCGGGAGTCAGGGGGAGACGGTCTGTGCCCAGTGCGGGAGTCAGGGGGAGACGGTCTGTGCCCAGTGCGGGAGTCAGGGGGAGACGGTCTGTGCCCAGTGCGGGAGTCAGGGGGAGACGGTCTGTGCCCAGTGCGGGAGTCAGGGGGAGACGGTCTGTGCCCAGTGCGGGAGTCAGGGGGAGACGGTCTGTGCCCAGTGCGGGAGTCAGGGGGAGACGGTCTGTGCCCAGTGCGGGAGTCAGGGGGAGACGGTCTGTGCCCAGTGCGGGAGTCAGGGGGAGACGGTCTGTGCCCAGTGCGGGAGTCAGGGGAGACGGTCTGTGCCCAGTGCGGGAGTCAGGGGAGACGGTCTGTGCCCAGTACGGGAGTCAGGGGAGACGGTCTGTGCCCAGTGCGGGAGTCAGGGGAGACGGTCTGTGCCCAGTGCGGGAGTCAGGGGAGACGGTCTGTGCCCAGTGCGGGAGTCAGGGGAGACGGTCTGTGCCCAGTGCGGGAGTCAGGGGAGACGGTCTGTGCCCAGTGCGGGAGTCAGGGGAGACGGTCTGTGCCCAGTGCGGGAGTCAGGGGAGACGGTCTGTGCCCAGTGCGGGAGTCAGGGGAGACGGTCTGTGCCCAGTGCGGGAGTCAGGGGAGACGGTCTGTGCCCAGTGCGGGAGTCAGGGGAGACGGTCTGTGCCCAGTGCGGGAGTCAGGGGAGACGGTCTGTGCCCAGTGCGGGAGTCAGGGGAGACGGTCTGTGCCCAGTGCGGGAGTCAGGGGAGACGGTCTGTGCCCAGTGCGGGAGTCAGGGGAGACGGTCTGTGCCCAGTGCGGGAGTCAGGGGAGACGGTCTGTGCCCAGTGCGGGAGTCAGGGGAGACGGTCTGTGCCCAGTGCGGGAGTCAGGGGAGACGGTCTGTGCCCAGTGCGGGAGTCAGGGGAGACGGTCTGTGCCCAGTGCGGGAGTCAGGGGAGACGGTCTGTGCCCAGTGCGGGAGTCAGGGGAGACGGTCTGTGCCCAGTGCGGGAGTCAGGGGAGACGGTCTGTGCCCAGTGGGGGAGTCAGGGGAGACGGTCTGTGCCCAGTGGGGGAGTCAGGGGAGACGGTCTGTGCCCAGTGGGGGAGTCAGGGGAGACGGTCTGTGCCCAGTGCGGGGAGTCAGGGGAGACGGTCTGTGCCCAGTGCGGGAGTCAGGGGAGACGGTCTGTGCCCAGTGCGGGAGTCAGGGGAGACGGTCTGTGCCCAGTGGGGGAGTCAGGGGAGACGGTCTGTGCCCAGTGCGGGAGTCAGGGGAGACGGTCTGTGCCCAGTGCGGGAGTCAGGGGAGACGGTCTGTGCCCAGTGGGGGAGTCAGGGGAGACGGTCTGTGCCCAGTGGGGGAGTCAGGGGAGACGGTCTGTGCCCAGTGGGGGAGTCAGGGGAGACGGTCTGTGCCCAGTGGGGGAGTCAGGGGAGACGGTCTGTGCCCAGTGCGGGAGTCAGGGGGAGACGGTCTGTGCCCAGTGCGGGAGTCAGGGGGAGACGGTCTGTGCCCAGTGCGGGAGTCAGGGGGAGACGGTCTGTGCCCAGTGCGGGAGTCAGGGGTAGACGGTCTGTGCCCAGTGCGGGAGTCAGGGGGAGACGGTCTGTGCCCAGTGCGGGAGTCAGGGGGAGACGGTCTGTGCCCAGTGCGGGAGTCAGGGGGAGACGGTCTGTGCCCAGTGCGGGAGTCAGGGGGAGACGGTCTGTGCCCAGTGCGGGAGTCAGGGGGAGACGGTCTGTGCCCAGTGCGGGAGTCAGGGGGAGACGGTCTGTGCCCAGTGCGGGAGTCAGGGGGAGACGGTCTGTGCCCAGTGCGGGAGTCAGGGGGAGACGGTCTGTGCCCAGTGCGGGAGTCAGGGGGAGACGGTCTGTGCCCAGTGCGGGAGTCAGGGGAGACGGTCTGTGCCCAGTGCGGGAGTCAGGGGAGACGGTCTGTGCCCAGTGCGGGAGTCAGGGGAGACGGTCTGTGCCCAGTGCGGGAGTCAGGGGAGACGGTCTGTGCCCAGTGCGGGAGTCAGGGGAGACGGTCTGTGCCCAGTGCGGGAGTCAGGGGAGACGGTCTGTGCCCAGTGCGGGAGTCAGGGGAGACGGTCTGTGCCCAGTGCGGGAGTCAGGGGAGACGGTCTGTGCCCAGTGCGGGAGTCAGGGGAGACGGTCTGTGCCCAGTGCGGGAGTCAGGGGAGACGGTCTGTGCCCAGTGCGGGAGTCAGGGGAGACGGTCTGTGCCCAGTGCGGGAGTCAGGGGAGACGGTCTGTGCCCAGTGCGGGAGTCAGGGGAGACGGTCTGTGCCCAGTGCGGGAGTCAGGGGAGACGGTCTGTGCCCAGTGCGGGAGTCAGGGGAGACGGTCTGTGCCCAGTGCGGGAGTCAGGGGAGACGGTCTGTGCCCAGTGCGGGAGTCAGGGGAGACGGTCTGTGCCCAGTGCGGGAGTCAGGGGAGACGGTCTGTGCCCAGTGCGGGAGTCAGGGGAGACGGTCTGTGCCCAGTGCGGGAGTCAGGGGAGACGGTCTGTGCCCAGTGCGGGAGTCAGGGGAGACGGTCTGTGCCCAGTGGGGGAGTCAGGGGAGACGGTCTGTGCCCAGTGCGGGAGTCAGGGGAGACGGTCTGTGCCCAGTGGGGGAGTCAGGGGAGACGGTCTGTGCCCAGTGCGGGAGTCAGGGGAGACGGTCTGTGCCCAGTGCGGGAGTCAGGGGAGACGGTCTGTGCCCAGTGCGGGAGTCAGGGGAGACGGTCTGTGCCCAGTGGGGGAGTCAGGGGAGACGGTCTGTGCCCAGTGGGGGAGTCAGGGGAGACGGTCTGTGCCCAGTGGGGGAGTCAGGGGAGACGGTCTGTGCCCAGTGGGGGAGTCAGGGGAGACGGTCTGTGCCCAGTGCGGGAGTCAGGGGAGACGGTCTGTGCCCAGTGGGGGAGTCAGGGGAGACGGTCTGTGCCCAGTGGGGGAGTCAGGGGAGACGGTCTGTGCCCAGTGGGGGAGTCAGGGGAGACGGTCTGTGCCCAGTGGGGGAGTCAGGGGAGACGGTCTGTGCCCAGTGGGGGAGTCAGGGGAGACGGTCTGTGCCCAGTGGGGGAGTCAGGGGAGACGGTCTGTGCCCAGTGGGGGAGTCGGGATAGACGGTCTGTGCCCAGTGGGGGAGTCGGGATAGACGGTCTGTGCCCAATGCAGGAGCAAGGGGAGACGGGCTGTGCCCAGTGCGGGAGTCAGGGGAGACGGGCTGTGCCTAGTAGGGGAAGTAAGGGAAGTCAAGGGAGAAGGTTTGCCCAGTGAGGGAGTCAGGGGACACGGTCTGTGCCCAGTGCGGGAGTCAGGGGGAGACGGTCTGTGCCCAGTGCGGGAGTCAGGGGGAGACGGTCTGTGCCCAGTGGGGGAGTCAGGGGAGACGGTCTGTGCCCAGTGGGGGAGTCAGGGGAGACGGTCTGTGCCCAGTGGGGGAGTCAGGGGAGACGGTCTGTGCCCAGTGGGGGAGTCGGGATAGACGGTCTGTGCCCAATGCAGGAGCAAGGGGAGACGGGCTGTGCCCAGTGCGGGAGTCAGGGGAGACGGGCTGTGCCTAGTAGGGGAAGTAAGGGAAGTCAAGGGAGATGGTTTGCCCAGTGAGGGAGTCAGGGGACACGGTCTGTGCCCAGTGGGGGAGTCAGGATAGACGGTCTGTGCCCAGTGGGGGAGTCAGGATAGACGGTCTGTGCCCAGTGGGGGAGTCAGGATAGACGGTCTGTGCCCAGTGGGGGAGTCAGGGGAGACGGTCTGTGCCCAGTGGGGGAGTCAGGGGAGACGGGCTGTGCCCAGTGGGGGAGTCAGGGGAGACGGGCTGTGCCCAGTGGGGGAGTCAGGGGAGACGGGCTGTGCCCAGTGGGGGAGTCAGGGGAGACGGTCTGTGCCCAGTGCGGGAGTCAGGGGGAGACGGTCTGTGCCCAGTGCGGGAGTCAGGGGGAGACGGTCTGTGCCCAGTGCGGGAGTCAGGGGGAGACGGTCTGTGCCCAGTGCGGGAGTCAGGGGGAGACGGTCTGTGCCCAGTGCGGGAGTCAGGGGGAGACGGTCTGTGCCCAGTGCTGTGCCCAGTGCGGGAGTCAGGGAGAGACGGTCTGTGCCCAGTGCGGGAGTCAGGGAGAGACGGTCTGTGCCCAGTGCGGGAGTCAGGGGGAGACGGTCTGTGCCCAGTGCGGGAGTCAGGGGGAGACGGTCTGTGCCCAGTGCGGGAGTCAGGGGTAGACGGTCTGTGCCCAGTGCGGGAGTCAGGGGTAGACGGTCTGTGCCCAGTGCGGGAGTCAGGGGGAGACGGTCTGTGCCCAGTGCGGGAGTCAGGGGGAGACGGTCTGTGCCCAGTGCGGGAGTCAGGGGGAGACGGTCTGTGCCCAGTGCGGGAGTCAGGGGGAGACGGTCTGTGCCCAGTGCGGGAGTCAGGGGGAGACGGTCTGTGCCCAGTGCTGTGCCCAGTGCGGGAGTCAGGGGAGACGGTCTGTGCCCAGTGCGGGAGTCAGGGGAGACGGTCTGTGCCCAGTGCGGGAGTCAGGGGGAGACGGTCTGTGCCCAGTGCTGTGCCCAGTGCGGGAGTCAGGGGAGACGGTCTGTGCCCAGTGCGGGAGTCAGGGGAGACGGTCTGTGCCCAGTGCGGGAGTCAGGGGAGACGGTCTGTGCCCAGTGCGGGAGTCAGGGGAGACGGTCTGTGCCCAGTGCGGGAGTCAGGGGAGACGGTCTGTGCCCAGTGCGGGAGTCAGGGGAGACGGTCTGTGCCCAGTGCGGGAGTCAGGGGAGACGGTCTGTGCCCAGTGCGGGAGTCAGGGGAGACGGTCTGTGCCCAGTGCGGGAGTCAGGGGAGACGGTCTGTGCCCAGTGCGGGAGTCAGGGGAGACGGTCTGTGCCCAGTGCGGGAGTCAGGGGAGACGGTCTGTGCCCAGTGCGGGAGTCAGGGGAGACGGTCTTTGCCCAGTGCGGGAGTCAGGGTAGACGGTCTGTGCCCAGTGCGGGAGTCAGGAGAGACGGTCTGTGCCTAGTGGGGGAGTCACAGGAGATGGTATATGCCCAGTGGGGGAGTCAGGATAGACGGTCTGTGCCCAGTGGGGGAGTCAGGATAGACGGTCTGTGCCCAGTAGGGGAGTCAGGGGAGATGGTATGTGCCCAGTAGGGGAGTCGGGATAGACGGTCTGTGCCCAGTGGGGGAGTCGGGATAGACGGTCTGTGCCCAGTGGGGGAGTCGGGATAGACGGTCTGTGCGCAGTGGGGGAGTCAGGATAGACGGTCTGTGCCCAGTGAGGGAGTCAGGATAGACGGTCTGTGCCCAGTGGGGGAGTCAGGATAGACGGTCTGTGCCCAGTGGGGGAGTCAGGGGAGACGGTCTGTGCCCAGTGGGGGAGTCAGGATAGACGGTCTGTGCCCAGTGGGGGAGTCAGGATAGACGGTCTGTGCCCATTGGGGGAGTCAGGGGAGACGGTATGTGCCCAGTGGGGGAGTCAGGATATTCGGTCTGTGCCCAGTGGGGGAGTCAGGATAGACGGTCTGTGCCCAATGCAGGAGCAAGGGGAGACGGGCTGTGCCCAGTGCGGGAGTCAGGGGAGACGGGCTGTGCCTAGTAGGGGAAGTAAGGGAAGTCAAGGGAGATGGTCTGCCCAGTGAGGGAGTCAGGGGAGACGGTCTGTGCCCAGTGGGGGAGTCAGGATAGACGGTCTGTGCCCAGTGGGGGAGTCAGGATAGACGGTCTGTGCCCAGTGGGGGAGTCAGGGGAGACGGTCTGTGCCCAGTGGGGGAGTCAGGGGAGACGGTCTGTGCCCAGTGGGGGAGTCAGGGGAGACGGTCTGTGCCCAGTGGGGGAGTCAGGGGAGACGGTCTGTGCCCAGTGGGGGAGTCAGGGGAGACGGTCTGTGCCCAGTGGGGGAGTCAGGGGAGACGGTCTGTGCCCAGTGGGGGAGTCAGGGGAGACGGTCTGTGCCCAGTGGGGGAGTCAGGGGAGACGGTCTGTGCCCAGTGGGGGAGTCAGGGGAGACGGTCTGTGCCCAGTGGGGGAGTCAGGATAGACGGTCTGTGCCCAGTGGGGGAGTCAGGATAGACGGTCTGTGCCCAGTGGGGGAGTCAGGATAGACGGTCTGTGCCCAGTGGGGGAGTCAGGATAGACGGTCTGTGCCCAGTGGGGGAGTCAGGATAGACGGTCTGTGCCCAGTGGGGGAGTCAGGATAGACGGTCTGTGCCCAGTGGGGGAGTCAGGATAGACGGTCTGTGCCCAGTAGGGGAGTCAGGATAGACGGTCTGTGCCCAGTGGGGGAGTCAGGGGAGACGGTCTGTGCCCAGTGGGGGAGTCAGGGGAGACGGTCTGTGCCCAGTGGGGGAGTCAGGGGAGACGGTCTGTGCCCAGTGGGGGAGTCAGGGGAGACGGTCTGTGCCCAGTGGGGGAGTCAGGGGAGACGGTCTGTGCCCAGTGGGGGAGTCAGGGGAGACGGTCTGTGCCCAGTGGGGGAGTCAGGGGAGACGGTCTGTGCCCAGTGGGGGAGTCAGGGGAGACGGTCTGTGCCCAGTGGGGGAGTCAGGGGAGACTGTCTGTGCCCAGTGGGGGAGTCAGGATAGACGGTCTGTGCCCAGTGGGGGAGTCAGGATAGACGGTCTGTGCCCATTGGGGGAGTCAGGGGAGACGGTATGTGCCCAGTGGGGGAGTCAGGATAGACGGTCTGTGCCCAGTGGGGGAGTCAGGATAGGTGGTCTGTGCCCAGTGGGGGAGTCAGGATAGACGGTCTGTGCCCAATGCAGGAGCAAGGGGAGACGGGCTGTGCCCAGTGCGGGAGTCAGGGGAGACGGGCTGTGCCTAGTAGGGGAAGTAAGGGAAGTCAAGGGAGATGGTCTGCCCAGTGAGGGAGTCAGGGGAGACGGTCTCTGCCCAGTGGGGGAGTCAGGGGAGACGGTCTCTGCCCAGTGGGGGAGTCAGGATAGACGGTCTCTGCCCAGTGGGGGAGTCAGGATAGACGGGCTGTGCCCAGTGGGGGAGTCAGGGGAGACGGGCTGTGCCCAGTGGGGGAGTCAGGGGAGACGGGCTGTGCCCAGTGCGGGAGTCAGGGGAGACGGGCTGTGCCCAGTGCGGGAGTCAGGGGGAGACGGTCTGTGCCCAGTGCGGGAGTCAGGGGGAGACGGTCTGTGCCCAGTGCGGGAGTCAGGGGGAGACGGTCTGTGCCCAGTGCGGGAGTCAGGGGGAGACGGTCTGTGCCCAGTGCGGGAGTCAGGGGGAGACGATCTGTGCCCAGTGCGGGAGTCAGGGGGAGACGGTCTGTGCCCAGTGCGGGAGTCAGGGGAGACGGTCTGTGCCCAGTGCGGGAGTCAGGGGAGACGGTCTGTGCCCAGTGCGGGAGTCAGGGGAGACAGTCTGTGCCCAGTGCGGGAGTCAGGGGAGACGGTCTGTGCCCAGTGCGGGAGTCAGGGGAGACGGTCTGTGCCCAGTGCGGGAGTCAGGGGAGACGGTCTGTGCCCAGTGCGAGAGTCAGGGGAGACGGTCTGTGCCCAGTGCGGGAGTCAGGGGAGACGGTCTGTGCCCAGTGCGGGAGTCAGGGAGAGACGGTCTGTGCCCAGTGCGGGAGTCAGGGGGAGACGGTCTGTGCCCAGTGCGGGAGTCAGGGGGAGACGGTCTGTGCCCAGTGCGGGAGTCAGGGGGAGACGGTCTGTGCCCAGTGCGGGAGTCAGGGGGAGACGGTCTGTGCCCAGTGCGGGAGTCAGGGGGAGACGGTCTGTGCCCAGTGCGGGAGTCAGGGGGAGACGGTCTGTGCCCAGTGTGGGAGTCAGGGGGAGACTGTCTGTGCCCAGTGTGGGAGTCAGGGGGAGACGGTCTGTGCCCAGTGTGGGAGTCAGGGGGAGACGGTCTGTGCCCAGTGCGGAAGTCAGGGGGAGACGGTCTGTGCCCAGTGCGGGAGTCAGGGGGAGACGGTCTGTGCCCAGTGCTGTGCCCAGTGCGGGAGTCAGGGGAGACGGTCTGTGCCCAGTGCGGGAGTCAGGGGGAGACGGTCTGTGCCCAGTGCGGGAGTCAGGGGGAGACGGTCTGTGCCCAGTGCGGGAGTCAGGGGGAGACGGTCTGTGCCCAGTGCGGGAGTCAGGGGGAGACGGTCTGTGCCCAGTGCGGGAGTCAGGGGGAGACGGTCTGTGCCCAGTGCGGGAGTCAGGGGGAGACGGTCTGTGCCCAGTGCGGGAGTCAGGGGGAGACGATCTGTGCCCAGTGCGGGAGTCAGGGGGAGACGGTCTGTGCCCAGTGCGGGAGTCAGGGGAGACGGTCTGTGCCCAGTGCGGGAGTCAGGGGAGACGGTCTCTGCCCAGTGGGGGAGTCAGGATAGACGGTCTCTGCCCAGTGGGGGAGTCAGGATAGACGGGCTGTGCCCAGTGGGGGAGTCAGGGGAGACGGGCTGTGCCCAGTGGGGGAGTCAGGATAGACGGGCTGTGCCCAGTGGGGGAGTCAGGGGAGACGGGCTGTGCCCAGTGGGGGAGTCAGGGGAGACGGGCTGTGCCCAGTGCGGGAGTCAGGGGAGACGGGCTGTGCCCAATAGGGGAAGTAAGGGAAGTCAGGGGAGATGGTCTGCCCAGTGAGGGAGTCAGGAGCCATCAGCCACCATAAGGCTCTCCTCCATTAGTTACTCCTCTGGAGTTCTGTATACTCTCCAAGCTCCAACTCAAAGGACTAATGAAGATATACGGTCTCCTTAACACACCCCATACAACCCTCTTATCTTCTTACAGAGTGACCACCATGATTGACTGACTTTACTTAGTTTTTATAATTTAAATCCCTGGTAAATAAAAAACCAAATGACTTAATTTCTACAGTTCTACACCCCCCTGTTTGCAGGGAGGTCACAGAGTTGATGTAAAAAGATTAAAAGACAGAGGGCGCCACCATCTAAGTGTATCCTTTATTACCAACACGTATAAAACTTAAAATTGCACTCAAATATAAAGTGACACTCCCCACTGCTGACGTCATTCTGTTGCCCCACTCTGACGTCATTATGTTCCTGGTTCCACGCTCGTTTCCAGACGGTCTGTGCCCAGTGTGGGAGTCAGGGGGAGACGGTCTGTGCCCAGTGTGGGAGTCAGGGGGAGACGGTCTGTGCCCAGTGTGGGAGTCAGGGGGAGACGGTCTGTGCCCAGTGTGGGAGTCAGGGGGAGACGGTCTGTGCCCAGTGCGGGAGTCAGGGGGAGACGGTCTGTGCCCAGTGCGGGAGTCAGGGGGAGACGGTCTGTGCCCAGTGCGGGAGTCAGGGGGAGACGGCCTGTGCCCAGTGCGGGAGTCAGGGGGAGACGGTCTGTGCCCAGTGCGGGAGTCAGGGGGAGACGATCTGTGCCCAGTGCGGGAGTCAGGGGGAGACGGTCTGTGCCCAGTGCGGGAGTCAGGGGAGACGGTCTGTGCCCAGTGCGGGAGTCAGGGGAGACGGTCTGTGCCCAGTGCGGGAGTCAGGGGAGACGGTCTGTGCCCAGTGCGGGAGTCAGGGGAGACGGTCTGTGCCCAGTGCGGGAGTCAGGGGAGACGGTCTGTGCCCAGTGCGGGAGTCAGGGGAGACGGTCTGTGCCCAGTGCGAGAGTCAGGGGAGACGGTCTGTGCCCAGTGCGGGAGTCAGGGGAGACGGTCTGTGCCCAGTGCGGGAGTCAGGGAGAGACGGTCTGTGCCCAGTGCGGGAGTCAGGGGGAGACGGTCTGTGCCCAGTGCGGGAGTCAGGGGGAGACGGTCTGTGCCCAGTGCGGGAGTCAGGGGGAGACGGTCTGTGCCCAGTGCGGGAGTCAGGGGGAGACGGTCTGTGCCCAGTGCGGGATTCAGGGGGAGACGGTCTGTGCCCAGTGTGGGAGTCAGGGGGAGACTGTCTGTGCCCAGTGCGGGAGTCAGGGGAGACGGTCTGTGCCCAGTGCGGGAGTCAGGGGAGACGGTCTTTGCCCAGTGCGGGAGTCAGGGTAGATGGTCTGTGCCCAGTGCGGGAGTCAGGAAAGACGGTCTGTGCCTAGTGGGGGAGTCACAGGAGACGGTATATGCCCAGTGGGGGAGTCAGGATAGACGGTCTGTGCCCAGTGGGGGAGTCAGGATAGACGGTCTGTGCCCAGTGGGGGAGTCAGGATAGACGGTCTGTGCCCAGTGGGGGAGTCAGGGGAGACGGTCTGTGCCCAGTGCGGGAGTCAGGGGAGACGGTCTGTGCCCAGTGCGGGAGTCAGGGGAGACGGTCTGTGCCCAGTGCGGGAGTCAGGGGAGACGGTCTGTGCCCAGTGCGGGAGTCAGGGGAGACGGTCTGTGCCCAGTGCGGGAGTCAGGGGAGACGGTCTGTGCCCAGTGCGGGAGTCAGGGGAGACGGTCTGTGCCCAGTGCGGGAGTCAGGGGAGACGGTCTGTGCCCAGTGCGGGAGTCAGGGGAGACGGTCTGTGCCCAGTGCGGGAGTCAGGGTAGATGGTCTGTGGCCAGTGCGGGAGTCAGGAGAGACGGTCTGTGCCTAGTGGGGGAGTCACAGGAGATGGTATATGCCCAGTGGGGGAGTCAGGATAGACGGTCTGTGCGCAGTGGGGGAGTCGGGATAGACGGTCTGTGCCAAGTGGGGGAGTCGGGATAGACGGTCTGTGCGCAGTGGGGGAGTCAGGATAGACGGTCTGTGCCCAGTGGGGGAGTCAGGATAGACGGTCTGTGCCCAGTGGGGGAGTCAGGATAGACGGTCTGTGCCCAGTGGGGGAGTCAGGATAGACGGTCTGTGCCCAGTGGGGGAGTCAGGATAGACGGTCTGTGCCCAGTGGGGGAGTCAGGGGAGACGGTCTGTGCCCAGTGGGGGAGTCAGGGGAGACGGTCTGTGCCCAGTGGGGGAGTCAGGGGAGACGGTCTGTGCCCAGTGGGGGAGTCAGGGGAGACGGTCTGTGCCCAGTGGGGGAGTCAGGGGAGACGGTCTGTGCCCAGTGGGGGAGTCAGGGGAGACGGTCTGTGCCCAGTGGGGGAGTCAGGGGAGACGGTCTGTGCCCAGTGGGGGAGTCAGGGGAGACGGTCTGTGCCCAGTGGGGGAGTCAGGGGAGACGGTCTGTGCCCAGTGGGGGAGTCAGGGGAGACGGTCTGTGCCCAGTGGGGGAGTCAGGATAGACGGTCTGTGCCCAGTGGGGGAGTCAGGATAGACGGTCTGTGCCCATTGGGGGAGTCAGGGGAGACGGTATGTGCCCAGTGGGGGAGTCAGGATAGACGGTCTGTGCCCAGTGGGGGAGTCAGGATAGGTGGTCTGCGCCCAGTGGGGGAGTCAGGATAGACGGTCTGTGCCCAATGCAGGAGCAAGGGGAGACGGGCTGTGCCCAGTGCGGGAGTCAGGGGAGACGGGCTGTGCCTAGTAGGGGAAGTAATGGAAGTCAAGGGAGATGGTCTGCCCAGTGAGGGAGTCAGGGGAGACGGTCTCTGCCCAGTGGGGGAGTCAGGGGAGACGGTCTCTGCCCAGTGGGGGAGTCAGGATAGACGGGCTGTGCCCAGTGGGGGAGTCAGGGGAGATGGACTGTGCCCAGTGGGGGAGTCAGGGGAGACGGGCTGTGCCCAGTGGGGGAGTCAGGGGAGACGGGCTGTGCCCAGTGGGGGAGTCAGGGGAGACGGGCTGTGCCCAGTGCGGGAGTCAGGGGAGACGGGCTGTGCCCAATAGGGGAAGTAAGGGAAGTCAGGGGAGATGGTCTGCCCAGTGAGGGAGTCAGGAGCCATCAGCCACCATAAGGCTCTCCTCCATTAGTTACTCCTCTGGAGTTCTGTATACTCTCCAAGCTCCAACTCAAAGGACTAATGAAGATATACGGTCTCCTTAACACACCCCATACAACCCTCTTATCTTCTTACAGAGTGACCACCATGATTGACTGACTTTACTTAGTTTTTATAATTTAAATCCCTGGTAAATAAAAAACCAAATGACTTAATTTCTACAGTTCTACACCCCCCTGTTTGCAGGGAGGTCACAGAGTTGATGTAAAAAGATTAAAAGACAGAGGGCGCCACCATCTAAGTGTATCCTTTATTACCAACACGTATAAAACTTAAAATTGCACTCAAATATAAAGTGACACTCCCCGCTGCTGACGTCATTCTGTTGCCCCACTCTGACGTCATTATGTTCCTGGTTCCACGCTCGTTTCCAGACGGTCTGTGCCCAGTGTGGGAGTCAGGGGGAGACGGTCTGTGCCCAGTGTGGGAGTCAGGGGGAGACGGTCTGTGCCCAGTGTGGGAGTCAGGGGGAGACGGTCTGTGCCCAGTGTGGGAGTCAGGGGGAGACGGTCTGTGCCCAGTGCGGGAGTCAGGGGGAGACGGTCTGTGCCCAGTGCGGGAGTCAGGGGGAGACGGTCTGTGCCCAGTGCGGGAGTCAGGGGGAGACGGTCTGTGCCCAGTGCGGGAGTCAGGGGGAGACGGTCTGTGCCCAGTGCGGGAGTCAGGGGGAGACGATCTGTGCCCAGTGCGGGAGTCAGGGGGAGACGGTCTGTGCCCAGTGCGGGAGTCAGGGGAGACGGTCTGTGCCCAGTGCGGGAGTCAGGGGAGACGGTCTGTGCCCAGTGCGGGAGTCAGGGGAGACGGTCTGTGCCCAGTGCGGGAGTCAGGGGAGACGGTCTGTGCCCAGTGCGGGAGTCAGGGGAGACGGTCTGTGCCCAGTGCGGGAGTCAGGGGAGACGGTCTGTGCCCAGTGCGAGAGTCAGGGGAGACGGTCTGTGCCCAGTGCGGGAGTCAGGGGAGACGGTCTGTGCCCAGTGCGGGAGTCAGGGAGAGACGGTCTGTGCCCAGTGCGGGAGTCAGGGGGAGACGGTCTGTGCCCAGTGCGGGAGTCAGGGGGAGACGGTCTGTGCCCAGTGCGGGAGTCAGGGGGAGACGGTCTGTGCCCAGTGTGGGAGTCAGGGGGAGACGGTCTGTGCCCAGTGCGGGAGTCAGGGGGAGACGGTCTGTGCCCAGTGCGGGAGTCAGGGGGAGACGGTCTGTGCCCAGTGCGGGAGTCAGGGGGAGACGGTCTGTGCCCAGTGCTGTGCCCAGTGCGGGAGTCAGGGGAGACGGTCTGTGCCCAGTGCGGGAGTCAGGGGGAGACGGTCTGTGCCCAGTGCGGGAGTCAGGGGGAGACGGTCTGTGCCCAGTGCGGGAGTCAGGGGGAGACGGTCTGTGCCCAGTGCGGGAGTCAGGGGGAGACGGTCTGTGCCCAGTGCGGGAGTCAGGGGGAGACGATCTGTGCCCAGTGCGGGAGTCAGGGGGAGACGGTCTGTGCCCAGTGCGGGAGTCAGGGGAGACGGTCTGTGCCCAGTGCGGGAGTCAGGGGAGACGGTCTGTGCCCAGTGCGGGAGTCAGGGGAGACGGTCTGTGCCCAGTGGGGGAGTCAGGATAGACGGTCTCTGCCCAGTGGGGGAGTCAGGATAGACGGGCTGTGCCCAGTGGGGGAGTCAGGGGAGACGGGCTGTGCCCAGTGGGGGAGTCAGGGGAGACGGGCTGTGCCCAGTGCGGGAGTCAGGGGAGACGGGCTGTGCCCAGTGCGGGAGTCAGGGGAGACGGGCTTTGCCCAATAGGGGAAGTAAGGGAAGTCAGGGGAGATGGTCTGCCCAGTGAGGGAGTCAGGAGCCATCAGCCACCATAAGGCTCTCCTCCATTAGTTACTCCTCTGGAGTTCTGTATACTCTCCAAGCTCCAACTCAAAGGACTAATGAAGATATACGGTCTCCTTAACACACCCCATACAACCCTCTTATCTTCTTACAGAGTGACCACCATGATTGACTGACTTTACTTAGTTTTTATAATTTAAATCCCTGGTAAATAAAAAACCAAATTACTTAATTTCTACAGTTCTACACCCCCCTGTTTGCAGGGAGGTCACAGAGTTGATGTAAAAAGATTAAAAGACAGAGGGCGCCACCATCTAAGTGTATCCTTTATTACCAACACGTATAAAACTTAAAATTGCACTCAAATATAAAGTGACACTCCCCGCTGCTGACGTCATTCTGTTGCCCCACTCTGACGTCATTATGTTCCTGGTTCCACGCTCGTTTCCAGACGGTCTGTGCCCAGTGTGGGAGTCAGGGGGAGACGGTCTGTGCCCAGTGTGGGAGTCAGGGGGAGACGGTCTGTGCCCAGTGTGGGAGTCAGGGGGAGACGGTCTGTGCCCAGTGCGGGAGTCAGGGGGAGACGGTCTGTGCCCAGTGCGGGAGTCAGGGGGAGACGGTCTGTGCCCAGTGCGGGAGTCAGGGGGAGACGGTCTGTGCCCAGTGCGGGAGTCAGGGGGAGACGGTCTGTGCCCAGTGCGGGAGTCAGGGGGAGACGGTCTGTGCCCAGTGCGGGAGTCAGGGGGAGACGGTCTGTGCCCAGTGCGGGAGTCAGGGGGAGACGGTCTGTGCCCAGTGCGGGAGTCAGGGGAGACGGTCTGTGCCCAGTGCGGGAGTCAGGGGAGACGGTCTGTGCCCAGTGCGGGAGTCAGGGGAGACGGTCTGTGCCCAGTGCGGGAGTCAGGGGAGACGGTCTGTGCCCAGTGCGGGAGTCAGGGGAGACGGTCTGTGCCCAGTGCGAGAGTCAGGGGAGACGGTCTGTGCCCAGTGCGGGAGTCAGGGGAGACGGTCTGTGCCCAGTGCGGGAGTCAGGGAGAGACGGTCTGTGCCCAGTGCGGGAGTCAGGGGGAGACGGTCTGTGCCCAGTGCGGGAGTCAGGGGGAGACGGTCTGTGCCCAGTGCGGGAGTCAGGGGGAGACGGTCTGTGCCCAGTGCGGGAGTCAGGGGGAGACGGTCTGTGCCCAGTGCGGGAGTCAGGGGGAGAGGGTCTGTGCCCAGTGCGGGAGTCAGGGGGAGACGGTCTGTGCCCAGTGTGGGAGTCAGGGGGAGACGGTCTGTGCCCAGTGTGGGAGTCAGGGGGAGACTGTCTGTGCCCAGTGTGGGAGTCAGGGGGAGACGGTCTGTGCCCAGTGTGGGAGTCAGGGGGAGACGGTCTGTGCCCAGTGCGGGAGTCAGGGGGAGACGGTCTGTGCCCAGTGCGGGAGTCAGGGGGAGACGGTCTGTGCCCAGTGCTGTGCCCAGTGCGGGAGTCAGGGGAGACGGTCTGTGCCCAGTGCGGGAGTCAGGGGAGACGGTCTGTGCCCAGTGCGGGAGTCAGGGGAGACGGTCTTTGCCCAGTGCGGGAGTCAGGGTAGATGGTCTGTGCCCAGTGCGGGAGTCAGGAAAGACGGTCTGTGCCTAGTGGGGGAGTCACAGGAGATGGTATATGCCCAGTGGGGGAGTCAGGATAGACGGTCTGTGCGCAGTGGGGGAGTCGGGATAGACGGTCTGTGCCAAGTGGGGGAGTCGGGATAGACGGTCTGTGCGCAGTGGGGGAGTCAGGATAGACGGTCTGTGCCCAGTGGGGGAGTCAGGATAGACGGTCTGTGCCCAGTGGGGGAGTCAGGATAGACGGTCTGTGCCCAGTGGGGGAGTCAGGATAGACGGTCTGTGCCCAGTGGGGGAGTCAGGATAGACGGTCTGTGCCCAGTGGGGGAGTCAGGGGAGACGGTCTGTGCCCAGTGGGGGAGTCAGGGGAGACGGTCTGTGCCCAGTGGGGGAGTCAGGGGAGACGGTCTGTGCCCAGTGGGGGAGTCAGGGGAGACGGTCTGTGCCCAGTGGGGGAGTCAGGGGAGACGGTCTGTGCCCAGTGGGGGAGTCAGGGGAGACGGTCTGTGCCCAGTGGGGGAGTCAGGGGAGACGGTCTGTGCCCAGTGGGGGAGTCAGGGGAGACGGTCTGTGCCCAGTGGGGGAGTCAGGGGAGACGGTCTGTGCCCAGTGGGGGAGTCAGGGGAGACGGTCTGTGCCCAGTGGGGGAGTCAGGGGAGACGGTCTGTGCCCAGTGGGGGAGTCAGGATAGACGGTCTGTGCCCAGTGGGGGAGTCAGGATAGACGGTCTGTGCCCATTGGGGGAGTCAGGGGAGACGGTATGTGCCCAGTGGGGGAGTCAGGATAGACGGTCTGTGCCCAGTGGGGGAGTCAGGATAGGTGGTCTGCGCCCAGTGGGGGAGTCAGGATAGACGGTCTGTGCCCAATGCAGGAGCAAGGGGAGACGGGCTGTGCCCAGTGCGGGAGTCAGGGGAGACGGGCTGTGCCTAGTAGGGGAAGTAATGGAAGTCAAGGGAGATGGTCTGCCCAGTGAGGGAGTCAGGGGAGACGGTCTCTGCCCAGTGGGGGAGTCAGGGGAGACGGTCTCTGCCCAGTGGGGGAGTCAGGATAGACGGGCTGTGCCCAGTGGGGGAGTCAGGGGAGATGGACTGTGCCCAGTGGGGGAGTCAGGGGAGACGGGCTGTGCCCAGTGGGGGAGTCAGGGGAGACGGGCTGTGCCCAGTGCGGGAGTCAGGGGAGACGGGCTGTGCCCAATAGGGGAAGTAAGGGAAGTCAGGGGAGATGGTCTGCCCAGTGAGGGAGTCAGGAGCCATCAGCCACCATAAGGCTCTCCTCCATTAGTTACTCCTCTGGAGTTCTGTATACTCTCCAAGCTCCAACTCAAAGGACTAATGAAGATATACGGTCTCCTTAACACACCCCATACAACCCTCTTATCTTCTTACAGAGTGACCACCATGATTGACTGACTTTACTTAGTTTTTATAATTTAAATCCCTGGTAAATAAAAAACCAAATGACTTAATTTCTACAGTTCTACACCCCCCTGTTTGCAGGGAGGTCACAGAGTTGATGTAAAAAGATTAAAAGACAGAGGGCGCCACCATCTAAGTGTATCCTTTATTACCAACACGTATAAAACTTAAAATTGCACTCAAATATAAAGTGACACTACTCAAATATAAAGTGACACTCCCCGCTGCTGACGTCATTCTGTTGCCCCACTCTGACGTCATTATGTTCCTGGTTCCACGCTCGTTTCCAGACGGTCTGTGCCCAGTGTGAGAGTCAGGGGGGAGACGGTCTGTGCCCAGTGTGGGAGTCAGGGGGGAGACGGTCTGTGCCCAGTGTGGGAGTCAGGGGGAGACGGTCTGTGCCCAGTGGGAGTCAGGGAGTCAGGGGAGAGGACGGTCTGTGCCCAGTGCGGGAGTCAGGGGGAGACGGTCTGTGCCCAGTGCGGGAGTCAGGGGGAGACGGTCTGTGCCCAGTGCGGGAGTCAGGGGGAGACGGTCTGTGCCCAGTGCGGGAGTCAGGGGGAGACGGTCTGTGCCCAGTGCGGGAGTCAGGGGGAGACGGTCTGTGCCCAGTGCGGGAGTCAGGGGGAGACGGTCTGTGCCCAGTGCGGGAGTCAGGGGGGGAGACGGTCTGTGCCCAGTGCGGGAGTCAGGGGGAGACGGTCTGTGCCCAGTGCGGGAGTCAGGGGGAGACGGTCTGTGCCCAGTGCGGGAGTCAGGGGGAGACGGTATGTGCCCAGTGCGGGAGTCAGGGGGGAGACGGTTTGTGCCCAGTGCGGGAGTCAGGGGGAGACGGTCTGTGCCCAGTGCGGGAGTCAGGGGGAGACGGTCTGTGCCCAGTGCGGGAGTCAGGGGGAGACGGTCTGTGCCCAGTGCGGGAGTCAGGGGGGAGACGGTCTGTGCCCAGTGCGGGAGTCAGGGGGAGACGGTCTGTGCCCAGTGCGGGAGTCAGGGGGGAGACGGTCTGTGCCCAGATGCGGGAGTCAGGGGGAGACGGTCTGTGCCAAGTGCGGGGGGAGTGGGTCTGTGCCCAGTGCGGGAGTCAGGGGGAGACGGTCTGTGCCCAGTGCGGGAGTCAGGGGGAGACGGTCTGTGCCCAGTGCGGGAGTCAGGGGAGACGGTCTGTGCCCAGTGCGGGAGTCAGGGGAGACGGTCTGTGCCCAGTGCGGGAGTCAGGGGAGACGGTCTGTGCCCAGTGCGGGAGTCAGGGGAGACGGTCTGTGCCCAGTGCGGGAGTCAGGGGAGACGGTCTGTGCCCAGTGCGGGAGTCAGGGGAGACGGTCTGTGCCCAGTGCGGGAGTCAGGGGAGACGGTCTGTGCCCAGTGCGGGAGTCAGGGGAGACGGTCTGTGCCCAGTGCGGGAGTCAGGGGAGACGGTCTGTGCCCAGTGCGGGAGTCAGGGGAGACGGTCTGTGCCCAGTGCGGGAGTCAGGGGAGACGGTCTGTGCCCAGTGCGGGAGTCAGGGGAGACGGTCTGTGCCCAGTGCGGGAGTCAGGGGAGACGGTCTGTGCCCAGTGCGGGAGTCAGGGGAGACGGTCTGTGCCCAGTGCGGGAGTCAGGGGAGACGGTCTGTGCCCAGTGCGGGAGTCAGGGGAGACGGTCTGTGCCCAGTGCGGGAGTCAGGGGAGACGGTCTGTGCCCAGTGCGGGAGTCAGGGGAGACGGTCTGTGCCCAGTGCGGGAGTCAGGGGAGACGGTCTGTGCCCAGTGCGGGAGTCAGGGGAGACGGTCTGTGCCCAGTGCGGGAGTCAGGGGAGACGGTCTGTGCCCAGTGCGGGAGTCAGGGGAGACGGTCTGTGCCCAGTGCGGGAGTCAGGGGAGACGGTCTGTGCCCAGTGCGGGAGTCAGGGGAGACGGTCTGTGCCCAGTGGGGGAGTCAGGGGAGACGGTCTGTGCCCAGTGCGGGAGTCAGGGGAGACGGTCTGTGCCCAGTGGGGGAGTCAGGGGAGACGGTCTGTGCCCAGTGGGGGAGTCAGGGGAGACGGTCTGTGCCCAGTGGGGGAGTCAGGGGAGACGGTCTGTGCCCAGTGGGGGAGTCAGGGGAGACGGTCTGTGCCCAGTGGGGGAGTCAGGGGAGATGGTCTGTGCCCAGTGGGGGAGTCAGGGGAGATGGTCTGTGCCCAGTGGGGGAGTCAGGGGAGACGGTCTGTGCCCAGTGGGGGAGTCAGGGTAGACGGTTTGTGCCCAGTGGGGGAGTCAGGATAGACGGTCTGTGCCCAGTGGGGGAGTCGGGATAGACGGTCTGTGCCCAATGCAGGACGGGAGTCAGGGGAGACGGGCTGTGCCTAGTAGGGGAAGTAAGGGAAGTCAAGGGAGAAGGTTTGCCCAGTGAGGGAGTCAGGGGACACGGTCTGTGCCCAGTGCGGGAGTCAGGGGAGACGGTCTGTGCCCAGTGCGGGAGTCAGGGGAGACGGTCTGTGCCCAGTGCGGGAGTCAGGGGAGACGGTCTGTGCCCAGTGGGGGAGTCAGGGGAGACGGTCTGTGCCCAGTGCGGGAGTCAGGGGAGACGGTCTGTGCCCAGTGGGGGAGTCAGGGGAGACGGTCTGTGCCCAGTGGGGGAGTCAGGGGAGACGGTCTGTGCCCAGTGGGGGAGTCAGGGGAGACGGTCTGTGCCCAGTGCGGGAGTCAGGGGAGACGGTCTGTGCCCAGTGCGGGAGTCAGGGGAGACGGTCTGTGCCCAGTGGGGGAGTCAGGGGAGACGGTCTGTGCCCAGTGGGGGAGTCAGGGGAGACGGTCTGTGCCCAGTGGGGGAGTCAGGGGGGAGACGGTCTGTGCCCAGTGGGGGAGTCAGGGGGAGACGGTCTGTGCCCAGTGCGGGAGTCAGGGGGAGACGGTCTGTGCCCAGTGCGGGAGTCAGGGGGAGACGGTCTGTGCCCAGTGCGGGAGTCAGGGGGAGACGGTCTGTGCCCAGTGCGGGAGTCAGGGGGAGACTGTCTGTGCCCAGTGTGGGAGTCAGGGGGAGACGGTCTGTGCCCAGTGCGGGAGTCAGGGGGAGACGGTCTGTGCCCAGTGCGGGAGTCAGGGGAGACGGTCTGTGCCCAGTGCGGGAGTCAGGGGGAGACGGTCTGTGCCCAGTGCGGGAGTCAGGGGGAGACGGTCTGTGCCCAGTGCTGTGCCAGTGCGGGAGTCAGGGGAGACGGTCTGTGCCCAGTGCGGGAGTCAGGGGGAGACGGTCTGTGCCCAGTGCGGGAGTCAGGGGGAGACGGTCTGTGCCCAGTGCGGGAGTCAGGGAGAGACGGTCTGTGCCCAGTGCGGGAGTCAGGGGGAGACGGTCTGTGCCCAGTGCGGGAGTCAGGGGGAGACGGTCTGTGCCCAGTGCGGGAGTCAGGGGGAGACGGTCTGTGCCCAGTGTGGGAGTCAGGGGGAGACGGTCTGTGCCCAGTGTGGGAGTCAGGGGGAGACGGTCTGTGCCCAGTGTGGGAGTCAGGGGGAGACGGTCTGTGCCCAGTGTGGGAGTCAGGGGGAGACGGTCTGTGCCCAGTGTGGGAGTCAGGGGGAGACGGTCTGTGCCCAGTGTGGGAGTCAGGGGGAGACGGTCTGTGCCCAGTGCGGGAGTCAGGGGGAGACGGTCTGTGCCCAGTGCTGTGCCCAGTGCGGGAGTCAGGGGAGACGGTCTGTGCCCAGTGCGGGAGTCAGGGGAGACGGTCTGTGCCCAGTGCGGGAGTCAGGGGGAGACGGTCTGTGCCCAGTGCGGGAGTCAGGGGGAGACGGTCTGTGCCCAGTGCAGGAGTCAGGGGGAGACGGTCTGTGCCCAGTGCGGGAGTCGGGGAGACGGTCTGTGCCCAGTGCGGGAGTCAGGGGGAGACGATCTGTGCCCAGTGCGGGAGTCAGGGGGAGATGATCTGTGCCCAGTGCGGGAGTCAGGGGGAGACGATCTGTGCCCAGTGCGTGAGTCAGGGGGAGACGGTCTGTGCCCAGTGCGGGAGTCAGGGGAGACGGTCTGTGCCCAGTGCGGGAGTCAGGGGAGACGGTCTGTGCCCAGTGCGGGAGTCAGGGGAGACGGTCTGTGCCCAGTGCGGGAGTCAGGGGAGACGGTCTGTGCCCAGTGCGGGAGTCAGGGGAGACGGTCTGTGCCCAGTGCGGGAGTCAGGGGAGACGGTCTGTGCCCAGTGCGGGAGTCAGGGGAGACGGTCTGTGCCCAGTGCGGGAGTCAGGGGAGACGGTCTGTGCCCAGTGCGGGAGTCAGGGGGAGACGGTCTGTGCCCAGTGCGGGAGTCAGGGGGAGACGGTCTGTGCCCAGTGCGGGAGTCAGGGGGAGACGGTCTGTGCCCAGTGCGGGAGTCAGGGGGAGACGGTCTGTGCCCAGTGCGGGAGTCAGGGGGAGACGGTCTGTGCCCAGTGCGGGAGTCAGGGGGAGACGGTCTGTGCCCAGTGTGGGAGTCAGGGGGAGACGGTCTGTGCCCAGTGTGGGAGTCAGGGGGAGACGGTCTGTGCCCAGTGTGGGAGTCAGGGGGAGACGGTCTGTGCCCAGTGTGGGAGTCAGGGGAGACGGTCTGTGCCCAGTGCGGGTGTCAGGGGGAGACGGTCTGTGCCCAGTGCGGGTGTCAGGGGGAGACGGTCTGTGCCCAGTGCGGGTGTCAGGGGGAGACGGTCTGTGCCCAGTGCGGGAGTCAGGGGGAGACGGTCTGTGCCCAGTGCGGGAGTCAGGGGGAGACGGTCTGTGCCCAGTGCTGTGCCCAGTGCGGGAGTCAGGGGAGACGGTCTGTGCCCAGTGCGGGAGTCAGGGGAGACGGTCTGTGCCCAGTGTGGGAGTCAGGGGGAGACGGTCTGTGCCCAGTGCGGGAGTCAGGGGAGACGGTCTGTGCCCAGTGCGGGAGTCAGGGGAGACGGTCTGTGCCCAGTGCGGGAGTCAGGGGAGACGGTCTGTGCCGAGTGCGGGAGTCAGGGGAGACGGTCTGTGCCCAGTGCGGGAGTCAGGGGAGACGGTCTGTGCCCAGTGCGGGAGTCAGGGGAGACGGTCTGTGCCCAGTGCGGGAGTCAGGGGAGACGGTCTGTGCCCAGTGCGGGAGTCAGGGGAGACGGTCTGTGCCCAGTGCGGGAGTCAGGGGAGACGGTCTGTGCCCAGTGCGGGAGTCAGGGGAGACGGTCTGTGCCCAGTGCGGGAGTCAGGGGAGACGGTCTGTGCCCAGTGCGGGAGTCAGGGGAGACGGTCTGTGCCCAGTGCGGAGTCAGGGGAGACGGTCTGTGCCCAGTGCGGGAGTCAGGGGAGACGGTCTGTGCCCAGTGCGGGAGTCAGGGGAGACGGTCTGTGCCCCGTGCGGGAGTCAGGGGAGACGGTCTGTGCCCAGTGCGGGAGTCAGGGGAGACGGTCTGTGCCCAGTGCGGGAATCAGGGGAGACGGTCTGTGCCCAGTGCGGGAGTCAGGGGAGACGGTCTGTGCCCAGTGGGGGAGTCAGGGGAGACGGTCTGTGCCCAGTGCGGGAGTCAGGGGAGACGGTCTGTGCCCAGTGGGGGGAGCCAGGGGAGACGGTCTGTGCCCAGTGGGGGAGTCAGGGGAGACGGTCTGTGCCCAGTGGGGGAGTCAGGGGAGACGGTCTGTGCCCAGTGGGGGAGTCAGGGGAGACGGTCTGTGCCCAGTGCGGGAGTCAGGGGAGACGGTCTGTGCCCAGTGGGGGAGTCAGGGGAGACGGTCTGTGCCCAGTGGGGGAGTCAGGGGGAGACGGTCTGTGCCCAGTGGGGGAGTCAGGGGGAGACTGTCTGTGCCCAGTGCGGGAGTCAGGGGGAGACTGCCTGTGCCCAGTGCGGGAGTCAGGGGGAGACGGTCTGTGCCCAGTGCGGGAGTCAGGGGGAGACGGTCTGTGCCCAGTGCGGGAGTCAGGGGGAGACGGTCTGTGCCCAGTGCGGGAGTCAGGGGGAGACTGTCTGTGCCCAGTGTGGGAGTCAGGGGGAGACGGTCTGTGCCCAGTGTGGGAGTCAGGGGGAGACGGTCTGTGCCCAGTGCGGGAGTCAGGGGGAGACGGTCTGTGCCCAGTGCGGGAGTCAGGGGGAGACGGTCTGTGCCCAGTGCTGTGCCCAGTGCGGGAGTCAGGGGAGACGGTCTGTGCCCAGTGCGGGAGTCAGGGAGAGACGGTCTGTGCCCAGTGCGGGAGTCAGGGGAGACGGTCTGTGCCCAGTGCGGGAGTCAGGGGAGACGGTCTGTGCCCAGTGCGGGAGTCAGGGGAGACGGTCTGTGCCCAGTGCGGGAGTCAGGGGAGACGGTCTGTGCCCAGTGCGGGAGTCAGGGGAGACGGTCTGTGCCCAGTGCGGGAGTCAGGGGAGACGGTCTGTGCCCAGTGCGGGAGTCAGGGGAGACGGTCTGTGCCCAGTGCGGGAGTCAGGGGAGACGGTTTGTGCCCAGTGCGGGAGTCAGGGGAGACGGTCTGTGCCCAGTGCGGGAGTCAGGGGAGACGGTCTGTGCCCGAGTGCGGGAGTCAGGGGAGACGGTCTGTGCCGAGTGCGGGAGTCAGGGGAGACGGTCTGTGCCGAGTGCGGGAGTCAGGGGAGACGGTCTGTGCCGAGTGCGGGAGTCAGGGGAGACGGTCTGTGCCCAGTGCGGGAGTCAGGGGAGACGGTCTGTGCCCAGTGCGGGAGTCAGGGGAGACGGTCTGTGCCCAGTGCGGGAGTCAGGGGAGACGGTCTGTGCCCAGTGCGGGAGTCAGGGGAGACGGTCTGTGCCCAGTGCGGGAGTCAGGGGAGACGGTCTGTGCCCAGTGCGGGAGTCAGGGGAGACGGTCTGTGCCCAGTGCGGGAGTCAGGGGAGACGGTCTGTGCCCAGTGCGGGAGTCAGGGGAGACGGTCTGTGCCCAGTGCGGGAGTCAGGGGAGACGGTCTGTGCCCAGTGCGGGAGTCAGGGGAGACGGTCTGTGCCCAGTGCGGGAGTCAGGGGAGACGGTCTGTGCCCAGTGCGGGAGTCAGGGGAGACGGTCTGTGCCCAGTGCGGGAGTCAGGGGAGACGGTCTGTGCCCAGTGCGGGAGTCAGGGAGACGTCTGTGCCAGTGCGGGAGTCAGGGGAGACGGTCTGTGCCCAGTGCGGGAGTCAGGGGAGACGGTCTGTGCCCAGTGCGGGAGTCAGGGGAGACGGTCTGTGCCCAGTGCGGGAGTCAGGGGAGATGGTCTGTGCCCAGTGCGGGAGTCAGGAAAGACGGTCTGTGCCTAGTGGGGGAGTCACAGGAGACGGTATATGCCCAGTGGGGGAGTCAGGATAGACGGTCTGTGCCCAGTGGGGGAGTCAGGATAGACGGTCTGTGCCCAGTGGGGGAGTCAGGATAGACGGTCTGTGCCCAGTGGGGGAGTCAGGGGAGACGGTCTGTGCCCAGTGCGGGAGTCAGGGGAGACGGTCTGTGCCCAGTGCGGGAGTCAGGGGAGACGGTCTGTGCCCAGTGCGGGAGTCAGGGGAGACGGTCTGTGCCCAGTGCGGGAGTCAGGGGAGACGGTCTGTGCCCAGTGCGGGAGTCAGGGGAGACGGTCTGTGCCCAGTGCGGGAGTCAGGGGAGACGGTCTGTGCCCAGTGCGGGAGTCAGGGGAGACGGTCTGTGCCCAGTGCGGGAGTCAGGGGAGACGGTCTGTGCCCAGTGCGGGAGTCAGGGGAGACGGTCTGTGCCCAGTGCGGGGAGTCAGGGGAGACGGTCTTTGCCCAGTGCGGGAGTCAGGGTAGATGGTCTGTGGCCAGTGCGGGAGTCAGGAGAGACGGTCTGTGCCTAGTGGGGGAGTCACAGGAGATGGTATATGCCCAGTGGGGGAGTCGGGATAGACGGTCTGTGCGCAGTGGGGGAGTCGGGATAGACGGTCTGTGCCAAGTGGGGGAGTCGGGATAGACGGTCTGTGCGCAGTGGGGGAGTCAGGATAGACGGTCTGTGCCCAGTGGGGGAGTCAGGATAGACGGTCTGTGCCCAGTGGGGGAGTCAGGATAGACGGTCTGTGCCCAGTGGGGGAGTCAGGATAGACGGTCTGTGCCCAGTGGGGAGTCAGGATAGACGGTCTGTGCCCAGTGGGGGAGTCAGGGGAGACGGTCTGTGCCCAGTGGGGGAGTCAGGGGAGACGGTCTGTGCCCAGTGGGGGAGTCAGGGGAGACGGTCTGTGCCCAGTGGGGGAGTCAGGGGAGACGGTCTGTGCCCAGTGGGGGAGTCAGGGGAGACGGTCTGTGCCCAGTGGGGGAGTCAGGGGAGACGGTCTGTGCCCAGTGGGGGAGTCAGGGGAGACGGTCTGTGCCCAGTGGGGGAGTCAGGATAGACGGTCTGTGCCCAGTGGGGGAGTCAGGATAGGTGGTCTGCGCCCAGTGGGGGAGTCAGGATAGACGGTCTGTGCCCAATGCAGGAGCAAGGGGAGACGGGCTGTGCCCAGTGCGGGAGTCAGGGGAGACGGGCTGTGCCTAGTAGGGGAAGTAATGGAAGTCAAGGGAGATGGTCTGCCCAGTGAGGGAGTCAGGGGAGACGGTCTCTGCCCAGTGGGGGAGTCAGGGGAGACGGTCTCTGCCCAGTGGGGGAGTCAGGATAGACGGGCTGTGCCCAGTGGGGGAGTCAGGGGAGATGGACTGTGCCCAGTGGGGGAGTCAGGGGAGACGGGCTGTGCCCAGTGCGGGAGTCAGGGGAGACGGGCTGTGCCCAGTGCGGGAGTCAGGGGAGACGGGCTGTGCCCAATAGGGGAAGTAAGGGAAGTCAGGGGAGATGGTCTGCCCAGTGAGGGAGTCAGGAGCCATCAGCCACCATAAGGCTCTCCTCCATTAGTTACTCCTCTGGAGTTCTGTATACTCTCCAAGCTCCAACTCAAAGGACTAATGAAGATATACGGTCTCCTTAACACACCCCATACAACCCTCTTATCTTCTTACAGAGTGACCACCATGATTGACTGACTTTACTTAGTTTTTATAATTTAAATCCCTGGTAAATAAAAAACCAAATGACTTAATTTCTACAGTTCTACACCCCCCTGTTTGCAGGGAGGTCACAGAGTTGATGTAAAAAGATTAAAAGACAGAGGGCGCCACCATCTAAGTGTATCCTTTATTACCAACACGTATAAAACTTAAAATTGCACTCAAATATAAAGTGACACTCCCCGCTGCTGACGTCATTCTGTTGCCCCACTCTGACGTCATTATGTTCCTGGTTCCACGCTCGTTTCCAGACGGTCTGTGCCCAGTGTGAGAGTCAGGGGAGACGGTCTGTGCCCAGTGTGGGAGTCAGGGGGAGACGGTCTGTGCCCAGTGTGGGAGTCAGGGAGAGACGGTCTGTGCCCAGTGCGGGAGTCAGGGGGAGACGGTCTGTGCCCAGTGCGGGAGTCAGGGGGAGACGGTCTGTGCCCAGTGCGGGAGTCAGGGGGAGACGGTCTGTGCCCAGTGCGGGAGTCAGGGGGAGACGGTCTGTGCCCAGTGCGGAGTCAGGGGGAGACGGTCTGTGCCCAGTGCGGGAGTCAGGGGGAGACGGTCTGTGCCCAGTGCGGGAGTCAGGGGGAGACGGTCTGTGCCCAGTGCGGGAGTCAGGGGGAGACGGTCTGTGCCCAGTGCGGGAGTCAGGGGGAGACGGTCTGTGCCCAGTGCGGGAGTCAGGGGGAGACGGTCTGTGCCCAGTGCGGGAGTCAGGGGGAGACGGTCTGTGCCCAGTGCGGGAGTCAGGGGGAGACGGTCTGTGCCCAGTGCGGGAGTCAGGGGGAGACGGTATGTGCCCAGTGCGGGAGTCAGGGGGAGACGGTCTGTGCCCAGTGCGGGAGTCAGGGGGAGACGGTCTGTGCCCAGTGCGGGAGTCAGGGGGAGACGGTCTGTGCCCAGTGCGGGAGTCAGGGGGAGACGGTCTGTGCCCAGTGCGGGAGTCAGGGGGAGACGGTCTGTGCCCAGTGCGGGAGTCAGGGGGAGACGGTCTGTGCCCAGTGCGGGAGTCAGGGGGAGACGGTCTGTGCCCAGTGCGGGAGTCAGGGGGAGACGGTCTGTGCCCAGTGCGGGAGTCAGGGGGAGACGGTCTGTGCCCAGTGCGGGAGTCAGGGGGAGACGGTCTGTGCCCAGTGCGGGAGTCAGGGGGAGACGGTCTGTGCCCAGTGCGGGAGTCAGGGGAGACGGTCTGTGCCCAGTGCGGGAGTCAGGGGGAGACGGTCTGTGCCCAGTGCGGGAGTCAGGGGAGACGGTCTGTGCCCAGTGCGGGAGTCAGGGGAGACGGTCTGTGCCCAGTGCGGGAGTCAGGGGAGACGGTCTGTGCCCAGTGCGGGAGTCAGGGGAGACGGTCTGTGCCAGTGCGGGAGTCAGGGGAGACGGTCTGTGCCCAGTGCGGGAGTCAGGGGAGACGGTCTGTGCCCAGTGCGGGAGTCAGGGGAGACGGTCTGTGCCCAGTGCGGGAGTCAGGGGAGACGGTCTGTGCCCAGTGCGGGAGTCAGGGAGACGGTCTGTGCCCAGTGCGGGAGTCAGGGGAGACGGTCTGTGCCCAGTGCGGGAGTCAGGGGAGACGGTCTGTGCCCAGTGCGGGAGTCAGGGGAGACGGTCTGTGCCCAGTGCGGGAGTCAGGGGAGACGGTCTGTGCCCAGTGCGGGAGTCAGGGGAGACGGTCTGTGCCCAGTGCGGGAGTCAGGGGAGACGGTCTGTGCCCAGTGCGGGAGTCAGGGGAGACGGTCTGTGCCCAGTGCGGGAGTCAGGGGAGACGGTCTGTGCCCAGTGCGGGAGTCAGGGGAGACGGTCTGTGCCCAGTGCGGGAGTCAGGGGAGACGGTCTGTGCCCAGTGCGGGAGTCAGGGGAGACGGTCTGTGCCCAGTGCGGGAGTCAGGGGAGACGGTCTGTGCCCAGTGCGGGAGTCAGGGGAGACGGTCTGTGCCCAGTGCGGGAGTCAGGGGAGACGGTCTGTGCCCAGTGGGGGAGTCAGGGGAGACGGTCTGTGCCCAGTGCGGGAGTCAGGGGAGACGGTCTGTGCCCAGTGGGGGAGTCAGGGGAGACGGTCTGTGCCCAGTGGGGGAGTCAGGGGAGACGGTCTGTGCCCAGTGCGGGAGTCAGGGGAGACGGTCTGTGCCCAGTGCGGGGAGTCAGGGGAGACGGTCTGTGCCCAGTGGGGGAGTCAGGGGAGACGGTCTGTGCCCAGTGGGGGAGTCAGGGGAGACGGTCTGTGCCCAGTGGGGGAGTCAGGGGAGATGGTCTGTGCCCAGTGGGGGAGTCAGGGGAGACGGTCTGTGCCCAGTGCGGGAGTCAGGGGAGACGGTCTGTGCCCAGTGCGGGAGTCAGGGGAGACGGTCTGTGCCCAGTGCGGGAGTCAGGGGAGACGGTCTGTGCCCAGTGCGGGAGTCAGGGGAGACGGTCTGTGCCCAGTGCGGGAGTCAGGGGAGACGGTCTGTGCCCAGTGCGGGAGTCAGGGGAGACGGTCTGTGCCCAGTGCGGGAGTCAGGGGAGACGGTCTGTGCCCAGTGCGGGAGTCAGGGGAGACGGTCTGTGCCCAGTGCGGGAGTCAGGGGAGACGGTCTGTGCCCAGTGCGGGAGTCAGGGGAGACGGTCTGTGCCCAGTGCGGGAGTCAGGGGAGACGGTCTGTGCCCAGTGCGGGAGTCAGGGGAGACGGTCTGTGCCCAGTGCGGGAGTCAGGGGAGACGGTCTGTGCCCAGTGCGGGAGTCAGGGGAGACGGTCTGTGCCCAGTGCGGGAGTCAGGGGAGACGGTCTGTGCCCAGTGCGGGAGTCAGGGGAGACGGTCTGTGCCCAGTGCGGGAGTCAGGGGAGACGGTCTGTGCCCAGTGCGGGAGTCAGGGGAGACGGTCTGTGCCCAGTGCGGGAGTCAGGGGAGACGGTCTGTGCCCAGTGCGGGAGTCAGGGGAGACGGTCTGTGCCCAGTGGGGGAGTCAGGGGAGACGGTCTGTGCCCAGTGCGGGAGTCAGGGGAGACGGTCTGTGCCCAGTGGGGGAGTCAGGGGAGACGGTCTGTGCCCAGTGCGGGAGTCAGGGGAGACGGTCTGTGCCCAGTGCGGGAGTCAGGGGAGACGGTCTGTGCCCAGTGCGGGAGTCAGGGGAGACGGTCTGTGCCCAGTGGGGGAGTCAGGGGAGACGGTCTGTGCCCAGTGGGGGAGTCAGGGGAGACGGTCTGTGCCCAGTGGGGGAGTCAGGGGAGACGGTCTGTGCCCAGTGCGGGAGTCAGGGGAGACGGTCTGTGCCCAGTGGGGGAGTCAGGGGAGACGGTCTGTGCCCAGTGGGGGAGTCAGGGGAGACGGTCTGTGCCCAGTGGGGGAGTCAGGGGCGACGGTCTGTGCCCAGTGGGGGAGTCAGGGGAGATGGTCTGTGCCCAGTGGGGGAGTCAGGGGAGACGGTCTGTGCCCAGTGGGGGAGTCAGGGTAGACGGTCTGTGCCCAGTGGGGGAGTCAGGATAGACGGTCTGTGCCCAGTGGGGGAGTCGGGATAGACGGTCTGTGCCCAATGCAGGAGCAAGGGGAGACGGGCTGTGCCCAGTGCGGGAGTCAGGGGAGACGGGCTGTGCCTAGTAGGGGAAGTAAGGGAAGTCAAGGGAGAAGGTTTGCCCAGTGAGGGAGTCAGGGGACACGGTCTGTGCCCAGTGCGGGAGTCAGGGGGAGACGGTCTGTGCCCAGTGCGGGAGTCAGGGGGAGACGGTCTGTGCCCAGTGCGGGAGTCAGGGGGAGACGGTCTGTGCCCAGTGCGGGAGTCAGGGGGAGACGGTCTGTGCCCAGTGCGGGAGTCAGGGGAGACGGTCTGTGCCCAGTGCGGGAGTCAGGGGAGACGGTCTGTGCCCAGTGCGGGAGTCAGGGGAGACGGTCTGTGCCCAGTGCGGGAGTCAGGGGAGACGGTCTGTGCCCAGTGCGGGAGTCAGGGGAGACGGTCTGTGCCCAGTGCGGGAGTCAGGGGAGACGGTCTGTGCCCAGTGCGGGAGTCAGGGGAGACGGTCTGTGCCCAGTGCGGGAGTCAGGGGAGACGGTCTGTGCCCAGTGCGGGAGTCAGGGGAGACGGTCTGTGCCCAGTGCGGGAGTCAGGGGAGACGGTCTGTGCCCAGTGCGGGAGTCAGGGGAGACGGTCTGTGCCCAGTGCGGGAGTCAGGGGAGACGGTCTGTGCCCAGTGCGGGAGTCAGGGGAGACGGTCTGTGCCCAGTGCGGGAGTCAGGGGAGACGGTCTGTGCCCAGTGCGGGAGTCAGGGGAGACGGTCTGTGCCCAGTGCGGGAGTCAGGGGAGACGGTCTGTGCCCAGTGCGGGAGTCAGGGGAGACGGTCTGTGCCCAGTGCGGGAGTCAGGGGAGACGGTCTGTGCCCAGTGGGGGAGTCAGGGGAGACGGTCTGTGCCCAGTGGGGGAGTCAGGGGAGACGGTCTGTGCCCAGTGGGGGAGTCAGGGGAGACGGTCTGTGCCCAGTGGGGGAGTCAGGGGAGACGGTCTGTGCCCAGTGGGGGAGTCAGGGGAGACGGTCTGTGCCCAGTGGGGGAGTCAGGGGAGACGGTCTGTGCCCAGTGGGGGAGTCAGGGGAGACGGTCTGTGCCCAGTGGGGGAGTCAGGGGAGACGGTCTGTGCCCAGTGGGGGAGTCAGGGGAGACGGTCTGTGCCCAGTGGGGGAGTCAGGGGAGACGGTCTGTGCCCAGTGGGGGAGTCGGGATAGACGGTCTGTGCCCAATGCAGGAGCAAGGGGAGACGGGCTGTGCCCAGTGCGGGAGTCAGGGGAGACGGGCTGTGCCTAGTAGGGGAAGTAAGGGAAGTCAAGGGAGATGGTTTGCCCAGTGAGGGAGTCAGGGGACACGGTCTGTGCCCAGTGGGGGAGTCAGGATAGACGGTCTGTGCCCAGTGGGGGAGTCAGGATAGACGGTCTGTGCCCAGTGGGGGAGTCAGGATAGACGGTCTGTGCCCAGTGGGGGAGTCAGGGGAGACGGTCTGTGCCCAGTGGGGGAGTCAGGGGAGACGGTCTGTGCCCAGTGGGGGAGTCAGGGGAGACGGGCTGTGCCCAGTGGGGGAGTCAGGGGAGACGGGCTGTGCCCAGTGGGGGAGTCAGGGGAGACGGGCTGTGCCCAGTGGGGGAGTCAGGGGAGACGGGCTGTGCCCAGTGCGGGAGTCAGGGGAGACGGGCTGTGCCCAATAGGGGAAGTAAGGGTAGTCAGGGGAGATGGTCTGCCCAGTGAGGGAGTCAGGAGCCATCAGCCACCATAAGGCTCTCCTCCATTAGTTACTCCTCTGGAGTTCTGTATACTCTCCAAGCTCCAACTCAAAGGACTAATGAAGATATACGGTCTCCTTAACACACCCCATACAACCCTCTTATCTTCTTACAGAGTGACCACCATGATTGACTGACTTTACTTCGTTTTTATAATTTAAATCCCTGGTAAATAAAAAACCAAATGACTTAATTTCTACAGTTCTACACCCCCCTGTTTGCAGGGAGGTCACAGAGTTGATGTAAAAAGATTAAAAGACAGAGGGCGCCACCATCTAAGTGTATACTTTATTACCAACACGTATAAAACTTAAAATTGCACTCAAATATAAAGTGACACTCCCCGCTGCTGACGTCATTCTGTTGCCCCACTCTGACGTCATTATGTTCCTGGTTCCACGCTCGTTTCCAGACGGTCTGTGCCCAGTGTGGGAGTCAGGGGAGACGGGCTGTGCCTAGTAGGGGAAGTAAGGGAAGTCAAGGGAGATGGTTTGCCCAGTGAGGGAGTCAGGGGACACGGTCTGTGCCCAGTGGGGGAGTCAGGATAGACGGTCTGTGCCCAGTGGGGGAGTCAGGATAGACGGTCTGTGCCCAGTGGGGGAGTCAGGATAGACGGTCTGTGCCCAGTGGGGGAGTCAGGGGAGACGGTCTGTGCCCAGTGGGGGAGTCAGGGGAGACGGGCTGTGCCCAGTGGGGGAGTCAGGGGAGACGGGCTGTGCCCAGTGGGGGAGTCAGGGGAGACGGGCTGTGCCCAGTGGGGGAGTCAGGGGAGACGGGCTGTGCCCAGTGGGGGAGTCAGGGGAGACGGGCTGTGCCCAGTGCGGGAGTCAGGGGAGACGGGCTGTGCCCAATAGGGGAAGTAAGGGTAGTCAGGGGAGATGGTCTGCCCAGTGAGGGAGTCAGGAGCCATCAGCCACCATAAGGCTCTCCTCCATTAGTTACTCCTCTGGAGTTCTGTATACTCTCCAAGCTCCAACTCAAAGGACTAATGAAGATATACGGTCTCCTTAACACACCCCATACAACCCTCTTATCTTCTTACAGAGTGACCACCATGATTGACTGACTTTACTTCGTTTTTATAATTTAAATCCCTGGTAAATAAAAAACCAAATGACTTAATTTCTACAGTTCTACACCCCCCTGTTTGCAGGGAGGTCACAGAGTTGATGTAAAAAGATTAAAAGACAGAGGGCGCCACCATCTAAGTGTATACTTTATTACCAACACGTATAAAACTTAAAATTGCACTCAAATATAAAGTGACACTCCCCGCTGCTGACGTCATTCTGTTGCCCCACTCTGACGTCATTATGTTCCTGGTTCCACGCTCGTTTCCAGACGGTCTGTGCCCAGTGTGGGAGTCAGGGGGAGACGGTCTGTGCCCAGTGTGGGAGTCAGGGGGAGACGGTCTGTGCCCAGTGCGGGAGTCAGGGGAGACGGTCTGTGCCCAGTGCGGGAGTCAGGGGAGACGGTCTGTGCCCAGTGCGGGAGTCAGGGGAGACGGTCTGTGCCCAGTGCGGGAGTCAGGGGAGACGGTCTGTGCCCAGTGCGGGAGTCAGGGGAGACGGTCTGTGCCCAGTGCGGGAGTCAGGGGAGACGGTCTGTGCCCAGTGCGGGAGTCAGGGGAGACGGTCTGTGCCCAGTGCGGGAGTCAGGGGAGACGGTCTGTGCCCAGTGCGGGAGTCAGGGGAGACGGTCTGTGCCCAGTGGGGGAGTCAGGGGAGACGGTCTGTGCCCAGTGGGGGAGTCAGGGGAGACGGTCTGTGCCCAGTGCGGGAGTCAGGGGAGACGGTCTGTGCCCAGTGGGGGAGTCAGGGGAGACGGTCTGTGCCCAGTGGGGGAGTCAGGGGAGACGGTCTGTGCCCAGTGGGGGAGTCAGGGGAGACGGTCTGTGCCCAGTGGGGGAGTCAGGGGAGACGGTCTGTGCCCAGTGGGGGAGTCAGGGGAGACGGTCTGTGCCCAGTGGGGGAGTCAGGGGAGACGGTCTGTGCCCAGTGGGGGAGTCAGGGGAGACGGTCTGTGCCCAGTGGGGGAGTCAGGGGAGACGGTCTGTGCCCAGTGGGGGAGTCAGGGGAGACGGTCTGTGCCCAGTGGGGGAGTCGGGATAGACGGTCTGTGCCCAATGCAGGAGCAAGGGGAGACGGGCTGTGCCCAGTGCGGGAGTCAGGGGAGACGGGCTGTGCCTAGTAGGGGAAGTAAGGGAAGTCAAGGGAGATGGTTTGCCCAGTGAGGGAGTCAGGGGACACGGTCTGTGCCCAGTGGGGGAGTCAGGATAGACGGTCTGTGCCCAGTGGGGGAGTCAGGATAGACGGTCTGTGCCCAGTGGGGGAGTCAGGATAGACGGTCTGTGCCCAGTGGGGGAGTCAGGGGAGACGGTCTGTGCCCAGTGGGGGAGTCAGGGGAGACGGGCTGTGCCCAGTGGGGGAGTCAGGGGAGACGGGCTGTGCCCAGTGGGGGAGTCAGGGGAGACGGGCTGTGCCCAGTGGGGGAGTCAGGGGAGACGGGCTGTGCCCAGTGGGGGAGTCAGGGGAGACGGGCTGTGCCCAGTGCGGGAGTCAGGGGAGACGGGCTGTGCCCAATAGGGGAAGTAAGGGTAGTCAGGGGAGATGGTCTGCCCAGTGAGGGAGTCAGGAGCCATCAGCCACCATAAGGCTCTCCTCCATTAGTTACTCCTCTGGAGTTCTGTATACTCTCCAAGCTCCAACTCAAAGGACTAATGAAGATATACGGTCTCCTTAACACACCCCATACAACCCTCTTATCTTCTTACAGAGTGACCACCATGATTGACTGACTTTACTTCGTTTTTATAATTTAAATCCCTGGTAAATAAAAAACCAAATGACTTAATTTCTACAGTTCTACACCCCCCTGTTTGCAGGGAGGTCACAGAGTTGATGTAAAAAGATTAAAAGACAGAGGGCGCCACCATCTAAGTGTATACTTTATTACCAACACGTATAAAACTTAAAATTGCACTCAAATATAAAGTGACACTCCCCGCTGCTGACGTCATTCTGTTGCCCCACTCTGACGTCATTATGTTCCTGGTTCCACGCTCGTTTCCAGACGGTCTGTGCCCAGTGGGGGAGTCAGGGGAGACGGTCTGTGCCCAGTGGGGGAGTCAGGGGAGACGGTCTGTGCCCAGTGGGGGAGTCGGGATAGACGGTCTGTGCCCAATGCAGGAGCAAGGGGAGACGGGCTGTGCCCAGTGCGGGAGTCAGGGGAGACGGGCTGTGCCTAGTAGGGGAAGTAAGGGAAGTCAAGGGAGATGGTTTGCCCAGTGAGGGAGTCAGGGGACACGGTCTGTGCCCAGTGGGGGAGTCAGGATAGACGGTCTGTGCCCAGTGGGGGAGTCAGGATAGACGGTCTGTGCCCAGTGGGGGAGTCAGGATAGACGGTCTGTGCCCAGTGGGGGAGTCAGGGGAGACGGTCTGTGCCCAGTGGGGGAGTCAGGGGAGACGGTCTGTGCCCAGTGGGGGAGTCAGGGGAGACGGGCTGTGCCCAGTGGGGGAGTCAGGGGAGACGGGCTGTGCCCAGTGGGGGAGTCAGGGGAGACGGGCTGTGCCCAGTGGGGGAGTCAGGGGAGACGGGCTGTGCCCAGTGCGGGAGTCAGGGGAGACGGGCTGTGCCCAATAGGGGAAGTAAGGGTAGTCAGGGGAGATGGTCTGCCCAGTGAGGGAGTCAGGAGCCATCAGCCACCATAAGGCTCTCCTCCATTAGTTACTCCTCTGGAGTTCTGTATACTCTCCAAGCTCCAACTCAAAGGACTAATGAAGATATACGGTCTCCTTAACACACCCCATACAACCCTCTTATCTTCTTACAGAGTGACCACCATGATTGACTGACTTTACTTCGTTTTTATAATTTAAATCCCTGGTAAATAAAAAACCAAATGACTTAATTTCTACAGTTCTACACCCCCCTGTTTGCAGGGAGGTCACAGAGTTGATGTAAAAAGATTAAAAGACAGAGGGCGCCACCATCTAAGTGTATACTTTATTACCAACACGTATAAAACTTAAAATTGCACTCAAATATAAAGTGACACTCCCCGCTGCTGACGTCATTCTGTTGCCCCACTCTGACGTCATTATGTTCCTGGTTCCATGCTCGTTTCCACTGGCGTGTCTGCTCCCGGCCGCTTCCTGTAACCACTCTGCATTGCCCAATGACGAACTCTGCATCGGTTCCACAGCCGCTTCCAAGCGCTACTCTGCAATACCTGGTTACTCCTTTGGCAAACTTTCCAGATGCCTACAAGAATATACTTTTACCCTATTTTAATATGTGAGTGGCATTTTAATGTGTTGGTAATAAGGTCTGCACTTAGATGTCAATAAAGTCCCAATATGTGATTTATAAATCCAATATTCACTCCTGGATCGCTGCAGCTCCTCTGATGAGAGTATAGGATAATCCTTCTGTACTTGTATACTGCAAAAAGAATAAAAGACGGGGGCGCCACCATCTAAGTGCGGACTTTATTACCAACATACTGTATATTAAATATAACAATTAAAATCACTTGCATATTAAAATGGGTGGACACCTGATAAAGGGGCATGCTGATGGGCACATCTGATGTAAAGGGGAACTTTGATGGGCACACCTGATGTAAAAGAGCACTTTGATGGGCACACCTGATGTAAGGGGGCACTCTGATGGGGAAAGCTGATGTAAGGGGGCACTCTGATGGGGAAAGCTGATGTAAGGGGGCACTCTGATGGGGAAAGCTGATGTAAGGGGGCACTCTGATGGGGAAAGCTGATGTAAGGGGGCACTCTGATAGGTGCAGCTGATGTAAAGGGGCACTCTGATGGCACACTTCATGTAAAGGGGCACTCTGATGGGCACACCTGATGTAAGGGGGCACTCTGGTGGGCACACCTGATGAATAGGGGGCACGCTGATGGACAGACCCGATGAAAGGGGGCACTCTGATGGACACACCTAATGTAAAGGGGCACCTTATGTAAGGGGGCACTCTGATGGCACACCTGATGTAAGGGGGCACACTGGGGACATCTGATGTAAGGGGGCACTCTGGTGGACACACCTAATGAAAGGGGGCACTCTGAGGGACAGACCCAATGAAAGGGGGCACTCTGAGGGACAGACCCGATGAAAAAGGGCACTCTGATGGACACACCTAATGTAAAGGGTCACCTTATGTAGGGGGGCACTCTGATGGGCACACCTGATGTAAGGGGGCACTCTGATGGGAACGCCTGATGTAAGGGGGCACTCTGGGGACATCTGATGTAAGGGGGCACACTGGGGACATCTGATGTAAGGGGGCACTCTGATGGGAACGCCTGATGTAAGGGGGCACTCTGGTGGGCACACCTGATGAAAGGGGGCACTCTGAGGGACAGACCCGATGAAAGGGGGCACTCTGATGGACACACCTAATGTAAAGGGTCACCTTATGTAAGGGGGCACTCTGATGGGAACACCTGATGTAAGGGGGCACTCTGATGGGAACGCCTGATGTAAGGGGGCACTCTGGGGTCACCTTATGTAAGGGGGCACTCTGATGGGCACACCTGATGTAAGGGGGCACTCTGATGGGAACACCTGATGTAAGGGGGCACTCTGGGGTCACCTTATGTAAGGGGGCACTCTGATGGGCACACTTGATGAAAGGGGGCACTCTGATGGACAGACCTGATGTAAGGGGGCGCTCTGTTGGACACACCTAATGTAAAGGGGCACCTGCTGTAAGGGGGCACTCTGATGGGCACACCTGATGTAAAGGGGCACTCTGATTGGGACATCTGATGTAAAGAGAATCTCTGATGTGGGCTCCTGATGTAAGGGGACACTTTGATGTGGGCACTTTATGTAATGGGGCACACCTGATGAAAAGGGGCACTCTGATGTGGGCACCTGATGTAATGGGGGAACCGGATATATATAGTCATAGCCCAAACTTGAGATTTGGACCTCGGATTGAGGAACATGTTAGCGACTGGACCTCCTTGAATTTGAATTCATTACCCCTGGTTTAGATGACAACCCATTACTGGAAATATACTCCTCTGTCCTTAAATGTCTTGGTTGGTATTTTTTCAGCTTTTGCTGGCTGTCTGTATCTAATTCTTTGTATCTTTTATCTCCAACAGGTGGACAGAACTGCAGAAATGACCCCGAGCAAAGCCTCGTTTTATCCACATTCTGTAAATTAGAAGGTGACAACTCTGGTCAAAGTTCTCCTGAAGATGTCTCCATAACCCCAACAGTACTATCCAGCATGGACCAATCACCGGATCCTGGTAGTCCTCAGGGATCTTCTCCCGACAACTCGCGTACTGTTGCTACAAGTATTCATCTGGGACTTCACGACGTAGATGGATCACCCGATCACTTGAGCCCCGTACGATCTTCTCTTGATAGATCCCGGATTGTTACCACCAATTTTCATTTTGGACTTCACGGTGTGCAGAGGTCACCAGATCCCACCAACCCTGGAGAAACTTTTCCAGATAAACTGAACACCATTTCACACCAGATGGTTCGGAGATGTGAAAAATTCTTTCCCTGTCTGGACTGTGGCAGGCATTTTAGCCAGCAATCCAAGCTCATCATCCACCGCAGGATTCACACGGGAGAGAAGCCGTTCCCCTGTCTGGACTGTGGGAAAGGGTTCACCCACAAGTCCTACCTGGTCCAGCACCAGCGGATCCACTCAGGGGAGAAGCCGTACCTGTGCTCCGAGTGCGGAAAGTGTTTTACCCGCAAGGCCGATCTGGTCACGCACTTCAGAATCCACACCGGCGAGAAGCCCTTCCCCTGCGCCGAGTGTGGCAAGTGCTTTACGCAGAAGTCGGCGTCCGTACGGCATCAACGGTTCCACACCGGCGAGAAGCCCTTCCCCTGCGCCGAGTGCGGGAAGTGCTTCACACACAAACCTGCTCTGCTGAAACACCAAAAGATTCACGTCCGGGAAAGATGCACCAAGACTGTGCAATGTATGGACTGTGGGAAGTGCTTGGGGAAGAAGTAAAATCGGGGCACCTGATGGTGGTCATGCTAAAGTGACATTGACTAGCTGACCCGCAATTTGTGATCTCATCTGGCTATAAGGTCCACAATGATGGCAGCAGTAAATAGGAAGTCTAGCGGTGCCCTGGCTTCATAGAAGCTTGGTTTCAGCTGACTCCTTTTGTAGTTTTACCAGGAGGTGATGAACTACTGTAACAACAGTAGTAAATTGGGGGGGGGGGGGTGTGGTATCTAGGAGCTCAAGTAGAGAATTGTTTTTAACTAGTCTACACTGTGTGTAGAATCAAGAGGGTTGACAGCTCACTTCATCTGTAGGGTGAGAATTTGGTTCGATACACCAAAAAGACCTAAAGGAAACAGCAGAGGGCGCCAACTAAGTGCAGTACATGGGAAATTAAACTTAAAATTAGGATGCTCAAAATGGTGTGTAGGAAATCATCTCCATGTATAGAATCAATGGAGTTGACAGCTCACATCACCTGTAGGATGGGAATATGGCTCGTTACACCAAGAAATCTTAAAGGAAACAGCAGACGGTACCATCTAAGTGCAGTATATAAGAATCGAGAAGGAAATTCAGGATCTCTAAAATGGTGTGTAGGAAATCCTCTCCATGTGTATAATTAAGAGGGTCAACAGCTCACTTGACCTGTAGGGTGGAAGTTTTGTTCGATACACCAAGAAGACTTAACAAAAATAGCATAGGGCGCCAACTAAGTGCAGTATATAGGAAATTAAACTTTAAATTGAGGATCTCCAAAATGGTGTGTAGGAAATCATTTCCATGTATAGAATCAATGGAGTTGACAGCTCACATCACCTGTAGGATGGGAATATGGCTCGTTACACCAAGAAATCTTAAAGGAAACAGCAGAGGGCACCAACTAAGTGCAAGTATATAGGAATCGAGAAGGAAATTGAGGATCTCCAAAATGGTGTGTTGGAAATCATTTCCATGTATAGCAGTGGTCATCAACCCTGTCCTCAGGGCCCACTAACAGGCCAGGTTTGCAAGATAACTGAAATACATCACAGGTGATATCATTTGCTGCTCAGGGATTGCAGTATTCTAGTCTGCATCTCCCCAAGGTAATACATAAAACCTGGCCTGTTAGTGGGCCCTGAGGACAGGGTTGATGACCACTGATGTATAGAATCAATGGAGTTGACAGCTCACATCACCTGTAGGATGGGAATATGGCTCGTTACACCAAGAAATCTTAAAGGAAACAGCAGAGGGCACCAACTAAGTGCAAGTATATAGGAATCGAGAAGGAAATTGAGGATCTCCAAAATGGTGTGTTGGAAATTATTTCCATGTGTAGAATCCATGGAGTTGACAGCTCACGTCACCTGTAGGATGGGAATATGGCTCGTTACACCAAGAGATCTTAAAGGAAACAGCAGAGGGCACCAACTAAGTGCAGTATATAAGAATCGAGAAGGAAATTCAGGATCTCCAAAATGGTGTGTAGGAAATCATCTCCATGTGTATAATTAAGAGGGTCACTTGACCTGTAGTGTGGAAATTTTGTTCGATACACCAAGAAGACTTAACAAAAACAGCAGTGGGCATCAACTAAGTGCAGTATATAAGAAAATTAAACTTGAATTGAGGATCTCCAAAATGGTGTGTAGGAAATAATTTCCATGTGTAGATTCAATGGAGTTGACAGCTCACGTCACCTGTAGGATGGGAATATGGCTCGGTACACCCAGAAATCTTAAAGGAAACAGCAGAGGGCACCAACTTAGTGCAGTATATAAGAATCGAGAAGGAAATTCAGGATCTCCAAAATAGTGTGTAGGAAATCATCTCCATGTGTATAATTAAGAGGATCAACAGCTCACTTCACCTGTAGGGTGGCAATTTTGGTTCGATACACCGAGAAGACTTAAAGGAAACAGTAGAGGGTGCCAACTAAGTGCAGTATATAGGAAAAGTCTTTATTAAAAATCACAAGTGGCAACTCACAAGAGGCACAAGGGTAAGAATCCATCCAGTGAGGTTTGCTGTTTCCTTTAAGTCTTCTTGGTGTATCGAACCAAATTCCTACTCTACAAGTGAAGTGAGCTGCCAACCCTCTTGATTCCACACCTCAATTTTTTTTCCTACACACCATTTTGGAGATCCTAAATTTAGTTTTCATTTCCCATACGCTGCACTTATTTGGCGCCCTCTGCTGTTGCCTTTTAAGTTTTCTTGGTGTATTGAACCAAATTCCTACCCTACAGGTAAAGCGAGCTGTCAGCCATCTTTATACCACACATCAAAATGATTTCCTACACACCATTTTGGAGATCCTAAATGTAATTTTCATTTCCTATATACGGCACTTAGTTGGTGCCCTCTGCTGTTTCCCCACCGGCGCATGTACTAACCTTCCTTTTAATACGCCACTGCTTCTTTCAAGTGTTCAGAGTGAAATCAGTGGGGGAAAAAAAGGATACCCAGGAGGCGCTGGGACTTTGATATAAGTTTATATGAGATATTGAGAGGGCTAAAACATTTGAAGAGCCTACTGACTCAAGCAGGTACCCCAGCAGGTTACCAGAAAAAAAAAACAACGTGCATACAGGGAAGGAGCACCAGACCCAAAAATAAGAGTCCAATTTCATTTATTGATATTATGGTCAAAGGCAGCCAACGCGTTTCGGCAGGGTTCCTGTGTTGCCAATGCCCAGGAAGCGACACTAACACTTGTGGAGAGGAATGGGGACCATAGCCCTGTGTATGCTCCTACCAGAGCTTAGACAAGGCTTCTTCTCTTCCCTCCTAAAAGCATTGTGGGGAGGGTATTTACGTGATCCTTGCACGGGCAAAACCAAGGTTGGCACTAAATGCAAAATCTTTTGAGTGGCCTCCCTGGTCCTTTTATATGTGATGGACCAAATGCTTTGAATCGGCACCAATCCCTCGTCAGGAAAAGGCACACGTGGGAGACCTCTTTGGAGAAGAAGTTCTGAACCTGCAAGAATTTCACCACGGTAGCAAAACAATCCACGGTAACCGGTAACGGTTAACCTGTTCAAGTGGTATAATAGTATTAATATAGACGATCACTATGTGTAGATGTAGTAAAAATCACCAAATAAAACTTATTTTACATAATTTCTTCTTTGTTTCTTTTATTACACGACCACCTCCAGTTATCATCCCATCCCGGGGCCAGAATCTCCTCTAAGACACCAATGGTTTTTTAATCTTTGTTCCCGTCCATCAGTAGCCACATCTGTTCTTCTGCTGCCCCCTATGGAGTGCGTTTTAACCGCTTGCCGACCCGCCTCGGTACATACACTGCATCCCGAAAGTACAGTCCGGTCCATAAATATTGGGACATCGACACAATTCTAATCTTTTTGGCTCTATACATCACCACAATGGATTTGAAATGAAACTAAGAAGATGTTCTTTAACTGCAGACTTTCAGCTTTAATTTGAGGGTATTTACATCCAAATCAGGTGAACGGTGTAGGAATTACAACAGTTTGTATATGTGCCTCCCACTTTTTAAGGGACCAAAAGTAATGGGACAATTGGCTGCTCAGCTGTTCCATGGCCAGGTGTGTGTTATTCTCTCATTATCCCATTTACAAGGAGAAGATAAAAGGTCCAGAGTTCATTTCAAGTGTGCTATTTGCATTTGGAATCTGTTGCTGTCAACTCTCAATATGAGATCCAAGGAGCTGTCACTATCAGTGAAGCAAGCCATCATTAGGCTGAAAAAAACAAAACAAACCCATCAGAGAGATAGCAAAAACATTAGGTGTGGCCAAATCAACTGTTTGGAACATCCTTAAAAATAAAGAATGCACCAGTGAGCTCGGCAACACCAAAAGACCCGGAAGACCACGGAAAACAACTGTGGTGGATGACCGAAAAATTCTTTCCCTGGTGAAGAAAACACCATTCACAACAGTTGGCCAGATGAAGAACACTCTCCAGGAGGTAGGTGTATGTGTGTTAGATGAAGAACACTCTCCAGGAGGTAGGTGTATGTGTGTCAGATGAAGAACACTCTCCAGGAGGTAGGTGTATGTGTGTCAGATGAAGAACACTCTCCAGGAGGTAGGTGTATGTGTGTCAGATGAAGAACACTCTCCAGGAGGTAGGTGTATGTGTGTCAGATGAAGAACACTTTCCAGGAGGTAGGTGTATGTGTGTCAGGTGAAGAACACTCTCCAGGAGGTAGGTGTATGTGTGTCAGATGAAGAACACTCTCCAGGAGGTAGGTGTATGTGTGTCAGATGAAGAACACTCTCCAGGAGGTAGGTGTATGTGTGTCAGATGAAGAACACTCTCCAGGAGGTAGGTGTATGTGTGTCAGATGAAGAACACTTTCCAGGAGGTAGGTGTATGTGTGTCAGATGAAGAACACTCTCCAGGAGGTAGGTGCATGTGTGTCAGATGAAGAACACTCTCCAGGAGGTAGGTGTATGTGTGTCAGATGAAGAACACTCTCCAGGAGGTAGGTGTATGTGTGTCAGATGAAGAACACTCTCCAGGAGGAAGGTGTATGTGTGTCAGATGAAGAACACTCTCCAGGAGGTAGGTGTATGTGTGTCAGATGAAGAACACTCTCCAGGAGGTAGGTGTATGTGTGTCAGATGAAGAACACTCTCCAGGAGGAAGGTGTATGTGTGTCAGATGAAGAACACTCTCCAGGAGGTAGGTGTATGTGTGTCAGATGAAGAACACTCTCCAGGAGGAAGGTGTATGTGTGTCAGATGAAGAACACTCTCCAGGAGGTAGGTGTATGTGTGTCAGATGAAGAACACTCTCCAGGAGGAAGGTGTATGTGTGTCAGATGAAGAACACTCTCCAGGAGGTAGGTGTATGTGTGTCAGATGAAGAACACTCTCCAGGAGGAAGGTGTATGTGTGTCAGATGAAGAACACTCTCCAGGAGGTAGGTGTATGTGTGTCAGATGAAGAACACTCTCCAGGAGGTAGGTGTATGTGTGTCAGATGAAGAACACTCTCCAGGAGGAAGGTGTATGTGTGTCAGATGAAGAACACTCTCCAGGAGGTAGGTGTATGTGTGTCAGATGAAGAACACTCTCCAGGAGGAAGGTGTATGTGTGTCAGATGAAGAACACTCTCCAGGAGGTAGGTGTATGTGTGTCAGATGAAGAACACTCTCCAGGAGGTAGGTGTATGTGTGTCAGATGAAGAACACTCTCCAGGAGGTAGGTGTATGTGTGTCAAAGTTAACAATCAAGAGAAGACTTCACCAGAGTGAATACAGAGGGTTCACCACAAGATGGAAACCATTGGTGAGCCTCAAAAACAGGAAGGCCAGATTAGAGTTTAGAGCCAAACAACATCGAAAAAAACCTTCACAGTTCTGGAACAACATCCTATGGACAGATGAGACCGAGATCAACTTGTACCAGAGTGATGGGAAGAGAAGAGTATGGAGAAGGAAAGGAACTGCTCATGATCCAAAGCATACCACCTCATCAGTGAAGCATGGTGGTGGTAGTGTCATGGCGTGGGCATGTATGGCTGCCAATGGAACTGGTTCTCTTGTATTTATTGATGATGTGACTGCTGACAAAAGCAGCAGGGTGAATTCTGAAGTGTTTCGGGAAATATTATTATCGGCTCATATTCAGCCAAATGCTTCAGAACTCATTGGACGGCGCTTCACAGTGCAGATGGACAATGACCCAAAGCATACTGCGAAAGCAACCAAAGAGTTTTTAAGGGAAAGAAGTGGAATGTTATGCAATGGCCAAGTCAATCACCTGACCTGAATCCGATTGAGCATGCATTTCACTTGCTGAAGACAAAACTGAAGGGAAAATGCCCCAAGAACAAGCAGGAACTGAAGACAGTTGCAGTAGAGGCCTGGCAGAGCATCACCAGGGATGAAACCCAGCGTCTGGTGATGTCATCGCGTTCCACACTTCAGGCTGTAATTGACTGCAAAGGATTTGCAACCAAGTATTAAAAAGTGAAAGTTTGATTTATGATTGTTAATCTGTCCCATTACTTTTGGTCCCTTAAAAAGTGGGAGGCACATATACAAACTGTTGTAATTCCTACACCGTTCACCTGATTTGGATGTAAATACCCTCAAATTAAAGCTGAAAGTCTGCAGATAAAGAACATCTTGTCCGTTTCATTTCAAATCCATTGTGGTGGTGTATAGAGCCCAAAAGATTAGAATTGTGTCGATGTCCCAATATTTATGGACCTGACTGTATGTACAGCGTTTCACTTTTTCCACATTTTGTTATGTTACAGCCTTATTCCAAAATGAATTAAATGAATTATTCTCGTCAAAAATTCTACAAACAATACCCCATAACGACAACGTGTAAGAAGTTTGTTTGAAATCTTTGCAAATTTATTAAAAATAAAAACCGAAAAAAATCCCATGTACATAAGTATCACAGCCTTTGCTCAATACTTTGTTGAAGCTCCTTTGGCACCAATTACAGCCTCGAGTTTTTTGGAGTATGATGCTACAAGCTTGGCACACCTATTTTTGGGCAGTTTCTCGGATTCTTCTTTGCAGGACCTCTCAATCTCCATCAGGTTGGATGGGGAGTGTCTTTGCACAGCCATTTTCAGATCTCTCCAGCTATGTTCAATCGGGTTCAATTGAGATGTCCCATAGCCACTCCTTTGTTATCTTGGCTGTGTGCTTAGGGTCGTTGTCTTGTTTGGAAGACGAACCTTCACCTCAGTCTGAGGTCCAGAGCGCTTTGGAGCAGGTTTTCATCAAGACTGTCGCTGTAGATTGCTGCATTCATCTTTCCCTCGATCCTGACTAGTCTCCCAGTTCTCGCCGCTGATAAACATCCCCACAACATGATGCTGCCACCACCATGCTTCACTGTAGGGCTGGTATTGGCCGGGTGATGAGCGGTGCCTAGTTTCCTCCAGACATGATGCTTGCCATTCAGGCCAATCTTTGTTTCATCAGACCAGAGAATTTTGTTTCTCATGGTCTGAGAGTCCTTCAGGTGCCTTTTGGCAAACTCCAGGTGGGCTATCATGTGCATTTTACTGAGGAATGGCTTCCGTCTGGCCACTCCATCATACAGGCCTGATTGGTGGAATGTGTAACAGACTTAACCATGACAGACGGTTTGGGAGGGGACTAAACCTTTGTTTCAGCTCCCCATGCCCTCTTATGTTTAAGTCATCCTGTGTCTATTAAGGGCACAGGGTGACTGAGAAAATAGACAGCTATTTTATGGAACATAAATATATATCCACAATATCTCCCAGGAAATATACAAAGACAATTCCTGGTTTATTTGATTCTGAACTATACATGTTAATTGAAAGAGCTGATCACATTGGCCTCTGTACAATGTAGGAGACGGATAGTCTGCTACTGGTGGTCTCCTGCTATTGTGTGAAGGTGTCCCTGTGTTTATACTTATGATAATGTGTATTGTAGTTGCTGAGCTAGGAGCTCGACCTCTGAGTCACTTATTCGACCATATTCGCCAGCACACCAAGGATCGTTTAATTACGTCCAAAAGGTTTTATTACTAAAAAAATTCCATCACACAAGTACAACTTTTCGGAGTCACGTAGGACCCCTTCGTCAGGCAAGCACTTGCCTGACGAAGGGGTCCTACGCGACTCCGAAACGTTGCACTTTTGTGATGGAATTTTTTTAGTAATAAAACCTTTTGGACGGAATTAAACGATCCTTGGTGTGCTAGCGAATATGGTCGATTGTTTGATGTTTCCAGGACCCATCTGGTAATCGTTGCAGCACCCACCATCTTATAGGAGCCATCTTTCCAGGAACATGTGCGGTTGGAATATTGATCACTCTAGTCACCTAGGCTGGTTAAATGACTAGTTAATTAGTTCATGTTAATTTATGTTTTTGGTTACAGTTTGTGTTGTTAGGGTAATATGATCAGAAGGGGGGAACCTCCTTATCAAGTGTATAAAAGCCTGTATTCCTGTCCAATAAAACATTTCATGTTTCAGTTTCTAACTGAGCTAGTCTCGCCTGGTTCTTGGTTACAATATTCGGCTGTAATATCTGAAGGTCCAGATTTTAGGAAGTAGTGTACCGACGAAAGCACTCAAGGAGAGTGTGACGGGTTCCATTACAGAGTGCTGCAGAGATGGTTGTTCTTCTGGAAGGTTCTCCTCTCTCCACAGAGAATTGCTTGAGCTCTGTCAAAGTGACCAAGAGGTTCTTGGTCACCTCCCAGACTAAGGCCTCGTACACACGACCGATTTTCTCGTCGTAAACAGTCAAGAAAAGTGCCGCGAGAGTTTTTTTGTCTAGAAAAACGTTCGTGTGTATGGTTTTACGACGAGAAACTTGACGAGAATCTCGACGAGAAAATAGAGAACCTGCTCTCTATTTTCTCGTCAGGAGTCCAGATTTCCTCGTCGTGTTTCTCGTCGGCCTGTTTTGTGACGAGAAAATGGTTCGTGTGTATGCTTTTACGACTCTTCCAAAAGTGCGCATGCTCACAAGCAACTATGAGACGGGAGCGCATCTTCTGGTAAAACAAGCCTTCATAATGGAGAGAGCACATTCGTCACGCTCATAAATATTTCATCGTTTAAATGTTCTGCATTGAATTCTTCGTTAGAATGTTACATTAATCAAAACGAGAGACCTTCTTTTGCTGCTGATATTCACACAGAGTTATGCCTTATTTTTAACCTTTTTCATGCTGCTCTTTATAAGATTTATGTGTATTATATCGTGCAAGTTTTTAGGAATAATTTAAATGGTTAGATTTTTCAAAATGATGTTAATTATAATTTCTCAATGTTTTGATAGCGATCTCCCATTTAATTTTCTAATCTATATTTTTAAAATTTCACACCATGTTTTTGTGCTAATCAGATTTAGTTATTCTTTTGGGGGGGTGATATCTGTGCCTTTTATTGTCAGTCAAATGTATCTGCTTACTCCAAAGCTTGTTTTTTTTTATTTAAAAATACACATAGTCAAGTATGAACTTAAACAAAAAACACATTTATTCATGTTTATAAATTAAATAAAGAGAAGGCAGCGCTGGAGAAGCTGCTGCCATTTGTGCATCCCAGGGACCCCAGAGCACACAGCAACCCTGTGTGGACACTAAAATTGGGAGCTTGAGAAGGCCCACATTTCAGAACACAATCTGATGCTGGCCTCCCAGAGGTCAGGAACAGCAGCAGGTGAGATATATGTCCCAAGTGTGTGGTACTACAACAGGCTGCCTTCTGTCCGACCAGTGCGACCACAATGAAGCAAGGCCATCACTTCCTCTTCTTCCTGGCAACCTTCCCTGCAGCCTTTACTGAAGCCTTCCTTCTTCGTTTAGCTGGAGGCTGGCCCACTGGAGGGGTACTCCTGTCAGGAGGAGGAGGTGGAGGTGTAGCAGAAGGGGGTGGGGCAGAAGAAGAAGGTGGAGGTGTAGCAGAAGGGGGTGGGGCAGAAGGTGGAGGTGTAGCAGAAGGGGGTGGGGCAGAAGGTGGAGGTGTAGCAGAAGGGGGTGGGGCAGAAGAAGAAGGTGGAGGTGTAGCAGAAGGGGGTGGGGCAGAAGGTGGAGGGGTAGCAGAAGGGGGTGGGGCAGAAGAGGAAGGTGGAGGTGGAGGTTGAGGTTGGGTCAGTTGGGCCACCTCACATATGGCGGTATTGGGGGTAATTTGCTCCATCACCCCCTTGTTGAGCAAGGTGATGAGCAGGGGTTCGCATAGGAGGCGTTGCTCCATGCTCATCACCTTGAACTTAGCCTCCACTAGGCCGGCAATGGCCTCTTCAGGGGATGTGGGCTCCTTGAGGGTGGCATGGGCCTCTTTAATAAGGGCCATTGCTGCCTCACTGGTGGTCCTGTCCCTCCTGCCTCTTTTGTGAAGCCTGATGGGAGGCACCTGGGATCTGGTGCTTCTCCTTTGCCCTGCCACCTCCTGTCTGCCACTGGGCCCTGCCACCTCCTGGCTGCCACTGGGCCCTGCCACCTCCTGGCTGCCACTGGGCCCTGCCACCTCCTGGCTGCCACTGGGCCCTTCCTCCTCCTGCCTGACAGTTTCCAGACCCTCCTCCTGGCTGATTTCATCCTGTGTATGAAAAAGAAACATAGTTTAATATGTTGGTTTAATCTTTGCATCAAACTTTGTAATCCTGATGGAAGCAATTAGAATGTAAATGCATAAATCCTTGCTTTAAATTTACCACTACATCAGCTTGACTATTTACCACACAATTAAGTGCAGAATAATGTCTACAGATCATGATTTCACTTGTTGAATACAAAATAATGTATGTTTCTCATCCTGACATATTTGGGAAACATTAATTTTATCCCACTACATTTTCAGTTAATACTATACCTGGCTCCAGATGGACAAATCAGGATCATCCAGGATGGCTGCCTCCTCTTGCTCCAGAGAAGGCTCAGGTTGGCTGCAGGGAAGTCTGGGGGGAAGAGTGGAGAGTGATGGCCTTGGCTCAATGTGGTCATCCAGGAAGGACATCCTGCTGTAGTACCACAAAACCGGGACATAAACATCATCTGCTGCTGCTCCTGACCTCTGAGAAGCCAGCACCTTAGAGCGTTCAGTCCTGTAGGTACCTCTCAAGCTCCCAATTTTAGTGTCCACTTGTTTTGCTGTGGCTGTGGGCACCTTGGTATGCACAAATGGGAGCAGCTTCTCCAGCGCTGCTTTTCTCACCCCTTTTTTTTTATGGATGGGGTTTTTGGTCTCCCACAGAGCCGGCAGCTCCCTTACCCGGTCAATAAATTCCGCCAGGAACTCTTTGTCGCTAATAAATACATTCATATTGTATCTGCAAGTAAAATAAATTATATTTAAATAATGTGAGGCAAACAGTCTAACCTCCTTCACATCCTAGTCACCATATATATCCTCCAACAATCTCAAGACAGTATAGGCCAACAATTTTAACAAGTCTCACAAAATCACATACCTTCGTTCGCACGTCCGTCACTTGAACTCCTCTCTCCGCACACCGAACGTACTATAGTCACATGTGTGTTTGCTATATACACACCACGCATGCTTCCAAATTCGAACACGTCGCTCCGCACACGTCGCCCGCCCATGACGTTCTAACTAACATCTTTTCCCCGCCCCTTCTCTTTCGGCGCGCAGACAGATATGGCGGAGTTACAGCAGGTGTCTGATAATTCCGCAACTAGCGAGGAGACAAGCCCGGAGACCGAGGACACGTCACGATCAAGGAGGAGATTCAAGGCATCGAATATGTCTTTGGCGGAGATGGCGGAGATGGTGGACATCTTGGTCAAGGCTGATTATGATGCCAAGCATGGGCCGTATAGCAAACCAAATAGAAGGAAGGCCAAAATCCTCACTAAAGTTGTGAAGAGTCTGAGGGCGAAGTTCGGGGTGAAACGCTCAAATGAGCAGCTCAGAAAGAGGTGGTCAGACCTCAAACTGAGGGAGCCAGACCAGTTGAGGAGCATAAAGAGGATGCTCGCTAAAAGTAAGTAAAATGACGACCTTTCTGCTATTAATCTTTTTAGAAACTGACTTATTTTTTTTTTAAAGCATATTGGACTCCCTTCCAAAATGTATTATTTTGAACTAGGTTGGGCACAGTAATCGTTCGTTACGTTACCGACACTTCGTTCGGCCACTATCCGTGGTTTTGGCTTATTTAAGACCCCCAAAAGTAATTAGACATCTGCCATTTTTGATCAAGTATTGTGGATAATTTTTAAGTCTAGATGATGTGTTTGTAAGGAGAATGAAATGCAAACTTTAATCAGTGTAAAGGAGAGGACACTCAGCAGCTGCTTCCACATCTGTACTTTGTAGCACTATAGTGTGGGCCACCAGACCCGCCTTTTTTGGGTGTCCCACACAGGTGCATCAGAGTTTATTTGTGGTGCCTCCATGTCCAAAAAATTACATCCAAATGTGAATAATAAACATATTTGGGGTCATAAAGAATGCATTTTTCTTTAAATTCCGCACAAACACACACTTGTACCCCACTTCCAAACAATTTAGCCTGTTTTAAGTTTAAAAATGAGATTTTTACAGTGTGATAAATAGACCTTTGGTTTTATTCTCATAGGGGAGAGAAGACTGGGAGGAGGACACTCCAGGGAGCACATGCACCCCACAACTTCCAAGCAACCCCAAACTCCCAAAGATCCACAACCGAAAGATGTGCAGGAAGTTGAGGTGGAGGAAGGAGAAGTGCAGGAAGGAGAGGTGGATGACGTTGTGGATCTGGTCACCACAACAGGTCAGTATCTGACACCACAGCTTAAGGTAAGCGAGGTAGGCCTGCAGAGTTTTATTAATTTTTTTTAATGGTTTTTAGGGGATGGAAATGTTGTGAAGGATAGCACACCGTTCTCTGCTGACAGTGCCCTCCGCCTCATCCAGCAAGTGATGGAATGTAGCACGGAACTGGACCTAATTAAACAAAGAATCCATGTGATGGAACAAACATTTAAAGACATTCTCGATGTTTTGGGGAGAATTCAATAAGCCATCCAAACACATTTGTTTTTACATGTTTGTTTTTATATTTTTACTAATTTTTTGAGTAACAAAGCAGCCAAAAATTGAATATGCACACAGTGTGTGAACATGTGCTATCTGCCATCAGGGGATATCCATGTACGTCTTTTGTGGGTGCAACCCCTTCCTCGTATCAAAAGTCGGTGAACTGAGGAAGGGGATGCACCCCCAAAACACATCCATTGATCACCCCTGATGGCAGATAGCACATGTTGACAATAGGGATCAGGATTGTAAACTTCCTATTTGCAAAAAAGTAAAAATGTGTGCATATTGAATTTTTGGCTGGGCAAGGGGTGGCAGGACCCCATATTAGGACGGGCACATAGAGACATAGTTTGTGTAACTGAATGTCTCAGATTGCTCAGAGGTATCCAATGTTGTCATTTTAGAAATGCAAGTGGTATTTTTGTATTTTCATAAGCCAAAATTTGACGGGTTGTGGTCAGGCCAACCCCAAAGTAAAACAAAAAAAAATGTGCAGAGAGTAAAATATTTGACCACAAACAACGTGTAGCTTCTTTTTATAATACACTCTAAGCTTATTTGGTTCTTTTGTAAGGTAACATAGTGAAATTGGTTGTTATTTACTAAAGTAAAATACACTTGCCACTACAAATGCACAAAGACAAACTAGGAGACAGGAAAGAACAAATAATTAAAGGTTTAAACAAGATTTTTATTGGGATACTTAGACATAGGCTGGCATAGGAATTGCCCCCCTACCCGTGAAATACTCCATGTATTTGTCCCGAACCACACGGGCATTTTGGGGGGGCAAGCCAAGACGGGCAGATTCCAGGCCCGGAAGGGGATTTGCAGGGGAAAGTCCAGCCTCTGGCAAAACTGAGGCCATATATGAATTCGCTTTGCGGCAAAGAAAATTGTGTAGCACACAGCAGCATAACACTACAGAGTTTATTTTGTAGTCCGCCAAGTGGATGGAAGTCATAAAAAGGCGGAACCGGCTGGCCATTATGCCGAAGGCATTTTCAACGACTCTTCGGGCCCTGGCCAGCCGGTAATTGAACACACTCTTCTCTGGGGTCAGGGTCCTCTGTGGAAATGGCCTCATAAGATGCCGTCCGAGTCCGAAGGCTTCATCAGCCAAGAAAACAAAGGGGAGTCCTTCAATATTCCCTGCATCCGGTGGCAATGCAAGGTCGTCACTCTGGAGACGGAGGGCAAACTCCGTCTGGATGAAGGATCCCCCATCGGACATCCGGCCATTCTTCCCTACATCAACATAGAGGAATTCATACCGTGCTGACACCACCGCCATCAGCACAATGCTATGAAACCCCTTGTAGTTGTAGTAGTAGGATCCAGAACGGGGTGGCGGCACGATGCGGACGTGCTTCCCGTCTATGGCACCACCGCAGTTGGGGAAGTCCCACCGCGTGGCAAACTCCGATGCCACAGTCTGCCATTCCTGTGGCGTTGAAGGAAGCTGTGGAGTGAAACAAGATGAAATAATATTAGAAAAACAAAGGCATACATTACAAGCAAATTCAAGACCAAAAAATTAGAGACCAACATCAATCTAATTATACGTTTATTAAGGTGTGTAAAAAAAGTATAATGGAAGGCTCATTTATCATATTCATCACCCCCTCTGATGGGCCATTACTAAATTATTTTGGGGGGGGGGGATGTGTTTGGCCACAGGATAGCATTGCAGTGGCGGTGCGTCCAGAGTGGGCGCTGGAGCACTGTCCCCTCTCTCCTGTGCCCATCACTCAGAACAATACATAGGTTCATGCGTTGCATGAACCTATGTATTGTCTATGCCGCACACTATTCAGGTGGATGGCCTCTTGTAAAGCGACCGACATATGATTAATTGCGTCATTTAGGGGGTTAAAATTGCAGAGCAGAAACAGGTATTAAAAAAGTCTTGCAAATTACAACCTGAGGGATGTAATTGGCTTCCTCAAAGAAAAATCGGGGACGCAAGGAGGGGGCATTCCTTGTGTAAACACTGACAGGCAGCTCTGGCAATCATGTTCACCAAGTCTGTTTAATGGTAACATGATTGGCTGATGCAACATGAAGGGAAGGAGAAGACATCAAGGACAGAAGAAGGATGGCGCTGACCACAAGAAGGTAAGTGCAGGGCTGGGGGGAAACTGGCTGCAATAGAGGGGACTAAATGGCTGCATTGGAGGGGACAACTGGGGGCGTTTATTAGGCAACAGAGCAAAAAAGGAGGACGTTTATTTCCGAAATTGGGGTTGTAACCCCCCAACATTTGGAGCAACAGGCGCCCCTGCTGGAAAAGTTAGTGAGGGGAAATATTTAGGGAGGATAAAAAAGGGGCATTTAAAAACTTCCAGCATGCATGGGGACAAAGGGGACATTCTCAGCATATTACAATCATGGTAATTAGGGAAGGATGAAAGAAATACAATACATTAGCATACATGTAATACATAAAATGTGATGTGAAGGGAGAAAACTTACCCTAATATAGTCCTCCTGCAGGACTTGTATAATAGCAGAACAGGTGTCTGGGATTATGAGGCCCAGAGCCTGGGGGGAGATGCCTGTGGTGAACTTCAAGTCCTGAAGACTTCTCCCTGTCGCCAGGTAACGCAACGTGGCGATGAGCCTCTGCTCAGCACTGATGGCTTCCCGCATAACGGTGTCCTTCCTGGTAATATAGGGGGACACCAAAGCCAACAGTTCCTGAAAAACGGGGTCAGACATCCTCAGAAAATTCCTGTAGTCCTCAGGATTATTCTCGACGATCTCCCGCAGCAGAGGCATGTGGCAGAATTGGTCCCGCTGGAGCAACCAATTCTTGGTCCATGAACTCCTCCTCACACCATTCATGGACTGGTCTTGGTCCAAAACAAGCAGACCAACACCAAGCGCACGCACAGCACGAACTCGACGACGAGAACGTCCAGGCGACATGGCTAGGAAACGGTCGTCTAATCAGAACGTACAGAACAGAACGCACTTTAGAACAGCAAGGCCTATGAATAACGAACTGAAATTCAGAAACGAACAGGCAAGAACGCACTGTAAAACAGATACGACCTGCCTAGACGCCCTGAAAGTCAAGATACGAACCCACAAGCACAAACTGAACGGCAGAAAACGATCTGAAAAGTACGAAGACTGAAAAGCGCGAATCGTCTCTTCCCAAACTTTTACTTCACACGCGGTAACACGAGATCAGCAAAAGCAGCCCAAGGGGTGGCGCCAAGAAAAAAGATCTTCCCCTTTATAGTGCCGTCGTACGTGCTGGACGTGAGCGCAGAGAACCACGAGGAAATTGGGAAATGCCAGTGTGTACGCATAGAAAGCTTGACGAGAAAATCGACAAGCTTAACAAGAATCTCGTCGAAAAAAACGACGTGTTTTTTACGACGAGAAAATCGGTCGTGTGTACGAGGCCTAAGACCCTTCTCCCTCGATTGCTCAGTTTGGTCGGGCGGCCCGCTCTAGGAAGAGTCCTGGTAGTTCCAAACTTTATGGATGATGGAGGCCACTGTGCTCATTGGGACCTTCAATGCTACAGAAATTTTTCTGTACCCTTCCCCAGATCTGTGCCTTCGATACAAACCTGTATTGGAGGTCTACAGACAATTCCTTGGACTTCATGGCTTGGTTTGTGCTCTGACATGCAATGTTAACCGTGGGACCTTATATAGACAGGCGTGTGCCTTTCCAAATCATGTCCAATCAACTGAATGTACCACAGGTGGACTCCAATCAAGTTGCATAAACATCTAAAGGATGATCAGTGGAAGCAGGATGCACCTGAGCTCAATTTTGAGTGTCATGGCAAAGGCTGTGATACTTATGTACATTGCATTTTTTTGGTTTTCATTTTTAATAATATTGCAAAGATTTCAAACAAACTTCTTTCACGTTGTCATTATGGTGTATTGTTTGTAGAATTTTGATGAAAATAATGAATTTAATCCATTTTGGAATAAAGCTGTAACAAAGTGTCGAAAAAGTGAAGCGCTGTGAATACTTTCCGAAACACTGTATGCTGCGAAGGGACACTACCTACAAGGACAGTGAAGTACCCATATGTTGCTGCCTGTTTCAGGCGCATGTGCACAGATTTTAGACTGACTGTTACACTGTTTACTTCCATAAAGAGGAGCTCCATAAATTTTTGTGTTTATTAAAAGTCAGCAGCTACAAAAACTGTAGCTGCTGACTGTTAATAAACTGACGCTCGTCTGTCCCAGGATCCAGCAATGTCCTCACCCAAGCCATCCCGTCCCTTCATTTTCTGTCCCCGGAGCCGTCATCTCAACTGTGGGCACCTGGCTGTGACAGCTTGCGGCTTCTCAGCCAGGTGCCCACTGCGCATGCCGCGCATTGTGAATGGTCCCGCAGTCTTCTGAGACCTGTGACGTGTCCCAGAGGTTCCACATTTGGCACTTTTCAGGGGAAGGGGGGAGCAGGTATCTGTTTTTCACAGGTACCCATCCCCAATTCCGAGGGGGTCTCGCTGCGGCAACATCACTTGGAAGTTTGGCCCCCTTCCTCCGGGCCGTTCAGAAAGTGCAGCGCGCTTCGCACATGCGCAGTGGGGAACCGGCTGTGAAGCTGCAGGCAATGGCAGCAACGGCACCCGGGAGCCGATGGAAACATCGGCTGGGGTTCCGACATCGCTGGATTCCAGGACAGGTAAGTATCCTAGTATTAAAAGCCAGCAGCTACAGTATGTGTAGCTGCTGACTTTTAATTTTTTCGTGGGGGGGCTGGAGCTCCTCTTTAAAGTGGTTGTAAACCTCATACATGAAATATGAACAAAGCATATCCCTCTATAGTGTGTGCTTGTCTCAGTCCAGAGCTGCTGTCTGCTGCCTCCTTCCTCTGCTATCAGCTGAATCCGTACTGAGAAGTTTTCCTGACACCAGGAGAAAAATGGTGACAGGGGAGGGACCTCCAGCAGACTGACAGCCTCAGCTCTGCTCCTGTGAGCGGTGTGAAGGGGGGGGGGTGTCCCTTCCCTCCAATCAGCTCTCTGAGCTCTCCTCACTGAGCTCTGCAGAGTGTAATTTCAGATCTCCACCCTGCTTTTTTCTGAACTCTGAAGCCCTGTACACACGATCGGATATCCTATGGATTCTAATCCAATGTTTTTTTCCATCGGAAATCAGATAAAAATGTCTTCCATCAGTCTTGCCCACACACCATCAGTCAAAAAACCGACCGTTTCAAACGCCATGACGTAAAACACTCCGATGAGCCGAGAAAAATGAAGTTCAATGCTTCTGAGCATGCGTCGACTTGATTCTGAGCATGCGTGGGTTTTTTATCCAATGGAGTTCTCCACAGACGATATTAATTTGCTATCGGTTTTTTAACCATCAGATACATTTAAAACATGTTCTATATTTAAACACCGATGGAAAAAAGACCGATGGGACCCATACACGATCGTTTGTCCGATGAAAACAGTCCATCGGTAAAACCAATCGTGTGTACACGGCTTCAGACATGCTTTATAAATTCAGCACTTTGAACAGCTGTAGCGAAGAGAAGACTGCAGATAAACCATTACAACTTCTGTAGGAGGATTGGTTTAATCGCTGTGTTTCACCTAAGGCCAGTCACTTCACTGGGTATATGGAAGAGTTTACAACCACTTTAAGCCTTTTTTTTATTTGTGGTCTTTACCTTTCCTCTAGAGAACTTTGTATCGTTGTTGGGTAGGTGAGGAAGGAAACCTATGTGCTCAGTTGGAAGCCATTAGTTGCTATTAGATGAACTCTTTTCCTCTAACCATGAGATGCGACCACTTTGGCCCATCATATATTCTCAGGTACTTCTCATACAGCTGTGCTCTAAGGGGCTTCACTGTCAAGGAAGAACTTGGAACCAGAAAAGGGTGCAACATGTTGGGTCGTTTTTCAAAATGGACCCGTCTTAGAGAAGTATTCTTTATCATGACCTGAAAAAATCCCCACACAACAAGTTGAGTATTTTTATACAGATAAAAAATATCATCACTACATACACACATATACCTTAAAGTTACCAATACTATCATCTTTCATACGCGTTGTTTTGTTTAAATGTGGCCCCTTCTAATGAGGAGCCACCAAGCTTTTCTCCCAGGCTCTGGTCAAGACGTGGACCTTCCATCTTGGTGACTTCTCAGGTGTTGGACGAGGCTCTGCTTTTGCGTATAGCCTTTCCCACACTCGGTACAGAAAAAGGGTCTCTCTCCCGTATGAAGTCTCAGATGGCGGACAAGCTTGGTTTTTTCGGCAAATCGCCGATCGCACTCCGGGCATGGGTAAGGCTTGTCGCCGGTGTGGATTCTCCGGTGCCGGACGAGATACGACTTATATGGAAAGCATTTCCCACAGTCCGGGCAGGGGTAGGGCCTCTCCCGCGTGTGAAAGACCTGATGTTGGACAAGCCTGGCCTTGCATGGAAATGTCTTTTCGCACTCGGTGCAAGGGTAGGACTGGTCGTCGGAGCGAGGTCTGGGCTGTTTTTGAAAAAGTTTTCCGCCCTTGGGCCCAGAAGATGGCCTTTCTTTCAGGTGGTCCTTCTCATGTACGGCGAGCATTGACTCGTCCGTGAAGCATTTCCCGCACTCTGAACAGGAGAAAGGCTTCTCGACGGTGTGAAGCCTCCAGTGGCGGAGGAGCTTGGATTTTTGGGCAAAGCACCGATCGCATTCCGGGCACGGGAAAGGCTTCTCGCCCGTGTGGCTTCGCAAGTGGATGACCAGGTCCGTTTTCTGTACGAAGCGTTTCTCGCACTCGGGACAGGGGAAGGGCCTGTCTCCGGAGTGAAGCTTTTGATGGCGTACCAGCCGTGGTTTGTGGGAAAACCGCCGTCCGCACTCAGAGCACTGAAACGGTTTCTCTCCCGTGTGGATCCTCCGATGGACCGTCAGGTCCTTTTTGTCTCTAAAGCTGCGATCGCAGTCCTGACAGGCGAACGGTTTTTCACCCGTGTGAAACCTCTCGTGTCGGGTGAGTTGGGATTTTTGTGAAAAGCTTTGACCGCATTCCGAGCACTGGAAAGGCTTTTCTCCCGTGTGGACCCTCTGGTGCACCAGAAGGTCAGCCTTCTGTATGAAGCTCCTCCCGCACTCTTGGCAGGCGAAGGGCTTTTCGGCCTGGTGCAAAAGCTGATGATGTAGGAGGGTCGATTTGTACAAGAACTGTTTGCCGCACTCCTGGCACTGGAAAGGCTTGTTGGGAGTGTGAAGTTTCTTATGTCTGTTAAGAGCCACTTTGTTCGAGAAGCATTTATGGCATTCGGGGCACTGAAACGGGTTTTCACCCAAGTGGAGTTTCTCGTGGCGAACGCGCTCTGAGTTCTGGGTGAAACATTTACCGCATTTGGAGCAAGAGAAAACCTGACCCATGCTGTGTATAAGATCATCTGCAGAAGCTTCCTCCTTGGAGGGATCCGTTGATCTACTCTCATTGGGACTTATTGGATGGACATTTGAGTAGAGGAGGCATTCTTCTGGGGCCTCTCGTCTGTTGTCCCTATATTCTGTTTTATAATAAAGATCTTCTTCTGAAGTTCTCCTGCTGATGTAGTGTCCATCTGCCAGGGAGTAAAATAAATGTTAATAAACGAGGAGTGCACTAGCAAAAGAAAAAAAACTTTTAACCACTTAAGGACCGAGCCTCTTTCTGAGACTCGGTGTTTACAAGTTAAAAACATTTATTTTTTTTGCTAGAAAATCACTTAGAACCCCCAAACATTATATATCTTTTTTCTAACACCCTAGAGAATAAAATAGCAGTCGTTGCAATACTTTTAGTCACACCGTATTTGCGCAGCGGTCTTACAGGCGCACTTTTTTGGGGAAAAAAGTCACTTTTTTAAATTAAAAAATAAGACAACAGTAAAGTTAGTCCATTTTTCTTTATATTGTGAAAGATAATGTTACGCCGAGTAAATTGATACCCAACATGTCACGCTTCAAAGTTGCACCCGCTCGTGGAATGGCGACAAACTTTTAACTTCTCCACAGGCGACGTTTAAAAAATTCTACAGGTTGCATGTCTTGAGTTACAGAGGAGGTCTAGGGCTAGAATTATTGCTCTCGCTCTAACGATCGCGGCAATACCTCACATGTGTGGTTTTAACACCATTTTCATATGCGGGCGCTTCTCATATATGCATTCGCTTCTGCGCGTGAGCTCATCGGGACGGGGCGCTTTAAAAAAATAAATACATTTGGGTCACTTTTATTCCTATTACAAGGAATGTAAACATCCCTTGTAATAAAAAAAAAGCATTAAAGGTCCTCTTAAATATGAGATCTGGGGTCAAAAATACCTCAGATCTCATATTTACACTAAAATGCAATAAAAAAAAAATGGCCCTTTAAAGTGGTTGTAAACCCTGGAACCTTTTTTTTTTTTTTTTTTAATCCAACCTGCAAGACAAAGCCATAATGAGCTAGTATGACTAGCATACTAGCTCATTATGCATCACTTACCTTAGATCGGGGCCCCCAAAGCCGTCCTCGTCTCCCCCTCCAGCCGCAGCCATCGCTGCGGCGATAGCCGGAAAGTTACTTCCGGCTATCGCCGCTCCAGCCAATCACAGCGCTGTGATTGGCTGGAGCGACGAAGACGTCACTCCGCGCAAGCGTGCGGGAGCCGTCAAATCCGGCTAAGCCGGATTTGTGAATGGGATTAACCCTGTGAATGCACCGTAGACACCGATGCATGTAATTTTTTGCAAATATCTCCTAAACCGTGTAGGTTTTGGAGATATTTCTTGCACCTACAGGTAAGCTTTAATCTAGGCTTACCTGTAGGTGCAAGTTGCATAAGTGGGTTTACAACCACTTTAAGAGCGTTGGGCGAAAGTGACGTTTTGACGTTGTTTCCGCCCTGCAGTGGTATGGAGACGGGAGGGGGCCAGCTTCCCCTCACTCGTCTCCAGGCCACTGACGGAAGAGGATCCTATCACCTCCACCGCTGCCGACGGCTCCGTTAAGTGCCGTAGAGACCACTTTTAGCTGAAAGAGGACCGCCCGTCCTTGAAGTGGGTACAGGGGTTATGGTAGCTAGCTGCTACCATAACAACGGTATTCCTCTTCAAAGTAGCAACGTATAACAACGGCAGGCGGTCCGGAAGTGGTTAAGGAAATTAACAGTGTAAAGTTCAGCCTGGAACCTTCACCATCTGCTGGTTATTACCAGCACTGCAGCTGAGATCTCTGCGGTGCACACCTGTCCTCATTAATGGACTATAAAGTAAGGGTCCTTTCACACGGGTGCCTCCGTGTTACGAATTCTGCTTGCTCAGCGGGAGGGATCGCTCCGCTTATCCCCGCTGAGCAGGCGGATGACAGGTCCGTTTCTGCTCACTGTGCAGAGCAGACACAGAACCAGTCCCGCTCTACTCTATGGGGAAATCGGATTGGAAAGGACCACCTGTCCGTTTCCGACTTATCCTATCCGATCTGCCAGATGGATGGAAAATAGGACCACCCTCCGTCTTGTTTTTGCAGGCAGGATCGGATGGCAGATGTGCCACTCCACAGAGGAGACTGGAGGTTCCGAGCAGGTCCGCCTGAAAAACTAACAGGCGGACCTGATCTGACAGCCTGTGTTAAAGGACCCTAAGGCAACACCTTTTTTTTTTGTTTGAACTGGATGGACTTGTGTCTTTTTTCAACCTGACTATGTAACCTTCAAGCAGTTTTGTTTGCTCCTGTCTTAGAACAGGGTTTCTCAACTAGGGTTCCTCCAGGGGTTGCTAGGGGTTCTTTAAGCAAAGATCAACTTCTGCTTCTCAGGAACTTCCCACTGACCACAGGAAAGATGGTCGGCACTCGGGATAAGATGCTTTATTGAAATAGCATGTACTACTCTCAGCACGACAGCAGCAGGAATGCTACATCAAGACCTGGTCACTCTGGAATGCTTTTTTGATATCAGAGACAGGAAGAACCCTCCTTGACAAGGACTAGAATAGTTAGGGTGGGTACTTGAAGTCAGTAAGGTTACTATGTCAATTTCCCTCGGGTTGGGCGAGCACACATGAGACTTACCTCCCAAACTGGTTTGTTATCCTATTTCTTCCCCCACCCCCCTTCTTTTTTTTTTTGTTTTGTTTTTAGTTTGCTTTTTTGAAATATTATAAAACTGAGTAGGACGGCACGAGACTATGGAGGAGGCAACATGAGGGCCTACTACAGCAAATAATTTTTTGCGGTTGTGAATTGGTGATAGGATAGAGATACTCTATATGGAGGCCCAATATGCGGCCTGGTTGAAACAATGTTATGCTTTTGACTTTGCATGTTTAATACTAATGCTACGGTTTAATGTTGTGTTTTATCCTTTCTAATTTTTTTGGGGGAATATCCATTTGTAGTCTTTTGTTATGTCCTATGAATAGGTAAATAAAATAATAATAAAAAAAAAAAAAAGAAATAGCATGTACAATAGCTGTAAAACAGACAACGCGTTTCGGCCGTCGGGCCTTAATCATGGCTCGTGTTTTAAGGCCCGACAGCCAAAACCCGTTGGCTGTTTTACAGCTATTGTACATGCTTTTTCAATAAAAGGAAGATTATTTTTGGATGCTATCCCGAGTGTCGGCCATCTTTCCTGTGATCCATGTGTTATAGAGGTGCCGACTGCCTCAAAGTCTGAGCACAGGTGGAGCTGTTATGCATGAAGGTGGAAGCGTCCATACACCTGCTTCTATTTCAAGTTCCCACTGACACCATTGATCTTTGTAGCTATCAGTAAGAGGGCAATTCTTCCCAATGACCACAAGTGTAAGGAGCATTCTTCCCACTGACCATCCCACTAATGCATCATGAGTTGTAGATATAGTCATTTTTAGGAGGGGTTCCCTGAGACCGGAAAGCTATTTCAAGGGTTCCTCTGTGTTGAAAAGGTTGAGAAAGCATGCCCTAGATGGAGGTCTGTATGTTTCTGACTTCTGTCTGGCTGCCCATGCCTTGGATTATCCCACCTTATTGTCTTCATAGATTTTGTACTCAGCTTGTCTGTGCTTATCCTGGTCATAGACCTATTACCTCTGATAGTGTCAGTCATTGCTCCATTTATGTGTCTGGAATCTGGACTCTGTTTGCCTGTGCTTGACCAAGCCATCAGCCAAATAATAGGAGGAGAGCCAGGTACCACTAGCTGCTGGTAGGTTCTGAGGCCTTCCCCCACTTCCTCCCAGATAAATGCGACGGGAGAATGTTATCTGCATGTTTACAGTGGTTGTAAACCCCAAAAAATGTTCCTTTAAAAAAATAAAAACCTGCAAGACAAATGCATAATGAGCTAGTATGACTAGCATACTAGCTCATTATGCATTACTTACCTTAGATCGAAGCCCCCGAAGTCGTCCTCGTCTCCCCCTCCGGCCGCAGACATTTCTCCCGGAGGTTACTTCCGGGTATCGGCGCTCTGATTGTCCGGAGCGGCGATGACGTCACTCCGCGCATGCTCGCGGGAGCCGTCAAACCGGAATTTTTCATTCAGAAAACCGGCATTCTCAGTGTGCCTGCACCGTTGTCTACGGCGCATGCATTCTTTTTGGCAAATATCTCCTAAACCGTGTAGGTTTAGGAGATATTGCAAACACCTACAGGTAAGCCTTAAGCCGTGTACACATGATCGGTTTCACCGATGGACTGTTTTCATCAGACGAACCGATCGTGTGTGGACCCCATCGGTCTTTTTTCCATCGGTGTGAAAAAATAGAACATGTTTTAAATTTTTCCGATGGGAAAAAAACCGATAGCAAGATCCGATCGTCTGTGTGGAACTCCATCGGATAAAAAACCCACGCATGCTCAGACTGAATTAGGAGACGGGAGCGCTCGCTCTGGTAAAACTAGCGTTCGTAATGGAGATAGCACATTCGTCACGCTGTAACGGACTGAAAAGCACGGAGACTGAAAAGCGCGAATCGTCTCTCACCAAACTTTTACTAACACGCGATCAGCAAAAGCAGCCCAAAGGGTGGAGCCATAGGATTTGAACTTCCCCTTTATAGTGCCGTCGTACGTCACGGCGTTTGGCACGATCGGTTTTTTGACTGATGGTGTGTAGGCAAGACTGATGGAAGTCCGCTTCATCGGATTTCCGATGGAAAAATCCATAGGAAATCCGATCGTGTGTACAGGGCTTTAATCTAGGCTTACCTGTAGGTGAAAGTTGTAATGGAAGGTTTACTTCCATTTTAATGCTCACCTGCGCTGATTTCTGTTGGGATTTCCTCCTCCTTCACTATCACAGGTGTGATCTCCCCATGTTCTGCTTCCTCTTTCATCTCAGCTTTGATATTGATCAGGTTTTCTTCCTGTATGGTGGACAGGACACTTCTTAACATAAAATTCAAAAAGGAGAATCAGATTATAAGATCAAAAGATCATACAGTGCACTTCACTGGAGACCCTCAGTGCCACCTACCGGATCATGGGGAGGGATGGTGTGATCTTCCTGTGTGGAGTCCCGGGAATACAGAGGACGAGGACATCTCTCTGGTGGGTTCCCATTACTGGATCCATCTGTAGGAAACACACACACTGACTGAATACATTGTTTCTATGTGTTTATCAGATGATGGGGGATCTAGGTGGACCCTCCGTACTGCTCTCTCCTTTACAATAAAGTCTCCTCTTACCCGGTGATGTGAGGGGCGGCTGGTCATCCATCATGAAGTCTGTCTGTTCCTCCAAATTCTTCCATTCCTATGTGCAAAATAGACAGTGACCTCCTGACACCTTATAGGAACCTGACACACACAATGATACAGTCACCATTCAGACACATCCCTTGTCTGTTACTGGATAATGTCCCAGAATTCCCGGCACCGCTCACCTCTCCTGTCAGCAGCTTAGTGATTACGTTAATAACTTCTAGAATCTTCTTGTTATTCCCAAGTAATATGGATGGATATGGTGGCTCCATAATCTGGTTCTGGCTCTGTCTCCATCTTCCTGACACAGAAAGATGGTTGTTCTGTGACATGTACTCATCAGATGTCTCCCTCACCAGTCTGTAGACCTTTTTTGAAAACAGATAAGAGTGATGTCATGTGACCTCCCAGAATCCTCCTCACCTCTCCGGTCAGCTCTGTGTTTTATTAATAGAGATAAGAATGATGTCATGTGACCTCCCAGAATCCTCCTCACCTCTCCGGTCCGATAAGAGTGATGTCATGTGACCTCCCAGAATCCCCCTCACCTCTCCGGTCAGCTCTGTGTTTTATTAATAGAGATAAGAGTGATGTCATGTGACCTCCCAGAATCCCCCTCACCTCTCCGGTCAGCTCTGTGTTTTATTAATAGAGATAAGAGTGATGTCATGTGACCTCCCAGAATCCCCCTCACCTCTCCGGTCAGCTCTGTGTTTTATTAATAGAGATAAGAGTGATGTCATGTGACCTCCCAGAATCCCCCTCACCTCTCCGGTCAGCTCTGTGTTTTATTAATAGAGATAAGAGTGATGTCATGTGACCTCCCAGAATCCCCCTCACCTCTCCGGTCAGCTCTGTGTTTTATTAATAGAGATAAGAGTGATGTCATGTGACCTCCCAGAATCCTCCTCACCTCTCCAGTCAGCTCTGTGTTTTATTAATAGAGATAAGAGTGATGTCATGTGACCTCCCAGAATCCCCCTCACCTCTCCGGTCAGCTCTGTGTTTTATTAATAGAGATAAGAGTGATGTCATGTGACCTCCCAGAATCCTCCTCACCTCTCCAGTCAGCTCTGTGTTTTATTAATAGAGATAAGAGTGATGTCATGTGACCTCCCAGAATCCCCCTCACCTCTCCGGTCAGCTCTGTGTTTTATTAATAGAGATAAGAGTGATGTCATGTGACCTCCCAGAATTCTCCTCACCTCTCCGGTCAGCTCTGTGTTTTATTAATAGAGATAAGAGTGATGTCATGTGACCTCCCAGAATCCCCCTCACCTCTCCGGTCAGGTCTGTGTTTTATTAATAGAGATAAGAGTGATGTCATGTGACCTCCCAGAATCCCCCTCACCTCTCCGGTCAGCTCTGTGTTTTATTAATAGAGATAAGAGTGATGTCATGTGACCTCCCAGAATCCCCCTCACCTCTCCGGTCAGGTCTGTGTTTTATTAATAGAGATAAGAGTGATGTCATGTGACCTCCCAGAATCCTCCTCACCTCTCCGGTCAGGTCTGTGTTTTATTAATAGAGATAAGAGTGATGTCATGTGACCTCCCAGAATCCTCCTCACCTCTCCGGTCAGCTCTGTGTTTTATTAATAGGGATAAGAGTGATGTCATGTGACCTCCCAGAATCCCCCTCACCTCTCCGGTCAGGTCTGTGTTTTATTAATAGAGATAAGAGTGATGTCATGTGACCTCCCAGAATCCTCCTCACCTCTCCGGTCAGGTCTGTGTTTTATTAATAGAGATAAGAGTGATGTCATGTGACCTCCCAGAATCCTCCTCACCTCTCCGGTCAGCTCTGTGTTTTATTAATAGGGATAAGAGTGATGTCAGGTGACCTCCCAGAATCCTCCTCACCTCTCCTGTCAGCAGGTAGATGATCTCCAGAGTAAGGTTTAATATCTTCTCACTCACGTGCCTCTGATTCTCATCCATCACGAGCACCATGAACACTCAGTCCGTTTCCAAAGGACTCTACAAAGAGAAACATACATATGTTTTCACATTCATACCACACATGGTGTAAAACAGTCTCAAAGGCATCAATAGAGGAGTCCCTGACTAGGACCAAAGTTTGGAGCCTGAAGATATAAACGCTTGCAGTTACAAAAGGGCAAACTCAATGCACGAATGCTTCTTGGGCAAAAGACAACTTTTCTAGGTATTTACAGACACCGATCAGCGGACACCATCATGTTAAAACCTATCTCTCTGCTCCTCAGCTCAACCCCATCTCCCTCACTAATTTACTAACTGACCTATCAGTATGGATGTCACACCACTTCCTTCAACTCAATATTTCCAAACCTGAGCTCATAATTTTACCTCCTCCCCTGATCTCTCCATCAACATCAATAGCAGAACTATTAGTCCCCCTGTCCCATCCTTTCGAGGGTGCTAGGTATAATCCTGGACTTTTACCTCTCCTGTCCTATTGCAACTCTATCCTCGTTGGCCTACATTATTATTATTATATAGCGCCAACAGTTTACGCAGCACTTTACAACGTGAGGGTAGTCAGACGGCCCTCTACACAGGCCATCCCTTCTTCAGTCTCTTATGAATTCTGCTGAGACTCTTCCACCTTACCAACCACACCCTTCTCTGCCAATCTCTCCATTGGCTTTTGCTCACCCAACTAATAAAACTCAAAATACAAACAACATACAAAGCCATCCACAACTCTTCCTTCAGCTATATCACTAACCTTGTCTCAAAATACCCATCAAACTGTCCTCTCCATTCCTCCAAAGACCTTCTTCTCTCTAGCTCCCTCATCACTTCCTCCCAAGCTTACCTCCAGGACTTCTTTAGAGACTCTCTTGTCCTCTGGAGCTCTCTAGCCAACCAAATTTCTGCCCTAAGCTACATCTCTAACCTCATCTCAAAACATCATCCAAACTCACCTCTCAAGACTTACTCTTCTCTAGCTCCCTCATTGCCTCCTCTGAAGCTCACCTTTGAGACTTGTTCAGAGTCTCTTCATCCTCTGGGATAGTCTAATGCCTCGTACACACGATCGATTTTGTCGAAGGTGAGAACACCGTCGAGAAAATCAACGGGAAAAACGAGGGAACGGCTTGGTTCCCTACACACGTCCGTTTTTCCCGACATTTTTTTTTTGGTCGAGAAAAATGACCGTGCGTGGGCTCCGTTGCAGTGTTTCCCTATGGGAAAACTGCAGCGGAAAAAAACGACGGGAATCACGACGAGAAAAATTAGAGCATGTTCTAATTTTTCTCGTCGTGATTAATGCCATTTTTCCCATCGGGGAAAAATGACAAAAAGCCCACACACGGTCGTTTTTCTTGTTAAAAAAAATAAATAAATTTTTCCCGATGGGAAAAATGATCGTGTGTACACGGCATAACCCAGTGTTTCTCAACTCCAGTGCTCAAGGCGCCCCAACAGGTCATGTTTTCAGGCTTTTCACTATTTTGCACAGGTGATTTGATCAGTTTCACTGCCTTAGTAATTACCACAGCCGTTTCATCTGAGGGAAATCCTGAAAACATGACCTGTTGAGGCGCCTTGAGGACTGGAGTTGAGAAATACTGGTCTAACCCATTCACAACTCTGTCCTGGGCTACATCAGCAACCTCACCTCAAAATATGACCCAAACCATCCTCTCTGCTCCTTCCCAAGACCTCCTCTTCTCTAGATCCCTTGTCACCTCCTCTCATATTAATTTCCAGGACTTCTCCAGAGTCTCTCCCATACTCTGGAACTCCTTACCCCAATATGTCTGTTTGCCTTCTACTCTTTCCGCCTTTAGACGATTCCCAAAACCTCATCTCTTCAGAAGGACCTATTCCGCCTCCACCCAATAAATGTAACTTCTACATTCTCCATCAGCTCATCCTTCACAGTCAGCCATCCCTCACCGAGAGGACTTGGAACATTCCCAGGTGATTTCGATTTTCAAATTGCCTACCTACGCATAAATGTGGCCGATTTTCGGGAAGCGCTGGGGAATGGAGGTTTATAAAATTGTTTTGTTCATCGCTTATTGGTTCAGAAATCTACCATGACAGAATCTTCCACCTTACCAACCACTTAGTGTCCACCAATAACTTTCCCAACCTCCTCTCTAAACATCACCCAAACTGTACTCTCTACTCCTCTCAAGACTTTCTCCTCTCTAGCTCCCTCATTACCTCCTCTGAAGCTCACCTTCAGGACTTCTCCAGAGTCTCTTTCATCCTCTGGAATTCTCTAACTCATCCACAACTCCAAGCTACATCCTCAACCTCACCTCAAAATATGACCCAAACCCTCCTCTCCTTCCTAAGACCTCCTCATCTCTAACTCCTTCATTACCTACTCCCATACTCATTTCCAGGACTTCTCCAGGAGCCCCTGCCATCCATTGGAGCACCCTACTCCAACCTGTCTGGCTGTCTTCCACTCTGTCCGCCTTTAGACAATCCCAAACAAACTCATCTTTTCAGAGGGACCTATCCTGCCTCCACCCAATAAACTGAAATTCTACTTTCTCCATCAGGTCATTCCTCACAGTCATCCATTTCTCACCTAGAGGACTTGGAACCTTCCCAGGTGATTCGGATTTCCAAATTGCCTACTTTGGGGCTTTATAAATTGTTCTGTCCATCGCTTATTGGGTCAGAAATCTACCATGAATTCTGCCGACAGACTCTTCCACCTTACCAACCACTTAGTGTCTGCTGCACGCTACCTCAATAACCTCACATTAAAATATCACGCAAACTATCCTCTCCACTACTTCCCAAGACTTCCTTCTCTCTAGCTCCCTCATCACCTCCTCCCATGCTCACCTCCAGGACTTCTCCAGAGCCTCTTCCATTCTCTGGAATTCTGTAACCTATCCCCAACCTCACCTCAAAATGTAACCAAACCGTCCTCTCCACTCATTCCCAAGACCTCCTCCTTTTTAACTAATTCATCACCTCCTCCCGTGCTCACCTCCAGGACTTTTCCGAAGCCTCTCCCATCTTCTGGAACACCCTACTCTAACCTATTTGGCCTTCTTCTACTCTTACGGCCTTTAGACAATCCCCAAAAGCTCATCTCTTCAGGAGGACCTATCCTGCCTCCACCCAATAAACTGAACTTCTACTTTCTTCATCAGCTCGTCCCTCACAGTCATCTATCTCTCACAGAGAGGACCTGGAACCTTCTCGGGTGATTCGGAATTTGCAAATCGCCTATCTACGCATATCTGTGGCCTATTTTCAGGAAGCACTGGGGATTGGAGATTTATAAGTTGTTCTGTCCATCGTTTATTGGGTCAGAAATCTACCATGACATCTACATCCCCGACCTCTCTAAATGTCACCCATACTGTTCTTTCAAAACTTTCTCCTCTCTAGCTCCCTCATTACTTCCTCCCATGCTCACCACCAGGACTTCTCCAGAGCCTCTTCCATCCTCTGGAATTCTGTAACCTATCCACAACTCTGCCCCGAGCTACATCCCCAAACTCACCTCAAAATATGACCCAAACCATCCTCTCCGCTCCTTCCCAAGACCTCCTCCTCTCTAGCTTTACTTAGTCATTCAAAATTAAATCACAATAATGGCGCTTAAAGTGTATCAGAAGACAATACATATATACATATACCTAAAATGTCCTATGAGCTATGCGAAGAGCTCATGTGTGAGTGAAAACAGTCCAGGAAGGTAACCGGGCAGCCTTGCTGAGGGAGCTGAAGCCAGACTCCAAACATATGAAAACAGAAAAAAAACAGAAAAAAGGCGCCACTTAGTAAAAACTGTTTCACTTTAATAATACAATAGTATTAAAGCACTCACTCGTAAGTTGACTGTATGAAGCACATAGATGATCAGGTCTGTGGTCGTATTCCGCTAGCTAGCAGTCTCAGTGTGGGATGTCCTCCTCGTTTGCTGTATTAGAAGCCGGGATAATATCCATGGTGGATGTTGCCGGAGGATCTTCTCAGAAAACCAAAGGGAGGGCTGGACCGCAAACAGGAAGTTCAGTTTGAGACGCAATGCTACGTTCAGCGGGATGACATCAGGACCGGCATGCAACGCGTTTCGATGCTTAATGCAAAGAGACGTTCTAGGTCCCCGCACGCATCTTTCTCAAGCAAAGATTTGCTTGAGAAAGATGCGTGCGGGGACCTAGAACGTCTCTTTGCATTAAGCATCGAATACGACCACAGACCTGATCATCTATGTGCTTCATACAGTCAACTTACGAGTGAGTGCTTTAATACTATTGTATTATTAAAGTGAAACAGTTTTTACTAAGTGGCGCCTTTTTTCTGTTTTTTTTTTCTGTTCTCTAGCTTTACTGATCACCTCCTCCCATACTCATTTTTAGGACTTCTCCAGAGCCTCTCCCATTCTCTGGAACTCCCTACTCCAACCTGTCTTACACTCTGTCCGTCTTTGGACAATCCCCAAAAGCTCATCTCTTCAGGAGGACCTATCCCGCCTCCACCCAATAAACTGAACTTCCACTTTAGTCATCAGCTCATCCCACACAGTCATCCATCCCTCACCGAGAGGACTTGGAACCTTCCCAGGTGATTCGGAATTTCCAAATCACCTACCTACGCATATATGTGGCCGATCTTCAGGAAGCGCTGGGGCTTGGAGGTTTATAAATTGTTCTGTCCATTGCGTATTGGGTCAGAAAGCCTGAAAATGATCAGACCAGCTTCAGCCGACCTGCGTAACGATCCGCCTGCCTCTGACAGCAGACCCCAGGTATCCCCTCCAGCGGATAGTGTCCATCGCTTATCTAATCTACCATGACAGACTCTTCCACATTACCAACCACTTAGTGTCCCCCGCAAGCTTCGTCCCTGACCTCCTCTCTAAACATCACCCAAACTGTCCTCTCTGGTCCTCTTGAGGCTTTCTCCTCTCCAGCTCCCTCATTACCTCCTCTGAAGCTCACCTCCAGGACTTCTCCAGAGCCTATTTCATCCTCTGGAAATCTTTAACCCATCCACAAGTCTGTCCCAAGCTACATCATCAACCTCACCTCAAAATATGACCGAAATTGTCCTCTTTGCTCCTTCCCTAGACCTCTTCCCATACTCATGTAGCGGGGGTACCAAATTTAGGGACTGCTATGCCAAATTTAAGGGTGATTCAAGTGGTAGTTGGCTCGAATCTTTCAATTTGTTGGACTCTGCCTTGCTGTTGTTTTGCCTGGTGTGCAGTTCCCCTTAGAAGTGTGGGTGGCGCTGTCACCTATACTCGGGGTTGAACCACAGGTAATAGGGCAGTGATTTGGTGTCCTCTCTCGGCAGCCGTACGGTGGGTGTGGTTGACCTGCTGGGCATGCCGGGAGAGGATACATAAGGGGCAGACGCCGCCTGGGAGGGGTCGGTTCTTTTTGGTTCCAGAGTCGGAGTCCTGGTGCGTGGCCCTCCAGGCCATGGGGAAACGTGCACTTCAGTCCCAGGCAACTTCAGCCCTGGGCCCAGAACCTTTAGCTGGAGCCCACTTCGGGAGGAGGAATTCCAGGGTGCCGCCTTGCGAGGGGACCCGTTTCTAGAAGAGGAGGCTGGGGGAGGACCGTTCCAAAGGACTGGTGAGAGATCACAGTGAGGGAAGGGGCCCAGTAACTCTCTGGAGGGATGTCATCCATCCGGAAAAAGGGATCTAAACAACAGGACCAGTAGGAGGTTTGGGACACTATAGATTCTGTGGCAGAGGATCTCCTGAACGCATCCATTAGGGAATCTAATAGACTGTTCGAGTTACACGCCGGCTGCTAGTGCCTTCGGGTGACTATCCGGGTGAGCTATGCCCACTCGGGACCGAGTGGTGGAAGAAAACAAGAGTGCCTGAACTGATCTGTCTTCCTAACACCTTTTCTCTTCTTCTTATTGTGGATGTTCGTGCATAAAGACATAAACTCTATGTTGGAGTTGATGCTGGTGTGGACCTTGGAGTTACTTGGAGTATAGAGACTTTTGTCCTTACATTCTAGGGACAGAAACCAACACTGGAGGGAGTCGCTGCAAAGACCCGTAGGTGAAAAACAAGTGTGCTTAACCTCTGCAAACCAGGGGGTACGGGCATTGTGGAGACTATGCGCCTTCCTCTCCAGTTAACGAGCCAAAGAGTGGAGAAGGAGGGTGGCGTGGTTGCTACACTCATTTCCAGGACTTCTCCAGAGCCTCTCCCATCCTCTGGAACACACTACTCCAACCTGTCTGGCTATCTTCCACTCTGTCCGCCTTAAGACGATCCCCAAAAACTCATTTTTTCAGGAGGACCTACCCTGCCTCCACCCAATAAACTGAACTTCTTTTTTCTCCATCGGGTCATCCCTCACAGAGAGGACTTGGAACCTTCCCGTTCGGCTTTCCAAATCGCCTATATGTGGTGGATTTCCAGGTAGCGCTGGGGCTTGGAGGTTAAGAAGTTGTTCTGTCCATCGCCTGGCGGCCCTCCAGCTGTTGCGGAGCTACAAGTCCTATGAGGCATTGCAAGGATAGCAGTTACAAGCATGACTCCCACAGGCATGATGGAACTTGTAGTTCCGCAACAGCTGGAGGGCCGCCAGTTGAACACCCCCTGACTTATTGGGTCAGAAAGCCTAAAAACGATCAGACCTGCTTCATTGGCCGAACTGCATATCTGTCCACCTGCCTCTGGCAACAAACCCCAGTGGCAAAGGTCAGCTTTTAAAGTTTTAACATAGCAATCATATAAAAGAAGTACATTACCTCTTCCAGGATTGGCAGAACACAAAGCCAGCACATCAGTCCTTTAAATAAAAAGATATCTATGACTGCATCAGAGGAGGGTATACTGGAGCTGCAGGGGATTCTGGGAAGGATAGAGCAAGAAGGCAATATTAGGGAACTCTGGGAGCTGTAGTCCTGCATCCAGGTAAAACAGCATCCTTTGACAACTACCAGTTGGACTACAACAAAATGGCTGCAGTGGCCGTACAGCCTACTAATAATATGAATACTCTGATAATAATACGCATATACCGTTCTAACAAAGTAACTCATTTTATGTCAGAATATCTACTTGAATATCTACTCTAATTTCTTGAAATGTTGTGGGCTACAACAAAATGGCCGCAGCGCTGAGTTACCTCCGCTGTGGTTGCTATTGGGTGGAACGCAAAGCAAGGAAGTAGCGTGCGGGGACGTGGAACGCACAACCAGGAAGTAGCGTGCGAAGTCTTTCTGTCAGGTGGAACGCACAACAAGGAAGTAGCGCGCGAAATATTTCAGCCAGGTGGAACGCACAACCAGAAGGTGGTGTGTGGATAAAGAAGACATTGAAGTTCCTGGCACTGCACTTTTTGGAGTTGGGACATATTTAAAATTTTAGGGCATAGCCGAGTTTACTAATGAATTATAATATTGTTATATTTCATTTTCATAAAAAAATACTGTTACCTAAGAAGACATTACTCTTATTGCAGTGCTTACCTTGAAGTATTTTTGGGTCATTGCTGTTCCATATTTCCTTAATTTATATTGCATAAAGGGAATTCTAGAGCCAATCTCTAGTGGCCCCCACACCGACAATACATGAATCTGTGCGAACTCGGCACTGGACACCCCTTCCTCAGTGCACTCCCTCTCCAACTACCACGCCTGTCACACCGACAGGAGCTTTGTAGTGCAGTGGGAGGAGCCTGATGCGGAACTGAGAGATAAGCTCCTCGAAAGGTTTGCCTTGCTGCTGATTCACAGCGCACAGCAGTGGGCGGATCCATAGCAGCTATCCAGTCCAATAGCAGCTTCCAAATCTACCCACTGTAGGGTTGCCACCTGTCCAGGATTCACCCGGACAGTTCGGGTTTGAATCATGTGTCCGGGTTTCAGTCCACCTGAAACCCAGACACATTAATCAGACAGGAATGTGGCTCCGAACAGGGCCTGACAGGAGGGTAAGGGGGCACTATGCGTTCCACATTACTATTCTCTTTGGAGCCCTCAAAGGCTTTGACACCTGTTCCAATCCTATAGTGTATACTTTTTTTTTGCTGTGCGCCTCTAAAGTGTTTGGGTTTGGCTTGAAGTAAATGTGGCCAACCTAACCCACCGCCATCCACTGTCAATGGAAAATAAGATTGGCCATCAAATGGACCTCTCAGATCCTGTTAGTAATTTTTTGGCTGGTTTGGAAAAGTCCTTCGGGGTGAATCCAGAAGAAACAGCGGCAAACCATTGTTGGTCCTGATAGACCATTTATTTAGTAATCTTCAAGAGGATGTCCACCTAAAAAGACACAAAAAGCTGCTGTTGATCTGCTTCACACGAACTTGTGCTTATCTATAACACAGGGAAGCCAGACTGTTGCTGGCCTCCCTGCGTTATGATTAAGCACAAGTTCGTCTGAAACGCGTCAACAGCAGCTTTTTGTGTCTTTTTAGGTGGACTTCCTCTTGAAGATTACTAAATAAATGGTCTATCAGGACCAACAATGGTTTTCCGCTATTTCTTCTGGATTCACCCCAAAGGACTTTTCCAAACCAGCCAAAAAGTGACTAACACTGGATCTGAGAGGTCCAATTAATGGCCAACCTTATTTTCGATTGACAGTGGATGGCAGTGGGTTAGGGTGGCCCCTTTTACTTCAAGCCAAACCCGAACACTTTAGCGGCGCACAGCAAACCTTTTTTTTCTTAGTATACACTATAGGATTGGAACAGGTGTCACAGCCTTTGAGGGCTCCAAAAAGAATAGTAATGTAGAACGCATAGTGCCCCCTCACCCTTCGGGGTGAATCCAAAAGAAATAGCGGCAAACCATGGTTGGTTCTGATGACCATTTTTTGTATTCTTCAGGAGGAAGTCCACCTAAAAAGACACAAAAAGCGTCTGTTTACGCATTTCACACGAACTTGTGCTTAATCATAATGCAGGGAGGCCAGCAACAGTCTGGCTCCCCTGTGTTATAGATAAGCACAAGTTTGTATGAAGCACATCAATTGCAGCTTTTTGTGTCTTTTTAGGTGGACTTACTAAATAAATGGTCTATCAGGACCAACCATGGTTTGCCGCTATTTCTTCTGGATTCACCCCAAAGGACTTTTCCAAACCAGCAAAAAAAAATGACTTACACAGGATCTGAGAGGTCCATTTGATGGCCAACCTTATTTTCGATTGACAGTGGATAGAAATGATTGGATAAATGGTCTATCCGGACCAACCATGGTTTGCCGCTATTTCTTCTGGATTCATTGTGTGGCAGTGGCGATCACCGATGTGTGGAGATCATTGAGCAGTCTAAATCTCACCTGGAGCAGTGTTTTCCTCTGCCATTGATATCATTCCTTCGGGTTGAACCCAAGAGGTAAGATTTGGGGGGAAAAGGGGATCCAATGGCTTTTTTTCATAAACAGAACAACCTCCGCTATTAAACCTTTCATTGTAATTAAGAATTACCATTCCTTTTATGAGTATAGTTGCCCACCTCAGTTTAAACCTTCTGCCCAATACCATCTAAGCTGTAGAGCAGTGGTTCTCAACCTGGGGGTCGAGACCCCCTCAGGGGTCGAATGACGATTTGCCAGGGGTCACCGAATCCTGGGCTGTTCCTGAAGCCCGCACTGCTCTCCCAAGCTTTTTGCGGCCGCCCAGTAGGGCTGTTCCTGGAGCCCACACTGCTCTCCCAGGCTTTTTGCGGCCGCCCAGTAGGGCTGTTCCTGAAGCCCACACTGCTCTCCCAGGCTTTTTGCGGCCGCCCAGTAGGGCTGTTCCTGGAGCCCGCACTGCTCTCCCAGGCTTTTTGCGGCCGCCCAGTAGGGCTGTTCCTGGAGCCCGCACTGCTCTCCCAGGCTTTTTGCGGCCGCCCAGTAGGGCTGTTCCTGGAGCCCGCACTGCTTTCCCAGGCTTTTTGCGGCCGCCCAGTAGGGCTGTTCCTGGAGCCCGCGGCCACCCACTTAGCCTCTTCGCAGCGGCCCATTCAGTTCAAGGCATGGCTGGGGGGCAGAGACTAGAGATCAGCTGACTGGTGAAAAATGTTAAGTGGGAGGGGCTGGAGGAGACCCTATCTCCTGATTTCGGCATAAGTGTCACTGCTGCGAGACACCACAGAGCTGGAGACACAGTTAAGCCGGAGACACAGTGAAGTCGGAGACACAGTGAAATATAGTTGCCATTAAAAGTCCCCACTACATTTCTCAGATCAGCAGATGACCTTGATCAAGAGCACCTAAGTTGGCTGATCAGAACTCCCCCCAGCACTGCCACTCATCCCAACTCCCTGCCAGCACTGCCACTCGTCCCAACTCCCCGCCAGCACTGCCACTCGTCCCAACTCCCTGCCAGCACTGCCATTCATCCCAACTCCCCACCAGCACTGCCACTCATCCCAACTCCCCCCAGCACTGCCACTCATTCCAACTCCCCGCCAGCACTGCCACTCATCCCAACTCTCCGCCAGCACTGCCACTCATCCCAACTCTCCGCCAGCACTGCCACTCATCCCAACTCCCCGCCAGCACTGCCACTCATCCCAACTCCCCGCCAGCACTACCACTCATCCCAACTCCTCGCCAGCACTGCCACTCATCCCAACTCCCCCCAGCACTGCCACTCATCCCAACTCCCCGCCAGCACTGCCACTCATCCCAACTCCCCGCCAGCACTGCCACTCAACCCATCCCATTCCCCCCACCCCACCAAGGAGTAAGAGAAGGAATAAAAATAGAGAATACATGGAAGAGAGAGGAAAAGAGGGGGAGGAACAAAGAAAAAGGGAGAGAAAGAATAAGAGAAAGAACAAGAAAGACGGCTAGAGAGAGGGATGGGGGAAAAAAACAAGAACTTAGGATAGAGAGAGAGATAAAAGGGAAAGAAAGGAGAATACAGAGATAGAGTGGCACATCCTAAAATGTCCCATAAGGGGTTTTAATACTGTACGAGTGGAAGAGACTCAAGGAGCTAAATGTCTGTGGGTTAGGGGTGCAAATTACTTGTCTTGCCTTGGGTGCTGACTAAGGATGAGCTCCGGCGTGTTCGCACAGCCCACGCGCAGAGCCCGCCAGGAAGTCGGCACTGCGCTGCGCTAATCACAGGCAGTGAGACATTGTCCCCAATGCGCGGCTGCAGAGATCGGAAAATGTCTCACTGCCTGTGATTAGCGCAGTGCAGTGCCGACTTCCTGGCGGGCTTTGCACGTGGGCTGTGCGAACACGCCGGAGCTCATCCTTAGTGCTGACAACCTACGCTACGAAAATAATTTTACTGTTAGGTGTCCCCACAACTTGGGAAATTTTATCAAGGGGTCACGGCACTAGGAAGGTTGAGAACCACTGCTGTAGAGCATACCGTTTCCTATCTACCTTTTTTTATACCCTGTAAAAAAACATGTGAAACACAAGGCCCACGGGTCAAATCAATGTCATGTGGCCCTTGCACCTCTCCTACAGCTGCGGATCCCCCTCGTCTCCACCCCACCTTGTCTTAGCAGTCAGCAGCAGATAGGAGGACAGAATTCCTCTGCCATATTCTGCGCTTCTCCATGCAGACATGGAGAGGCTTGTCTCTGCCCCCACCTCCCCCATCTCAGTAATCGTCTTGTCTCAGCCCCCCATCATTATATGTGGACTTAATTCTTCTAGCACACAAGGCTGGAAGCAATTACCCCTAGTTATATGTGGATTTAATTCTTCTAGCAGACAAGAATGGAAGCAAATAACCCTTAGTTATATGTGCACTTAGGCCGGGTTCACACTGGGGCGACAAACGCTCCGACATTGGGAGCTCATGTCGCATGACGTGTGAAAATCAATGTTTCCCTATGGGAGCCGTCTTAACTGGTCCGACACATGTCGGTCCGACTTTGAAGATGCTCCCTGTACTACTTCGGTCCGACTTTGATCCGACTTCAGCCCATTGACTATCATTGAAGTCGGATCAAAGTCGGACCGCAGTCTTGCATGATCCGACTTTGGCATGCGACTTGTGCTCTGCTGCTCTTGAGGGGGAACTCCAGGCCAAATTTTAAATAAAAAAACAGCATGGGTTCCCCCTCCAGGAGCATACCAGGCCCTTGGGTCTGGTCTGGATTTGAAGGGGAACCCCTACGCCGAAAAAACGGCGTGGGGGTCCCCCCCAAAGTCCAAACCAGACCCTTATCCGAGCACGCAACCTGGCAGGCCGCAGGGGAACAGGGGGGACGAGAGAGCGGCCCCCCCTCCCTCCTGAACCGTACCAGGCCACATGCCCTCAACATGGGGGGGTTTGGTGCTCTGGGGCGACCTGCGGCCCCCCCACCCCAGAGCACCCTGCCCCCATGTTGATGAGGACAGGGCCTCTTCCCGACAACCCTGGCCATTGGTTGTAGGGGTCTGCGGGCGGGGGGCTTATCGGAATCTGGGAGCCCCCTTTAAAAAGGGGGCCCCCCCGGCCCCCCACCCTATGTGAATGAGTATGGGGTACATCGTACCCCTACCCATTCACCTGGTGGAAAAAAATGTCAATAAAAAAACACACACAGCTTTTTAAATTAATTTATTGCACAGCTCCGGGGGTCTCCGCGCTCTCCGGTTCTTTCTTCTGCCGGGCCTCCGTTATCTTCTTCCAGCTCTTTTGCTAGCGGGGCCTGGTCTTCTCCGTCGCCTTCTTCTTCTCCCGCTCTCCGGTTCTTCTCTCGCTCTCCAGTTCTTTCTTCCGCCCGGCCTCCGCTAACTTCTTTTAGCTCTTTTGCTAGCGGAGGCCCGGTCTTCCTGTCGTCTCATCCAGCTGTCCGTTGTCCTTCTGCCGGCTCCTCCACTAACTTCTTACAGCTCTTTTGCTAGTGGAGGGGCCGGTCTTCCCGTCGTCGTCGTCGCCGTCTTCTTCTCTCTTCTCCTCCTTGATGTTGACGCGTCGCTTCCTCCCGCTGTAATACTGGCTGTTCGCTCCGCTCCGAATTATTATAGGCTTCTCATGACGTCACAGTCACATGCTCCCATGACGTCACAGTCACATGCTCCGGGGCCACCCGGAGCATGTGACTGTGGCATCATGAGAAGCCTATATCAATTCGGAGCGGAGCGAACAGCCAGTATTACAGCGGGAGGAAGCGACGCGTCAACATCAAGGAGGAGAAGAGAGAAGAAGACGGCGACAGTGACGACGACGGGAAGACCGGCCCCTCCACTAGCAAAAGAGCTGTAAGAAGTTAGTGGAGGGGCCGGCAGAAGGACAACGGAGAGCGGGACGAGACGACGGGAAGACCGGGCCTCCGCTAGCAAAAGAGCTAAAAGAAGTTAGCGGAGGCCCGGCGGAAGAAAGAACCGGAGAGCGAGAGAAGAACCGGAGAGCGGGAGAAGAAGAAGGCGACGGAGAAGACCGGGCCCCGCTAGCAAAAGAGCTGGAAAAAGATAGCAGAGGCCCGGCAGAAGAAAGAACCAGAGAGCGCGGAGACCCCCGGAGCTGTGCAATAAATTTATTTAAAAAGCTGTGTGTGTTTTTTTATTGACATTTTTTTCCACCAGGTGAATGGGTAGGGGTACGATGTACCCCATACTCATTCACATAGGGTGGGGGGCCGGGATCTGGGGGCCCCCTTATTAAAGGGGGCTCCCAGATTCCGATAAGCCCCCCGCCCGCAGACCCCGACAACCAACGGCCAGGGTTGTCGGGAAGAGGCCCTGTCCTCATCAACATGGGGGCAAGGTGCTCTGGGGTGGGGGGGCCACAGGTCGCCCCCCTGCCCCAGAGCACCAAACCCCCCATGTTGAGGGCATGTGGCCTGGTACGGCTCAGGAGGGAGGGGGGAGCGCTCTCTCGTCCCCCCTCTTCCCCTGCGGCCTGCCAGGTTGCGTGCTCGGATGAGGGTCTGGTTTGGATTTTGGGGGGATCCCCACGCCGTTATTTCGGCGTAGGGGTTCCCCTTCAAATCCAGACCAGACCCAAGGGCTTGGTATGCCCCTGGAGGGGGAACCCATGCCGTTTTTTTATTTAAAAATTGGCGTGGAGTTCCCCCTCAAGATTCATACCAAACACAGTGCCTGCCATTGGCGGGGATCCAAGTCGGATCCCCGTTCATTGAAAGTCGGACATATGTCGGCTTCATGTCGCAGGGCAAAGTCAGAACCAAAGTAGGATAGCTGTTGTGTCGCTCTAGTGTGAGCCCAGCCTCAATTCTTCTAGCACACAAGGATGGAAGCAAATAAACCTTCATTATATGTGGATTTAATTCTTCTAGCACACAAGGATGGAAGCAAATAACCCTTCATTATATGTGGACTTAATTCTTCTAGCACACAAGGATGGAAGCAAATAACCCTTCATTATATGTGGATTTTATTATTCTAGCACACAAGGATGGAAGCAAATAACCCTTCATTATATGTGGACTTAGTTCTTCTAGCACACAAAGATGGAAGCAAATAACCTTTAATTATATGTGGACTTAATTCTTCTAGCACACAAGAATGGAAGCAAATAACTCTTCATTGTATGTGGACCTAATTCTTTTAGCACACAAGGATGGAAGCAAATAACCCTTCATTATATGTGCACTTAATTCTTTTAGCACACAAGGATGGAAGCAAATAACCCTTCATTATATGTGGACCTAATTATTGTAGCACACAAGGATGGAAGCAAATAACCCTTCATTATATGTGCACTTAGTTCTTCTAGCACACAAGGATGGAAGCAAATAACCCTTCATTATATGTGGACTTAATTCTTCTAGCACACAAGGATGGAAGCAAATAACCCTTCACTATATGTGGACCTAATTATTTTAGCACACAAGGATGGAAGCAAATAACCCTTAATTATATGTAGACTTAATTCTTCCGGCACACAAGGATGGATGCAAATAACCCTTCATTGTAAGTGGAGGAGGTATGCGTGTGACCGCGGCCAGGAGCACCTTCGAAAAAGAAGCTTCATGGGAGCAGTTGTATGGATAGGAGTCTATAGGAGCTCGGACTAAGGTAGGTATTATTCCTTATGCCTGTACCCCAAGACTTAATAAGCATTTAACTCTTGCGGTGTGTGTGTTTAGGGGGACAGAACATAAATAAAGTTTTCCTGCATAACAGTTTTTTTTATTAAACAAGAAGAAATACATTAATTGTGTGTTTTTAATTAAATACTCAGATGTGTCATATACAGCATTATTCATGCAATTACCCAGCGGAACGACGTGCTCACAAATAGGAGGACATCACATTTCTTCATCTTCTTCGGGGTCAACAGTCTCTTTATATGTTTACTGTGATGAATTTGGTGGTTCTTTGACTTTAGCTAGTGATATGGGATTTGGCTCATCGCCCGTGCAAGTCTCTTACTTAATAAGCGAGGTCTCTAATAAGTGGGCTTTCTGGTGTATATGGAGGTGGGTGCTACGGGAAAAGCATTTCCCACATTCGGAACAAGAAAAAGGTCGTTCTCCGGTGTGGGTCCTCTGGTGGCTGATCAGCACCGATTTCTGGTTGAAGGATCTCCCGCACTGTGAACAGGAAAAAGGCTTCTCTCCAGAATGAATTCTCTGGTGAACAGTGAGGTGTGTGCTGCGGGCAAAGCTCTTCCCACACTCGCAGCACATGTAGGGCTTCTCCCCAGAATGAGTACGCCGGTGTTTTCCCAGGGAAGTCTTCTGGGCAAAGCATTTCCCGCATTCGGGACAAGGGAACGGTTTCTCTCCCGTGTGAACGCGCTGGTGTTTGACGAGCAGCGAATTCTGGTTGAAGCACTTCCCGCATTCCGGGCAAGAGAAAGGCTTCTCGCCCGTGTGAATACGCTGGTGCCGGATGAAGGGGGACTTGCTGGTGAAATACTTGCTGCAGACGGGACAGGAATAAGGCTTCTCCCCCGTGTGGGACCTCTGATGGATGACGAGGAGCGACTTCTGCCCAAAGCCCTTCCCGCAGTCCTGGCACACAAAGGGCTTTTCTCCCGTGTGCGTACGGTGGTGTAGAATGAGGTTGGTGCTGCTGGTAAAGCTCTTCCCGCAAGTATAGCAGCTGTACGGCTTCTCCCCCGAGTGAGTCCTCACGTGTTTGATGAGCGACGACTGCTGGGCAAAACATTTGCTGCAGTCCCGGCACGAGTACGGTTTCTCCCCTGTGTGAACGCGCTGGTGCGTTATCAGAAGTGACTTCAGAGGGAAGGACTTCTTGCACTCGGGGCACGTGAAGGGCTTGGGCCTGGTGTGGATACGCTGATGTTTCACCAGCTGTGCTTTTTTGGCAAAACACTTCCCACACTCCAAACAGATCAGAGAGTGAGGCCCTTTGTACACCAGCTGGTGTTTAAGGAGGTCGGAGCTGCTGCCGAAGCTTTTCTTGCACCCGTCACAGTTGAAGGTCCTTGTCTCCTGGGCTGCAGGGGAACTTTTAGCTCCTTCCCATACACTCCCTTCTTCGGCATCAGTGGACCATGTCACTGTTTGTATATTGAGTTGTAAAGGATCCCCCTCGTCTTCCGAAAATGATTCCTCTTTAATACAGATAGATAAATAGTCTGTCTCATGACCATCCTCATCAGACTCGTCCTTAATATGACCAAACAACTTAGGGCCCTCAGCCTCTGGGACCTTAACATTGCCAGGCAGGTCACTATCTGACAGGTCCTCTTCAGAGTCGGACTCCCTCTTGATTTTGACCATGGTGTAGTCTAGTTCTTCATTGAGGTCCCCATCTAAGGGGTTGTCTTCCTGCTTAACATCACTGGATGCTTGCTGTTTCTGCTTGCCTTTGTCTACATCTGTTGAAAATAAATATTTAAGGGTTAGAAACATACTATAGCCACTTGCCGACCACAATACGTATATATATATGCTGCCGTTTGCAAGTGTTTTAAGACTGAAGCTATCGGCCATTACCCCGGTATTTTTTTTTCAGCCAGTGATTGTCTTTCTCATGAAATTGGTCTGAGTGGCTAATTAGCCGCTGGATCGCTTTCGTAAGCAGCGGTCGTACCCCCCTCCATCCCCCTGCCGCTCGTTCTTACCAGCGAGCCCGGGAAACGATCTGACGGTTCGATTGCCTGCCCACAGAGGTGATCAGAGACCAGATCGTCTCTGATCACCTCCATGATCTTGGAGTACAGGTGCGACGTCATGACGTCACTTCCGGTCTAGAATGAAAGTAAACAATTTTTTTTTTTTTTTAGCAAGAGTTCAAATTCTTTTTTTTGTGATCTTTTGCTTTTAACCACTTCCCGCCCGCCATATAGCAATATGATGTGCGCAAAGTGGTTCAGGAATCCTGACTGAACGTCATATGACAATCAGCAGGATAAGCCGCTAGCAAGGATGGGAGAAGACATTGAGGAGCGTGGAGGACACCGCCGCCGTGACCCGCTGCCCCACTGTAAGTGCCGGGCGGGCGATGCATACTGGCAGCATTTGATGGGCACAGTAGCGGCAATTGATGGGCACACTGGCTGCAATTGATGGGCACAGTAGCGGCAATTGATAGGCACACTGGCAGCAGTTGATGGGCACACTGGCAGCAGTTGATGGGAACAGTAGCGCCAGTTGATGGGTACAGTAGCGGCAATTGATGGGCACACTGGCAGCAATTGATGGGCACAGTGTCAGCAATTGATGGGCACAGTGTCAGCAATTGATGGGCACACTGGCAGCAATTGATGGGCACAGTCTCGGCAATTGATGGGCACAGTGTCAGCAATTTATGGGTACAGTGGCTATGTTTGATGGGCACAGTGGCTGCGTTTGATGGCACAGTGGCTGCGTTTGATGGGCACATAAAAATAAGCGTATATTGATTGGTCTGCGCAAAAGTTATAGCGTCTACAAAATAAGGGATAGATTTTCGGACGTTTATTTATTTGTTATTGTTTTTACTGGTAATGGCGGCGATCTGCGATTTTTAGCGGGACTGCATCATTGCGGTGGAAAATATAACCACAAATTACACTTTTTGGGGACCAGTGACATTATTACAGTGATCAGTGCTAAAAAAAATGCACTGATCAATGTATAAATGACACTGGCATGGAAGGGGTTAACACTAGGGGCGATCAAGGGGTTAACTGTGTTCCCTGGGTGTGTTCTAACTGTGTGGGGGCTGGGACAACACAGAGATCGCTGTTCCTGATCACTAGGAGCAGCCAATCTCAGTATTGTCCCCTGTCAGAACGGGGATCCGCCTTGTTTACATAGGCAGATCTCAGTTCTGCCTCTCTGTACCGCGATCGCGCCTCCACAGTACCACATGCACAAACCGACGTACAGGTATGTCGGTTTGCGCAGCCGAGCGGCCTTGCCGCAGTATATATGCAGAAGGTGGTCGGCAAGTGGTTAATGGCATCCCAGTATTAGTCCGTAGGTTTCAATATTGAGTTGGCCCACCCTTTGCAGCTATAACAGCTTCAACTCTTCTGGGAAGGCTGTCCACAAGGTTTAGGAGTTTGTCTATGGAAATGTTTCAACGTTCTTCCAAAAGGCTATTTGTGAGGTCAGTCACTGATGTTGGATGAGAAGGCCTGGCTAGCAGTCTCCACTCTAATTCATCCCAAAGGTGTTCTATCGGGTTGAGGTCAGGACTCGGTGCAGGCCAGTCTAGTTCCTCCACCCCAAACTCACTCATCCATGTCTTTATGGACTTAGAGGTCTATGACTAAACCCCAAAAGCGGGAGCCACGCCACTGACGCGTTTTGCCCTGCCCCCTACCTGGTACATGCTTAGTGGAGCAATGTTCCAAGAAGCGCCGATGGCGTGGCTCCATAAATCCCACAAAAAACATGGGGCAGGCATGTATGCTAACCTAATGCAGTATGACAGATTCTAGGTGAACACCGCACACCAGACAGTTCCAAGTTCTTGAGAGATAGAAAGTGGCCTCAGCCCGGACTCCTACCAATAGGCCACACTCACTCATGCGTTTTGTCCTGCCCTCGGGTCTTAGTCATAAAGTTCTATGACTAAGCCCCAGGAGCGGGGGCCACGCCCTTGACGCGTTTTGCCCTGCCCCCTACCTGGTTTATGCTTAGAGCGCCGCTCCAAGAAGCGCCGATGGTGCTTCTACATCAAATATGAGGCAGGCATGTATGCTACTCCACTGCAGTATGACAGATTCTAGGTGAACACCGCACAGCAGACACCTTCAAGTGCTTGAGAGATAGAAAGTGGCAGCCTCTGCCCCATCTCCTCTGTAGGCCATGCCACTGATGCATTTTGCCCTGCACTCAGGGCTTAGTCATAGAGGTCCACGACTAAGCCCCAGGGGCGGGGGCCGCGCCAACTGATGCGTTTTACTCTGTCCTCAGGAATTAGTCATAGAGGCCTACGACTAGGCCCCAGGGTGGGGCGAAACGCATTGGGCGAGTGGCTCATTTGGAGGAGTCAGGGTTGAGGCCCCTTTCTATCTCTCAAGCACTTGGAGCTGTCTGGTGTGCAGTGTTCACCTAGAACCTGTGATACTGCATTGGGTTAGCATACGCCCCTGCACCAGGTTTGGTGTGGGATTATCAGAGTCACACCATGGGCGCGAGGAGCGGGGCTCCACTAAGCATATTCCAGGTTGCAAAATACAATCTGTTGACTTGTCTGTGAAGGTTCTCATTTATCCAGGTCATGATATATCTAGCAGTAGTTGGTCACATTCAGCTGGACTCGTTCTGTAATGTAGGAGACGTTTTGTAGCCTTTCCAGTCCTCAGAGCTGAAGAAGTGGTTTTGAGAAGCTTCAAAAGGTCTTCAACATTACAGAACAAGTCCAGTTGAATGTGACCAACTACTACTAGATAACCTCTTGACTTCACCCCTCATGCTAATGATCTTCCACCACTGCCTTGTATTACCTTCCAGTGTACAGAAAATCAAAACTAAACCTTGACCTACCCATTGGTGTGAGAGGCAGCTGGTTCTTCGTCCTGATGCCTTTCTGGAACAACTTCTGTTCTTCTAATAATTTCTGTATTCAGAGAGGAGGCACCATGACGTCCTGACACACACAATGATACAGTCTCCATCCAGACACATCCCTTGTCTGTTACTGGATAATGTCCCACCGCTCACCTCTCCTGTCAGCAGATCAATGATCTTCTGGGTGACTTCTAGAATCTTCTTGTTCTTTCTGCCAGGAGTCATGGAATAAAGAGGAACTGTCATGGGAATCTGTCCACCACCAGATGTTTTCCTCACTACTACGTAATCGTGAACTAAATAATTACACAGCTTGAGTATCTATTGCTATATACAACAGCCAAAAGGTTTTGCTAGAAGCAAGTTAGGGTGGCATGTGACCTCCCAGAATCCTCCTCACCTCTCTGTTCAGGTCTGTGTTTTATTAATAGAGATAAGAGTGATGTCATGTGACCTCCCAGAATCCCCCTCACCTCTCCGGTCAGGTCTGTGTTTTATTAATAACGATAAGAGTGATGTCATGTGACCTCCCAGAATCCTCCTCACCTCTCCGGTCAGGTCTGTGTTTTATTAATAACGATAAGAGTGATGTCATGTGACCTCCCAGAATCCTCCTCACCTCTCTGTTCAGGTCTGTGTTTTATTAATAACGATAAGAGTGATGTCATGTGACCTCCCAGAATCCTCCTCACCTCTCCGGTCAGGTCTGTGTTTTATTAATAGAGATAAGAGTGATGTCATGTGACCTCCCAGAATCCTCCTCACCTCTCCGGTCAGGTCTGTGTTTTATTAATAGAGATAAGAGTGATGTCATGTGACCTCCCAGAATCCTCCTCACCTCTCCGGTCAGGTCTGTGTTTTATTAATAGAGATAAGAGTGATGTCATGTGACCTCCCAGAATCCTCCTCACCTCTCCGGTCAGCTCTGTGTTTTATTAATAGAGATAAGAGTGATGTCATGTGACCTCCCAGAATCCTCCTCACCTCTCGGTCAGGTCTGTGTTTTATTAATAGAGATAAGAGTGATGTCATGTGACCTCCCAGAATCCTCCTCACCTCTCCGGTCAGGTCTGTGTTTTATTAATAGAGATAAGAGTGATGTCATGTGACCTCCCAGAATCCTCCTCACCTCTCGGTCAGGTCTGTGTTTTATTAATAGAGATAAGAGTGATGTCATGTGACCTCCCAGAATCCTCCTCACCTCTCCGGTCAGGTCTGTGTTTTATTAATAGAGATAAGAGTGATGTCATGTGACCTCCCAGAATCCCCCTCACCTCTCCAGGCAGCAGGTGCATGATCTCCAGGGTGTGGTGTATAATGTTCTTCTCTGCCATGTGACTCCATGCTCAGTCGCTGATCCTTTCGCTCCCTGTTGTAGTATCACCGTTGAACCAAGCCCCCATGGCACACCAGAATGTACAGATCACAAAGATGTCTATAAATGGAGGATACAGTAAAAGTAAGAATGTATTATAAGGAAAGGACAAAGCTTCATATATCTCATAACTGTCCTATGGATTCAATATTAATATAAACACCATAATCATGTTCAGTGAATTATAACAAAATAACACCAGACTGTGCAACATATAACATAAAATGATTAATAGCACCCTCCCTCCTTCTCCTACTTGCAGCTCACAACACTCTCTCCACTTTCCCAGCTCCACCCAGCTATTAACAGGCACTTCCGGGTTCTTGCGTTTCACCAGCCTCGCCTCGTCTTCCTGCTTCCAGTCCTGCGCTCAGCATCCCCATCTAGCGGCCTCTTTCGCTAACTGCACCGCTTTCCTTTTTTGATTCTCAGTGAGGACTCGTGCGCCCCTGGTGGGCGGTAATGGAAGCGCCCAGCAATAACACACACACAGGGAAAGGGAGAAGACTGGAACGCAGAACCAGGAAGTCTAGTGAAACGCAAAAAAGACAGGAAATGACAATTTGAAAGCAGGAAGTGGATGTGGTTAAGAGAAATGTAGAGGCATTGTTGTTGGATGTAGGGTTGTTGTTTTTTTTGAAGGCAGGAAGGTATTTTAGAGTATTTTTGTGTAATGTTTTGTATTTGGTAGCCTTATATCACTGATATTTAATGTATTAATTATGTCACTTATACAATATGATACTATACATCCAAGTGTCATCCTCAGATATATTGTCTGTGATTTTAATTGTCATTTTTTTGTATTTTTCTTCCTGATATGAAGTTTTCCCAGCTCAAGCCATGGGGAAACGCCGGGTGGCGGTGAGACAAGATTCGCCCAGATCATCCTCTGATCTGATGAAGATGGAGACGGGTGACAGTAAGGAGCTGGCTGAGAGGGTACTAGACCTGACCATGGAGATCATCCACCTGCTGACCGGAGAGGTGAGGAGGATTCTGGGAGGTCACATGACATCATTCTTATCTCTATTGATAAAACACAGACCTGACCGGAGAGGTGGGGAGGATTCCGGGAGGATCATATGGTTATAGGGTGACCACATTTCCAATCTGCCATTCAGGCAGATTGGAACTACTGTACTAAGGGGCACTCTGGAGAAAGTAAAGGGGCACTCTGGAGAAAGTAAGGGGAGGAAGTAAGGGAGCACTCTGGAGGCACACAGATAGTACCTCCAGAGTGCCCCCTGCAGAGAGTCCTGAGGAGTGATGGCCATTAATCCATGCCAGGTCAATGTTAGGAAAAGCAGAGCACACCACCCACCTTATGGCTGCCCCTTTCCAGTCCTGCTTGCTCTCTCCCTGCCACAGCCCTGACATAAGCCCGGTTCAGCCTGTGGTGTATGTCCCCATGTTATCTGTACCTGAATTACTGCAGTTCCTTGTAGGTGTCACTCACTTCCTGCAGCACATGTCCTCGGTCTTTGCGGTGAAGTGCAGGGAGGAGAAGATCCGGGACTGGAGTCTGGACACTTCATGCGATGCTCCTCTTCGGTCAGCCTGACAGACTCTGCCACTTCTACTTTCTCATGCCATCACCGGACCCTCCACCTGTCACTTGAGCAGTAGCAGCAGTCGGGCACATCCTAGCTGACAGCGGGCGGGCTGACAACACAGCGAGGTGCATGGGCTGACACTGGAGAGTAAAGATCACACCAGACCAGTACCTGCTAAATGCCGCTGGGAGCCGGAGGAGGAGGGGCCGGGGGTGGCGAGAGTTGTGCAGCACTAAGCGCGGGCTTCGCTCCTGACCTGTCTGACTCTGATAGTCTGTGACATCACTGGTTGCTAGATGCCAGGCGAGGCCGGCCCTAGCAACCAGTCCAGGAAATGTAGGGTGGCTGCACTGGCTGACAGGCTGTGTCCTCTATTTCATTCCGGGACACTGTATTGTCCCGGAATGAAGGTGCCTGGGACCTGGGACATACATGGCAATTGCAGGATAGTCCCGGGCAATCCGGGACACGTGGGCACCCTATATGAGTATGACATCACTCTTGCTGTTTCAACAGATATTGAACAAGTCTGGTGACCCTGTAACAATCAAAGTGCCTCCACCTCACCTCTTGATACCCATGAAAAAGAATAAGATTCTAGAAGTCACCCAGAAGATCATCAATCTGCTGACAGGAGAGGTGAGCGGTGGTGGGAATTCTGGGACATTATCCAATAACAGACAAGGGATGTGTCTGGATGGTGACTGTATCATTGTGTGTGTCAGGTTCCTATAAGGTGTCAGGATGTCACTGTCTATTTCTCCATGGAGGAGTGGGAGTATTTAGAAGGACACAAGGATCTCTACAAGGACTTCATGGTGGAAAAACAGCGGCCCCTCACATCACCTGGTATGTTGTCATTTATTTTGTATTGACAGGGAAATGAGAGGGAAGCAGTTATGGGATTCCCCTTGACAGTTGACATGGTCTCACCCAAGGAGCGGTGTCCATGTTACACCTTAATTTTCACCAGAGCATTACGCAAGTAGTGACGGAAAAGTGACCCCAGTGGTCCCCAGCCTACTGTACTGCGAGTTGTCACAAGGGTAAAACCCCTTTAGGATTGCATCACCAAGGAGATTGCAGTAACAGAATGGCTACTAGATGGGGACTGGTCTGTGGCAATAAATCTGATCAAATTAGAGGCAGAGGTCAGGGTAAGTGGCAGGCAAGAGTTAAAGCAGTAGTCAAGGCAGACGGTACGCAGGGGTCAAGACAAGGAAGAGCAGAGTCAGCAACAAGGGCAGAAGATACAGGCAGACTCAGTCTGGGTCAGTAACAAACATGGCAATGAACTGTAAGTTGCAGGAACAAGGTAGTTAACAAGAAGTTACAGCACCAACTACCATAAGAGAAGGATTCTAAATACCCTCCTCAGCATGTGTGCACGCCCAGCATCAGTGATGCAAGCCAATGCATGCTAACGCATTCATGTGCACCGACATGCTCGCGTGTACGCTCGCAGTCAGCCATAGTCAGAAGGCAACAACCCAGTGCAATAACCTGCACATGGACCCACCCCCCCTGCCAAGGGCAGCTTCTGGCTTCTCAAGGTGCGTGTGATAGAAGGCATTAACCAACCTGGTTGAGTGGACGTTACTTGAAGGTTCCCACAAATCATCCTCCAACAAAAATCTGTCTACTTAATAAGGTACTAAAGACGCCTTGATGACATCTTGGAATCCCCAATCACCTCAACTTCAAATTCCTCACTGCCGTCTACAAGGATGGGAGGAGGCAGAGGAGATGACCTCCTGGGAAATAAATCTGGAGATACTGACTACAAGCATGGAACACAGGGTGGACATATGATGGGTTGGGAATAATGACCCTTTGGATCGGAAACAGGCCATTAAATCCAGGACCCAACTCCTTAGAGGGGCACTGCAGTTTCAGTTTGGTGGTGGGAGCCAAATAGAATATAACTGAGATATTACTCCATAATTTTGTTTGTCCACTCCTTTGGTTTGAAGATGGTACCCCAAAAATAAAGAAAAGTTAATCTGCAACTTCCTACAGAATGCTTGCCGGAACTTTGAGGTGAACTGCACTCCTCTGTGAGAAACAATATCGTCAGGAACACCATGAAGCCTAATGAGTTATTTAATGAAGACCTCCATTGTGGCTGTGGCAGAAGATGTTCCCTTTACAGGGATCAAGTAAGCCATCTTGATAAGTCTATCAACAACCACATAAGTGGAATTACATCCTCCAGACATGTCGATGTCCACAATAAAAATTGATATACTCCAGAGATGGGTTGTAATGGGTAAGGGCCTAAGTAAACCTCAGGGTTTAGCTCTATTGGTCTTGTACCAGGTGCAGGCTGAACAGAAAGAGACAACCAACTTGCAATGCTTGACATAATTAGGCCACCAGAAGGTCCGCTGTACTAGTTCCTACATCCTACAGGCCAGGAAGTGGCCAGATTGGGGCGGATCTGAGGTCATACACCCGAGGAGCATTCAGGACATCTGAGGTCATACACCCGAAGAGCCTTCAGGACTTCTGAGGTCATACACCCGAAGAGCATTCAGGATATCTGAGGTCATACACCCGAAGAGCCTTCAGGACATCTGAGGTCATACACCCGAAGAGCCTTCAGGACTTCTGAGGTCATACACCCGAAGAGCCTTCAGGACATCTGAGGTCATACACCCGAAGAGCCTTCAGGACATCTGAGGTCATACACCCGAAGAGCCTTCAGGACATCTGAGGTCACACACCTGAAAAGCCTTCAGGACATGTGAGGTCACACACCTGAAAAGCCTTCAGGACATCTGAGGTCATGCACCCGAAGAGCATTGAGGATATCTGAGATCATACACCCGAAGAGCCTTCAGCACATCTGAGGTCATACACCTGAAGAGCACTCAGGACATCTGAGGTCATACACACGAAGAACACTCAGGAAATCTAAGGTCATACACCCGAAGAGCATTCAGGATATCTGAGGTCATACACCCAAAGAGCCTTCAGGACATCTAAGGTCATACACCTGAAGAGCCTTCAGGACATCTGAGGTCATACACCCGAAGAGCCTTCAGGACGTTAGTCTTGCTTTCCTACATCAACAAGCGATTAGACAGGTAGAGGTATATTTTAGGATCAAGTATGACTTTAGGAGCTCCTTCATCTGAGCCATGAGATTGGGCTGCATCATCAGGTGTTTCTTTGCATACAGAATGGTGTCAGAAGAGGCAGGAGCAGAATCGTCTAAAATAGTCAGAAACTCCATAGCAACCAGCAACTGTTAAGACAATCAATACTTTGGTCAGAAGTTGTCATGGTCAGTGCAGAAAGTGCAGAGGTCAGGAATATGTAACACACAGTGCAGAGGTCAGGAGTGCTGTATGTAACACACAGTGCAGAGGTCAGAACTATGTTACACACAGTGCAGAGGTCAGGAATATGTTACACGTAGTGCAGAGATCATGAATATTCAACAGTTAAACATAGTGCAGAGATCAGGAGTATGTAACACACAGTGCAGAGGTCAGGAATATGTTACACAGTGCAGAGGTCAGGAGTATGTAACATGCAGTGCAGAGGTCAGGAGTATGTAACACATAATGCAGAGGTCAGGAATATGTTACACATAGTGCAGAGGTCAGGAGTATGTAACATGCAGTTCAGAGGTCAGGAGTATGTAACACATAATGCAGAGGTCAGGAATATGTTACACGCAGTGCAAAGTTTAGGAATATTTAACACAGTGCAGGAGTATGTAACACACAGTGCAGAGATGGGTTGTTTCTGACATCCTAGTGGAGCTTGTTCGAAAATCACCTTGTTTGCAGGGTTGAACTAAACCTCCAGCACCTTGATATAACCTGATAGATCAGTAGAGCCAATCTTGGAAGTTTATTTACAGTTCTCCATTAACTGAGGACATGCTTTCCTGTAGGTGGTTGCATCAATCTTCTAAAGCTTGAGGATGACCTTAGTTTTTGCCCCCTGCCTTAGTGAGTTGGTAAAGATATCCTTTAGATGCAAAAAAAATATATAGAGAGACTACATCAACTTTATTTGACCAATGTACAGTACTGTGCAAAAGTTTTAGGCAGGTGTGGAGAAATGCTGCAAAGAATGCTTTCAAAAATATAGATTTTAATTATTTATTTCTATCAATTTACAAAATGCAAAGTGAGCGAACAGAAGAAAAATCGAAGTCAAATCAATATTTGGCGTCACGACCCTTTGGCTTCAAACCAGCATCAATTCTTACACTTGCACACTTTGTACACTTGCACAAAGTCCAGGATTTTGTAGGGTTAGAGTCAGGTGTATGATTAACCAATTATATCAAGTAGGTGCTAATGGTCATCAGTTTCATAGGTAGTTTGAACTGAAACAGAAACCGTGCAAGAGGCTTAAAGTTGGATGAGGAACAGCCAAACTCTGCTACTAAGGTGAGGTTGTGGAAGACAGTTTCATGTCACAGGTCAAACACCATGACAAGACTGAGCACAGCAACAAGACACAAGGTAGGTATTCTGCACCAGCAAGGTCTCTCCCAGGCAAAGATTTCAAAGCAGACTGGGGTTTCAAGATGTGCTGTTCAAGCTCTTTTGAAGAAGCACAAAGAAATGGGCAACACTGGGGCCTGTAAACGCAGTGGTCGGCCAAGGAAACTTAATACAGCAGATGAAAGACACATCATGCTTACTTCCCTTCGACATCGGAAGGTGTCCAGCAGTGCCATCAGCACAGAACTGTCAGAAACCAGTGGGACCCAGGTATACCCATCTACTGTCTGGAGACGTCTGGCCAGAAGTGGTCTTCATGGAAGAATTGCGGCCAAAAAGCCAAACCTCTGATTTAGAAACAAGGCTCAGCGACTCAACTATGCAGCAAAACATAGGAACTGGGGTGTGCAGAAAAATGGCAGCAGGTGCTCTGGACTGATGGGTCAAAATATAAAATATTTTGCTTTAGTAGGAGGCAGTTTGTTGGTGAAGGGCCTGAGAGGTGTACAATAATGAGTGTCTACAGCCAACTGTGAAGCATGGTGGAGGTTCTGTGCAAGTTTTGGGCTGCATTTCTGCAAATGGAGTTGGAGATTTGGGCAGGATCAATGGTGTCCTCAATGGTGAGAAATACAGGCAGATACAGTGGGGATCGAAAGTTTGGGCACCCCAGGTAAAAATGTGTATTAATGTGCATAACGAAGCCAAGGAAAGATGGAAAAATGTCCAAATGGCATCAAATTACAGATTAGACATTCTTATAATATGTCAAAAAAAGTTAGATTTTATTTCCATCATTTACACTTTCAAAATTACAGAAAACAAAAAAATGGCGTCTGCAAAAGTTTGGGCACCCTGCAGAATTTATAGCATGCACTGCCCCCTTTGCAAAGCTGAGACCTGCCAGTGTCATGGATTGTTCTCAATCATCGTCTGGGAAGACCAGGTGATGTCAATCTCAAAGGTTTTAAATGGCCAGACTCATCTGACCTTGCCCCAACAATCAGCACCATGGGTTCTTCTAAGCAGTTGTCTAGAAAACTGAAACTGAAAATAGTTGACGCTCACAAAGCTGGAGAAGATCTATAAGAAGATAGCAAAGCGTTTTCAGATGTCAATATCCTCTGTTCGGAATGTAATTAAGAAATGGCAGTCATCAGGAACAGTGGAAGTTAAAGCAAGATCTGGAAGACCAAGAAAAATATCAGACAGAACAGCTCGCAGGATTGTGAGAAAAGCAATTCAAAACCCACGTTTGACTGCACGATCCCTCCAGAAAGATCTGGCAGACACTGCAGTTGTGGTACTCTATTCCACTATAAAGAGATACTTGTACAAATATGGTCTTCATGGAAGAGTCATCAGAAGAAAACCTCTTCTACGTCCTCACCACAAAAATCAGCGTTTGAACTTTGCAAATGAACATATAGACAAGCCTGAGGCATTTTGGAAACAAGTTCTGTGGACCGATGAGGTTAAAATAGAACTTTTTGGCCGGAATGAGCAAAGGTACGTTTGGAGAAGAAAGGGCACAGAATTTAATGAAAAGAACCTCTGTCCAACTGTTAAGCATGGGGGTGGATCAATCATGCTTTGGGGTTGTATTGCAGCCAGTGGCACAGGGAACATTTTACGAGTAGAAGGAAAAATGGATTCAATAAAATTTCAGCAAATTTTGGATGGTAACTTGATGCCATCTGTGAAAAAGCTGAAGTTAAAGAGAGGATGGCTTCTACAAATGGATAATGATCCTAAACACACCTCAAAATCCACGGGGGATTACATCAAGAGGCGTAAACTGAAGGTTTTGCCATGGCCTTCACAATCTCCTGACCTCAACATTATTGAAAACCTATGGATAGACCTTAAAAGAGCAGTGCGTGACAGACAGCCCAGAAATCTCAAAGAACTGGAAGACTTTTGTAAGGAAGAATGGGCAAAGATACCTCAAACAAGAATTGAAAGACTCTTGGCTGGCTACAAAAAGCGTTTACAAGCTGTGATACTTGCCAAAGGGGGCAGTACAAGATATTAACTCTGCAGGGTGCCCAAACTTTTGCAGACGCCATTTTTTTGCTTTCTGGAATTTTGAAAGTGTAAATGATGGAAATAAAATCTAACTTTTTTTGACATATTATAAGAATGTCTAATCTGTAATTTGATGCCATTTGGAGATTTTTCCATCTTTCCTTGGCTTCGTTATGCACATTAATACACATTTTTACCTGGGGTGCCCAAACTTTCGATCCCCACTGTACTTATCCTTCATGCCATACCATCAGGGAGACGTGTGATTGGCCCCAAATTTATTCTGCAGAAGGACAAGGACCCCAAACATACAGCCAGTGTCATTAAGAAATATCTTCAGCGTAAAAAAGAACAAGGAGTCCTGGACGCAGTGGTTTGGCCCCCACAGAGCCCTGATCTCAACATCATGGAGTCTGTCTGGGGTGACATGAAGAGACGGAAGGATTTAAGGCAGCCGACATCCACGGAAGAGCTGTGCTTAGTTCTCCAAGATGTTTAGAACAACCTACCTGCCGAGTTTCTTCAAAAATGGTTTGCAAGTCTACCTTGAATTATCGATGCTGGTTTGAAGGCAAAGGGCGGCCACACCAAACTATTAACACTTCTATTTCTGAAAGCATTCTTAATTTACAGAATTTTTTTTCACATCTGCCTAAAACTTGCAATAACAGCACCTCTACCAATGAGAAGACATCACGAACAAACTGGTAACCTACATGCATTTATATTTGACAGATTTACACGAAGGGTCTGAGACACTACAGACGTGCTGCACTCTAAAGGAGGGATTGCATTTCGAAGCAGATGGAGATTGTTGGCCATGTAGAACTCAAAACTTTTCACCAATTATCAAGGATTTTCCCAACAGTGTTCATGTCCCTGTTACAGAGCAACGCGTTTCATCTCCTCATGTTGAAAAAGAGATGGGCAAAAACATTCTGGAGGCCGACTGCATGTCCTTCCGCAAAGAGAAATCATCTTCAGATGTCAAAGGAAACTTTTTGGAACAAACTATACAGCTGGACACTACATCTTTTCAGGACGGAGGCAGGAAAGTACTAGAAGGCAATGAAAACTCTGTCTCGAGTAAAGGAATTACTGAGCCAGCCCGTCCCTCGATGCCACCATCGGAGAAAGCAAAAGCCAAAAAGCCAAAGAGACGAAAGAGAAAAACCCACTGCGACGGGTGCAAAAAAACCTTGACCAGCAGCTCTAACGTCCTTCAACACCAAGTCCATAAAAGTCTGAAACTGTACTCGTGCCCCGAGTGTGGGAAGACTTTTCGAGTGAGGTCAAAGCTTAAAAACCACCAAAAGGTTCACACTGGGGAAAAGCCATTTTCGTGCAAAGAGTGCGGGAAGTGTTTCGCAGAGAGAGGGAACCTAAAGAGCCACTTGAGAACCCACTCTGGAGAGAGGCCGTTTTCATGCAAGGAGTGCGGGAAGTGTTATACGGCGGGATCCACGCTTAAGGTCCACTTGCGGTCTCACTCCAAGGAGAGACCATACTCTTGTCCTACTTGCGGGAAGAATCTCATCAGCAGAAGAAGTCTTATCTTACACCTTCGGAATCACACAGGGGAAAAGCCCTACGTGTGCTCGGAATGCGGGAAGGACTTCAACTGGAAGTCTGACCTGAAAAGACATCTTATGACTCACCTGGGAGAGAAACCATTTTCCTGCGAGGAATGCGGCAAACGCTTTTCAAAGAAGCAGTCGCTGGTCCTACACAGACAGATTCACACCGCAGAGAAGCCCTATGTGTGCACTATGTGCGGAATGCGTTTTTCCAGTAATATGCACCTCCTTGTTCACAAGACGACTCACTCTCGTGAGAAATCTTATCCGTGCTCCGAGTGCGGAAAGAGTTTCTCCACTAATATGAGTCTTCAGACTCATAAGAGGATTCATTCCGCTGTCAAGTCCTATTCATGTTCGGAGTGCAGCAAATCCTTTGTTCAGAAGTCACTCCTGATCAAGCACCAGGTGACTCATACCGGGGAGCGACCTTTTTTGTGCTCCGATTGCGGGAAGTGTTTTCCCCGTAAGGATGCGCTGACTGTTCACCAGAGAAGGCATCTGGTAGAAAAGCCATATTCGTGTTCCTCGTGTGGAAAATCCTTTCACATGAACTCCGCGCTGGTTGTCCACCAAAGAATCCACACGGGGGAACGGCCTTATACTTGCTCTGAGTGCGGGAAGTGTTTTACCCAAAGTTCAGCACTGGCTGTTCACCAGAGAAGACATACTGGAGAAAAGCCGTATACGTGTTCTGAGTGCGGGAGATCCTTTACCCAGAAGGCAGGACTGAACACTCACAAGCGAACCCACACTGACAATCGGTCTTATACTTGTTCAGACTGTGGGAAGTCCTTTGGGTGCCGTTCCTACCTCACTCAACATCAAAAGGTCCACTCGTCAGAGAGTTCCCTTCCCAAATAATATACTGTATGTGCTAAATCGCCAGCATTATTGGCAGCATGCAGTATTATATTTTTTTAAATGTGAAACTTTTTATTGTGGATTATTATATCTGACCCAAGTCTACTCACCTCTCAGACATATCACAAAATCAGTCATAATCCCTACTGAATCAAAGAGCTAAATAGAAACCTGTCAGGACCGGGATTTGAACCCACAACCTTTGCTTCACGCAGCAGTGACTCTTTTTGCTAAGCCATCTGAGATGCTGGACCTTCTTGCCTTATCTCTTGTTTCTGATGAACCTTGAGCTCTTTGCTCCTCCCCTGATTTAGGTCAGGTCTCTGTACTTCCTGTTTGCTAGATTATTGTCCTCTTTCTCCAGCCGATATCTTGCTCCTTTGTGTACCTGCAGCTGTCCTTATTTCCACTACCACTCATTACTGAACTTTGGCTTGTTCCTTGACTATGCTTCTGCTTGATCCCAACCTGCAACCTCTTGTTACCAACCTTTGTCTTGTTTACCAACTACGCCTCTGTTTGATCCCAACCTGCAACCACTTGCAACCGACCTTTGGCTTGTTCACTGACTACGCTTTTGCTTGATGTCAACCTGAAACAACTTGCTACCGACCTTTGGCTTGTTTACTGACTACAGTTCTGCCTGATCCCAACCTGCAACCACTTGTTACCAACCTTTGGCTTTTTTACTCACTACAGTTCTGCTTGATTCCAACCTACAACCATTTGTTACCAACCTTTGGCCTGTTTACTGACTACGCTTCTGCTTAAACCCAACCTGCAACCAATTGTTGCCAACCTTTGGCTTGTTTACTGACTATGCTTCTACTTGATCCCAACCTACAATCACTTGTTAGCAATCTTTGGCTTGTTTACTGACTACGCTTCTACTTGATCCCAACCTGGAACCACTTGTTACTGACCTATGGCTTGCTTGTTTAATGACTACACTTCTGCTTGATCCCAACCTACAACCACTTGTTACCGATCTTTGGCTTGTTTACTGACTATGCTTCTACTTGATCCCAACCTGGAACCACTTTTTACCAATCCTTGGCTTGTTTACTGACTACGCTTCTGCTTGATCCCAACCTACAACCACTTGTTACCGATCGTTGGCTTTTTTACTGACTACGCTTCTACTTGATCCCAACCTGGAACCACTTTTTACCAATCCTTGGCTTGTTTACTGACTACGCTTCTGCTTGATCCCAACCTACAACCACTTGTTACCGATCTTTGGCTTGTTTACTGACTACGCTTCTACTTGATCCCAACCTGTAACCACTTTTTACCAATCCTTGGCTTGTTTACTGACTACGCTTCTACTTGATCCCAACATGGAACCACTTGTTACTGACCTTTGGCTTGTTTAAGGACTACATTTTTGCTTGATCCCAAAACTGCAACCACTTGTTACCAATATTTGACTTGTTTACTGACTACGTTTCTACTTAATCCCAACATGGATCCACTTGTTACTGACCTTTGGCTTGTTAACTGACTACGCTTCTGCTTGATCCTTACCTGCTATATCTGCTACTGGACCCCCGGCTTGCTTACCTCCTAGTAGGGCGATCCTGAGAATGGCGACCTGGTACTAACATGCAGCAAAACCCATCCCCACCATCAGGAACCCTGATAACAGAACAAATAGTGTTTTAGATTCCAACTAGAAGGGACACCTTGGTCTGATGACCTTGTTCAAGCCTATAGCATGCTTGGATGAAAGGCCCAGGTGTATACAGGTAAAAGCGACTTCGTCCTGGCTCCATCCAGGCCACGCCCTTGACGCGTTTCACCCTGCCCACAGGGCTTAGTCATGCTTAAGCCCTGTAGGTGGAGCGAAATGCATTAAGGGCATTTCAGATTTTAGCTAGAAGGGACAGCTTAGTCTGATTACCTTGTTCAAGCCTATAGCATGCTTGGATGAAACGCAATAGAGGGTGGTCCTAGGGTGGGTTATTGCCATGCTTGTAGAAGAGTTATGCAATAAATTAAGACATTTATGATACGTCAGGTGAGCAGTAGAAAAAAAATTGTACCTTTGTCATTTATCATTCATTTTTCTTTGACTTTATCTGGGAAGTCAAATAGGTACATTCAATTCCACCCAAAAAATAATTAAAATTTGCAATCTTTGAACCAAAGAAGGGAAAAATCTTTATAAAGCCGACTCTAGTTTCCCTTAAAGGGTAACTCCACCTTTGTAGGAAAAAAATAGCAAATAAAAAAATATATAAAGTGCTACACAAGTCATGCTGTAATAGAATGTTATTAAAAAAATGACCTTTCCTTTTCAACCTGTAGTGCTGTCATTTTCTGTAAAATGCAATATGGCCACCTGGAGGTGTTCTGTACACAGATGGTATACAGAACGTCCCCCAGAAAAGTAAATTCCTGCTTGTGTGATTGGCTCACTGATTATCCCAGAAGTCTGCACTAATGCCGCGTACACAAGATCGGAAATTCCGACAACAAAACCGTGGATTTTTTTTCCGACGGAATGTTGGCTCAAACTTGTGTTGCATACACACGGTCACACAAATCTTGTCGGAAATTCCGAACGTCAAGAACGCGGTGACGTACAAGACGTACGACAAGCCGAGATCAATGAAGTTCAATAGGCAGTTCGGCTCTTCTGCTTGATTCTGAGCATGCGTGTTTTTTTTGTGCGTCGGAATTGCATACAGACGATCGGAATTTCCGACCAGAACTTTTCTTGTCGGAAAATTTGAGAACCAGCTCTCAAATTTTTGTGGTCAGAAATTCCGACAGCAAATGTTCGATGGGGCCTACACACGGTCGGAATTTCCGACAAAAAGCTCACATCGGACATTTGTTGTCGGAATTTCCGATCGTGTGTACAAGTCAGGTTTTGAACATCCCCTCCAACAAAAATGTCATTTTTGGTGAGATACTCCCAAAGGGAAATCACGTCTAAAGGGATGCAGACCCTGCCACTTTCCTCAGAGCCCTGCAAGGACAGCAGCTGATTGGTAGTTATAAAATCACTCCCATTCACAATCACTGAGCTCATGGACACAGAGAAACAAACAGCTATTTCTTCAGAATAACAAAAGGTGTGAATCTGCAACAAATATATATATATATATATATATATATATATATATATACACACAGGGTTTTTTTTCTTAAGAGGATAGGTGCAAGTACCCCCCATTTCCAAGTTACCCCTTGTCTCCGCCCTCTATCACCTCTGAGTATCATCACTTGGTTTCACCCCCCCTACCCACCTCCGGGCACCACCCCTTGGTTCCACCTCTGAGTCCCATGACTTGGTTTCACCCCCTACCCACCTCTGAATCCTATCCCTTTGTTCCACCCCCTACCTATCTCCCAGTACTATCCCTTGGTTCCACCCCCTACCCACCCCCCAGTACCATCCCTTGGTTTCACCCTCTGCCCACCTCCCAGTCCCTTCCCTTGGTTCCACCCTCTGCCCACCTCCCAGTACCATCCCTTGGTTACACCCTCTACCCACCTCTCATTCCCATCCCTTGGTTCCACCTCCGAGTCCCATCCCTTGGTTTCACTTCCAACCCACCTTCAAGTCCCACCCCCTGGTTCCACCTCCTACCCATCTCCCAGTACCTTCCATTGGTTCCACCCTCTACCCACCTCCCAGTCCCATCCCTTGTTTTCACCCCTTACCCACCTCCCAGTCCAATCCCTTGTTTTCACCCTTACCCATCTCACTGTCCCATCCCTTGGTTCCACCCCCTACCCATCTCCCAGCACCATCCCTTGGTTACGCCCTCTGCCCACCCCTCAGTCCCATGCCTTGGTTCCACCCCCTACCCACCTCCCAGTACCATCCCTTGGTTACACCCTCTGCTCACCCCCCAGTCCCATCCCTTGGTTCCACTCTCTGCCCACCTCTAAGTACCATCCCTTGGTTCCACCCTCTATTCACCTCCTAGTCCCATCCCTTGGTTCCACCCTCTGCCCACCTCCCAGTCCCATCCCTTGGTTCCACCCTCTACCCGCCTCCCATTCCCATCCCTTGGTTCCACCTCTGAGTCCCATCCCTTGGTTTCACTCCCTACCCACCTCCGAGTCCCATCCCTTGATTCCACCCCCTATCCATCTCTCAGTACCATCCCTTGCTTCCACCCCTACCCATCTCCCAGTACCATCCCTTGGTTCCACCCTCTACCCACCTCCCAGTACCTATCCCTTATTTTCACCCCTTATCCACCTCCCAGTCCCATCCCTTGTTTTCACCACGTACCCATCTCCCAGTCCCATCCCTTGGTTCCACCCCCTATCCACCTCCCAGTATTATCCCTTGGTTCCACCCCCTACCCACCTCCCAGTACCATCCCTTGGTTCCACCCCCTACCCATCTCCCAGTACCATCCTTTGGTTCCACCCTCTACCCATCTCCGATCACCATCACTTGGTTCCACCTCCGAGTCCCATCCCTTGGTTACACCCCCTACCCACCTCCCAGTCCCATCCCTTGGTTACACCCTCTACCCACCTCCCAGTCCCACCCCTTGGCTCCACCCTCTACCCACCTCCCAGTCCCATCCCTTGGTTTCACCTTCTACCCACCTCCCAGTCCCATCCCTTGGTTCCACCCCCTACCTACCTTCCAGTACCATCCCTTGGTTCCACCCCCTACACATCTCCCAGTACCATCTTTGGATCCACCCTCTACCCACCTCCGAGTCCCATCCCTTGATTCCACCCTTTACCCACCTCACAGTCCCACCCCTTGGTTCCACTCTCTACCCACCTTGAGTCCCATCCCTTGGTTCCATCCTCCATCCACCTCCCAGTACCATCCCTTGGTTCCACCCTCTACCCACCTCCCAGTACCATCCATGTGTGTATATATATATATATATATATATATATATATATATATATCCAAAACTGGTTTAGAGGCACTCACGGGGCTTGCAGAGGAGGAAGATATATGAGTAACAGCACCTCTATAAATGAGTAGACACCATGAATAAACTTGTAATCCACGTGCATTTATATTCAACAGATTTGTCCGAATGGTCTGAGACACTACAGCCACCACACGGTAAAAAGGAGAAATTAAATTTTAAAGAAGATGCGGGTTGTTGGCCCTGTAGAACTCAAAACCCATCACCAATTACCAAGGATTCTAACAGTGCCAATGTCCCAGTTACTGAGCGATGCGTTTTGTCTCCTGACATTGAAAAGGAGGTAGACAAAACAGATCTGGAAGCCGACTTACGTAAAAAGGAATCATTCTCAGGCATCAAAAGAGACTTTTTGGAACAAAACATACAGCTGGACTTGTCATCTTGTCAGGATGGAGACCAGAGAGCAGGGCAAGCCTGTTCATCAAAACCACCATCCCAGAGGGCAGAAACAAAGACCCAAACTGACAAACTGTGCGAAAACACCTTCCCCAGCAGCTCTGACTTTCTCCAACACCAGCCCAAACACAAAGGGCCTCCTTCTCAGCCTTGTTTGGACAAAATAGAGCAGCTGGAGAAACATCAGAAAGTCCCTTTGAGTGCAAAACTGTACCTGTGCCCTGAGTGCGGGAAGCCCTTTCGGGTGAGGTCACAGCTTAAAAGGCACCAAAAGGTTCACACCGGAGAAAAGCCATTTTCATGCAAGGACTGCGGTAAGTGTTTTGCGGAGAGATCGACGCTCAAGATCCACTCGCGGACTCATTCTGGGGAGAGGCCGTTTCCATGTAAGGACTGCGGGAAGTGTTTTAAAGAGAAATCGCTGCTTAAGTTACACTCACGGTTTCACTCAGGGGAGAAGCCATACTCTTGTCCTACATGCGGCAAGAGTTTCATCAGCAGACGTCGTCTCGTTTTACACTTACGGAATCACACCGGGGTAAAGCCGTATGCGTGCTCAGAGTGCGGGAGGGGCTTTAATTGGGAGTATGACCTAAAAAGACACCAGATGACTCACACGGGAGAGAAACCGTTTTCCTGCGAGGAATGCGGCAAATGCTACTCGCAGAAGCGGTCGCTGGTCCTACACAAAGAGATGCACACCGGGGAGAAGCCCCACATGTGCTCTGTGTGTGGAATGAGTTTTGCCCAACGTTTGCTCCTCGTCGTTCACAAGACGTCTCATTCTGGTGAGAAACCTTATAAGTGTCCCGAGTGCGGGAGTTGTTTTTCCCGGAAGTCACACCTCGTCAGTCACCAAAAACTCCATGCTGAGGAAAAGCCCTTTGCCTGCTCCGAGTGCGAGAAAAGCTTCTCCAGCAATATACGTCTTCAAACCCACAAGAGAATTCATTCCGCTGACCACTCCTATTCGTGTTCAGAGTGCGACAAATCCTTTCTCCACAAATCGGTGCTGATCAAGCACCAGGTGACTCATACCGGGGAACGGCCTTTTTCATGCTCAGAGTGTGGGAAGTGTTTTCCCCGTAAGGGGGATCTGACTGTTCACCAGAGGAGGCATCTGGTAGTAAAGCCGTATTCATGTTCCTGGTGTGGAAAATACTTTCACTTGCACAACGCACTGGTCAACCACCAACGAATCCACACGGGGGAACGGCCTTATACTTGTCCAGAGTGCGGAAAGTGTTTTACTCAACGTGGCGCGCTGACGGCCCACCAGAGGACACACACTGGAGAAAAGCCATATACGTGTCTGGAATGTGGGAAACCCTTTACTACAAAGTCAGGACTGAACAACCACAAGCGAACCCACACCGGCGAACGGCCTTATGCTTGTTCAGACTGTGGGAAGACCTTTACCTGCCGTTCCTACCTCACTCAACATCAGAAGGCCCACTCTTTAGAGAGTTCACTTCCCGAATAGCATACCTGTTAGTTGGCAGAATTATTGGCAGCATAATTTTTTTCCTGATTTGAACCCCTCAAACATATAACAAAAAATCATTCATAGACCTTACTGAAGCAAAGAACTAAACCACTAGGTCAGGGTTTCTCAACCAGGGTTCCATAGATTCATAAGGTTCTGTGACAGTTGGAGGCCCTGCCACTGTATAAATGTCAGAGAAAATGATTCAGGATTCGCATTAAGCGTTAATGCAAAGTTTCACACTATCGTTTCTGAGCGGAGAAAGCTGCGTTTTTGTTTTTTTTCTGATTCTGTAGTCTCTTGATTGGGGCCTCGAGCTTGACGGTTCCAAAGTGTAATGGGTGGGACGGAACCTTCAATCCTGCATCTGGAATTTACCAGGTTCCCAAAGCCTGTGTGAGTACACCGGTGTGTAGGGTCATTATAAACTCAAGCCTGAGAATAGTTTAGGGCTCCCTGTTTGGAGACAGCTCCCATATGGGAGACGGGAAGTCTCACCCAGGGGTCGGAGATGCTGCAGCCAGGAGTCAAGAGACAGAATGCCTAAACCATAGGTCAGAGGTGCTTCAGCCAGGGGACAGGAGGTCCCACCTAGGGGTCGAAGATACCTCAGCCAGGGGTCAGGGGACAGAAGGTCTCACCCAGGGTTCAGAGGTGCTCCACTCAAAAGACAGGAGGCCTTAACCAGGGGTCAGAGGTGCTCCAGCCAGGAGACAGAATGTCTCATCTAGGGGTTAGAGGAGACCCAGCCAGGAGACAGGGGGTCTTAATTAAGGGTCAGAGGTGCCCCAGACAGAAGACAGAAGGTCTCACCCAGGGGTCAGAGGTGCCCCAGACAGAAGACAGAAGGTCTCACCCAGGGGTCAGAGGTGCCCCAGCCATGAGACAAGAGGTCCCATTTGTTACTGAACCTCTTCCCACACTCCGCTTGAGTGCTTCTGTCATATACCACTTCCTCCAGTCTGAATATAGATTTTAGATATTATAGCCGCCGCATATTACAACCAAGAACTAGACAAGGACTCTTCGGCTCCAAAGCTGGAAATGTTTATTTGAACAAGAATACAGGCTTTTATACACTTGAGAAGGAAGTTCCCTCCTTCTGATCATATTTTCCTAAGAATACAAACTGTAACCAGAAACATAAATTACCATGAGCTAATTAACTAGCCATTTAACCACCCTAGGTGACCTTTGAGATCAGACTTGTCTTCTCCTAGCTCACAAATGAGAATACACATTATCATAAGTATAAACACAGAACTCCTTCACACAATAGCAGACCTGCTTACAGTAAACACATTATGGCAGGGGGCCCCAGACAGGTGGCTTGCTGATGACATCAGCATCTGCTATGAGTCCCACACTGGCAGAGACCATCATGGCCTTTTTAATAATGTCCTTTTGCATTACATAATAGAACATCTTCCTAAATGCTTGTAGCTCCTTCAATTGCCAGGGCCCAGAGTCGGTAGGCAAGAGGATAGCATTCAGTCCCCTCCAAAAGCCTCTGTCCCAGGTGAGTCTATCACACAGCCTAGGGGTCAGAGATACCTCAGCCAGGGGTCAGGGGACAGAAGGTCTAAACCAGGGGTCAGAGGTGCTCCAGCCAGGAGACAGGAGGCCTTAACCAGGGGTCAGAGGTGCCCCAGCCATGAGATAGAAGGTCTTGTTCCAGGAGTCACATGGGCTCCTTTTGGGTAGGGTGACCACATTTCCAAACTACCATTCAGGGACACCCCCCTTCCCAAAAATCAGCTTGTGCTGTAACGAATCACAGCACAGTGATTAGACACAAAAGGCAGGATTTATTATTTCTCCAATCACAAGCAGGGGGCAGGGATTGTGCTTCTCCCCACATTCCCGGCCAGGACAAGTACTTTTAGTGAGTAAAGCGCTGATGTGCCGGCCTTTTTTGGGGCCATCAGATCGGCCCGGGGGGTGGCTGTGTCAGTTTCATTTCGGGACACTGTATTATCCTGGCATAAAGGTACCTGGGACAGACCTGCAAAATGCGGGACTGTCCTGGGCAATCCGGGACACGTGGTCACCCTACTTTAGGGGTGTCAGGAAAACCCCAATCCAAAGGCCAGGAGTGGGCCATGTAGCAGGGAGCTGCAACTAAAGGCTAAGCAAGCCAAGTAAACCAGGATAGCTGGGCAACACAGTCAGAGGGACTGGTAAGAAGAGCAGCGCTGCTGCTGACAAGGAATCCAGGTGGCTCTGCATTTTCAATTGACTGTTGATGGTGGAAACCCCTGCGTGGGCAACTGATGTTTATATGAACTTTCTATTTTGTTCAAAATAAGTGGACGGCTACGCCCTGGAATACAGTTTGGACTAGCGCAACTCATTGGAAAAGCACCTACCGCAGGAGTATAATCACCCCAATACCATAGAGATTGCTCTGGGTTCCTTGAGCAATGAGCATTTTCTGCCTCTCAGATAAGTTCCCTCTGACACCATTTATCTTTTTAGCCATCTGAATTCTTTCCAATGACCACAACTGTAAGGACCATTATTCCCACTGACCATCACACTAATGTATCGGAAGTTGTAGATATAGTCATTTTTAGGAGGGGTTCCCTGAGACCAGAAAGTTATTTCAAGGATTTCTCTGTGTTAAGAAAGGCTGCATTAGGTTGTTATTTTAGACAGATTCAAAACGTGATAGACGTACTGGAGAACGGACTTAACTGTGTTTTAAATTGATATAAGAAAAGAAAAACATTTTTTTTTTTGAAAGTTAAAATTATTTACATAACATATTCCATTAAACGTAATAACAGCTCCCCAATCGATCAGCCAATCATAGTAATCACTTGCCTTTTATGCTGCATGTCATGTTCTGGCCGTTTCCATTGCATGTGTGGGCATCAGAAGCCCAGTTCCTGTTTCTTCCCTGTTTACGGGGGAGAGGTGCATGCTGGGTAACCAGCATGCACCTCTCGATCTCGCGCATGCGCAGTAGAACGGCGCTCATAGCGCAGTTGTTTGTTTTGCTGTCATGACAACAGGCGGCGACGGAGGACCGTCCCGCGCCGTTGTTATGACAACACTGATAACAGAAGCCACAGTATAATATAACGCGATTTTTCGGCAGAGTTAAGGGCACAGACTCCTTGGAAATGATGACACTCATTTCCCAGGAGGCCACTCGGCTTAGGTATGGGAGAAGACACACCGCGGTTCAGGAACAAGGCAGATTAGCTAATCTGCCTAGTAACAATGATTTAGAGGCATGTAAAAAAAATTTTTTTCACATATTGCTTTAGTGGATATTACAGGGAAGATATTCAGTCAAAGTTGAATTTTAGGGTGGACCTCCGCTTTAATTTCCTGCTAGAAGGGACTGCTTGGTGTGATGACCTCAATCAAGCCTATATCCTGCTGTCTTCAAGCATGTAGGCAATGCTGGGCTATCTAGGAGAGTTCTCAGCTGGCTTTTCAATTTGAGTTTCAAGGATGTGCCCTGTGTCAGATTTTACTTATGTAATAAAGTTTTATTAAAAATGGATGCGTACATTTTGCCCGGAAAGGCACTTTAACAGCTGCAATACAATTTATCTGATTCAAAAAATAATTTGTACCTTTATCTAGTGTACGTTTTCTGTCGTTTTTCTGTAAAATAAAACATTGGCCAATAAAATTGTAAAATTTGCCATCTCTGTCTGAAAATACACCTTTATAAAAGCTCAATATCTGCTTCAAAATGGAAGGGTAATCTGCTTACATTTTGCCTTCGCTAGTTTATGTGTCATCAGCGACCGTGAAGCAGGATGGTCCCCGAGACAAAAGATCCTGACAATCTGGTAGAGCCTGTAAGGTGTCTGCCAGGAGTCTGACCAGGCTGGTGTAGCACATATGCCTTTTCCAGTCCAGAGCAGTAAGGATCACCAGGATCACCTCCATCTTGATCCTACAAAGTAGATGAGGAAGAAGCTTCAAGTGGCTCTAAAGGCAGTAGGTTTTTTTTCTTTTTACCCCCCCCCCCAGCCCTCCTAAATACTTACCTGAGCCTGATCTTGATCCAGCGATGTGCAGGAGAGCTGAGGCTCTCTTTGCTCTCTCCCTACTCAGTGGCTCAAACACAGCAGCAGGAGTCATTGGCTACTGCTGCGGTCAATCACAGCCAGTGAAGAGAGAGCAGGGGGAGGGGCCGTGTCGCGCTTGGTGTGTCTTATGGACACAGAGCTGACTCGGAAGCGAGCACGAGTGCCTCCATAGCAAGCGGCTTGCTATGGGGGTACTCAGTAAGGGGGAGGAACCAGGATCGCCGGCGCCCGAGTAGAGGATGATCGGGGCTGCTTTCTGCAAAACCATTGTACAGAGCAGGTAAGTATACCATGTTTGTCATTTAAAAAAATAAAAAGAAGCCTTTACAATTACTTTCAGGAGAGGAAAGACATAGATCAGGATGTACTGATCCCATGGAGCTACCAAAGTATTCACTGCTTACACTAGAGCACATGTGAAACACAAGGCCTGAGGGCCAAATATGGTCCGCCAGAATATTTCATGTGGCCCTTGCACCTCTCCTGCGAGCTGCAACCCCCCCCCCTTGTCTCTGCCCCCACCTTGTCTCAGAAGTCAGCAGCAGAGAGGAGGACAGAAATCCTCCACCAGAACTTGCACTTCTCTGTGCAACCACGGAGAAGTTGGTTTCTGCCCCCCCCTCATTCCCTTCTCAGAAGTCAGCAGCAGAGAGGAGGACAGAACTCCTCCGACAGATCCTGCACCTCTCTGTGCAGCTACAGCCCCCCCCCCCATCTCCACCTCCCCTGGTCTCAGAATTCAGCAGAGTCCGGTAGCTGAGTCCAGCCCTCCTCTGGTCCTCCTCCAGACCCTGCATTTTCTGCTTCCCAGCTTTGCCCCCCTAGCATTTTCCCCGACAGCAGCACAACATAAAGGGGATGTACTGGGATGTAAGGGAGGGTGGGAGTGCTCTTGACATCTGATGTAAGGTGGGCTGGGGTTCTCTGGACAGCTAGTTTTACATAAACAACCGGCCCTTTGAGGGCAACCATAATACTGATGTGGCCCACAATGAAATTAGTTTGACACCCCTGCACCAGAGGATCTCTGTATCTGGCAACAAACCTGTCTGGTTTGCTATTGAACCCGGAGGCCTGGAGATCCATGTCCGGCATTCCTCACCTGGGACACAGGACCAGGAATACCGCCAGAAACACAAACCGCTCCCCCAGTCCAGGTGCCGTCGGCTAAACCATCTGACTTACTCAAGCAGTGAGTCTTCAGAGATAAGGCAAGTGCCAGCGGCTCTTGACTTGAAATACACTCTCTGGGGCTAATTTTACCCCAGAATAGAGCCTGGAAAACACTCTACCCAATACCCTGATAATTAATTCTAAGCTATTCCACCGCACCAAGTTCAGTAGGCTCGGGACATGGCACTCCAAACATCGGACTGAGGATGGCCGCATCGGATAGCTGTAATCCAAGAGGCAAGCTGTAGCAGAGATGTAGAGAAGCTTTTTGTTGAAGAAGAAAATATCTAAAAAGTAAAAAAAAGGTGCTAGCAAAAAGAAAAAAAAGGTAAGTCTTCCATACAGCAGAGCTAAAGAGAAGACATCTATTCTCCTAGGACACTAACAAAAAAAATGAGGCATGTTGGTAGTAGGAGGATTTATCCTGGGTTTGCCTACGGTTTGTTTGCTAGTGTCCAGTGCCCCTGTAGACGGCGGTATAATGAGATGAAAGCCCATACAGACATGGAGAGGCACCAGGAAAGTAAAATGAAGGCACTTTTCTGTATTCCTGGCAGCTCCTGATGTCATCATTAATGGGGTTTAACTAGCATAACATTTCCAAAACAGGAGGATGCGGTTAAGGAGAGGACCCAAGAACCAAATCTATGCTTTGTACTGGCTTTTACATCCACAAACTTGAGAGAGCCAGCTTGCAGCTCTACAGATGGAATCCAGGCCATGGATTACCTGGATGCTACCAGCTCTCTTGCTGAATTAACCAAAAGTTTAGGAAGGGGGACAAATTACTTTTACCTTTTAGGAAACTCTAACTGTGTGGATCTCTAAAAAAAGAAAAGAGTCCTAGCAGAGCATGCTTGTCCCTGCCAAGGCTATACAAATGTAAGTAGCGATTAGACAGCCCAATTCCAGGGCTTCATCTAAAGGGGCACCAAAGGGTATGGAGCAGAGCCCCTTTTTAGAAGAAGTGTCCATCAGACATGGCTTCAGCCATAAAGTTCTTCTAGTGGTGACAGCTGGAAGCATAATTATAGATGAAATGCTGAAAAAATCCAAAATCTTTATTTCCTACTGGGTGGAAATAACCTGTGATCTATCTACGTATGAATTTAAGGCCTCCTCCATATTGTCCGACTATACCTTCAAAGCCCAAGCAACTGAGGTCCATGTGATTGAAGGTTCACAGTCTGCTCCAATGGCTGAACGGACCTTTTTAAAGCTTAACTCGAACAATCCTGGAAAGGGTGAACTATTTATTATATTCCTAGCTTCCCTTCCAGTGGGAGCTCTTCTCCGCTCTTTGATGCTTCCAGAATGTGGATGGGCCCTTGGTGTTCTCCAGTACAATGCAGAACCATGGGTCCTCCATTGTGTGTGATGACATTGGAGAGCTACGCCCACTTGATCATTGAAGAGGAGTGGCATTGGCAGATCAATCATACAACAGGAAGAATGTGGAATACGTTTTTTTTTACTTTTTTCCCTCACCATCTACACCAGCCATTCTCTCAACTAGGGTTCCACCAGAGGTTCCCTGAGCGGTGACTCGTTAGCCTCTCATTTGATGGCTCCAGGACCTGCATCACTTGGCAAAGCCAGTAGCATGACATCATTAATTATATTAGGCAGGGCTTGACAAATTTGCTTGGAATCTAGGAGCCAGCTAAAAAAGTTAGGAGCCAGATACGCGCCCCGTCCCGCCGAGCTCGCGCACAGAAGTGAACGCATACGTGAGCGGTGTTCAAATCACACATGTGAGGTATCGCCGCGATTGGTAGAGCGCGAGTAATAATTCTAGTCCTAGACCTCCTCTGTAACTCAAAACATGCAACCTGTAGAATTTTTTAAACGTCGCCTATGGAGATTTTAAAGGGTAAAAGTTTGTCGCCATTCCACGGAGCGGACGCAATTTTGAAGCGTGACATGTGGGGTATCAATTTACTCGGCCTAACATTATCTTTCACAATATAAAAAAAAATTGGGCTAACTTTACTGTTGTCTTATTTTTTTGTTTAAAAAGTGTATTTTTTCCCAAAAAAGTGCGCTTGTAAGACTGCTGCGCAAATACGGTGTGACAGAAAGTATTGCAATGACCGCCATTTTATTCTCTAGGGTGTTAGAATAAAAAATATATATAATGTTTTGGGGTTATAATTAGAGGGAAGGAGATGGCAGTGAAAACAGACAAGGCAAGCTCCATTAGCATTGCTTGTCATACCAACGGCCACCACTAGGTGGCGCCAGATCACAGAAGGAAGCATAGGCCTGCAGAAGGCCGCAAAACCACGGCCTCAATTACTGGCCGGCGCAGCCCGACGCAATCACGCGGCGGGGGGCGGCGCACGGAGACACAGGATACCCCAGCTGTGCCGCCCCAGGCGCCAGGTCGCTAATTCTAGTCGCAATGGCGACCTGGCGCCCGGGGCTTGTCGAACCCTGTTATAAGGTGTCTGTAAGGGTGGTATTCTGGCTACCACTTAGGGTGACCACGTGTCCTGGATTGCCCGAGACAGTCCCACATTTTGCAGGTCTGTCCCGGGCACATTCATTCCAGGACAATACAGTGTCCCGGAATGAAACTGACACAGCCACCCCCCCGGGTCAATCTGATGCCCCTAAAAAAGGCTGCCACCTCACCGCTTTACTCACTGACAGTACTTGTCCTGGCCGGGAATGCCTGGAGGAGTACAATCCCCGCCCTCTGCTTGTGATTGGAGAAATCATAAATCCCTCCTCTTGTGTCCAATCACTGTGATGTGATTTGTTACAGCACAAGCTGATTTTTGGGAAGGGAGGGTGTCCCTGAATGGTAGTTTGGAAATGTGGTCACCCTACTACCACTGTAAGGGTTGCATTCTTCCTACTGACCACCAATACAATGGGCATTTTTGCCATTGACCACCGATAGCTGGTTTAGGTAAGGGTTCCCTGAGACATGAAAATTATTTTAGGGGTTCCTCTGGGTTAAAAAAGCTTGAGAAATGTTGCTCTACAGGTTCACGGCTGGGGACCATGAAGTAACTTCAGCATTGGTAAGGGTAGACTGGAGCAGTCTACAGGTTCACGGGCACGGCTAGGGACCATGAAGTAACTTCAGCATAGGTAAGGGTAGACTATAACAGTCTACAGGTTCACGGCTGGGGACCATGAAGTAACTTCAGCATAGGTAAGGGTAGACTATAACAGTCTACAGGTTCACGGCTGGGGACCATGAAGTAACTTCAGCATAGGTAAGGGTAGACTATAACAGTCTACAGGTTCACGGCTGGGGACCATGAAGTAACTTCAGCATAGGTAAGGGTAGACTATAACAGTCTACAGGTTCACGGCTGGGGACCATGAAGTAACTTCAGCATAGGTAAGGGTAGACTATAACAGTCTACAGGTTCACGGCTGGGGACCATGAAGTAACTTCAGCATAGGTAAGGGTAGACTATAACAGTCTACAGGTTCACGGCTGGGGACCATGAAGTAACTTCAGCATAGGTAAGGGTAGACTATAACAGTCTACAGGTTCACGGCTGGGGACCATGAAGTAACTTCAGCATAGGTAAGGGTAGACTATAACAGTCTACAGGTTCACGGCTGGGGACCATGAAGTAACTTCAGCATAGGTAAGGGTAGACTATAACAGTCTACAGGTTCACGGGCACGGCTAGGGACCATGAAGTAACTTCAGCATAGGTAAGAGTAGACTATAACAGTCTACAGGTTCACGGGCACGGCTAGGGACCATGAAGTAAGTTGAAGTACAGGCAAATGTAGACTGGGGAAGTCAACGGGTTCATGGCTAGGGACCCTGAATTAAGGTGCAGCACAGAAAAGAAGCTCTATTCACAGTATCCTGGCACTAGATCAGTCCATAGCTGCAACCTTTTGTAGAGTAGTCCAGCATCCAGTCCATAGGGCTCTGGAGGCAAGCAGCCCCCCTCCTCTCAGCCAATATATCCATCTCCTCAGGAGGGAAAAGGACAATTTCTCTGGGCTCCAGACTGTTTAATAGCATCCCAGTCACCAACTGGGATTGGCTAGGCCCTGCTCAATTTTCAGGTTGGACATTTAAATTCTCCCTCCCACCCTAAGCTCCTTCTCCTAGAGGCAGGTGAAAGCAATAAAACTACACTGACTCCGGGTTCCCAAACTTGCTGGCAGGGGGGCAGCCGGGGGCTACAGTGGGGAGCTGGGGTGGCTCACTCAGGGCGGAGAGTCTCAGTTGGGGCACGGAGCTCGTACACGGTGTACACCATCCATGCCGGGGGGGTCCTCATCCTGCGCTCGGTAGGACACCGGCAGGGACTTTTTACTCCTCATTACTAGGAAACCTTTACGCATGTCTGCAACAGAGGCAGTGCAGCCTTTTTATGGGAAATCAGAGCGTCCCGGGGGGAAATTACCCCCGTGTCCAGTCCGCCCTGGTTGTCTTTCTGCACCACATTAACTTATGATTTATATTGACCCATATTCCCTGAATAATAGAGGCTTTGACATCTCTGGAATCATCTTCATGTGAACAGGTGACTTTTGTGAAGCAGGAAAAGCATACCGTATTTCGTTTGCCGGAGACATGCATGTGCCCAATAGAACCCTTCCTTAGGGCAAACTAAAAATGTTTTAAAAAAATTCAATTTTTATCTTTTTTTTTGTATCCATCCACTTTATTGTTGGTCATCCTCTTCTTCTTTTTTTTTTTCCTTATTATTTTTCCAAGCATAATTATCTTTTTCCAGTGGGTTGGCTCTTCTAATATGTCTAAATAATGGCAGCTTCTACCTAGTCTTCTGGACTACATAGCAATTAGCAAAATCGGCCGCTAGATGGGAGTGCTGAGCAGCTCTTATATTACGGCGTCTATTGATTGAGCGTTGCTGCTCAACACTCCCATCTAGCGGCCGACTTTGCTAAATGCACCGTTTTGCTCTTAGTGAATACTTGCGCTCCCTCTGGTGGCCTTTAGTGGAAGCTCAATAACACATACACGTGGGAGGACACCAGACCGGAAGTCAGAGGGGTGGAACGCAGATCCTGGAAGTCTGGAACGCAAAAGACAGGATGTCAATATACAAAGAGGAAGTGGGTGGAGATAATTCGGGGTTTGGAGCTGTTTGTGTTTCTTTGGCTATATTTTTGCATTTTATTGGAACCCAGAAGATAATATAAGGTTTCAGTGTATTTTTGTTGATGGTTTTGTACTATTTTTATTATATTAATGATGTAAAGTGTTGTATCATTTATGTCCTAATATATTATACACTTTGTTATCCCCGTCATGTTTAGTTCTCAGAAGGTGGGAAAGCCAAAAGGTGTTGGCAGCGAGATATAACCGGGTTCCTCCGCTAATGATGGACGGGGAAGACGGCACCAATATTACTGAGAGGATATTAGACCTCACCCTGGAAATAATCTACCTGCTGACCGGAGAGGTGAGGAGGATTCTGGGAGGTCACATGACATCACTCTTATCTCTATTAATAAAACACAGACCTGACTGAAGAGGTGAGGAGGATTCTGGGAGGTCACATGACATCACTCTTATCTCTAATAATAAAACACAGACCCGACCGGAGAGGTGAGGAGGATTCTGGGAGGTCACATGACATCACTCGTATCTCTATTAATAAAACACAGACCTGACCCGGAGAGGTGAGGAGGATTCTGGGAGGTCACATGACATCACTCTTATCTCTAATAATAAAACACAGACCTGACCGGAGAGGTGAGGAGGATTCTGGGAGGTCACATGACATCACTCTTATCTCTAATAATAAAACACAGACCTGACCGGAGAGGTGAGGAGGATTCTGGGAGGTCACATGACATCACTCTTATCTCTAATAATAAAACACAGACCCGACCGGAGAGGTGAGGAGGATTCTGGGAGGTCACATGACATCACTCGTATCTCTATTAATAAAACACAGACCTGACCGGAGAGGTGAGGAGGATTCTGGGAGGTCACATGACATCACTCTTATCTCTAATAATAAAACACAGACCCGACCGGAGAGGTAAGGAGGATTCTGGGAGGTCACATGACATCACTCTTATCTCTATTTATTATGCACAAACCTGACCAGAGAGGTGAAGGTTATATACTGTTTTTGTAATGCTTAATGTCTCATTATATAGGATTATGGACCCCTGAAGAAGTCCAGGGATCCCTGGTCTTCTTCTCTGACAATGAATAACAACAACAAGAAGATCCTAGAAGTCGCCCAGAAGATGATGGAGCTGCTGACAGGAGAGGTGAGCGGTGCCGGGAATTCTGGGACATTATCCAGTAACAGACAAGGGATGTGTCTGGATGGTGACTGTATCATTGTGTGTGTCAGGTTCCTATAAGGTGTCAGGATGTCACTGTCTATTTCTCCATGGAGGAGTGGGAGTATTTAGAAGGACACAAGGATCTCTACAAGGACGTCATGATGGAGGATCAGCCGCCCCTCACATCACTGTGTATGTTGTCATTTATTTCTCTCTATAGTCCACCCCCAAAAAAATCTACTAAGCTCCAGCTTTAACAGATACAGCAACGAGTCACAGTATAAATAAAATAATACCGAATATAAAAATGGAAAAAGAAATGCAGAAGAGTCATTTCTTTGTGCAGAGAGGTGTGCAGCTCAATTCCTCATTGTTGTAATTTCAATCTTTGTGTTCAATGTGCAGTTGACCAGTAGGGGGGGACACTTTTATTGGTTTAATTTGTTTGATTGGCACAACCTATATATTTTTTATGGTTATGTTGTAGCTTAGCTGTATCCCTACCTGCGCCATTCTCGATTGTCCCTTGCATGAGTCTAGAGATCACTGCTACATCAGGGCAGCGGGGAAACACATAGGAGTTATGCAGAGCCTCGAGGGGCGCACAAAAAGTGCCAAAGGGCCGCATGTGGTCCTCTGGGCTGCAATTTGGGGCACCAGGGGTTTAGGACATTTCACACACATTCATATAGGCAAATAACCACACTTCTACCAATGAGGAGGACACTATAAGCAAACAAGTAACTCAAATGTATTTCTATTCAACAGGTTTACCTGAAAGACTTGAGGTGGCAAAGCCGTGCCGTGCTGTAAAGGAGGAATCAGAGTCTATCAAATTTGTCGGGGGAGTTAATACAGAGACAGAGAACACAACAGTTGCCAAAAATCAGGAATCAGAGCACAAAGAAGATCTTGCGGAAGGAGATGGAACATTAATAGACAAATTCCAGGCTGAGGAACATCAACAAGTCCATCAGGACTTAGACCACAAAGAAGATCTCGTGGAAGGAGATGGAACATTAATAGACAAAGACCAGGCTGAGGAACATCAGCAAGTCTATGAGGAACATCAACAAGTCCATACAAGTCCAAAACTGTACTCGTGCTCCGAGTGCAAGAAGACTTTTCGGGAAAAGACAAAGCTTAAAAGGCACCTAAAGGTCCACACCGGGGAAAAGCCGTTTCCATGCAAAGAGTGCGGGAAGTGTTTTGCGGAGAAATCGACACTTCAGAGACACTCGCGGTCACACTCCAAGGAGCGGCCGTACCCTTGCCCAACATGCGGGAAGGACTTCATCAGGAGGAGCACTCTCATCATCCACCTCCGGATCCACACGGGGGAAAAGCCCTACGTGTGCAGGGAATGTGGGAGGGGCTTCAACCAGAAGTTCGACCTTAAAAAACACGAGATGGCCCACACGGGAGAGAAACTGTTTTTCTGTGAGGAATGTGGCAAACGCTTTGCGCAGAAGCGGTCGCTGGCCCAACACAAGCAGGTTCACACTGGGGAGAAGCCCTACGTGTGCGCCGTGTGTGGAATGAGCTTCACCCATCGCTTGCTCCTCGTCGTTCACAAGACAACTCATTCTGGCGAGAAACCTTATAAGTGCTCCGAGTGCGGGAGTTGCTTTTCCCGAAGGACGCACCTCATCGTTCACCAGAAACTTCACGCTGGGGAGAAGCCCTTTGCCTGCTCTGAGTGCGGGAAGAGCTTCTCCAGTAACTTGCGTCTTCAAACTCACAAGAGGATTCATTCCGCCGACCACTCCTATTCGTGTTCTGAATGCGACAAATCCTTTCTCCACAAATCAAAGCTGATCCTGCACCAGGTGATTCATACCGGGGAACGGCCTTTTTCATGCCCCGATTGCGGGAAGTGTTTTCCCCGTAAGGGAGAACTGACTGTTCATCAGAGGAGGCATCTGGTCGAGAAGCCGTATTCGTGTTCCTGGTGTGGAAAATCCTTCCACTTGAACTCTGCGCTGGTCAACCACCAACGAATCCACACGGGGGAACGGCCTTATACTTGTCCTGAATGTGAGAAGTGTTTCACCCGGCGTGGAGCACTGACGGCCCACCAGAGGACACACACTGGAGAGAAGCCATATACGTGTTCGGAGTGCGGGAAATCCTTTACCCAGAAGACGGGACTCAACACGCATCGGCGAATCCACACTGGTGAACGGCCTTATGTTTGTCCAGACTGTGGGAAGTCCTTTACACGCCGTTCCTACCTCACTCAACACCAGAAGGGCCACTCGTCAGAGAGTTCACTTCCCAATTAGCATTCTTCTTAGTTCTCGATACGAGGGTTCTTTAAAAAGTTTCTGCACTATTTTAAACTCTATAACAGCTTCAACTAGGGTGACCACGTGTCCCAGATTGCCCGGGACAGTCCCGCATTTTGCAGGTCTGTCCCGGGCACATTCATTCCAGGACAATACAGTGTCCCGGAATGAAACTGACACAGCCACCCCCCCCAGGCCAATCTGATGCCCCCAAAAAAGGCCGCCACATCACCACTTTACTCACTGACAGTACTTGTCCTGGCCGGGAATGCCTGGAGGAGCACAATTCCGCCCCCTGCTTGTGATTGGAGAAATCATAAATCCCGCCTCTTGTGTCCAATCACTGTGCTGTAATTCGTTACAGCACAAGCTGATTTTTTGGAAGGGAGGGTGTCCCTGAATGGTAGTTTGGAAATGTGGTCACCCTAGCTTCAACTCTTCTGGGAAGGCTGTCCACAAGGTTTAGGAGTGCGTCTATGGGAATGTTTGACCATTCTTCCGGAAGCGCATTTGTGAGGTCAGGCACTGATGTGGACGAGAAGGTCTGGCTCGTAGTCTATGCTCTGATTCATCCCAAAGGTGTTCTATCAGGTTGAGGTCAGACCAGTCAAGTTTCTCCACCCCAAACCTGCTCATCCATGTCTTTATGGACCTTGCTTTGTGGAAGAATGGTCAAACATTCCCATAGACACACTCCTAAACCTTGTGGACAGCTTTCCCAGAAGAGTTGAAGCTGTTATAGCTGCAAAGGGCGGGGCCAACTCAATATTGAACCTTACGGACTAAGACTGGGATGCCATTAAAGCTCATGTATGCGTAAAGGCAGGTGTCCCAATACTTTTGATAATATAGTGTATATAGAAGTGCAGAAACTTTTTGAAGACCCCCTCGTATTATGCTGCCAATTGTTCTTCAAAAAGTTTCTGCACTTTTTCTACCTCTAATATATATATTAGAGGTAAAAAAAGTGCAGAAAATTTTTGAAGAACAATTGGCAGCATAAGATGAGGGGGTCATTCAAAAAGTTTCTGCACATATATATATATGTATATAAGTGCAGAAACTTTTTGAATGACCCTCGTATTTTTTTCCAATTAAAACAGAACAAATAACATTTCTTACTTCGGACTGAAGGAGACTCCTTTTTTTTCTGGTGACCTTACTCAAGCCTATAGCATGCTGCCTTCAAGCATGGGTGATTGCTTTGCAATTTGAGTTTCATGGATGTGCTCTGTGTCACATTGTAATTTTGTAATCCATTTTTGATAAATAAAGATGCGCTTTCAAAACTGCAATAACTATTATCTGTTTGGGGAAAAAAAATTACACAAGGGTCATTTATCTTTCAATTTGTGTGTTCTTTTTTTTTTGTAAAATAAATATGTACCTCAAGTGCAGCCATAAAAATTGTGCCATTTCAAATTCAGATACATAACTGTTTGAGGTCCCAGTATGTACGGGACAGGCTTGCTGATTTGGCAGAATCCACAGACAGCTTAACTCTTCAGTAAAATATATACGGGGGTTTGGTCACACTATATGGTCATATAGTGCTAAGCCCACAAACTGCGACAAAGTACCCCGAATTAAGTGGGTCCTACCCTAGTAATAGTCAGGGTCTACTACAATACAAAAATATATTTGGGGGGCACACCATATTTTTGAATGTGTGCGCTATAATCTGTTTTGTACTGTCTTTTGGTCTTATAGCAGCACCATCTTGAATTTAAACGCATTGTATGGGGTGCCCCCCAAATATGTTTTTGTAACTCTTCAGTAAGACACAGAAGCTATGCCCAGATAAAGTAATGCAATGGATGTTTTTCCAGTCTTTTTGGGTGTAAGAAGATGTAACGGCACCCCAAGTATGAAAGGGGTTAACGCCGTTTAGGATATTCCCTCTCCGAACACACATCCGCTGGCGACACTCCACAGTCAGGCGACCGCTTCCCATAGGAATAATCCTTCCAGAAATACGAGACAAAAGCTCTGTATGAGGTTTCCACTGGTCTGACACTCTTTAATGAGAGCAGGCTCTCTTTATACACCAAAATAATACTGCATTAATCTAAATGAACAATGGTCCAACTCCACCCACAACATAACGAGGCCCAATACACATTATTTTGACATCTCTTAGCAGACAACAGGTGAGTTCATTAGCTAATCCCTTTTCAGTTTAAATGACTATGCATGACCTTTATATTCCCCAGACTGTCTGTCTGCTAATTTACAATACACACAAGTACAGAGTTAATTATCACTATTCACAATGAAAAGATCTTTAGCAGCTAGCCGGCACTCTCATTTACATTACACAGGCAGCCAGGTGGCTCTCTCAATTAACTTGTTGAGTTCAGGATCAACAAACAGTAAATATTGTGGATTAATATTACTATCCCATTTTAGGTAGTCCGAGATATATTTCCTCAGTCACCCTATGCCCAAAGTGACCCCTGTCACAGAAGACAATGACTTTCCTAAGCCCGATCTCTGCAATGAAATTGAAACTAAATTAGGCAAGCATAAAGAAGCAGGGAGTGCCTAGTTTAGGGGCTGTACTAACTAACATTAAAGTGAGACTAGAGGCTACATTTTTTTTAAATAATATACCTGTTATACTTACCTGCCAAATGGTTTTGCACAGAGCCCCCCGCTGGTGCTCCAGGCTCCACCCTCCTGTCAAGTGCTCCAAGAGCAAGGTAACGTGCTCTGGGGGCACTTGTGCGTCTCTGTGTGGCCATTGACACACAGAGTGCAGCTCGTCCCCGCCCCCTCGTCACTGGCTGTGATTGACAGCCAGGGGCTCCTGCTGCTGCCTCTCTGTCCAGTGAGGAGAGGGAGAGAGAGCTAGAAATGAAAGCTAGAAGTTGCCTAACACAACTGCTCCAGATTCAGGCTGTTCCAGGTGGCAGCTTCTAAGGTAAGTGAATTTGGTAAATTCTCCTTTTGTGCACCATAAGCAACTGTCATAGTGATCATGTAGCAGCTTCTTGTTCACATGCCCCTTCTTGGTGGGTCGGTAATCTGGTTAATGGATAATAGTAAATGAGTCCAGTTGATAATGTCAATACCACATCCCCTAATGCTGTGGTTCTCAACCACGGTCCTCAAGTACCCCCAACAGGCTATGTTTTGGGAATTTCTCTTAGATAAATTAGCTGTCCAAAATACCAAAAGCCATTGACTCTGATTTAAAGCACCTGTGCAAGATAAAGGAAGACCTGAAAACATGGCCTGTTGGGGGTACTTGGGGACTGAGGTTAAGAACCACTGCCTTAATGTATAGAGAAGATAAGAAAGTAGAGATGGTGGAATTTTAACCACTTAAGGACCGGAAGGATTTGCCCCCTTAGTGACCAGATGATTTTTTTTGCGATACGGCACTGCGTCGCTTTAACTGATAATTGCACGGTTGTGCGACGTTGTACCTAAACAAAACTTATGTCCTTTTTTTCCCACAAATAGAGCTTTCTTTTGGTGGTATTTGATCACCTCTGCGGTTTTTATTTTTTGCACTACAAACAAAAAAAGAGCGACAACTTTGAAAAAAATATTTTTTTTTTTTTACGTTTTGCTATAATAAATATCCCCAAAAAAATGTAATAATAATTTCTTTATCAGTTTAGGCCAATATATACTCTTCTACGTATTTTTGGTAAAAAAAAATCGCAATAAGCGTATATTGATTGGTTTGCGCAAAAGTTATAGCGTCTACAAAATAGAGATAGAGTTATGGCATTTTTATCATAAATGTTTTTTTTTTTACTAGTAATGGCGGCGATTTGCGATTTTTAGCAGGACTGCGACGTTGTTTTGGACAGATCGGACACTTTTTTGGGACCAGTTAAATTTATACAGCGATCAGAGCTAAAAATAGCCACTGATTACTATATAAATGTCACTGGCAGGAAAGGGATTAACACTAGGGGGCAATCAAGGGTTTAAGTGTTCCCTGGGAGGTGTAGTGACTGAAGGAGGAGAGAGATCGCTGTTCCTAATCACTAGGAACAGCAGATCTCTCTCCACTGCCCTGTTATGCCTCGTACACACGACCGGTTTTCCCGGCAGGAAAAAAAAACTACGCTTTTCCCGACGAGAATCCTCTCAAGCCTGCCTTGCATACACACTGTCACACAAAAGACCGCTGAACTTTTGAATGCCAAGAAGGCGGTGATGTCTAAGACTACGACGAGCCGACAAAATGACGTTCTATGCTTCCGCGCATGCGTCAAATTGTTTACGAGCATGCGCGTTTTTTTTCCCCTCGGAAAAGCATGCACACCAGCGATTTTCGCGACGGAAAAAAGACCGCCGGGAATCACGACGGGAAAAAAAAAAAGCTGGTTCTAATTTTTTTGTGGGCAGTTTTCTCGCCGGGAAAACTGCTATGGAGCATACACACGGCCGATTTTCCCGCCAAAAAGCAAACATGGCAGTTTTCCCGTCTGGAAAACCGGTCGTGTGTACGAGGCATTAGAACGGGAAACTGTTTGTTTACATACACAGATCCCCGTTCTGGCTCTCTGTGGAGCGATCGCGGGTGGCCCGTGCCAACCTGCCACAGTATAATGGCGGCAGCTGGTCGACAAGCGGTTAAAGGTGTTGACACCTTCTATCAGAACGATATTGTTAAGAACGATCACATTTATTGGGAAATCGTTTAAAATAATTTGGGGTAACTAATCCCCTAAAAACATAGGTTCAGCGTACCATATTGACAGACACCAGCCCCCTTCCCTTCCAAATGATGTGGTATCGGATTATGAGCTAGAACTGTACCAGATATATTTATCCAAACAATGGTAGACAGGGAGGGTTGCTGCGGTGCTTTAGCCCAACGCATTTCACTTTAATTGCTTCCTCAGGGGAACATGGGGTGGTCTGAACCTATGTTTTTAGGAGATTAGTTACCCCAAATTCTTTTAAACTATTTCCTAATAAATGTGATTGTTTTTAACAATTTTGTTGTTTGTATTACTCTGATAGAAGGTGTCAACACCTTTAAAATCCCACCATCTCTACTTTCTTACTTTCTTTACTCATCTGGTTAATGGCGTGCCTTGGTGAGCCTCCTTCTTAGATTCACCTGGTATTTTCTCATATCTTTAGTGAAATAGGCACCAAATGCACATCAGGATGGACAATGCATAAAAATACAATTTAATGGTGGAATGTGCAAGTACACCTATCAGAGGCAAACAGGAACAGGGTTACTGCTGTGACATGCGTAATAGAATATCCAGCACCTCTGTGTCTTTACAATTTTTATTAGCTACATCATCCGTAGAGGGTAAAATACACCAACGGGTTTCAGACGCCAGGCCTTAGTCATAACACATTACTACCACTATTACTGATATGCTATAAATAAGAACTGAGGGCCGAAACACGTTAGCTTAATTTGGCCTGTACTGATGATGTAGAAAAAAAAAATTGGAAAGACAGAGTTGCATGTCACAAGCAGTGAAGGTGTGGAGACACTGACTCCAAGACATATTTTTTTCCTTCTCCTTTACTGGTCACGGTTGAGTGATGTGGATTGGATTTGTTTAGAGGGTTATCCACTTGCCGATCGCAATACGTATTTACGTGGTTTACCGGGGTTATGGCTGAAGCTATCAGCCACACCCCTTTTTTTTTTTAAATGGCTTACTCGTGAAAGCAGTCCAAGCAACTCATTAGCTGCTGGATTACTTTCAGAAGGGGCGGGAGGGGATGCAAGCCCCCCCACCCACCGCTCGCTGCTGTGTCTCGGGCTTATCATTTTTACCAGCGCGCTGGAGAAATGATCCGACGGTGCAGCTGGCTGGTCACAGAGGTGAACAGAGACCCAATAGTTTCTGATTGCCTCTATGATCTTGGAGGACCGGATTGTGACTTTTGGTCTAGGACGGAAGTAAACAATTTTTTTTTTCTTTGAGATCCAAATTCCAAATTCTGAGTTCTGTCTTCTAAATTCCAAACTTAAAGCTCCGAATTAAATTTTCCAAGTTCCAAATTCTAAAATCCAAGTTCTGTGTTTTCGAGTTCAGTGATCCGAGGTCCGAATTCTGAGACCCAAGTCCTGGCTTCAGTGTTCTTTGTACCATGTTCCAAATTCTGAGATCCAAATTCTGTGTTTCGAGTTCAGTAATCCAAGGTCCGAATTCTGAGACCCAAGTCCTGGCTTCAGTGTTTTTCGTACCATGTTCCAAATTCTGAGATCCAAGTTCTGTGTTTCAAGTTCCGTTCTCCAAGTTCTGAATTCCAAGATCCAAGTCCTGGCTTGCGTGTTGTGTTTCGAGTTCAGTAATCCAAGGTCCGAATTCTGAGACCCAAGTCCTGGCTTCAGTGTTTTTCGTACCATGTTCCAAATTCTGAGATCCAAGTTCTGTGTTTCAAGTTCCGTTCTCCAAGTTCTGAATTCCAAGATCCAAGTCCTGGCTTGCGTGTTGTGTTTCGAGTTCAGTAATCCAAGGTCCGAATTCTGAGACCCAAGTCCTGGCTTCAGTGTTTTTCGTACCATGTTCCAAATTCTGAGATCCAAGTTCTGTGTTTCAAGTTCCGTTCTCCAAGTTCTGAATTCCAAGATCCAAGTCCTGGCTTGCGTGTTCTGACTACCATATTTTAAATTCTGAGATCCAAGTTCTGTGTTTCGAGTTCAGTGATCTGAGGTCTGAATTCTAAGATCCAAGTCCTGGCTTCAGTGTTCTTAGTACCATGTTCCAAATTCTGAGATCCAAGTTCTGTTTCGAGTTCTGAATCTGAATTCCCAGATCCAATTTCTGATTCTGTCACAATGGCAGGATGAAGCTGTCATATTCTACAGTCTGGGAGTTGGTTTTCCTGTTATATCTAAAATAAGACAACCTCTACCTAGTTATCTGGGTTGTAGAGTTCTACGTAGCCTCTCTAATGCTTGAACATTGCTGCTCAGCACTCCCATCTAGCGGCCAACTTTGCTAACTGCACCGTTTTGCTCTTTTGGGTTTTTCAGTGCAGAGTTGTGCGCCCTCTGGTGTTCATTATTGGGAACGCAATAGCACATACACGTGGGAGGACGCTGGGCCGGAAGTCTGAGGGGTGGAACGCAAAACCAGGAAGTCTGGAACGCAAAAAAAATTACAGACAGGAAATGGGTGGAGATCATTTGGAAGCTGTTGGATTTCTTTTGGAACACAGAAGGTAATATATAGTATTTGTGTACGTTTTGATAGTTTTGCCTTTTTTATTATTACATTACTGGAGTAATATCTTTCATTATGTCATAAGATACTATGCACTTTGTTACCCCCATCAGATATGAGGTCTGTTTAGTTATTAAGCTCTGCGAAGGTTTAGGAAGGTGGAAAAGAGCGAGATTTACAGGAAGCCACCACTGAAGATGGACAGGAATGACTGGACCCAGATTACCGAGAGGATATTACAGCTCACCCTGGAGATCCTCTACCTGCTGACTGGAGAGGTGAGGAGGATTCTGGGAGGTCACATGACATCACTCTTATCTCTATTAGTAAAACACAGACCTGACCGGAGAGGTGAGGAGGATTCTGGGAGGTCACATGACATCACTCTTATCTCTATTAATAAAACACAGACCTGACTGGAGAGGTGAGGAGGATTCTGGGAGGTCACATGACATCACTCTTATCTCTATTAGTAAAACACAGACCTGACCGGAGAGGTGAGGAGGATTCTGGGAGGTCACATGACATCACTCTTATCTCTATTAATAAAACACAGACCTGACCGGAGAGGTGAGGAGGATTCTGGGAGGTCACATGACATCACTCTTATCTCTATTAATAAAACACAGACCTGACCGGAGAGGTGAGGAGGATTCTGGGAGGTCACATGACATCACTCTTATCTCTATTAATAAAACACAGACCTGACCGGAGAGATGAGGAGGATTCTGGGAGGTCACATGACATCACTCTTATCTCTTTTTTTTGAAAATTATGTTTATTGAATTTTTTGTAAGACATACAAACATTGAGAGAAACCAAAAAAAAAAAAAGGCCATGACAAATCGCCCGGCCTTCCTATGACCAACATGGTCAACAATCGACATGTAATACATTCTACCTAACATAGGCAGCTGACTACATGCAGTAACACAAAAGAAACCCCCCCCCCATTGCTAATAACCACCCTCCCTCCCCCCATCCTACCCCCCCCTCCCCCCAACCACCCAAAAACTCAGTATACCACCTTTTAGGGATTCACAAGCCTAATAATATGGGGACATGGACTTCTCTATTTATGCATTGTATAATGTAAGCGCGATGGACATGTCAGAGTTCTCTCACCCACAGCAGGACCCCGCCCCTCCCAGAGTTACCGACCAACCGACCTAAACCCCCTACCTCAGTTCAGCCATTCACTCACCCATTAACCCCTCTATATCCGGCCCCTGTTACCGATTATCCCAAGCAGGCAAAACCACTATCGAACTAGCCAACAGTAGTATCAGAATTAAACCATGCCTGCCATACTTTATTAAACTTTCCCTCACACCCCCTGGAAATATATGTTGCCTTGTAAAATGGTAGCATAGAGTTCACCAGCCCCTTCCAGAAACTAATCTCCGGGGGGGCAGGCGATCTCCATTTGAGCAAAATGGCCTTCCTTCCATAAAAAAATAAAATGGTCACCAGCGTCCTGAGTGCTCCGGAGGGGACCACATCTTCCACCAGACCCAAGAGACATACTCGGATCGATAAAGGGATGGGCACCCCCAAAACACCCCCCACGCAGGATGCCACCCCCTCCCAAAATGCCTTAATCTGAGGGCACTCCCAGAAGATATGTGTGGCATCAGCTGGAGAAAAAGAGCATCTCCAGCACTCTGAAGATGCAGACGGGTAGATCACTGAAAGTCTAGCCGGGGTAAAGTAAATCCTATGCAGGAATTTAAAGTGAATTAATTTATCTCTAGCGGAAACCAAGTGCTTAAAGGGATGGTCCCACATATCATCCCAATCCTCTCCATCTATCCCTGGGACATCTCTCTCCCACCTCTCCCGACATTTAGTCAAGGCCATTGGACTCCTCTTAAATAGCTCCTTATACGTGACAGATAGAGTCTTAGGCAAATCTTCCATCATAAGTAGATCCTCCAAGGTTGACGGAATCACTCTTATCTCTATTAATAAAACACAGACCTGACCGGAGAGGTGAGGAGGATTCTGGGAGGTCACATGACATCACTCTTATCTCTATTAATAAAACACAGACCTGACCGGAGAGGTGAGGGGGATTCTGGGAGGTCACATGACATCACTTGTATCTTTATTAATAAAACACAGACCTGACCGGAGAGGTGAGGGGGATTCTGGGAGGTCACATGACATCACTTGTATCTCTATTAATAAAACACAGACCTGACCGGAGAGGTGAGGAGGATTCTGGGAGGTCACATGACATCACTCTTATCTCTATTAGTAAAACACAGACCTGACCGGAGAGGTGAGGAGGATTCTGGGAGGTCACATGACATCACTTGTATCTCTATTAATAAAACACAGAGCTGACCGGAGAGGTGAGGAGGATTCTGGGAGGTCACATGACATCACTCTTATCTCTATTAATAAAACACAGACCTGACCGGAGAGGTGAGGAGGATTCTGGGAGGTCACATGACATCACTCTTATCTCTATTAATAAAACACAGACCTGACCGGAGAGGTGAGGAGGATTCTGGGAGGCCACATGACATCATTTAGAGATGAAAGTTATGTATATTCAATACTTATTTTCTCATTATTTAGGAATATGGACCCATAAAGAAGAAGCACAGTGATCCACCACCTCACTTCCTGAAAGCAGAAAGAACCAATGACAAGAAGATTCTAGAAGTCATCAACAAGATGATGGAGCTGCTGACAAGAGAGGTGAGCGGTGCCGGGAATTCTGGGACATTATCCAGTAACAGACAAGGGATGTGTCTGGATGGTGACTGTATCATTGTGTGTGTCAGGTTCCTATAAGGTGTCAGGATGTCACTGTCTATTTCTCCATGGAGGAGTGGGAGTATTTAGAAGGACACAAGGATCTCTACAAGGACGTCATGATGGAGAATCAGCCGCCCCTCACATCACCGGGTATGTTGTCATTTATTTTTCTCTATTATCCTTTGAGGGACATAGGATTCTTAGACAACTGGGTTATACTGCTTCTGGCACTGCCTGGCTTGCATAATTTTTTGCTTGTGCCTTTAGGAGGATGTGTGTCTCTTTTCAATCAATAGAAGCTGGTTGTTTCAGACCAGGTTTTGCTAGTTTTATATAATTTACTGTATATATAAAAACATATAATATATTGTATATATAACACTCAAAATACACACTTACTTCCCTCTAAAGCCAGTGGGTGGCCTTAGTTTATGCCCCTTGCCCCATTGAATTGATAGAAAGACCCATTAGATGCCGAAAAATCTAAAACCAGCATTTAAACAATGTACAATCAAATAGGCAAGTCAATGGAAAAAATGAAGCGTCAAAAGGCTCTAGGTCGGACTTTGTAGGCAAAATAAACGAGAGTCGAATAAAAAATTGCATTTTATTAACAACGAATCATTTACAAACAGATCAAGTATGGGAAGAATTAAAAACATACACTTAACAAGAAATATACATAAATAAACCTATGGTGTAAACAAGAGGTTGCCACCAATTGGACAGCAGTGAGCCCCTGTGCGTCAACACGTTTCGCTATTTTGCATTGTCAGGACACGCTCGGGGATTGTTGGAAGGAACAGGTCTCACTATCTTGTCAGCACAAGATTATCCCCATATGGGAAACTCCAGGATGGACCTCACGACTCATTATATGGAGAAGAAATAATAGTCTGCCAATGCTAGCGGCCATATATTATGTAGCAAAGGAGTACGAGTGTTTCTTTATGCAGAGTTTATTGCAGAGTATCGTATATCAGAAATACACAGTGGGCATCGGGACTATTAAGGAAGGGAACAAAAGGGAAGGGGGGTGGTTGATGCCTTCCTGGGGGGTACACTGAACTTTACTCCATCCATGCCTGTCCTAATAAATTCCTGGACTCCATGGACTCTCTTTGATAGTTGTAGGTTAGGTTGTTACCCATATTAATATTTTTCAATTTTCAAGTCTTTATTACATTACAGACTAACCACAGTTTAAAAGGCTTTGGATATACAACCCCCCCACTTCCCTTTTTTCCCTTACTTAATCGTCCCGATGCCCACCGCGTATTTCTGATATACAATACTCTGCAATAAACTCTGCCTGAAGAAACACTTGTACTCCTTTGCTACATAATATTTGGCCGCTAGCATTGGCAGACTATTATTTCTTCTCCATATGATGAGTCGTGAGGTCCATCCTGGAGTTTCCCATATGGGGATAATCTTGTGCTGACAAGATAGTGAGACCTGTTCCTTCCAACAATCCCTGAGTGTGTCCTGACAAAGCAAAATAGTAAAACGCGTCGTTGACGCACGGGGGCTCATTGCTGTCCAATTGGTGTCAACCTCTTGTTTACACCATAGTTTTATTTATGTATATTCCTTGTTAAGTATTTTTTTTTAAATTCTTCCCATACTTGATCTGTTTGTAAATGATTCGTTGTTGATAAAATATTTTTTTTTATTCTAATATCGTCCATTTTGCCTACAAAGTCTGATCTAGAGCCTTTGGACTCTTCATTTTTTCCATTAATTTAATGGAAAAAGGAAGCACTCACAATGCCACATCCGTAAATAGAGGCGAGAACATAGAAGGCTACTTAATAGTATATAGGAGAAGTACATGTCAAAAAATGATATTTATTAGAAAAAATACACAATAGATAACAGTGTTCAACAAGAATTAAAAACATATATGTAGCCCCCAGTTAAGAGGGCTGCTGGTATAATTTTGGGCCCCTGTAATGCACCCTGTCAACCCCTGGCAATCGGCTCTAACCTCCCGTGGCACAGTTAGTAAGAGATAATAGGACTGTGTGACCAGCAACTCTCGGTGGCACAATCCTATGGCAAACACACACAGCAAAAGGTTTAAACTATCTGCAAAATGAATGACACAAACACCAATGTACTTAACCCTGGTCAGTTTACTAAGGATAATGGATAAGTAAAAGAACAGTAACGTACATATCATATGCAGAGCCCTGCAATAAGACAGTATATAAATGAGCAGACAGATATATATATATATAACACTATGCACTCTAACAGTCCTCGCTGTAGCTATCACCCCTCGTGGCCAAGATGGCGCCCAGCAATACCTATGCTAACTCAGTCAGGCCTGACTGTAACTAAGTGAAAGTTCTGCAGGGGAAATCTTCGCTAGCAATGGTGGTGCACTTTTGAAGAAATAAAACTGTAATCCACAGGTGTAGCAAGAATACTGTATGTGTCTCTGAGCAGGTGCTCTCTCACCCAACCGGACCAGTCCATGTCCGTTTCTTCCGCTGCTGTGTCTAAGTACACAGGTCTCCCGACATCCGAGTCTTCGGTCCTCCTGGCGAAAGTACAGCAACAAAGGAGAGATGTCCCTCAGGTTACTCGGTGTGAGCGGAAGGCTCTTTGGAAAAGTGCCCAGGCTTCAGGCCCGGACTCACAGCAGTCTTGAACAGAGTTCCACTTGCTGGGCGGGCGGTATCCAAAGTGAGAGATCCAGGTCCCGCCTCCCAGCTAAATACCCCACCCCAGCAGTCTCTGCACGGAGCAAAGCACCCTGGGTGTCCCATTGTCCGCTGGGTAACGTAGTCTCTGAGGGGATTAAAGGGGAATACCCCACTACACACTCCCCCCACTTGGAATCTTTGGTCCCCAAAGACAGCATTAATGATATGTACAGACAAGGTCATTGAGGGCTGCAAGGGAGGTCGGTAGGGAAAGCTCCCACCAAAAATGGGGAGGGAGATTGCCCTGCCCACAGGCCACGTTAGTGAGGGTGGTCTGCCTAACTGTGCCAAGAAGTGAGCTGGGGTTGCCCTCCACCAAATGCACAGTGGAGGGACCAGGCGTCGGTATTGTCCTCCTTGCAGTAGTTACTGTGTCCTCAGAGCTCTCTCCCATCTGGGTATAAGTTAGCTTCCGGGGAGGACGAATGGCTCTCTTCGCTCTTTGCTCTCTGGGGGTCACGGTCTCAGCCACCACAGGCTCTTCTTCTGGGACAGGGGTAGCAACTTCCATTGCTTCCTGGACAGCCAACTCAGGTGCAGAGAGGTACATAGAATCCCTTTGATCTAGTCAGTAGACAAGGAGTCTTGAGCATCTTCCCATTCATCGAACTGGGAACTGGACGGGACAAATTCAGTGGCTTCCACATTTAAGGTACTATCCATGGTATCTTCAGAGGGTGGGAGATCTATGGATAGTGGTGCAGGAGCCTGAGACGGCCACAGCCAGCTGAGTTCTGCTTCCTCCTCACTTTGGTCTGAAGCTTCTTCCTCCCTTGGTAGAGTTGCTTGCGACCTGGTGTTGGGTCTAGGAATATGGGGGGTGGAAGGTAGCTCAGGAGAATCCAGAGTAGGAGGCATCCTGACTGCCTCGAAAAGGGGTAGCAGATGGTTCCTGTGCCAGGTCTTCATCTGCCCTTTCTTCCCTTCTGGCTTCAACTGGTAGACTGGCAGATCTGGTAATTTCTTGCAGATTACATAAGGTTCTGGTCTCCATCTGTCTGCCAGCTTGTGTTTCCCTGGAACACCTAAATTTCTCAGCAACACTCTGCCTCCAGGCTGTAGATCTTGAATCCGGACCTTCAGGTCAAAATTCCGCTTGTTCCGGGCTCCTCTCTGATCAGAAGTTAATTGGGCCTTCTCATAGGCCAATTTTAAACTCTTCCTCAGTCTGTCCACATATCCCTTGTGTGAAGCAGCAGATGTATGGTCCATGGAAGTGCCAAACGCCAAGTCCACTGGCAGTCTTGCCTCTCTTCCAAACATGAGACTATAGGGGGAATACCCCGTGGCATCACTGGTTGTGCTGTTGTAGGCATGCACTATTGCTGCTATGTGCTTGCCCCAATGCTGCTTTTCCTCACTGGTCAGGGTTCCCAACATATTTAACAAAGTCCTGTTGAATCTTTCTGGTTGAGCATCCCCTTGACGGTGGTAAGGGGTAGTGCGAGTCTTCTTTATGCCCAAAGAGTCCAGTAGCTTCCGAATCAATCGGCTCTCGAAGTCCCTCCCTTGGTCCAAGTGAAGGCGTTGAGGTAATCCGTAATGTACAAAGTACTTCTCCACCAATATTTTGGCTACAGTGGAGGCCTTCTGGTCTTTGGTCGGGAAAGCCTGGGCATAACGGGTGAAATGGTCGGTTATCACCAGAACATTTCCATGTCCACTCAAGTCAGGTCCTAGACAAAGAAAGTCAATGCATACCAAGTCCAGGGGCCCTTGACTTTGCAGATGGCCCATTGGGGCAGCTTGACGTGACAATGTCTTCCTCTGTATGAAGCGAGCACATGAGTGACAATACTCCTCCACTTCAGCTCGCATACAAGGCCAATAGAACCTACTCTGTACTAGTTGAAAGGTTCGTTCGGCCCCTAAGTGGCCATGATTATCATGTAGGGCAGTTAGGGCGGTTTTCCGGTGCTTTTCTGGCAAGAACAGTTGCCACTTATCCTCCAGGTCATCAGAGGGGCCCCTTCGGTAGACCACCCCTTGATGCACCTGCAACTTGTCCCATTCTTTGTGGATGGATCGGGCCTCCTTTGAGGGATCATGTAAGAGCCGGTCCGGATCCTGATCCTCCAGGACTTCCAAGGCTAATCTTCCCCAGGCGTCTTCCAACTGATCCCGTCTTAGGTCTTTCTTGGATAGCTTCGGCAAGTCGTCTTCACCAATCTGGGTCACATCACAATACTATTTGGGTACTCCCACCACCGAAACTCCAACTTCTTCGGCCCTGGATCCGCCACTAGCTTGAAGCTGTGCCCCCTGACACAGGGCCCGCACTCCATCTGGGGTCACCTGGGTCCAATCTTCTGTACAGCAAGTGGAGGCATGAGACCTTCTGGATAATGCATCAGCATCTCAATTTCCTGTCCCAGGCCTATACTTCAAACTGAAGTTGAATCCAGAAAGGGCCGCCAACCAACAGTGGCCAGTGGCATCCAGCTTGGCCATGGTGAAAAGATAAGTGAGTGGATTGTTGTCTGTCCTTACTATGAAGTCAGCTCCATACAGGTAGTCTTTGAGCTTGTCCACGACTGCCCATTTTAAGGCCAGGAACTCCAATTTGTGTGTGGGGTAATTCTTCTCCGCTGGTGTTAGACTTTTACTCACATAGGCGACTGGCCTTAGCTGTCCCTCATACTCCTGGTACAACATGCCTCCCAGACCATCATGGCTGGCATCCACATGGAGTTCATATGGTCTTTTGGTGTCAGCATAGGCCAAGACCGGGGCAGTGGTTAAGCTTTTCTTCAACATCTTGAAAGCTTCTTCACACCTCTCTGTCCATTGGCCCTCCACTGACTCTCTGGGCTTCCTGGGGCCAGTATCATCTTCCTCTCCTTCTGTCTTCAGCAACTTATTCAGAGGTTTGGCAATTTTTGCAAACCCTTCCACAAATCGGCGGTAGTAAGAGCAAAACCCTAGGAAGGATCTGAGCTCAGTCACTGTAGTTGGCCGGGGCCAGGAGGTAACTGCTTCAAGCTTGTCAGGATCGGTAGACACTCCTTCTTCAGACACTATGTGTCCCAGATAGTGTACTGAGGACTGGTAGAACTGACACTTCTCTCTGGAGAGTTTGAGTCCCTCTTCACTAAGTCTCTTCAAGACTTTCTCCAGCCTTTCCTCATGCTCCTCCAGGGTCCTTCCAAAGACAATGATGTCGTCTAGGTACACCAGGACTTCAATAAGATTCATGTCCCCCACTGTCTTCTCCATCAGTCTCTGGAAAGTGGCAGTGGCCCCCGACAGGCCTTGGGGCATCCTATTGAACTCGTAGAACCCCACTGGGGTGATGAAAGCTGTTTTCTCTCTGTCATCTGGATGCATGGGGATTTGGTAATACCCACTCTTCAGGTCCATTACGCTGAACCACTTGGCTCCAGATAGACTCTGTAGGACATCCTCAATCCTGGGGGTGGTATACTGGTCGGGTATGGTCCTCCTATTGAGAGTCCTGTAGTCTATGCACAGTCATAGTGATCCATTATTTTTCCTGACGACTACAATAGGGGAAGCATACGGGCTTCTGGACTCTCGAATAACTCCAGTTCTCCTAAGCTCTGCCTACTGTTCACGCAGATCTTCCAGGTCAGCTAGGTGGACTCGCCGGACCCTCTCCCGGAAAGGTTTGTCTTCCTGCAAACGGATCTCTTGGGTTCCACTTCTTGCACACCCTACGTCAAACTCATCCTTTGAGAATATTTTTCTCCATCTGGTTAGCTGGGACCTTGCTCTCTCCTTCCACACTGGTGGTAGTGTGGTGTTCCCCAGGCAGAGTTCCTCCAGAGTGGATTCTCCTCCTTCTGGTCTCCTCAGATCGGACAGGGCCACTGGGGTAGCAGGGTTCACTTTCCCCAGTAACATCCGTGCCGGAATCTTCATAGGTGAGTCAGTGACATTCCTGATGCTCACTGGAACCTGGCCCTTCGCCTTCCTCAATGCCCTCAATGGGACCACCTCTGGGATCACTTCCAGCCCCGGGTGGGCGTCCAAAGGATCTGGTTCCAGAACCACAAAGGGACCAGGCTGCTCCCAGGAGAGTTTCACAGTAGCTTGCAGAAAGGTCATCTCGCCAGGTTGTAATATTTTCTTTTTTTTGGACAATCTCCAGACTTTCCCCACCCCCTCTTCCGGGGCTATCTGTTCCGGGACCAAGTCCAGGTAGACCTGCTGCAGCATGGGGTGGATCTTGGCTGCTGAAGTGCCTTGTTCTTGCACTAAGGGAGCCAATAGTCTCCTAACCAGGTCAGTGTTGGTTCCTATAATTAGAGAACTCTTGTTGGCTCCTGGTGGGCGGGGGCAAACTACTGCCAGGGTGTCAAAAACCTCCGCCTTTCCTGTCACGGAGGGGTCGAATGTCAGCCTGATTGAGACATAGCCATCGTAAGGAAAACTTTGAGTACCAATCCCCCATATTTCTAATTCCTCGAGTTTCTGAAGAGGTACGTGATTCAAGTGTCTCTGGTAAAAGTCTCTGTACAAGAGTGTCACTTGAGCTCCTGTGTCCAGGATGGCTCTGGTGTAGATTCCCTCCACTTGAATAGGGACTAGCGGAGAGAGTCCCACCAGCTTATCCGGGAAGCTCCTCTGGGGCGGTTTCTTCTTTGGACTCAGGGGTTTTCCTTTGGTGGTCTTCTTCTTTTTCCACTTCTCTCTTGATCTCAACCCCTGTTGGGCCTGTTATGCATTGATTCCCGGCTGATTGTTAGATTTTAACTCCTGTCGGGTGGTATTGAGTGGTTTGGGAGGGGCACTGTTCCCCTTTGTCTTCACCTCCTCTGACTTCAGGATCTTGGTGGAACTTTCTGTAAACAGTGGGCGCCCGGTTGACTCTTTTACCGGGGCCCTCTGAAGTTTTCCGCCGGCTGATAATGACTGACTCTGTTCTTCCTCGGACTGGGGCACACTCTTCCAAGGTGGCCAACTCCTCCACAATTGAAACAGACAGTCTCTCTTCTCTTCTGCGGGGAGGTTGGTGTTGAAATACTCTGGCGTGGTTCATTCCTAACTTCCTCGGGTTCTTTTTTTTCTGAGTTCTTAGACAGGAGTGAGGTCAAAAGATTCAGCACTTGGGTCATCTGAGACTTTAAGATCTCCACTTCTGAGTCCCGTTCTGTGGTCATTGCTGATCGGACTCCAACTGAGGGAGGGGTAGTGGTCTTCTCAGCCCCTCGCTGGTCCTTTAAGAGGGCTTCCTCATCTCTTATAATCCGACAAGGTTTGGGTAACTCAAAGCCATGACTCCTTCAGAGGTCTTCAAGTGGAGCCAAACTGGATCCGAACGCAGGGCTCCCCTCAGGATCTGCTTCATTCTGGTTGCGTCTATGACCTGCGGCAGCATCCTTTTCTTCAGGACAATTTGGCACAGCATCCGGTTTAACCTCCGTACATATTCGGATAACTTTTCTCCCGGCTGTTGGAGGGTATGTTCAAACTGGTACATCAGCTCAGCCACCTTTTCCAGCTGGCCAAATTCCTCCTGCAGCATAGCCAGATAATCATATGCGGTACAAGCAGCATTGCTGAGCCTGAGATTCTCTACAGCTTCAGCAGCAGCGCCCTTCAAACTTTCGCTAATGCGCTGCTTCTTCTGCGCTTCTGGTACTTCCCATCCCTCTACCGCCTGCATTACCTGCTCAATCCAGGTGTGGAAGTCTTCTTCTCCAGCAGGCACTGGTTGCTTCCCTGAGAAGATGCAGAGATTCCTGTACCCGGCTTCTACATGCACCGTATTGCTCTTCTGGCACTTAGTAACAAAGTCTCCCAGAGCTTTCAACAGTTCGGGCCTTATAGCAGCAAGCGGTGATCCTGGGGTTAACATTTCCTGAGACTTTTCTGTTTTAGGAGATAGTAGTGGGGATAATGGCCAGGGCTGTTTGTGGACATTCTTTCTTCACAGCCTGTGCACTAAGCGATAGATCTTATTATCTATGGCCCGTATGCTCTGGCCTCTAAAGTGTTCTGGGACTTCATTTTTCCATTCCACTAGTACGTATGTGAACGAGAGCTCTGGATCTGGCCTTATATCCATCACCCATGCTTTCTGGCTCGGGGACAGCAACAGTATAAGCCGCTTTACCGTCTCTTTTGGCCAACTTTCCCCCGGGAGTACAACAACTACCGCCGCGGTTGAATCGGCGCTAGCCGCTGCGCACCACTGTGTCATTGCTAGCGGGTCCATGCTGGTACTTCCGACTGGCTTGATGGCAGCGTGCAGTATACAGGAATCCCGGACTCGAGCCCCCACGTGTAGCGATACGCCCATTTAAGAGGGCTGCTGGTATAATTTTGGGCCCCTGTAATGCACCCTGTCAACCCCTGGCAATCGGCTCTAACCTCCCGTGGCACAGTTAGTAAGAGATAATAGGACTGTGTGACCAGCAACTCTCGGTGGCACAATCCTATGGCAAACACACACAGCAAAAGGTTTAAACTATCTGCAAAATGAATGACACAAACACCAATGTACTTAACCCTGGTCAGTTTACTAAGGATAATGGATAAGTAAAAGAACAGTAACGTACATATCATATGCAGAGCCCTGCAATAAGACAGTATATAAATGAGCAGACAGATATATATATATATATAACACTATGCACTCTAACAGTCCCCGCTGTAGCTATCACCCCTCGTGGCCAAGATGGCGCCCAGCAACACCTATGCTAACTCAGTCAGGCCTGACTGTAACGAAGTGAAAGTTCTGCAGGGGAAATCTTCGCTAGCAATGGTGGTGCACTTTTGAAGAAATAAAACTGTAATCCACAGGTGTAGCAAGAATACTGTATGTATCTCTGAGCAGGTGCTCTCTCACTCAACCGGACCAGTCCGTGTCCATTTCTTCCGCTGCTGTGTCTAAGTACACAGGTCTCCCGACATCCGAGTCTTCGGTCCTCCTGGCGAAAGTACAGCAACAAAGGAGAGATGTCCCTCAGGTTACTCGGTGTGAGCGGAAGGCTCTTTGGAAAAGTGCCCAGGCTTCAGGCCCGGACTGACAGCAGTCTTGAACAGAGTTCCACTTGCTGGGCGGGCGGTGTCCAAAGAGAGCGATCCAGGCTAAATACCCCACCCCAGCAGTCTCTGCGCAGAGCAAAGCACCCTGGGTGTCCCATTGTCCGCTGGGTAACGTAGTCTCTGAGGGGATTAAAGGGGAATACCCCGCTACACATATATCATATAACATTAAATAGTTTGCACAATGAGCCTTTGTGTGTCTACGCGTTTCGCCGTTAGGCTTCTTCAGGATAACGATCAAGGTTCCATTAATTTAACCCCATACGGATGTGGCTTCAGGAGTGTTGTTTTAATTTTTGAAAATAGGCAAGTCATAGCACCTCTACCAATCACGAAACACTGTGAGCAAACCAGTAACCCAAATGTATTTCTATTCAACAGATTTATCTGAAGGACTCGAGATGGTACAACCTGGCCATGCTATAAAGAAGGAACCGGACTCTGTTGAGGAACAAAATCTGTTTGATGAGGGTGTTGATCCAGAACCTGAGAACACAACAGTCACTGTAAAAGAGGAATGGGAGTACAAAGAAGATCCTGATGATGAAGACGGTTGGACTTTTAGAACTCAGAACCTAACACCTAAAATTAAGGAGGAATCTTCTCACCATGGAAATATCCCAGTTGTTGAGAGACCTACGGGGTTTTCTCCTATTAAAAAGCAGATCAATCTGGAGGCAGAACGCAGGTCTTTATGGAAAGAAAGATCTCTTCCAGAGGTCAAAGGTGGCTTTTTAAAACAAAACATACAACTTGATTCTACATCGGAAGACAGGACGGCAATGGAAGAAAATGAGATCCCCATTGAAGTCCACAGAGATCCAAATGCTCAACCAACCTGTCCATCGAAACCACCATCAGAGGCAAAAACCTACAGTGATGACGGGTGCAAAAACCCCCTCACCAGCAGCTACGAGGTCCTTCAACACCAGCTGAAGTACAAAGGGCCTCGTTCTCTGCACCGTTTGGGAGGTGGAACCATTTTAGGCCAAGCAGAGAAGCTGGAGAAGCATCAGCAAGTCCTTACAAGTCCGAAACTGTACTCGTGCCCCGAGTGCGAGATGACTTTTCGGGTGAGGTCAAAGCTTAAAAGGCACCAAAAGATTCACACCGGGGAAAAGCCATTTTCATGCAATGAGTGCGGGAAGTGTTTTACGGAGAGATGGAACCTTAAGAGTCACTCGTGGACCCACTCCAAAGAGAAGCCATTTTCTTGCAAGGAGTGCGGGAAGTGTTTTAGGAGGGGATCGACGCTTAAGATCCACTTGCGGTCTCACTCCAAAGAGAGGACGTACTCGTGTCCTACTTGTGGGAAGAATTTCATCTGCAAAAGCAGCCTCGTTATCCATCTCCGGAGTCACATGGGGGAAAAGCCCTACGTATGCTCGTAATGCTGGAGGGGCTTCAACATGAAGTTTGGTCTAAAAAAGCACCAGATCGCTCATAATTGTTTTTCCAGAAGGACCCACCAAAAACGTCATTCTGAGGAGAAGCCCTTTGCCTGCTCCGAGTGCGGGAAGAGCTTCTCCTCTAACTTGAGTCTTCAAACCCACAAGAAAATACATCCTGTTGACCACTCCTATTCGTGTTCGGAATGCGGCAAATCCTTCCTCTACGAATCAGAGCTGATCCTGCACAAGGTGACCGATAATGGGGAACGGCCTTTTTCATGTCCGGTTTGCGGGAAGTGTTTTCCCTGTAAAGGAGAACTGACTGTTCACCAGAGAAGCCATCTGGTGGAGAAGCCATAGTTGTGTTCCTGCCTTAATTGTATGTCTTGACTCAGCTTGATAGGAAGGCTGACAGAAGCTTTAGAGTGTATTTTTTTTTCTTCTCTCTCCCTAATCTGTCCTTCCTTGGCATAGCCTGTGCCATTTCTAAAGTTCCACTTTAAATAAAAAAATAGCTAGATACTATCTCCTGTACCCCCTTATCTGGTGCCCTTTTCCCTCCACCCTAACCCACCCTTGCCTTCCTCCTCCAGTTCCTTTGGTAGAACCTGCAATGAATTATTTACTTTTCGCATTATTCTGTAAATCTGTTTGAGAAATCCTCTCATCTGGATGGTAGGCCTCTGGAAATGTTGTGTTTATAGATAATCCTGAAAATTCATACCGGGAATGTTTGTATTGTCTTACCGCTTTGAACTGTATATGTGAAAATAAAGATTTTACAAAAAAAAAAAAAAAAAAAACATAGCTAGAGTCTACATGTTTGAAGGAAACACCGCTCTCCAAACCAGCCACCATGACACGTGAGCGAGGATCAGCTTCAGCCTACACCAGGAATAGATAAAGGACAATCCGCAACTCCTTACATGCTTAATAAATCCGTCCAAATTTATTGTATCTCAATAAATGATAAAAGTACAGCAGAGGTAGACGTGTTTCAGCCGGGGGGGGGGGGGGCTGTAGGGGGTAAGTATATAGAGCAGTGCTAGATTTTTGGTGGGGGGGGGGTCTCAGTTTGGTATGTTCGCCCTGGGCTGTAGATGACTTTGTCTCCTGGCACTGGCTGCTGCCACTCTATGCAACCCGCCTGAGGAGAGACACTTCAATAATGTGTTAGAGTCAACCTCCTCTAAGAAAAAAATGGAAAATTGGAAAATGCTAGTTCCCTGGCTTTACATAAAAAGGCAACTCAAGACTTTGCTGGCTTAGAGCCCTCTGACCTCACTGGCTGCATGCTAGTTCCAGATAAGGGACTCCGATATTACTGAGGCCAATTACAGCCTGGCCAGTTATAGTTTCAAAAGGTGGTCACCAGTGCCTGTATAAAGTCATCTAGCGCCCAGGGCAAAGATGCCAAATGAGCATTATGTGTCAGCAAAAATCCCCTTCCCTAATCCTTAACCCCCCCCCCCCCCCCCCCGCCCCCCCCCCCAAAGATTGAGCACTGATCTGCACTCTTATCCCCAAACATAAATCCCCTCTGCAAGCCAAAATTCTCCCCAAACAACCAAAAAACCTATTCCCCATCTCCCCTCCTAGCACAACCCCCCCCCCCCCAAATCTCCCTTCATAGCACAAATCCCCCCTCCCAGCACAAATCATCCCTACTAGCACAAGTCCCCCTCCCCCCAAATCTTCCTTCATAGCACAAATCCCCCTTCCTAGCACAAATCCCCCCAATCATCCTTACTAGCACAATTCCTCCCCCCCCCCAAATCCCCCTTCATAGCACAAATCCTCCCTCCCAGCAAAAATCCCCCCAATCATCCCTACTAGCACAAGTCACCCCCCCCCCCAAATCTCCCTTCATATCACAAATCCTCCCTCCCAGCACAAATCATCCCTACTAGCACAAGTCCCCCTCCCCCCAAATCTCCCTTCATAGCACAAATCCTCCCTCCCAGCACAAATCATCCCTACTAGCACAAGTCCCCCTCCCCCCAAATCTCCCTTCATAGCACAAATCCCCCCTCCCAGCACAAATCATCCCTACTAGCACAAGTCCCCCTCCCCCCAAATCTCCCTTCATAGCACAAATCCCCCCTCCCAGCACAAATCATCCCTACTAGCACAAGTCCCCCTCCCCCCAAATCTCCCTTCATAGCACAAATCCCCCCTCCCAGCACAAATCATCCCTACTAGCACAAGTCCCCCTCCCCCCAAATCTCCCTTCATAGCACAAATCCCCCCTCCCAGCACAAATCATCCCTACTAGCACAAGTCCCCCTCCCCCCAAATCTCCCCTCCTAGCACAACCCCCCCCAAATCTCCCTTTATATCACAAATCACCCTTCATATCACAAATACCCCCTCTTAGCACAAATCCCCCAATCATCCCTACTAGCACAAGTCCCCCCCCCCCAAATCTCCCTTCATAACACAAATCCCCCCTCCTAGCACAAATCCCCCAATCATCCCTACTAGCACAAGTCCCCCCCCAAATCTCCCTTCATAGAACAAATCCCCCCTCCTAGCACAAATCCCCCAATCATCCCTACTAGCACAAATCCCTCCCCCCCAAATCCCCCTACATAGCGCAAATCCCCCCTCCCAGCACAAACAAATCCCCCAATCATCCCTACTAGTACAAGTCCTTCCCCCCTCCAAATCTCCCTTCATAGAACAAATCCCCCCTCCTAGCACAAATCCCCCCAATCATCCCTACTAGCACAAGTCCTTCCCCCCTGAAATCTCCCTTCATAGAACAAATCCCCCCTCCTAGCACAAATCCCCCTAATCATCCCTACTAGCACAAGTCCCCCCCAAATCTCCCTTCATATCACAAATCCCCCCAATCATCCCTACTAGCACAAATCCCCCCCCCAAATCTCCCTTAATAACACAAATCCCCCTCCCAGCACAAATCCCCCCAATCATCCCTACTAGCACAAGTCCTTCCTCCCCAAATCTCTTCATATCACAAATCCCCCCTTCTAGCACAAATCCCCCCAATCATCCCTACTAGCACAAGTCCCCCCCCCCCCCAAATCTCCCTTCATAGCACAAATCTCCCCTCCCAGCACAAATCCCCCCAATCATCCCTACTAGCACAAGTGCTTCCTCCTCAAATCCCCCCTCCCAGCACAAATCCCCCAATCATCCCTACTAGCACAAGTCCCCTCCCCCCCCCAAATCTCCCTTCATAGCACAAATCCCCCCTCCCAGCACAAATCCCCCAATCATCCCTACTAGCACAAGTCCCCCCCCCCAAAATTTCCCTTCATAGCACAAATCCCCCCTCCCAGCACAAATCCCCCAAATCATCCCTACTAGCACAAGTCCTTCCTCCCCAAATCTCCCTTCATATCACAAATCCCCCCTCCTAGCACAAATCCCCCCAATCATCCCTACTAGCACAAGTCCTTCCCCCCCAAATCTCCCTTCATATCACATATCCCCCCTCCTAGCACAAATCCCCCCAATCATCCCTACTAGCACAAGTCCCCCCCCCAAATCTCCCTTCATATCACAAATCCCCCCTCCCAGCACAACTTCCCCCAATCATCCCTACTAGCAAACCCCCCCTCCCCAATCTCCCTTCATAGCACAAATCCCCCCAATCATCCCTGTGATAGACACCGGACACCCTGTTGAGTATCTCCGACAAGAAGCTGCTTCCCAAGTTCTGGAACACGAGACCCGCAACTCGTATGGCTATAGTCACCCCAATAACCAGGCAATACCAGTTTTGGAGTAAACCAGAATAATAACTGTTTATTTGAACAAAGGCACACAGAGCTGTACACTCCGGGGACAATCCCCCCTTCTTTGCATAATGACACAGGGCGGGGCAAACTTTATCTCCACCAGTAACATGACACACAGGTGTATTCAACTGTCCAATAGTAGACCGTCTTTGGGAGGGTCTGCTGGAGAAATCCCCCCTCCCCTCTTACAGCTAATCCACATAGACATATACAGCCCATAATAGGTTGCTCCTAAGGCAGACACACACAATAGAACAATGGGATACATCAAACGATCTAGTAAAAGTGTACAACAGTCCCAAGTGAAAGAGCCCCTTTAGTCATTCAGCACACACCACACATATAGAACCCAGGATAACAGGGGTAACACGAAATGCTGAGTCCGGTGTGGTTGTACGGTGAGTCTGGTTAGTGCAGACAGGACTGGGGTTCTCGGTCACCCTGTGCCCCTAATAGACACAGGGTGACTTACACATAGGAGGGGCCGGGGAAGCTGGACAAGGAATTTCCCGACCTCTCTAAGGTAAGCTGGGTTCCACAAGCCCCCTGCCCAAAGTGACTCTCGTCACAATCCCTACTAGCACAGACCCCCCCAAAATCTCCCTTCATAACACAAATCCCCCATCCTAGGACTAATCCCCCCTCCCAGCACAAATCCCCCCTATCATCCCTACTAGCAACCTACCCCCCCAATCTCCCCTCCCAGCACAAATCCCCCCAATCATCCCACCTAGCAAAAATCCCCCCAAATCTCCCTTCATAGCACAAATCCCCTATCCTATTACAAATCTCTCCTCCCAGCACATATCCCCCCAATCATCCCTACTAGCAAACCACCCCCACTTCCAATCTCCCTTCATAGCACAAATCCCCCATCATAGTACAAATCCCCCCAATCATCCCTGCTAGCAAAAATCCCCCCAAATCTCCTTTCATAACACAAATCCCCCATCCTAATACAAATCCCCCCCAAGCACAAATCCCCCCAATCATCCCTACTAGCAACAATCTCCCCCCCCCAAATCTCCATTCATAGCACAATTTCCCTATCCTAGTACAAATCCCCCCTCCTAAATCACCCCTCCTAGCCTCCTAAAATAATTTGTACGCCACTGCCGTCTCCAAATTTCCTCTTCCCAGTACAAATCCTCCCCCCATCCCCTCCTAGCACAAATCACAGCCCACCCCCCCCCATCCTGAATTTTTTTTTTTAGCCTCCTAAAATAAATTGTACGCCACTGTCACCTCCAAATTTCCTCTTTCCACTACAATTCCTCACCCCCCCCCAATCCCCCTCCTAGCACAAATTATTTCAACCTCAGCACAAATGTTTGTTACTCTGAAGCTGCTGTCACTAGTCCTGCCAGCTTGTAGGTAGGTACTCTCTCTCTAGCGCCCCCCCACCTCACATGATACCACTGTACCCAGGGCAGCTTCCTCTCCTGCCCACCTCTTGTCCCGGCCCTGGTGGTCATCAATGGCGGCTTCACTTAGAAGAGGTTTTCCTTTAAAGACTAACTCCACCTTTGTTACATGTTACACCCATATTTAGAGTGTGACATGTAACATAGGGCAAATGGGACTCCACCCACCCCCAAACTGCCCCCCCCCCCCAAATAACAGCATGTGGGGGTTCTTCTCAACCACAGCCGCTGTCACTTTTAGGCTCCATCCCCACAGCCGTGTCATTCCTTCACAGAGATTTGTCCCATCTGCCATTGCACTTCTCGGTGGAACACAACGAGTTTGGCATTCACCGCACTTGTAGTCCATTTGCACTTCATCCAGCTCTCCAACTGAAAGTCCTGAACCTAGGGTGACCACGTGTCCCAGATTGCCCGGGACAGTCCCGCATTTTGCAGGTCTGTCCCGGGCACCTTCATTCCAGGACAATACAGTGTCCTTGAATGAAACTGACACAGCCACCCCCCAGGCCAATCTGATGCCCCCAAAAAAAGGGCCCCCACATCACCTCTTTACTCACTGACAGTACTTGTCCTGGCCTGGAATGTCTGGAGGAGCACAATCCCCGCCCCCTGCTTGTGATTGGAGAAATCATAAATCCCGCCTCCTGTGTCCAATCACTGTGCTGTGATTCGTTACAGCACAGGCTGATTTTTGGGAAGTGAGGGTGTCCCTGAATGGGAGTTTGGAAATGTGGTCACCCTACCTGAACCTCTATGTCCACTTGCGGACCGCCCGCCATCGGTAGCGGCGGAGCCGGTCGCGTCCTCTCCCCTGTGAGGCTGGATGCAGAGTGAGGGGAAAATGCCCCCCACTTGGTTCCACACCATTGGATAACGAAAGCAACGTCAAACGTCACTTTCACCCAATGGTCTTAAAGGGGATTTTTTTTTTTTTTTTTGCAAAAAAAAAAAATATTTTTTTTTATTGCATTTTAGTGTAAATATGAGATGTGAAGTCTTTTTGACCCTCAGATCTCATATTTAAGAGGACCAGTCATGCTTTTTTTCTATTAGAAGGGAATAAGAATAAAAGTGACCGAAACATTTTTTTTTTTTAAAGGACAGCGTAAAAATTAAAAGTCAAATAAATAAGGAAAAAAATTAAAAATGTAAAGCGCCCCTGTCCCGCCGAGCTCGCATGCAGAAGCGACCGCATACGTAAGTCGCGCCCGCATATGAAAACGGTGTTCAAACCACACATGTGAGGTATCGCCACGATCGGTAGAGCGAGAGCAATAATTCTAGCACTAGACCTCCTCTGTAACACAAAACTGGCAACTTGTAGACATTTTTACACGTCGCCTATGGAGATTTTTAAGGGTAAAAGTTTGTTGCCATTTCCCGAGCGGGCGCAATTTTGAAGCGTGACATGTTGGGTATCAATTTACTCGGTGTAACATTATCTTTCACAATATAAAAAATAAATTGGGCTAACTTGACTGTTGTCCTATTTTTTAATTCAAAATGTGTATTTTTTCCCAAAAAATTGCGCTTGTAAGACCGCTGCGCAAATACGGTGTGACAGAAAGTATTGCAACGATCGCCATTTTATTCTCTAGGGTGTCTGAAAAAAAATATATATATATAATGTTTGGGGGTTCTAAGTAATTTTCTAGCAGAAAAAAAGGATTTTAACTTGTAAACACAGAGTCCGAAAAATAGGCCCGGTCCTTAACTAGGTATGGACATAGATCTAGAGGAAGCGTCTACAGAAGCCCGGCAATGTACCCAGGGCTGGGACAAGGGGTGGGCAGGAGGGGTGGCTGCCCTGGGCACTGTGGTATCATGTGAGGTGTGGGGGGGGCGCTCCAAGGAGATTGAGGGGGAGAGTAATGTGTGTTATAAGGGGGAATTTGGTGGGGGGGCAACAGGGGTTAAGTATTGTTGTAGAAGGGGGAAGTTAGGGAGTAAGTGTGCTAAGAATGGTGATTTAGGGGGATTTGTGTTGGGAGGAGGGATGATTTGTGCTAAGAGGGGGGATTTGGAGTGGGGGAGGGAGGATGGGAAATTTTAGGTGTAGAGGATTTGTACTAGGAGTGTGATTTTTTTTTTTGGGGGGGGGCAAGATCTGCACTGGGAGGAGGGGGATTCATGCTTAGGGGGTAGGCATGCAGATTAGTGCTCCTCTAATTTTGTTTTTTTGGGGGGGATCTTTGCTGACACATAATACTCATACATCATGGGGGGGGGGCAGTTTGGCATGTTCGCTCCTTAGCGCTAGATTTTACCCATGATCCATTGACCACAGTTGCAATACTTTGCTGGCTCAGATGCAAAGAAAATTAAAAAATCTAATTATTTTCCTCCAAATATATCTGAATTTAGTATTTTTCTGTAAATAGTGGACTTGGCCTTTAAGTACACATCTGCTCAGTGCATGAGATTTATACAGGAGCAATGTGCTGTTACTCAGTGCTCTTATGCATTTATGCATTGAAAAAAGACACAAGTCCAATAGAAAAAAAAAAAAAAATCTCCATTAGATCTATTCAGCTTTGGGATGGACATAAATGAAGGGAAGAAACCTGGAGATGGTGTTATTAGTGTTCTATAACAATATGTATATCATCACCTGCAGTTCTCACGCATGGACACCAGAGGGCGAGCGAGTCCTCACTAGAAACCTGATAGAGAAAAAGCGTGCAGTTTAAAAACTTCACCGCTAGATGGCAGCGCAGAATAACAACATTGACGTATGAAACGCAAACCAGCAGGTGGAACGCACAACCCGGAAGTGTGGTGGAATACAAGCGGAAGTTTCACATGGAAGCGGAAGTGGGTAGAGCTAATCCTGGAGTTGGGGGACTGGAGAGTAAATAGCATCTAACTGACTGTGAGGAAGTGGGAGTGTGCTCTGTATGGCTTGTGTTTTATATATTGCACAGCCTGGGAGTATTTAATATCATTGCAATGTGGTTTAGGATGTATGGGACACAAATGTGATATAAACCTGAACACCACAGAGATCCATTCATTTATTCTTATTTTTTTCCAGGTTGTCAACCTTATATAAAGGTGTGAGCCGCACCCGTAGGCAACAAGAGGGGCTGAGCGTTCCGCAGAGGATGGAGGAGGACCGGGGTCACATGACTGAGACCATCTTAGACCTCACCCTGGAGATCATCTACCTGCTGACCGGAGAGGTGAGTTCTGGGAGGTCACATGACTAGGGTTGCCACCTCATCCCTTTAAACCTGAACACATAATAATTACACAGGTTCTGTGGCTGATTAAGGTGATAATTAAACTCACTTAGCACCTTATCTGCATTAAATCGGCCTCAGAACCTGTGTAATTAATATGTGTTCGGGTTTAAAGGGATGAGGTGGCAACCCTACACATGACATCACTCTTATCTCTATTAATAAAAACACAGACCGACCAGAGGTGAGGAGGATTCTGGGAGGTCACATGACATCACTCTTATCTCTATTAATAAAAACACAACCTGACCAGAGAGGTGAGGAGGATTCTGGGAGGTCACATGACATCACTCTTATAATAAAACAGAGCTGACCGGAGAGGTGAGGAGGATTCTGGGAGATCACAATGACATCTGTCACTCATTTCCTGGGTTTTCTCTTGTTTAGAAATATGCAGCAGTGAAGATGGCATCTATTGAGGATCTCTTACAAGGAATGTATCCAATGATAACCAAAGGATGGAGCAGGACCCAGAGTCCCAGCAAAGGACATCCACCTCCCTCCTTGACAACTGAGAGATACAACAACAAGAAGATCCTAGAAGTCACCCAGAAGATGATTGAGCTGCTGACAGGAGAGGTGAGCGGTGCCGGGAATTCTGGGACATTATCCAGTAACAGACAAGGGATGTGTCTGGATGGTGACTGTATCATTGTGTGTGTCAGGTTCCTATAAGGTGTCTTCTGTATTTTTTTTTAGGGGGATTTAAGAGAATCCATGTGTCACCAGCAGGATATCATGATGGAGAACCTCCAGGCAGGTACGATACCGTTTAATTATTTATCATATCTATTCAGGTAGGGATATATAATATCCAATATATAAGATGATTTGAAAAATACAGAGGAGGTTACACAGGGTTCCTCCAGAGGTTGTTGGGTGTTCCTTGAGGAACGAGTGACTACGGCCTCTCAGATAAGTTCCCACTGACAAGGATCTTTTTAGCTATCTGTGTTCTGTTTTAAACGCTGCTCTGTGCACTGACATACCTCCTGGGCCGATATGTATTCTTCAACATATTTTGCACAAAAGTTATAGTGTCTATAGACTATGGTGTGTATGTATACTGGGATTTTTTTATTCTAGTAATGGCGACACTAGGTGACACTTTGCGGCAGCCAGTGACACTAATACAGTGATCAGTGCTAAAAATATGCACTGTCACTGTGCTAATGACACTGGCTGGGAAGGGGTTAAACATGTAGGGGGTTCAAAGGATTAAATGTGTGCCTAGCCAGTGTTTGTGTTTACTATGTGTTTTACTTAGTGAGGTGATGGATTTTATTCCCTACTTTGCAGGGACATAAACTTCATCCCTTCCCCCATTTGTCAGAACAGAGCTCTGCCTTGTTCACATAGGCAGAGCTCCATTCTGTGTCTCTCCTCGCTGATCAGTGGGTCCTGGCGGACATCTATTGACCGACACCCACTGATCAACTTGTGCTGTCAATTCACAGCACAGCAGCGGCGCAGGGGGTCGCACGTGCGCCCCCTACTCGGAAGTGCCGGATCACGTACTAGGTACATGATCCGGCACAGGAGAGCCGCTCTGCCGCCGTATAACTAAGTTATTCCAATACAATTTTACTTCAGCTAAATGCAGCAGGGAGGATGTGTTTTTTTTTTTTTTTTTTCCAGTCTTTAGAAGTGTAAGAAAACAATGACTATGCAAAGTCTTGTCTCTGCGGAGTACTAACACTGACTGATGGAACTTGGAAGGAGGGGAGGACAGAGGGAGATACCAAATCACATAAGTAATAAGGTGTAGTGACCCAAAACCGCCACTAGATGTTGGCATAGATCTAACAATAGTAGTCGGATATGGTTCCATTTAACAGCTGAGAAGCTGCATTAACCACTTCAGCCCCGGAAGATTTTACCTCCTTCCCGACCAGAGCACTTTTTACAATTTGGCACTGCGTCGCTTTAACTGACGATTGCGCAGTCGTTCAGATGCCCGCCCAGGACCACCAGGGATGGCCATCGCACTGGACCACCAGGTATGCCACCCTAGACCACCAGGGAAATGCCAATCAGTGCCCAGGTAGCTGCCAATCAGTGCCCATCCCCAATGCCTGCCAGTGCCATCAGTGATGCCTATTAGTGCCACGTATCAGTGCCCAGCAGTGCCGCCTATCAGTGCCACTCATAAGTACCCATCAGTGTCACCTATCAGTGCCCACCAGTGCCACCCATGAATGCCCATCAGTGCTGCATATCAGTGCCACCCATCAGTGCCGCCTACCAGTGCCCATCAGTGAAGGAGAAAACATACTTATACTTATTTACGAAATTTTATAACAGAAACAAATTAAAAACTTATTTTTTTCAAAATGTTTGGTATTTTTTTTATTTGTTTAGCAAAAAATAAAAACCGCAGAGGTGATCAAATACCACCAAAAGAAATCTCTATTTGTGGGAACAAAATTATAAAAATTCTGTTTGGGTACAGTGTAGCATGACCGCACAATTTGTCATTTAAACAGCGACAGCGCTGAAAGCTGAAAATTGGCTTGGGGAGGAAGGGGGTGTAAGTGCCTGGTATTGAAGTGGTTAAATACACTTCTCCATTACTTCCTGGACAGACTTTAGGTCATGACACAGCTGAGGGTAGATGATGCAGGGTGTGTGCTAATGAGATCAGCTGGTCAACTCCTTGTCAAGCATGCTAGCTATCTCTTGTGCTGCATGCAATTTGGGGCCCTGGTTACTGTAGGAACAGGAGCTGTGCCTGCTAATACTCCTTCCTCTGTTTGTCCCTTTTCCCAGCAGCATGGTCACACAGCGATGGAGGGATGGGGGAGGCACTGTCAACTATGCTAGCTCTAGTGCTGTATGTACTTTGTGCCCTGGGGTACAGTAGCAGCATGGTCAAACAGCGATAGAGGGATTGGGAGCTGTCAACCATGCTAGCTCAGCGTCCACACTACATCAAAATGAGACGAATTGCACTTTGTCCCCGAGGGACAGGAGGAACTGAATATTTGTTTGGGGAGACGACTTCTTTATATTACTGAAATAGTTGTAGACTTCCTATGAAAGGGCACATTGATGAGACCAGCTACATCATAAATAATACGTGACAATGTGAACAATGTAAATAAATCTGTAACCTAATTTATTTTATTTTTTTCCAGCAGACTCATCCGAAAGAACCGAATCGTCACAGACTACCGAGGAGGATATAAAGAAGGACACAGACTCTAATGAAGAAGAGGCTCTCTTGGATGGAGGAATTAGTATAGAGATGGACAACGTCAAGGAAGAATCTTACTCCAAGGAACACCTTTCGGATGGAGACTGTTGGACCCATAGAAATCTACAACCGCCAGCTAAGATAAGGGAGGTCTCACCACAAAATAGAAGCATCTTCGACTCCGAGAGACACATTTGTATCAAAGAGGAGTCTGGCAGTGAAGATCTTGGGTTGGACTATATAGCCTGTCGTATTAAAGAGGAATTGTTTTCAGAAGACGAAGGGCACCCTTCAGAGAGAATTAGGCACACGTACTCAACACTGTGGACTCAACGCCAAGAAGAAGGTGGAGATCCACCCAGGGACGGACATGAAAGAAATGCTCAACCAGCCACTTTATCCCAGCCATCGTCACCTGGCGCCGAGTCCAAGACCTTCAGATGTGCCGAGTGCCAGAAAAGCTTTTCCAAGAGCACGAACCTGACCGTCCACCAGCGGATCCACTCCGGAGAGAAGCCGTACGTGTGCTCTGAGTGCGGGAAGTCCTTCAATCAGAAGTCGGTGCTGATCAGCCACAAGCAGACCCACACCGGCTTACGGCCTTACCCTTGTTCCGAGTGCGGGAAGAGTTTCACCAAGAGGACCAACCTGACCGTCCACCAGAGGATCCACTCGGGAGAAAAGCCGTACCTGTGCTCGGAGTGCGGGAAGTCCTTCACCCAGAAGTCAGGGTTGATCTGCCACCAGCGGACTCACACCGGGGAGCGGCCTTATTCTTGTCCCGACTGCGAGAAGTGCTTTACCAGCAGCTCCCACCTCCGTTTGCACCAGAGAGGACACCCCTCACACACCAGCCGAGAGACGCAGTGCTGATTTTTTATTTATTTTTGGTTCCCGTCAAAACTTTTATATTGTATTTTTAAGATAAAAGAACAAAAGTTCTAAAAACATTCCTACCTCCTCCCGCTTTGTTGGCTGTAAGGAAGTCCTTACCCACGGATGATGCGCGTGCGGGGGGGGGGGGGCTACGTGACGTCAGGACAGCCACCTACCTGTTTTTTATGCATACTACATGTCCTGTATCCGAGCACTGGGAATCAGTGCCGCTCTTAGGGTGACTGGGGGTTATCGAATGAATGCGGAGATCGACTGGAGGAACATACAGGAAGTCAGTCCTCTCAACTTTACTATTACCCCTAACAAGGGACTGCATGAATGACCTTTCTGATAACTCAGAGGTCCATTCACTAAGGTGAGCGGCCTGTACCTCTGGTGGTAAGAACACAAAATTGGATGCACAGTGATCATTATCATTTTCAAGCACCCTGCTCACTATCAAGGAGTCTTCTCTCTTCCTGCTGGTGTGTCAGCTGTTGACCCTTTCTATACTTCAGAACTCCACACTCTGGGACTCTTTTTTTATGTGTGTTAGTAGTTATACTTAAGCGCTGCACTGCTTTTTATTTAGGAGTGCCAAGGTTGCCTACCCCTGCCCTACAGCCTCCTCGCCCCCTGATACCTGCTGCACCTACCTCCATGGGTGATTAGCTGTCACTGCCTGCACAGCTGGGGCAGTGGTCTGGAGCAGCTCTTTTTCTCTTTGGTCGTGTGCTAGCATGTGACCAACCAATCGGAATCGCCTATGAAAAGAAGGGGAAGAAGAGTGTGGCTTTCAAATCCCCAGACCGCTGCTCCAGCTACGTGGGCAGTGACCACTAATCACCCATGGAGGTAGGTTCAGCGGAGATCGGGGTTGGGGAGGCTGTAGGGTGTTCACCTTTAAATTTTTGGTGAAAAGGTGAATTTAAATGCTCATGGTTACCGGTAGGGGAGAGCATGTGACCTCTTCCCAGGATGCAATGCTTGGGCCTAAATAACGGTATCCAGGCTGAATTCTGTCCCTTGTGGGGGGGAAGGATGTTGTTAACCCTGTGCAAGCTACAACAAAGACCACCCTGGACCATAGACAGGTATTTAAAAAGGCTTTATATATCAAAGCCTCTAAACAAACCTGCAGGGAGAAGGGGGGGGGGGGGGGGGTAGTGCAGGGATGGTATTGGTAGGTTGGGTTTGTTATACTCCTTTCCTCGCCTATTCAGGGGCTGGAGTATCTTCAAAAATCAGCTGGAGCACCCCATTCCCCCGATGACGAGGCATACAAGGTCATCTCATGTCAGAGGATGGGTAGCTTAAAGGACACCAGCAAAGATGACCCCATCAAGAGGATGGGGAGCTTAGCGGACACCAGCCAGGGTGACCCCCATCAAGAGGATGGAGAGCTTAGAGGAAACAGCCAAGGTGACCCCCATCAAGATGATAGACAGCTTAGAGGACACCAACCAAGGTGACTCCATGGAGAGCTTAGAGGACACCAGCCAAGGTGACCCCATCAAGAAGATGGAGAGCTTAGAGGATACCAGCCAAGGTGACCCCATCAAGAGGATGGAGAGCTTAAAGGACACCAACCAAGGTGACTCCATGAAGAGGTTAGAGGACACAAGCCAAGGTGACCCCATTAAGAGGATGGAGAGCTTAGAGGATGCCAACCAAGGTGACCCCCACCAAGAGAAGGGAGAGCTTAGAGGACACCAGCCAAGGTGACCCCATCAAGAGGATAGACAGCTCAGAGGACACCATCAAGAGGATAGACAGCTTTGAGGACACAATCCAAGGTGACCCCATCAAGAAGATGGAGAGCTTAGAGGACACCAAGAGGATAGACAGCTTAGAGGACACAATCCAAGGTGACCCCATCAAGAAGATGGAGAGCTTAGAGGACACCAGCCAAGGTGACCCCATCAAGAGGATAGACAGCTTAGATGGCACCATCCAAGGTGACTCCATCAAGAAGATGGAGAGCTTAGAGGACACCAGGCAAGGCGACCCCATCAAGAGGATGGAGAGCTTAGAGGACACCAGGCAAGGTGACCCCATCAAGACAAGGGAGAGCTTGGAGGACACCAACCAAGGTGACCCCATGGTGAGGTTAGAGGACACCAGCCAAGGTGACCCCATGAAGAGGATGGAGAGCTTGGAAGACACCAACCAAGGTTATTCCATAAGGAGGATGGAGAGCTTAGCGAACACCAGCCAAGGTGACCCCATGAAGATGATGGAGAGGTTAGAGGGTGCCAGCCAAGGTGACCCCATGAAGAATTTTGTCAAGGACAATCCACCAGGTGCCTTGTACTCCTGCGAAAGCTTCATTAACTAGACTTTCCATCCATAAAATGTGGGAAGAATAGGCAGTCAATCATTAGATGTGGTGGCTGCATTTGTTTTCTTTTTATAGTCTTTTTTTCCCCCCTCTCTGTTTTCACCTGGTGATCTGGCCAGTAACACAGCCCCTGTATTAGAGCGCCCCTGCTCTGGATGAAGAAGCACAGCAGGCAGCAGAATTGTCAGTCTGGGGTGGGGGGTGTTAGATATAGTAGCAGATTTAGATACTCTAACAAACTGAAACCAAACTCCAACTTGCACTGCAATTATAGCAGTTTTTTTTTTCCTTTTGGGATAAAGGTTTAACATACATAAATACAAGCTGATCCTTGTAAGCACCCCTGCTACATTTACAGTGGAACCTGTTTCCGTTGAGAAAAAACAACAGCATTGCTGGCAGGATCATCAGATGAAAATAGAGGAAAGAAAACCTAAGTAAAGAAAACTAATGCAGCCAAAAAGAAAGCTAAGGAGGGTTCGCTATCTCATGTTACACATGGATCAGTCTTATGGTGCTCTTTTGTTCCAGCAGATTCCTTGTAAAGGACTTGTAGCAATAATCAGCTATATTTAGTATAGGCCTAATAAAGCTGATGTTTATTCTGCTTATATATTGCATTTATTGGTTCCTTTTTTCTCACCCTAACCACACGCTGATGACATTTTATAATAAAACCAGTTCCATTTTCATTACATACCTTATTTTAGACCCGGTGATGTCAGTACTGGGTCTCTGTGCTTCTCTATGCAATGCAGGCAGATCATGGCTAGGAAGGCTGATGGGAGGGACTAGGGAGGCTGGTGGGAGGGGCCGGGGAGTCTGGTGGGAGGGAACGGCACAGTGATGTACATAGCTTCCTGAAAACATCACAGCCCCCTGCTTCAGTACTCCTCTCAAGAGCCCTCTGTCCTGATGCAAGCAGTGGGGTGGCTCTTGGGAGGAACCATGCAAACATCAAAATGCACTAACCACTTCCCGCCCGCGCTACAGCTGAATGACGGCTACAATTGCCGGGGCGGCGTCAATAGAGGTTCTCCCGTGCATGAGCTGCCTGCGCGCACGCGCTCTGTGATTACCCAGTCAATGAGACTTGGCTGATCACAGTAAGGGGCTGAACCCGGCCCCTTACCACATGATCAGCTGTCAGCCAATGACAGCTGATCACATGATGTAAACAAAAGATCGGTAATCGCCTTTTTTTCTCCTCACGCCGACAACGTGAGGAGAAGAAAAAAGCCGATCAACTTCTGTCAAAGGGACATCGGTCCCGAACAGTGAGAGCCACCGCCACATCTGTGCCCACCAGTGCTGCCAATCAGTGCCTCATCATCGGTGCCACTTATCAATGCCCTTCAAAGCCACCTATCCGTGTCAATCAGTACAGCCTATTAGTGTCCATTAGTGCAGCCTTATCAGTGTCCATCAGTGCAGCCTATCAGTGTCCATCAGTGCAGCCCATCAGTGCCACCTATCAGTGTCCATTAGTGCAGCCTTATCAGTGTCCATCAGTGCAGCCTATCAGTGCCACCTATCAGTTCCGGCTTATCAGTGCAGCCTATCAGTGGCGCCTCATCAGTGTCCATCAGAGCAGCCTATCAGTGTCGCCTTATCAGAGCCACCTATCCATGCCGCATTATCAGTGCCACCTATTAGTGTCGCCTCATCAGTGCCACCTATCAGTGTCCATCATTGCCACCTATCAGTGTCCATCAGTGCAGCCTATCAGTGCCCATCATTGCCACCTATCAGTGTCCATCAGTGCAGCCCATCAGTGCAGCCTATCAGTGTCCATCAGTTCCGGCTTATCAGTGCAGCCTATCAGTGGCGCCTTTTCTGTGCCACCTATCAGTGTCCATCAGTGCAGCCTATCAGTGGCGCCTCATCAGTGTCCATCAGAGCAGCCTATCAGTGTCGCCTTATCAGAGCCACCTATCCGTGCCGCATTATCAGTGCCACCTATTAGTGTCGCCTCATCAGTGCCACCTATCAGTGTCCATCATTGCCACCTATCAGTGTCCATCAGTGCAGCCTATCAGTGCCCATCATTGCCACCTATCAGCGTCTATCAGTGCGCATCATTGCCACCTATCAGTGCCCATCATTGCCACCTATCAGCGTCCATCAGTGCAGCCTATCAGTGCCCATCATTGCCACCTATCAGTGCCCATCATTGCCACCTATCAGTGTCCATCAGTGCCGCCTATCAGTGCCCATCATTGCCACCTATCAGTGCCCATCATTGCCACCTATCAGTGTCCATCAGTGCAGCCTATCAGTGTTCATCAATGAAGGAGAAAAAGTACCTGTTTGCAAAATTTTAGGACAAACTATAGAACTTTTTTTTTTATTTATTTTTTAAATAGAATACCCAGAGGTGATTAAATACCCCCAAAAGAAAGCTCTATTTGTGTGAAAAAATGATAAAAATGTCATCTGGGTACAGTGTTACATGATGGCGCAATTGTCATTCAAAGTGCGACAGCGCTGAAAATTGGCCTGGGCAGGAAGTGGGTATTAGTGCCCAGTAAGCAAGTGGTTAAAGTATAACTAAATGTAATTTTTTTTTTTTTTTGTTTTCCTTTTTTGATAGAGTGGACCCCTTGTCAGGTTTTTATTGCTGTCTATGCCCCTTTTAGAGAGGTCCACCCTCTCTATTTGTCCTGTTTGCCATTATTGCCATTATTATCAGAAGTGAAAGTAAACGAAAGTTGGGTGGTCTCCAGAACAGGAATAGAGTGGAAATCTTCCAATGAGGACACTAGTTCTGGTGACCTGGGCAATGGATTCCCTTTAATTTGTAGGAATTTCTTCTCACTTCCTGTTTCGCTATGATGGGACAGGAAGTGAAGGGAAATCTTCCCAGACGGCAAAAAAAATCTGACAGGGGTTATAACCCTCCCTTACTCTATCCAACATGAAAAAAAAAAAAAAGAAAATTGTTTCTTACTTACCGTAATTTTCATTTCCTGGTGACTATCCATGGCCGCATTCCTGTGATTAGCTCCGCCTTGGACTCCTCCCTTAGGACCAGTGAATATTATAAAAAAAAAGAGAGAGGTCTATCTACCCCCAGCATTCTCCGTGATATAGAATACCGAGAGGGTGGGAATGTATGCTGCCATGGAGGCACCAGGAAAGGAAAATTACGGTAAGTACGGAACAATTTTCTGTTTTCCTGGTGCCTCCATGGCAGCATACATTCCCACCCTCTCGGTATTCTATATCACGGAGAATGCTGGGGGTAGCTAGATGTCTCTTTTTTTTAATAATATTCACTGGTTCTGAGGGAGGAGTCCAAGGCGGAGCTAATCACAGGTATGCTACCATGGATAGGCACCAGGAAAGGAAAATTACGGTAAGTACGGAACATTTTTCTGTTTTCCTGGTGCCTCCATGGCAGCATACCTGTGATAAATAACTAGCTGACACGGGTGGGATCATGCTTATTAAAGAAAAGGTAAGAGCTGAAGCAACAGTCTTTCTTCCAAAGTCTACTAAAGTAAGGGCCCCTGGGTCCACCCTGTAGTGCCTCATAAACGTGTGTTAGGAGGACCAGGTTCAAGAGAGACATTAGCCTTGGCTGCCCATGATGTGGACACTGATCTGGTAGAGTGAGCCTTTACCGCCGAAGGAGGATCCAAACCATTGACTTTCTTTCTTCCATTTCCACCTCCTACAGTAGAGGTTCCAAAGCCTGGACTGCTCTTACAGCAAAGAACCCTCTCCTATGCTACAAGCTCAGAACATATACCATAGACAGCACACAATCAGTCAGCTTTCTGATTTCCATTCCCACCTCCTACAGTAGAGATTCCAAAGCCTGAACTGCTTTTACAGTGAAGAACCCTGTCCTATGCTACAAGCTCGGTACGTATACCATAGACAGCACACAGGCAACTTCCTGTCTTCCATCCCCACCTCCTACAGTAGAGATTCCAAAGCCTGATTTGCTCTTACAGCGAAAGAACCCGGTCCTATGGTACAAGCTCGGGACATATACCATAGACAGCACACAGGCAGTCAGCTTTCTGATTTCCATTCCCACCTCCTACAGTAGAGATTCCAAAGCCTTAACTGCTTTTACAGTGAAGAACCCTGTCCTATGCTACACGCTCGGGACGTACACCATAGACAGCACACAGGCAGCTTCCTGTCTTCCATCCCCACCTCCTACAGTAGAGATTCCAAAGCCTGAATTGCTCTTACAGCGAAGAACCCGGTCCTATGGTACAAGCTCGGGACATATACCATAGACAGCACACAGGCAGTCAGCTTTCTGATTTCCATTCCCACCTCCTACAGTAGAGATTCCAAAGCCTGAACTGCTTTTACAGTGAAGAACCTTGTCCTATGCTACAAGCTCGGGAAGTACACCATAGAAACCACACAGGCAACTTCCTGTCTTCCATCCCCACCTCGTACAGTAGAGATTCCAAAGCCTGAATTGCTCTTACAGCGAAAGAACCCTGTCTTATGGTACAAGCTCGGGACGTGTACCATAAACAGCACACAGGTGGTCAGCTTCCTGTCTTCCATCCCCACCTCCTACAGTTGAGATTCCAAAGCCCTAACGGCTCTTACAGCAAAGAACCCTGTCCTATGCTACAAGCTTGGGGCGTATACCATGGGCAGCGCACAGGCGGTCAGCTTTTTGTCTGTGTCCCTATTGCAGATTTTTTTTTTTGTGTAGACATCCAGCACTGAGACTGCTGCTGGGCGCCGCCATCTTGGAAATGACAATAACAATCTCTGTACATGGAGAAGATCGAAGAACTCACTCATTGAATAATACTCACTGGACTGACTGAGGTGCCCATATATATACATATATATATATATATATATATTATATACACCAGGAATTGCGTGACGGCGCGACGTAAGAGCACGACATCGCGCATGCGCACTGTAGTGGCATATACGTGAAACACAGTTTAGATAGGGACTCCCCACTATTCACCAAAATAAAAAAATGGGAGAACGCTGGTAAGAAAAAAAAACATGGAGAATACCTGCACTGCCACTCGTGATAGCGCTGGGGCGCGACATTCCGCAAGTAATTAGACACTCCGAAAAGATATGGTTATTAATCATCTGCATTGCCCAGGGACCACCCCTGTTTTGAAGGGTCTGTCCCCAGAAAACAAGCCTCCTTGCCACTGGTCCCAGTCTTCCCCTGTGCTCCTTGCCTGGCAGCTACATTAAAAGGTAAATAGGGAGGGGTGGAGGAGCTGGGCCAGCACAGGCAGTAATTAGACACTCCCAGAAGATATAGATATTAATTATCTTTCTTTTCCAGGGACAACTCCTGTTTTGAAGGATCTGTCCCTAGAAAATAAGTGTCCCCAGTATTCTTCTGAGCTCATCCACTGGCAGTAGTTGCACAGTGGCACGATGTAGGGGGCGCACCATTGCACAATCAGACACTCCCAGAAGATATGGTTATTATTCACCTGCATTTCCCAGGGGCAACTCCTGTTTTGAAGGATTTGCCTCCAGAAAACAAGGCTCCCCACCAATGTCCCCATTGTTCTTCTGTGCTCCTCCACTGGCAGTATTTGCGTGATGGCACGACTTAGGGGGTGCGCCATCGCTCAGGTAATTAGACACTCCCAGAAGATATGGTTATTATTCATCTGCATTGCCCAGGGACCACTCCTGTTCTAGAGTCTGCCTCCAGAAAACAAGGCTCCCCACCAATGTCCCCATTGTTCTTCTGTGCTCCTCCGCTGGCAGTATTTGCGTGATGGCACGACTTAGGGGGTGCGCCATCGCTCAGGTAATTAGACACTCCCAGAAGATATGGTTATTATTCATCTGCATTGCCCAGGGACCACTCCTGTTCTAGAGTCTGCCTCCAGAAAACAAGGCTCCCCACCAATGTCCCCATTGTTCTTCTGTGCTCCTCCGCTGGCAGTATTTGAGTGATGGCGCAACGTAGGGGGTGCGCAACGCTCAACTAATTAGACACTCCCAGAAGATATGGTTATTATTCATCTGCATTGCCCAGGGACAACTCCTGTTCTGAGGGGTCTGCCCCCAAAAAACAAGGTTCCCCACCAATGTCCCCATTGTTCTTCTGTGCTCCTCCACTGGCAGTATTTGCGTGATAGCAAGACGTGGGGGGTGCGCCATCGCTCAGGTAATTAGACACTCCCAGAAGATATGGTTATTATTCATCTGCATTGCCCAGGGACAACTCCTGGTTTGTTGAAGGGTCTGTCCCCAGAAAACAAGCATCCCCACCAATGTCCCCATTGTTCTTCTGTGCTCCTCCGCTGGCAGTATTTGAGTGATGGCGCAATGTAGGGGGGCACACCATCGCACAAGTAATTAGACACTCCAAGAAGATATTGTTATTATTCATCTGCATTGCCCAGGGACAACTCCTGGTTTGAAGGGTCTGTCTCCAGAAAACAAGTGCCCCCAGTATTCTCCTGCCCTCCTCCCCTGCAAGTACTTGCATGATGGCGCGACGTAGGGGGGCGCGACGTAAGGGGGCGCGCCATCGCACAAGTAATTAGACACTCCCAGAAGATATGGTTATTATTCACCTGCATTGACCAAGGACAACTCCTGTTTTGAAGGGTCTGTCCGCAGAAAACAAGCGTCCCCACTGTTGTCCCCATTGTTCTTCTGCCCTCCTCCCCTGGCAGTATTTGTATGACGGCGCAACTTAGGGGGCGCGCAACTTATTAGACACTCCGAGAGGATATGGTTATTATTCATCTTCATTGCTCAGGGACAACTCCTAGCTTGAAGGGTCTATCCCCAGAAAACAAGCGCCCCCGCTGCTGTCCCCAGTATGCTTCTGAGCTCCTCCCCTGGCAGTATTTGCATGAGGGCACGACGTATGAGGGCACGCCATCGCGCAACTTATTAGACACTCCCAGAAGATATGGTTATTATTCATCTGCATTTCCCTGGGACAACTCCTGTTTATAAGGGTCTGCCCCCAGAAAACAAGCGTCCTCGCTGATGCCCCCAGTATTCTTCTGCACCCCTCCCCTGGCAGCTATCTAAAAGGTTATATAGGGAGGTTGGATGAGAAGGCCTGGCTTGCAATCTCTGCTCTAATTCACCTCAAAAGATGTTCTATCTGGTTGAGGTCAGGACTCTGTGCAGGCCAGTCAAGTTCCTCCACCCCAAACTCGCTCATCCATGTCTTTATGGACCTTGCTTTGTGGACTGGTCCAAATCATTTGGTGGAGGGGGGATTATGGTTTGGGGTTGTTTTTCAGGACTTGGCTTTGGCCCCTTAGTTCTAGTGAAGGGAACTCTTAAGGCGTCAGCATACCAAGACATTTTGGACAATTTCATGCTCCCAACTTTGTGGGAACAGTTTGGGGACGGCCCCTTCCTGTTCCAACATGACTGCCCACCAGTGCACAAAGCAAGGTCCATAAAGACTTTAAAAGCCTTTACAGGTTTGGAGTTACACAGGAGGTCTGGTGCTAGAATTATTGCTCTCGCTCTGATGTTTGCGGCTATACCTCTCATGCGTGGGGCGATCGGTGTTTACATATGCGTGCGTGACGGGCATGTGCGTTGGCAGTTGTGCGTGAGCACGGGCGGACGGGGGCACTTTAATATTTTGTTTTGTTTTTACATTTTATTATTTATTTTATTTAAATAAATAAAAATTTACACTGTCTTCTTATATATTTTTTTTATAAACTTTATTGTCATCACAAGGGATGAACAACATCCCTTCCCTCGGCTTCATTGGAGGACAGGGGACAGATCTGGGTTCTAATAGATCCCAAATCTCTCTATAAAGAGGACCTGTCACAGATCTCTCCTCTGGCCTCCAATCAAGTCGATCAGACACAGATCGGTCTGATATGCTGTTTCAAAATTACCATTGGTTATACTTTAAAAGATTGGTTTGGTTATACTTTAAAGAAGTTGAGAAGGGCTGCCCTATGGTCTAGCAGAGTTCCCAGAATTCTCTTAGATCTGGTTTAATAGGCTGCAACATGAATTACAGAAATATTAGGGATACCAGCAGAGATATACAGCTCTGGGAGGACATAACTGAAAGAAAAAGCCTGGTGATTGCACTGTTTCTGCTCTATTGTTATTGTGTGGTATGTCACCTGCAGTTCCAACACTTGCACAATAGAGGGCGCAAAAGTCCCCGCTAGAAACCCAATACAGATAAAGCGTGCAGTTCCTAAAGTCTACCACAAGATGGCAACAGCTACAATGCTCAAAAGAAGTTATTGGTAGAACTGAGAAGCTGGTGGAACGCATACAACAGGAAGTTGGTAAAGCAGGTGGAACGCAAAACAAGGAAGTCCTGTTATCAAGCTGGTACTGCTGAGATAAAAAATCAGGAAGTGGGTGTGGCTAAGAGTTGCAAGGTTTTGGTACATCTAGGTGTAAGTTGTCACTTTCTTTTGGTCCTTTTGTTACTGCCTTTAACCTCATTGCTGTGTAATGTAATGTAATCAAGAATGTCACAGAGAATTTTCTTATTTTCAGTGTTGCTTGGAGTGACACCGATCCCATGAGCATGGAGGAGCGAAGTCCCATGACCGGGAGGATATTACAGCTCACCTTGGAGATCATCCACTTGCTGACCGGAGAGGTGAGGAGGATTCTGGGAGGTCACATGACATCACTCTTATCTCTATTAATAAAACACAGACCTGACCAGAGAGGTGAGGAGGATTCTGGGAGGTCACATGACATCACTCTTATCTCTATTAATAAAACACAGACCTGACTGGAGAGGTGAGGAGGATTCTGGGAGGTCACATGACATCACTCTTATCTCTATTAATAAAACACAGACCTGACTGGAGAGGTGAGGAGGATTCTGGGAGGTCACATGACATCACTCTTATCTCTATTAATAAAACACAGACCTGACTGGAGAGGTGAGGAGGATTCTGGGAGGTCACATGACATCACTCGCATAGTTGCCAACAGTCCCGGATTTCCCGGGACATTCACGGATTTAGGACCCTTGTCGGATTGTTTTTGTCCCGATTTTCTTCTTTCGGGACTTTTTGTTTGTCCCGGGAAATTCGGGAATGTTTTAGGCAAAAAACGTCAGCGGCTACACCAAAATGGCCCCCGCCACTGTGTTGTTTCCTATTGTCCTCTTGTGTTCAGTGCAGAGGAGAGGGGCAGCCAATCGGCTTCTCTCTTTTGGTGGCCCCTCCCCACTATCCACTGAACATGTGGATTGGATGCGATCTTCCTCTACCCGCCGCCGCTGCCGCCGCCGTGGGTCTGCAAAGTTCATGGGTCTCCGAGGTACGATGGGGAAAGGAATGGGCGGGGGGGGCTCTGATGGAGGACACAAGTGTGGAGGGGACTCTGATGGAGGACACAAGTGTGGAGGGGCTCTGATGGGGAACACAAATGTGGGGGGGGACTCTGATGTGGGACACACATGTGGGGGCGCTGATTGGGACATGGGCAGGAAGGGTTTTACTGGGTGTGGGGAGGTGGCTCTGAGGGGACACAAGCGTGTGGCAGGAGTTCTGATGGGGACACAAATGTGTGGCGGGTGGCTGTGATGGGAACAGAAATGTGCAAGAGGGGATGTTAATGGGGAGGGTCTGATGAGGGTCTGATGAGGATACAATTGTGTGGGGAGATTATGTTGGGGACACAAATGGGCAGAGAGGCTCTGACAGGAACACTGATGTAAGGCCTCATGCACACTTAAAGTTTAGGCCTGGTGCACGAGGCTCTGGCATTTAGGTGCAGGTGGAGGATACAGGTGCACCATCCAGCCCCACTAATGGCAGACTTTTTTTATATTCTATTCTCTTTCATGGCTGGGGAATCCTTTATAAACAACTTTTTTTTTTTCGGCCCACAAATATCTGTAAAATATACAATGTGACCCTCGAAGTAAAAAGTTTGGAGACCCCTGGTGTAGTGTATTAATCAGTGTAGTGTAGTAGTTAGTGTAGTGAACAGTGTAGCGTAGTGCGTGTTGCACCTGATGCAACGACGGACTCTGCTGGGGAAGCACCTGATGCAAGGACGGACAGCTGGGAAGGCATCTGGTTGCAGGTGACACGCTTCCACTGATTCTGCATTATGCATTATGGCGAGTTGAATGATTTAATTTTATTTTACAATGTAATAATAGAAATAATGCGCTTCAATCACCCTGACACCATAACAACCTTGGTGCCGGGTTGATTGAATCGCTAACCCCAGGTGTTTTGGGGTATCTTTATCTGCTGATTGCTAAACTTTCTGGAATACACACATTTCTATTGTAGGATCTGGCTTCCACGCCCATTTTTCACCGCGGCGCGCTTCGCGTGCTGCATTTTTCTATTCGGGTGTGACAAGCCCTACAAACGAATGCCATGCCCCCTAATTATAGCAAGGCTCCGCCTACATGCACAAAAGTGTCCCGGATATTTTTTTTGCAATGTTGGCAACTATGCACTCGTATCTCTATTAATAAAACACAGAGATGACCGGAGAGGTGAGGAGGATTCTGGGAGATCACATGACATCACTCTTATCTTTTTTCTCTATTTCCTCCTATGTAGAAATGTGCGGTGGTGAAGATGGTATCTATTGAGGGTTTCCTACAAGGGATGTATCCATCTGGAGAATGGAGTAGAAGTCCCACCATGGATCCTCCACCTCCCTCCCTGACACCTGAGAGGAACAACAACAAAAAGATTCTAGAAGTCACCAACAAGATCATTGAGCTGCTGACAGGAGAGGTGAGCGGTGCCGGGAATTCTGGGACATTATCCAGTAACAGACAAGGGATGTGTCTGGATGGTGACTGTATCATTGTGTGTGTCAGGTTCCTATAAGGTGTCAGGAGGTCACTGTCTATTTCTCTATACAGGCGCTGTTAGAAGAGTGCAGATCTGTCAGGAAGAAGGTCACCATAGAGAATCAGAAGACCCTCAGATCACCCGGTATGGTGTCATGTATTCTTTATTATCTCTTGTAACGACACCCCAAGTATGAAAGGGGTTAAAGCCATTTATGATATGCCATTTCCGAACACCAAGGCAGCTACTGACACTCCACAGTCAGGCAAACGAGACCCATAATGATAATTCCCCCCTAATAACGAGACACAGCTCTGTTGTTAGGTTTCCAGCAGGTCTGACAATCTTTATTGAGAAAAACAGGCTCTTATATACACTAAAAGAATATTGTAGTCCAAATGAACAATGACCCAACTCCACCCACAACATCACACAATGGTTACATAACGAGCCCCCAATACACATTATTCTGACATCCCTTAGCAGACAACAAGTAAGTTCATTAACTAATCCCTTTATACAATTACAGAGTTAATTATCACAATCCACAATGAAAAGATCTTTAGAAGTTAGCCTGGACTCATTTACATTACACAGGCAGCCAGGTGGTTGGAGGTGATGACATTAACATCTTTCAATTAACCTGTTGTGTTCAGAATCAACAACCAGTAAATAGTTCTTTACAGATATCCTGGGGAATATTGTGGATTAATATTACAGACCCATTTTAAAGCAATCCAAGACATATTCTCAATGTCCATTATTTTCTGGCTCATACTTTCTAAGAACTTCTGGGTTCCACGGGCCCACCCGTTACATCTCTATATTGGGTTGAATTTTTAAAACCATTGTATGAAGTAAAACACACCCCTTTACTGGTGCCCACTCCTTGCTGCTACTGGGTCCCATAATGAGGCCAGTAAAGGGGGGAATCAGTGAGTGATCTGCTCCATGTTGTATCCAGTCCACCAGGTTGCCCATCCATAGGGTGGGTTGTCTCCTGGGGTTATTAAATGCAAAGGGCCCTTCTGTAGCTTGCCACTTTTTAGCCGGTCTACAGAATCCCCTTGTGTAAATGCAGAAAGCAACACCCCAACCATAGCTTTATAACCTCCCCCTGGGGGGATGTGAAGGGTAAAGGGTCTGTAAGTGAACAAAGGACTGCCGCCCACTCCTGTTTCCAACAGGAACTTTCCATGAACTTCAGGAAGGAACTAGGTCAGGCTGAAAGGGAGGTGCAGCCAGGTACTAAGAAACTTCCATGGTCACAAACCATGCAGATCCTGTCACTTTTTTTAATTATGACCTAGTTAGAGAAAGAGCTCTTCTGCCAGTGTGTGATTGGTCCAGTAACCCAATCGTCTTCATATTCAACAGATTTATCTGGAAGGGACGAGATGCCACAGACCTCCAGTGCCGTCAAGGAGGAATCACATCATTCTAAGGAACAAAATCTCTTAGAGGGAGGTGATATAGAGGTGGACTATACGATGGTGAATGTTAAGGAAGAAAACTTCTTGGATGGATATTGTTGGACCCCTAGAACTCTACCGTTGGCCAAAATGACAGAGGACTCGCCTCGAAATGTAAACATCTCTGAATTTGAGAGAAGTCCCCCAATTTCTCAAATGAAAGAAGAGTTAGGCGTTTATAATTTTAGGGCAGATGGTGGAGAAGATAAATGGGATTCTTTGGAGCATCATGCACAGGTGGACTCTATGTCCCTTTGGGATAAAGATAAGGGAGTGACTGGGAATCCATTAGTGTTTGAAGATGAATTTAGCGAGATAACTCAGCGAGGAGCCCCACATTGGCCACCATCACAGAGTTCTGGCAGGTGCAAGCAAACCTTCGCCAGCAGCTCTGGTGCTCTACAACTCCAGCCGTCAGGCCAGGGGTCTCCTTCTCTCTTACGTTCGGAGTGTGGAAAATGTTTTGACGGGACAGAGCAGCTGGTGAGACACCGGCAGATCCACACGGGGTCAAAACCTTACACCTGCCTGCAGTGCGAGAAGTCGTTCTGGATGAAGTCGCAGCTCGCCGTGCACCAGAACGTTCACGCGGGAGACAGGCCGTTTCCTTGCACGGTCTGTGGGAAATCCTTCGCTCGCCGGCAAGTGCTGGACAATCACATGCTGACCCATTCCGGGGAGAGGCCGTACGCATGCTTGGAGTGCGGGAGGTGCTTTTCCCGCAATTCGCTGCTGGTCATTCATCAGAGGATCCATTCTGGGGAAAAGCCATATTCATGTTTGGAGTGTAAAAGGTCTTTCCGGCACAAGACGGCGCTGGTTGCCCACCAGAGGACTCATACCGGGGAACGACCTTATCATTGCTTGGTGTGTGGGAAAAGTTATACCCATAGCTCACACCTAGTGGTTCACCAAAGATCCCATTCTGGAGAGAAGCCATATTTGTGTCTGGAGTGCAGGAAGTCCTTTTCCCATAAATCGGTGTTGGTCAGACATCAACGAATTCATAATGGCGAACGGCCCTAAGCTCAACTCCATCCCCATTTTTGTTTTTGTTGGGACAGAGAAGGGTCAGAACCTCCAACAGGTTTTTTTTTTCTTTCAATCGTTTTTATTGATTTTATAAACAATGAAGCGCAGAATACCAAGTACAGAGTAAAAAAAATGCTATTACATCGTTCTTGCGTTTTTCCAAAACATCACAGGATAATGGTAATGCAGTTAGAGCGTATGAACATATTGTGAGGAGAATTATCCCCCCCTTTAAGATACCTTTTGTTCCAGTTTTTTATCAACATATTCTCCAACGGAACTAACAAAAGTAAACTATGCAAACTTTATTGCATATGCAGAGTAGTCTGACGGTTGTTTACACTAATGAAAATACTGGGTACTTCTGTTTTGGAACTCAGATAGTACTTGTCAAACTCTTTATAAAACCAGAAGAGTACAAAGAATAGAGGAAAGAAGGGAAAGAAGGGAGAGGAGAGAGGGGGGGACCCCTAGCTCTGATCCCTGCCACTCCAAAGATCCTTAGATCGGAGCAGTTCGGGGATCTCCCGTCAAGTATCTGATCCACGGGCTCCAAACCTTTTCGAATGCCGCTAGTTTATCATTCAAGACTGCCGAGAGCCTTTCGTTCAACATGAGCCATGAGAGCTTATGCTTAAGCTGGTCAAATGGGATGACAGCTGACCTCCAATTCTTAGCTATAGTTATTCTGGCAGAGGTGAATATAAAGGTAAGAAGCCTTCTCTCGTTATTTGAAGCCGCTTCAATTTTTTGCCCCAGCAGGGCGTGTTTAGGGGATTTGGTGAGGTTGACCTGGGTAAGGGTATAGATAAGGTTATACACCCTTATCCAAAATCTTCGCACCTTGGGGCATTGCCACCATATGTGATAAGTTGTTCCATCTTGTCCACAACCTCTGAAACATTTTGGAGAAGCTCCTGGGACATAAGTGGCTACCCTGGTCGGGACCATGTACCACCTTAGAAGGACCTTATAATTTGCCTCTACAATAGATGTGTTAATAAGAGATTTGGAGGCTGCTTGGGCAATTAAGTGCCATTCCTCTAATTCGAGGTGTTCTTGGAGGTCCTGTTCCCACTTGACCATGTAAGCTTGCTTAATCGAAGTGTGTGTTAAGATAGCATACAATTCCGAAACATGACCCCTAATTTTATCATATTTGTGACATAGGTATTCCATGGGCGTCATGGACGTCAGATCACTCTTGCGCGACAATGTGTCTAAGTAATGTTTCAGTTGAACAAATCTGTAGTGTTCTGAGTCTGGCATCTGGTATTTATCTATTAGGGTCTGTTTAGCGAACATGCCCTTATGATCACAGATGTCTGCAATGCGCAGGAGCCCCTTATTGGTCCACCAGTTGAAGGCATGAGGGGTGAGGCCTGGGGTGAATTCTTTGTTTCTCAGCAACGGAGCCAATGGGCCATGCAGGGACTTGAACGAGTGAGGTTTAAATAGCCTATCCCAGATGCTAAATGAAAGGGAGAGGGAGGGGCATAAAATCGGGGGCCGGTCTCGAGTTGGTAACCATAACATATGTGATATCAATTTGGATGGGCATGACTGGGATTCTAAGTGCATCCATAACGGGTGAGGCTGGGAGGAGTGGAACCGAATTAGCTGGGATAGTTGGGCGGCATAAAAATATTTGAGCAGATTAGGGACTCCCAAGCCCCCTTTCTTTTTTGGGGTAAATAACGTGCGTCGGTTCACCCTAGGCCTCTTGTCGCCCCAGAGAAACTGAAACAACTTCCTTTGGAAGTTCAATAAATCCGTCTTGACCAAATTAATAGGCAACGTGCGAAAAAGATAGAGAATCCTAGGAAGGATATTCATCTTTATAGAGTATAGTCTGCCGAACCACGATGGAGGATGTATCTGCCAGCTGGTCAGGTCAGCCACTAAGCGTTTGTAGAGTGCAGGATAATTTTGGGAGTACAGGGTATGTATGGAGGAAGTTAGGTTAATTCCTAGATATGGGAGGGCAACGGGTTCCCAAACAAATTTGTAAGAGGATTTGAGGGTGTCTACAATCCGATCCGGTAAGGAGATGTTCAATGCTCTGGATTTTTCCTGGTTAATTGAAAGGCCAGAGAGCCTAGAGAAGGGCAGCAATATTGCATGGACATTCGGAAGGGTGGTGATGGGCGCGGAGACCATCAGTAAGATATCATCCGCAAAAAATGCGGTTTTGTGTTCTCTATCCCCACTTTCTATTCCCTTTATATTTGTACATTTGCGGAGTTTGATAGCTAACGGTTCTATGGCCAGTACAAATAATAAGGGTGACAGTGGGCAGCCTTGGCGAGTCCCCCGTTGGATTGGAAAGCGAGTGGACGAGTAGCCATTAATCATTAGTGTTGCCGCAGGGGAATTATACAGGGCTTTTAGAGTCGACAAAAACTGCGGACCGAAGTTATATTGTGCTAAGACATAAAATAAGTAGTCCCATGACAGGGAATCGAAGGCCTTCCGAATATCTAAAGAAAGCAACATTGCTTGTCTAGGCCCTTTCCCATCCCAATCTGATCGAATAGCTGAGATAATGTCTATTATTCTTCTGGTCTGGTCAGACGCCTGGCGGCCAGGAACGAATCCCGCTTGGTCGGGGTGTATATACTGTGCCAGAAAAGTGTTTAGTCTACAGGCCAGTATTTTGGACAGAATTTTTAAGTCTACGTTTATCAAAGATATAGGGCGGTAATTGGAGCAAGTTCCCTGGTCTTTCCCCGGTTTCGGTATGACATGTATATAAGCCATGTTTTCGTGGGCTGGGATGCTATTTCCCTTGCGGATGTCATTGAAATACGCACATAGGTGGGGGATGAGAATATCCTGAAATTTTCTGTAGTAGTGACCTGAAAAGCCATCTGGGCCAGGGGCCTTAAATGGGTGTAAGGATTTAATGGCCATTTTAATTTCCGACTCCGAAAATTCACCTTCCATAAGTTCGGTGTGAGCTCGCTGGAGCTGGGGTAAAGGAACATTTTGAAAAAATTCATCAGCTTTCTCTATCGAGAATTGGGCCTGTTGGCTATACAGTGATGAGAAAAAATCTCGGAATTCCCGTGTAATTAACTGTGGATTCTGGGTTGGTTGCCCATTACTCAGTTTCAATTTGGGTAATGTCGGGGAGTATTTCCGGGGTACTAGCTTCCTGGCAAGCAGGGTAGTGGGTTTATCACCCATGGTGTAGTATCTATGCTTTGACCACCGAATGGACTTCTCTGCCTGGGTGGTAAGGGCTATGTTCAGTGCCAATCTGGCTGAGTCAATTTTGTGTCTAATGTCTATAGACGGGGTCTGTTTCTGTTCATCTAGGAGGTGTTGCAACTCTATTTCCTGCTGTTTGATGGTACTGTCCCGATTACGTTTAGTCCTAGCCGCTATCTGGATAAGCTTCCCCCGTATGGAAGCCTTATGGGCAGCCCAGTTTATGGCAGGGGACGTTTCTGATGATAAGTTGACCTGAAAGAATGCCCGCAGTTCAGTTTCTAATTCCGAGTACAATATGGGGTCATTTAGCAGGGAAGCATTTAAGCGCCATGGGGAAGGAGAAGGCTTCGTCCATAAGCTCGAAAATGTTACTCTAACGGGGGAGTGATCCGACCAGGGAACAGTCAGGATCTTAGTCGAACTCATAAATGGCAATAAAGCTGTATGAGTAAATATGTGGTCTATTCGTGAATAAGTTCTATGCACGTGGGAAAAATGAGTATAATCCCGGGCGGTCGGATTATCCCCCCGCCAGGCGTCAACCAAACCATGTAAATGCAACAGTCTAGCTATCTTGTTGCTATACTTGGGTACCCGTTTGAGGACTGTCCTCACCGGATCGGATCTATCTAGAGCACGGTCCAGTGGGATATTACTGTCTCCTCCCATAATCACCAATCCTTGAACCTTAGGCATAAGAATCTTGAACATAGAGGAAAAGAATTCCACTTGTCCCGAATTAGGGGCATAGTAGGAGATGAGGGAAACCAGTTGGTCGTGAATACGACCGACTGCCATAATATACCTCCCAATCTTATCCTTAACTATAGTTATGGGGGTGAAGGGAGTTGTTTTCGAGAAACATATGGCCACCCCTCTTTTCTTTTCACAGCCCGAGGAAAGATAGTACTGCGGGTATTTGGCGCTAAGGTACCTGGGGGTGGAAGTTTTGGAAAAGTGTGTCTCCTGTAGCAGCAGGATATCAATTTTCTGCATGGAATAACATTGGAAAGCCATATTCCTTTTGATTGGGGAATTGAATCCATGCACGTTATGTGTGACAATTGAGCATGCAGAGTTCTGTGTCTTAGCCATCGCGGTGGGGCAGAGCACTCTTACCTGGAGACTTGCTGAACGGGAATCTAAGTCCTTTGTTAGAGAGTTCGGTTCGTTCCTCCCGTGGAGGTGGACCATCGGGACCAGAGCGCGGGGTCAAGGTCCAGCATAGGGATGGGAAAGGGAAGGCAGGGAAGAGGTAAAGAGAAGAGAGTAAAAAAGAGAACATGTTATTCATCGAAAACAATGACACAAAAAACAATATGGTCGTTAGAACATACAAATAGCTAAGGGCCGAGGCCCTCCCCGGGATCAAAGCCCAGGGTACAAAGCATGAAGTTGCCTCCATCATCTGGTGAAGGCAAGGTCATGAGAGGGGCATGCATATACACCCCGGCTTCGTCTCAAAAAGCTCTAAATATATATAATCAGAGGTAAGGCAGGTATGGGTGAAAAGAACTAACCAATAAACCGTTCCTGGACAAAGTCCTCTCGAATGGATATGGAATAATCGGGTAAGAATAGAAGGTCCATCTGGGGTGTTCCCCAGTTAGGCAATACAAACCCTGCATATCCTGGATCAACCAACAATACCCCCAGGGGAGAAGCTGGGGTTGGTCCATAACTAAATCATCAGGTAACAAAACCTTAAACTCGTGGGCCAACCACTGGAAAGGGATCCGAAGCGAAGTTGACCGCTTCACGGAGATCCACAGTAGGGGACAGTCATCTACATAGGATAGAATCGTGTAGTTCCCCGGTATGGCAATGGGGTAAAGAGGCGGCAGTTCCCTCAGGTATGAGGTGGGGATCTTCTAGCTGGTCGGGATTTTTGTGTGGACCACAGTGGGGACAGGGGGCGATTTTTCTGGTGCTGTGGGGAAGGCGAGTGTGGTTCCCTGGAGATGATGCCCAGCTCCAGCAGCAGATCTTCTCCTTCCTGGAATGTGATGAAGGAGTAGGGCTTGCCTTTATAGGTGAAAGACAATTTAAACGGAAACAACCATCTATACTTGATTCGTTGGTTCAGTAGTTGTTGTAGTAGTGGCTTCAGGTTTCTTCTTTTCTGAACGGTCGAAGGAGCAATATCATTAAAAAGTTGTATGGGTGCGTCATGGAGAAGCAGGTCCTGTGTATGTCTTGCTGCCAGCATCAGTTTTTCTTTTATTTTGTAATGATGCGGTTTGGCAATCACATCTCGTGGCAGACCGTCCGCCCTAGGGGCCGTCAGGGCCCGATGGATCCTATCAAGTTCCATCTGATGAGGGGAAATATCTGGGATCAGGGTCTTCATGAGTGTCTGCATGGCACCCTCCAGGTCTGTACAGGTTTCAGGAATCCCTCTGATGCGCACGTTATAGCGGCGCGACCTGTTCTCAAGATCTTCTATTTTAGCGTTAGCGTCCGCTAGTCTATCCTGGAGATCAGTGATCATATTAGAGTTTTGATTGACCCGTGTAGACGTGTTATCAATTTTGGTTTCAATAGCCTCAAATCTGTCTCCAATACTCTGAATATCTCGCTTGAGGTCAGTGGTGATGATGGAACAGGCTTTGGACAGTTCTTGTTGGAGCATGGTGGAGAATCGGGCCAGGAGGACTGCATCTCCTGCATATGGGACCTGTGGGGGATTAGGTTCAACTTCTGCAGGACTGGGCTGGCTAAACAAAAGATCTGCCATTTCAGCCATGTTTCTGTCCATAGACGAAGCAGGGGAGTCTGCTGCCTCAGCTCCACGGAGCAGGTTAGGAGGAGAGGGGGAGGAGGAGGGGGACAGTGAAAGAGACTCACCCCTCCGCACAGCATCACATTCCCCAGAGGATTGTGAAGAGAACGGGTCCCGCACTGTCACATCTTGCTTTTCATGTCCGGATGGGTGGGAAGGTGACAGGGAGTCAGAGGGACCCGGGACGCCTCGTGTTGCTCGTCTGTCCGCCGCCATCTTGGGAGACTCTGTATGGATGGGGGATGGGCGCGCCGCTCCGCTGCGGTTATTGCGTTTATATTGCCGTTTCTTCGGCCTCCAACAGGTTTTTATACACGTGTCCCCTGAGAGGAGATTCACCCTGTTTGTCCTAGTGACCCTTTCTAGGGGGAACTCCACATTTTCCCAGTTAAAACCTTTTAGGTGGGTTTTTTTCTTTGACACATTGTCACAACCCACAGACTCTGAAATGGTTTTATAAGTGGTTCCTTGGCAATATCTGATACTGAGCCCTGAATAAGGGGGAGACCAAATCTCCCAAAACCCATTGGCTGTATTTCTGATACCAAATTACAAATAAAGTTTGGAACCAAATTCTTTCAGCGTATGACTTTTCTCTTAAGACACTCCTCATTGTACACACAAACCATTTCCCGAGTGTCACTGGACCACAGTAGAAGTAGAAGAGAAATTTTCTTGTTCAATTGAGGTTTACACTCACTTTGTGGAGATTTCTGCTGACTTCCTGTTGTGTCTTTAGGTACAGGAAGTGAGGGAGGTCACATGACATCACTCTGGAATGGAAAGAGATTGGCACTTTGAATGAGGCATATTATTGGGTAATGAATAATAGCTAGGGTTGTCCCGATACCACTTTTTTAAGACCGAGTACAAGTACCGATACTTTTTTCCGAGTACTCGCCGATACCGAATACCGATACTTTTTTTTTTATCTCTTTTAAAAAAAAAAAGATTTTTTTTTTTTACAATTTTTTTTTTTTTTTTTACAATTTTTTTAATTTATTTATTGATTGATTTTTTATAATGTTTTCTTTTTTTAAGGGGTGGGGGGTGGACAGTGTCAGTGTGTTTTTTCTTCTATTTTATTTTATTTATTTTTTACAATTCATTTCTTTATTATTTATTTTTTTATTAAATTTTTTATTTTTTTATCAGCCCTGTTGGGGGGCTTTGGTGAGATATCAGGGGTCTTAACATACCTCTGACATCTCCCCTTTGAGACAGAGAAAGGGACTAGGGACACAGATTCCCCAGTCCCTTTCTCAGCAGCCTCTGCTGCGCTGAAAATGAATGGAGAGAAGACCGCGGCTTCTCTTCATTCATAAACTAAAACATTGTAAACACAGTTTACGATGTTTCAGTTATGTGAATGGACAGAGTCAGTGATCACTGACTCTGTACATTCCGAACAGTAAGGAGCCAGATTTACCGGCTCCTACCTCCGCTCTCCATCCTGACAGATGGAGGGGGTGGAGGAGGAGAACAGAGGGGGATGGCAGCACGGAGGGGGACACGGATTGGGACGGTAGCACGGAGGGGGACACGGATTGGGACGGCGGCACGGAGGAGGACACTGATTGGGATGGCAGCACGGAGGGGGACACCTATTGGGATGGCGGCACGGAGGAGGACACTGATTGGGATGGCAGCACGGAGGGGGACACCTATTGGGACGGCGGCACGGAGGAGAACACTGATTGGGATGGCAGCACGGAGGGGGACACCTATTGGGACGGCGGCACGGAGGAGGACACTGATTGGGATGGCAGCACGGAGGGGGACACCTATTGGGACGGCGGCACGGAGGAGGACACTGATTGGGATGGCAGCACGGAGGGGGACACCTATTGGGACGGCGGCACGGAGGAGGACACTGATTGGGATGGCAAGTATCGGGTGAAGCATCGGGAGCATTTGCCCGAGTACAAGTACTCAGGCAAATGCTCGGTATCGGTGCCGATACCGATACTAGTATCGGTATCGGGACATCCCTAATAATAGCTAAACATATATTTATTTGTTCCTTCTACAATGGTGATTTTCCAACTATATGACCGTAAGTACATGCATAAATACAAATTTTTGTAATAAAACATGATTGTAACATAAATGGCATGACACATAACATAACATGGTGTGAAAGAATAACCTCCATGACAGTATTCCCTGTAGGACTATATGACATGTTGGGTCTAAAATATATTGCATTAAAAATATGGTAAACCGTCTGTAGGACATGGTGCATCTGTGTAAGCCCGACGCGTTTCATGGGACAGTGCCCAATCTTCAGGGGCTGATGCAGCATCATTCTATAAAAATACAAATGCATATAAGTAACCGAGTCTAATATGTATACCCACAGGTTGGGAAAAGTAGTAAGTCTGAGGGACCTAACTCACAACGCTGGAAATACTCACGTCAACTGTGCATGGAAACCAAAGGACACGGACTGTATAAAAAGTCCACCCCGGGAGCTGAGAATGGGACACGCTGAGGGAGCCGAGAGCACTTGTGAATTCCTCCTAGGGGGAGGCAACGAGGGGGTGCTCGATGAACTCGACTTCTGAAATTATAAGTGAGTGAATGAAGAGGTAAATATATTATAATATGTGTAAAGGAAGCAGGAGAAACCCATAACCAAATATGGTAAGATTGAATGTTGTGCTAGTGAGTGATTCGACTTGGACCAAAAACCGTGATTGCCATAAAAAATGGTAAACAAGTGTGTGACCGTAAATGAATATGTGAAAAAGTGAAATGGTGTATGGCAAATTGGAGAGAAGCACTTACCAAGAGATCCCCTCTAAATTGCACAGGAAAAGATCCAAGGCCACAGTGCATGGAAGTGTGTAGTGTGCTTATGAAACTACTGACTAGCCTCTTGTGAGTGTTTTTATGCTCTACGCCTCATCAGCGCGCCCCACCCAGCGTCACGCTGGCGTGCCAAAGGGAGAGGAGCATCCTCGCCGGAACGGCCGAAGCCACACATTGAAAGGACCAATAAAACTTCCCCCCTCAGTAGTAAACCTCAGCTCTGCTGATCCCCCACTCAGTAGTAACCCCCAGCTCTGCTGATCCCCCACTCAGTAGTAACCCCCAGCTCTGCTGATCCCCCACTCAGTAGTAACCTCCAGCTCTGCTGATCCCCCACTCAGTAGTAACCCCCAGCTCTGCTGATCCCCTACTCAGTAGTAACCCCCAGCTCTGCTGATCCCCCACTCAGTAGTAACCCCCAGCTCTGCTGATCACCCACTCAGAAGTAACCCCCAGCTCTGCTGATCCCCCCACTCAGAAGTAACCCCCAGCTCTGCTGATCCCCCCCCACTCAGTAGTAACTCCCAGCTCTGCTGATCCCCCACTCAGTAGTAACCCCCAGCTCTGCTGATCCCCCACTCAGTAGTAACCCCCAGCTTTGCTGATCCCCCACTCAGTAGTAACCCCCAGCTTTGCTGATCCCCCACTCAGTAGTAGCCCCCAGCTCTGCTGATCACCCACTCAGAAGTAACCCCCAGCTCTGCTGATCCCCCCCCCACTCAGAAGTAACCCCCAGCTCTGCTGATCCCCCCCCACTCAGTAGTAACCCCCAGCTCTGCTGATCAACCACTCAGAAATAACCCCCAGCTCTGCTGATCCTCCACTCAGAAGTAACCCCCAGCTCTGCTGATCCTCTGGTTTGCCAATCCTCCTCTTTTTCTTGTCCCCGCTCACCACTATATTACTCCCACGCTGCTCACCAGATCTGACATCGTCAGCCAAGATGACCAAATGTACTCGCACCTGCAGCGTGAATAGAATATACAATATACATATTCTTTCATGCACCTGGCGTTCCATGGTATGGCGTGTCCTGTGCTGTGGTGCCTGGGAATTTTGGGCTGTTGCTTGTAACAGAGGTATGAGGCACTGTGTGTAATAGAGAGGTACGAGACACTGAGGGGTGGATTTACTACAACCGGAGAATGCAAAATCTGGTGCTGGTCTGCATAGAAACCAATCAGTTTTCAGGTTTGTTTTTTTTTGTCAAAGCTTATTTAAACTAGGTGAAGTAAGAAGGTGATTGGCTACCATGCACAGCTTCACCAGACTTTGCTCTCTCCAGTTTTTGTAAATCATCCCCAATGTATAATAGCAGTATAGGACAGGGTGTATACTAGAACCGTATGAGACGCTGTGAGTAATGGAGGCAGTGGTATTTTTTTTTAGGTGAGCGACTAACAGTCCCCGTTCCCCCCCCCCCCCCGGTCGGTCGGGTGGGTTTGGTGCACTTACCCCATCTATGGGTGGGCAGTGCTTCACTGGCGGCTTCCCTTGCTCGGCAGCAGTGATGGTTTTCCCTTCCCCTGCCCTCCACTGGCATCGCGGCGGCTTCCGTTTCCTCCCTCCTCTTCGGTGCGCAATTGGGACGCTTCTCTTGTCGGCCAATCGGAAAACAGGTCTCAGACCTGCTTCTGATTGGCCGGATTGAGGATCGGGTTTTCAATAGTGAATATTATTTTGGTATTGTAACACCTGGGTAGGCTCCTGGCGCAATGCTCTGCGCCATGAGCCCACCCTATTTTAAAGCCTATTAGAGCCTCTGGCCCCAATCAGGTGCTTCAAAAAATTAACCCCCGCCGCTATAATTCACGCGCCCAGCATCCTTAAAGGGGCCAGACACATGAATAGGGGGTGGTGGTGTCCTGTCAAACTAACGGCCGTGGATAGAGGGGGCGGCGCTCTGGCGCCCCTAATAGATGGGCCGCCACTGAATAGAGGTATTCTATTGTGTATATTAGTAGTACAAGGGGGTGCTGATAAGTATTGAGCCTTACCCAGTATAAATTGAGCGAGGAAGCTGTAAATTCCAGGGTGTAATGGCCAATTTGTCTATATTCAATGGTGCAAAAATCAACTACCTATGATTTTAACTTATCTTTTTTTTTTCAGGTCCAAAATGAACATGGCAGCACCTCCAGAAAAATTCAATGTTGAAGAGCATAGGACCATATTCAAGTTCCTGCTTCTCCAAGGGAAAGGTGCGAAGCAGATCCATAGTGAAACGTCCCAAACTTTGGGTGACAGTGGTCCTTCAGATGCAAAAGTTGGGTTGTCAATTTTAAAACTGGCCATTTCGGTGTTGAAAGTGAGAAACACAGTAGAAGGCCTGTGTCTGTCTCTGTGCCTGAAAAAGTCAAAAGTTTTGGGATCCACTTTGCTGCAAGCTTTCTCATTTCCAAGTGGTTGTGGATAATGGCACCAACTCTCTCACACGATATTCCCAGATATGTAGCAATACTTTTGGGTGATATTCGGCGGTCCTCCATGATCATGTGATGAATGGCTTTCACATTTGCAGGCACAGAGACAAAAACAGGCCTTCCACAGACTTTCAACACTGAAATGGGCAGTTTTAAAATGTTTATCTGTTGTATATTAACTGCTTGCCGACCGCCGCATGCAGATATACATCTGCAGCATGGCACAGACAGGCAAAAGGACGTATATATACGTCCCCTTTAAGAAGCGGCATTGTGGGGGGGCGTGACCGGATGTGAAGGCGGCAGGACGTGTATCGGTGAGCTCCGCGTCTATCCTGCTCCTACATCCTGATTTGGGAGCCAAATAGTCCGGTTTTTCGGTACTTTCACTACCAGGAAGTGCTGAGTGTCAGTGGGCATGAAAAAGGGAGCCTCGAGGGCGGGAAATCAGCAGCAGAAGTCCCAGCGCAGGACCCGCTCTACACGAGGCCCTGACACGAGTCCCGCCGCCGCCATCTTGCCTTCCCCCAGCTATACTAAGGCAGAGAGGGAGAAAGCCAGGAGAATGGCGTCTGCGGCAGCGCTTGCCGCTGCGAGGTCGGGGTCGGGCTCTGAAAGCTCAAATAAGGAATCTCCATCGGTTCCCCCGGTTGTGGACTCGGCGCAAGAGGCGATCACCAGGCCCATCCTGGAGGCTATAAATGAAAGTAAATCGGCTGTAATGGTGAGCATAGACCACCTAACTATGGAATGCAATTTAATAAGACATGATCTGGACAAAATGAGGGGCAGGCTGACTGAGGCAGAGGACAGGATTTCTGGGGTGGAGGATGTGACACACTCTCAGGGCAACATGTTATCAGAACTGAGGGATATGGTGAAGTCACTGCAAAGCAGAGCTGAAGAGGCAGAGGACAGGCAGAGGAGAAATAATGTGAGAGTGGTTGGCCTGCCAGAAGGAGTGGAAGGGTCCCAGTCTGCCTCTTTTGCGGAATCGCTCTTTAAGAATTTGCTGGACTTAGGGGAACTTCCACCAACTTATGTGGTGGAAAGGGCCCATCGTGTGCCCACAGGCCGGCATCCTCCTGGAAAATACCCCCGTCCCTTCCTGGTACGGTTCCTTAATTACAGGGACCGCGATATGATTTTGGCTGCCTCTCGGAAGCGTCCTGAATTGAAGTTTGAAAATGCCAAAGTAATGCTGTTCCCGGACTTCTCTGCGGAGACCCAGAGGAAAAGACGCTCCTTTAACGATGTGAGGAAGAGGTTGAGAGACAGGCATATCCCTTACAGTATGCTGTACCCAAGTAAGCTGCGGGTGCAATATAATGATGCAGTCAAGTTCTTTGATTATCCGAATGAAGCTTCGGAATGGCTGGATAGACACCCATGACAACGGCGAGAATCATGAGAAAACATGCAAGTATTGTTTTATTCATCTGCTGTGCCTCATTACTTTGGCACCCTGTAGGGGAACTATTTTGCACACTTTTTGGGTTTGTTTGAAGGCCCGGATCCTACGAACTGTTATGGGTTATCTCACTGTGTGCTAATGTTGTGAAGCTCCTCTATAAAGGGAACTATGATAGTATTTTTCTTTTTTCTAGTATACCTTATTTTTATACTTCGACTGTTTCTTTTCATAAAAAGGAAAAAGAGAAGAGAGGAAAAGTACCAAAGAGAAAATTTGTATTTCTTTTTCATATTTTTATATTTTGCTCCTGGACTAGATATTGTGGTGTCATAGCCATTTCTTTGCAACTATTGCTTGTTCTAAAATGTGGTTTTGTTGATCTGCCCATAGGTGGCGGTAGTGCTTTGTAAATGCTAAATTGAACAACAGAGTGCTGATATTTGATTATGCTCCCTGGATATATAATTTTTTTCTTATTTTTGGGTTGACGTGGAGCTCACGGATCTCAAAGGACCAACTTTTTGTTTTCTTTTTTGGTTGGTGCTGCTGGACTATAGACGGACGGTTATGACCTTCCAATTTTGTTCGCAGGTTTTTTGTTTTTGTTTGGGACTCAAAGCTGCATACCGGAAATTGTTGTTCTGTTTTGTGTTGGTTTTGTCTGGTATAATGGCAGGGGGGGTGGGGGGGGGTTTCGTCTACATAAGTAAAAGGGATGTTTTTTGCTCGGTTCTCTGCTCTCTAGGTCGGGGGATCCCCACTGTTAAGAAGTGGGGGTACACCATTGCCTCACAGCCTCCGAAGACGGGAGGTCTAATCCTATGTTCATTAGTCGGGGAATATGACAATGGCTAATTTGGTCAAGGTTGTGTCCTGGAATGTACGTGGCCTGAATAGTAAGTTTAAAAGAGCCTCGGTATTTCAATATTTAAAGCTGGTCAGGCCACATGTCGTTTTTTTACAGGAGACACACCTGGACGGCAGCAAAATTCTGGCCTTGCGGAGGCCATGGATTCAGCGGGCATTTCATGCCACTTACTCTAATTATGCAAGGGGGGTAGCAATTCTAGTCAGTAAAGCTGTCTCTTGCAATATTCATCAGGTATTTGTGGATCCGGGGGGAAGGTATGTGGCCCTGGTGGTGGATATAAATTACTGTAAAATGTTACTGGTGAATGTCTATATACCCCCTCCTTTTAATGTGCAATGTTTGTATGACATGTTGGTTAAATTGGCCCCTCATACACATCTCCCAATGTTGTTTATGGGGGATTTCAATGCTACATTGGAAGCATTGGACTCCTCAAATGTGGGAAGACAGGGCTCCCCGGATTTGATGACCTGGACAGCGGTGGCTGGTCTGTCTGAAATATGGCGAGCTAAAAATCCATATGTTAAATGTTTCTCTCACCTGTCCCAGGCGCATCGCTCATCGGCTAGAATAGACCTAGCGTTTGGTAGTCCGGTGATGATGTCGTTTGTTAAAGAGGTTACTTATTTGGCGGGGGGTTTATCTGATCACAACCCACTTTCCATTTCCCTGGCCCTCTCTTCTGGGAGGGGGGGCAGGGGGTGGAAACTCTCCCCGGGGTGGCTTCAGAATGAGAATGTCAATACGCATATACAGGCTTCGGTCACTGAGTATTGGGAACAGAACCAGGATTCGGCTGACCCTCGCATGGTATGGGACGCGTTCAAAGCGGTGGTTAGAGGGGAAAGTATATCTGCTATAAAAAAGGAGAGGGTGGAACAACAGGCGGAAATTCAGTTAATGCAAGACAGGGAGAGGGAATGTGCAGAAGCCAATGCCACGGCTCCCTCGGGAGCCTCTTACACGGCTTTGTTGGAGGCCCAAAGGAACCTAACGTTGCACTTCAACAATTTAGCGCATACAGAAGCTAGACATAGAGCTGAATCTCAGTTTGCGGAGGGAGACAAAAATGGTAAGCTCCTCGCCAGATTGGTGGCTGATACTCGCCAGCTGTCAGTAGTTCCTGTTATTAGAGGTAAAAATGGAGGGCTGGCCAGGGACCCCGCGGACATACTCACGGAATTTCAGGATTTTTTCTCTTCTTTATATGCGCCTATCCCTCCCTATGACAGTTTAGAGATGGGGGACCTGTTAAAAGGTCTTCCTCTTCCGAGACTTTCGGAGGATGAGTGTGGGTTGTTGGAGGCTGAGATCACAAATAAGGAAGTTGTAGCTGCAATTTTTTCATTTCCCCCTCATAAAGCCCCGGGTCCGGATGGTTTTCCAGCAGACTTTTACAAAGCGTACGTAAATCAATTGGCGCCTAGGCTTACATCCCTCTTGGCACATTGTTTAGAGACACGGCAGCTGCCGCAGTCTATGATGGAGGCATATATGATCTTGCTTCCCAAACCGGGTAAAGACCCTATGGAATGTGCTTCTTATCGGCCGATTGCCCTACTAAATATGGATCTGAAAATCCTTACAAAAGTTCTGGCTAGGCGGCTGGCGGGAGTAGTAGCTTCCCTAGTGGATATTGATCAGACGGGGTTCATGCCTGGTAAATCTACAGACACCAACCTCAGACGTTTATTTACCCACCTTCAAATTCCAAATCTGTCCGCCACCACTAGGGTGGTGGTTTCAATAGATATTGAAAAGGCGTTCGACTCCATTGACTGGCAATTCATGTTGGCAGTCCTGGAGAGGATGGGCTTTGGCCCGACTTTTCGAACGTGGATTTCGTTATTGTATAGGGCTCCTAGAACGGCGATTCGTATGGGTACTCATACCTCCCCTTTCTTTCAGCTTGGTAGGGGCACTAGACAGGGCTGTCCACTGTCGCCTTTCCTGTTTGCCCTGATGATGGAACCTGTGGCGATAGCTCTGAGAACAAATGGAGAGGTTAAAGCGATACGGGTGGGAAATATTGACGAAAAGCTGGCATTATATGCGGATGACATGCTGCTATTTCTGCAGGACCCTAGAGAGTCGCTAGAGGCAGCGTTGGGCGTATTGAACACCTTCTCAAAATTTTCTGGCTTGAGAGTCAATTGGTCTAAATCTTCTATCTTGGCACTGGATGCTGGGGCCAGGGCTGTAGCAGACCCGGCTCTTCCGTTGCAGTGGGTCAGTCAAATTACATATCTGGGTGTAAAAATTACAGCGAATGTAAGTGATTACATGCCTCTGAATCTGACTCCGCTTCTTGTCTTTTTTAAGCAGCGGGTTGTGGCTTGGCAGAAGCTACCGTTGTCTCTTATAGGGCGTATTAATCTTCTGAAAATGAAAATACTCCCAGTAATCCTGTATTTTTTGCGGAATGCTCCCGTCTGGATCCCTGGGTCTTTCTTCAAAAAATTGGATAGCCTTACCAGTACTTTCTTGTGGGCACCTAAACAACCGAGGATAGGGCTGAAAGTTTTGCAGGAACCGTGGGGGGAGGGGGGTTTAGCCCTGCCTGATTGGCGCAGATATTATCTGGCGGGGCAAATGGTTTTTGTGCATAGGTGGCTTACTGAAGACAATGGAGACTCCGCAACGGTTCTAGAGGCAGCTCAATTGGGCTCGTATGAGTCCCTGCGGGTTGCCATTCATAGGGGGGTCAGGATGGACCTTCCGCTGACAGCATCTATGAAGGCCACGGTTAAAGCGTGGGGGGAGGCGGTGGGTTTGGCGTGTCCCCATTACAAGGGTTTTTCCCCGTCCACCCCAATTTGGATGAATCCTAAATTGTTGCATTTCTACTCCTTTGATGACCCAATGGGGTGGGTGTCTATGGGGATAAAAACTCTTAGAGACATCACGGTGTTTGGAGAGTTGATGACTTTTGACCAGTTAAAAGCCCGACATGACCTATCGAATTTTCATTTCTTTCGGTATATTCAATTGAAACACGCATTTCTCACGCAATTTAAACATATGACGATTGAATCTGTCCCGTCAGACCTGGAAAAATTACTAACAACTGAGGACCTTCCAAAGACGCTCTCGGTTTCTTATAAAAAACTATTTGTGACGAGCCCTGTGAGGATGCGTAAGTGCAGGGAATGGTGGGAGGCCGAGGTTCCAGATATTCAGGGGGAGGATTGGGAGGACATGTGGTCTCACCCTTTTCAACACCTGGTAGCAGCGAGAGATAGACTGATCCACTTCAAGTTTTTACACAAGATATATTATACGCCGGCTAGACTGGCCTCCATTTACCCGATGGTGTCGGCAGAGTGTTGGAGATGTACCTATGCTCCGGCGGATGCTGAGCATGTGTTCTGGAGCTGCCCTCTGGTCAAACATTTTTGGCAGGAGGTCACCTCATGCATTTCAGAGGTATTGATGGTCCCGATCCCAATAACAGTTAGAGTATGTCTCCTGGGACTGGTGGAGGAGGTCGTTCCGTCCAGGGCACATAGAACTTTACTGAGCATTCTCCTATTCTATGGGAGGAAATCCATATTGATACGCTGGCGCAAGCCAGGGGCACCGGATGTGTGCTTCTGGAAAAGCCAGATAAATGCTATAATGCCATATTACAAAGCCACTTACTTATCTAGGGGATGTGGAAAGAAATTTGACAGGGTGTGGCAGGCCTGGTATAACTCGGACAAGACTGTGGGTTAAAGAAAGATGGGTAGCAAGGGGGAGCTTGTTTAACTATCCTGTTTAGAGGAAAGGGGCTTTCTCAGAACTATGTGGGGCATGTCTTAATGTCTTAATGTATGAAGGTGTAAATGTATAACTATATAATGTCGGGGGGTTGGGAGGGGGTGGTGGGGCGATATTAAGTGTTTTTCCTTCCTGGTTGATCACAATCTCCTGGACTGGGGGGGGGAACTGAGCAAAAAAAAAAAAAAAAAAAAAAAAAAAGGGGGGGGGGGGAGGGGTATATATGTAAGTGTTGTATTAGGTCGGTAGATGCAATGCTAGATACTCAGGTTTTTTTCGTTTGATGCCTGTATTTAAGTGGTCCTGGGCCCTGTTTGGTCCAGTACTGACCTGGCGGTTTTAGCCAGGTCAGCTGTGTGTGTATGGATGTCATGTAAAAATTTCAAATAAGCAATAAAAAGAAATTGTTAAAAAAAAAAAAGAAGCGGCATTGTGGACATGCACGCGCCGCCGGCAGCGCACGCACGCGAACGCCCGCCGCATGCTCCATGACTCCGACCGCGGGTCCCGCGGACTTGATGTCCGCGGGCATACCCGCGATCGTGTCACAGTGAGGAAGAAGGGGGAAATGCTTATGTACACAAGCATTTCCCCAGTTTTCCTAGTGACAGGACAGAGATCAAAGCTTCCTGTAATCAGAAGCTGTGATCACTGCCATGTCACACACAGCCCATCACCCCTACAGTTAGAAGCACTCCCTAGGCCTAGGGCACACTTAACCCCTACAGCGCCACCTAGTGGTTAACTCCTTAGTGGTTAACCCCTTCACTGCCAGTGTCATTTTCACAGTAGTCAGTGCATTTTTTTATAGCACTGATCTCTGTAAAAATGACAATGGTCCCAAAAATGTGTCAAAAGTGTCCGATGTGTCTGCCATAAAGTCGCAGTCACAATAAAAATCGCAGATCGCCATTATTAGTAAAACAAAATTAATAATAAAAATGCCATAATTCTATCCCCTATTTTGTAGACGCTATAACTTTTGCGCAAACCAATCAATATACGCTTATTGCGTTTTTGTTTTTTTCTTACCAAAAATATGTGGAAGAATACGTATCGGCCTAAACTGAGGGAAAAAAATGTTTTTTTATATATTTTTGGGGATATTTATTATAGCAAAAAGTAAAAAATTTAGAATTTCTTTCAAAATTGTCGCTCTATTTTTGTTTATAGCGCAAAAAATTAAAACCGCAGAGGTGATCAAATACCACCAAAAGAAAGCTCTATTTGTGGGAAAAAAAGGAGACGTCAATTTTGTTTGGGAGCCACGTCGCACGACCGCGCAATTGTCAGTTAAAGCAACGCAGTGCCGAATCGCAAAAAGTGGCCTGGTCTTCGGCCAGCAAAATGGTCTGGGGCTTAAGTGGTTAAAGCAGAGTTACGCCGTTTTTTTTTATTTTATAAAAGTCAGCAGCTACAAATACTGCAGCTGCTGACTTTTAAAATAAGGACACTTACCTGTCCAGGGCGCCCGCGATGTCGGCACCCGAAGCCGATCTATTGCTCGGTTCTCAGGTGCTGCCGCCGCCATCTTCAGTAAGGGAATCAGGAAGTGAAGCCTTGCGGCTTTACTTCCTGTTCCCTACTGGGCATGCGCAACTCGCGCTACGTGTTCTGAATGGTCCCTGCTGTCTTCTGGGACCTGTGTGTCTCCCAGAAGACAGCAGGGGGGACAGAGAAGGTGCGTAGATACCCGCGGGTGGCTCGAGTATCTATGCCCAGAAGTGGGAGCAAAATAACTGTATTACACAGGTATCTGCTCCCCCCCCCCCCCGAAAGGTGCCAAATGTGACATCAGAGGCGGAAAATCCATTTTTGGGTGGAACTCCGCTTTAAGGGCCACTGTCACCCAAAGTTTGTGACATTTCATCATGGATCTCCTTCGCACCTTTCCCTTGGAGAAACAGAACTGGACGGTGTCTGTTTTATTAATTTTTTATTTTACAATTTAATCTTTAATTATTATTACAATTCTTTTTTTTTATTCTATCAGCCCTGTTGGGGGGCTTTGGTGAGCTATCAGGGGTCTACACAGACCCTTGACATATCCCCTTTGAGACAGAGAAAGTGACTGAGGACACAGATTCTACAATCCCTTTCTCTGCAGGCTCAGCTGCACTGAAAATGAATGGAGAGGAGACAGAGGCTCCTCTCCATTCATAAACTGAAATATCGTAAATACAGATTACGATATTTCAGTATGAATGCACTGACTCTGTGCATTCAGAAAAGTAAGGAGACGGTAAATGACATATTTACTGGCTCCTTCTTCCGCTCTCCATCCTGACAGATCTAGGACGAGGGGGGACCGGAGGAGGACCTGGGAGCCGGGGACCAAGAGAGAGGGAGGAGGATACCGGAGAGAGGGAGGAGGATACCGGAGAGAGGGAGGAGTACACCGGAGAGAGGGAGGAGTACACCGGAGAGAGGGAGGAGGACACCGGAGAGAGGGAGGAGGACACCGGAGAGAGGGAGGAGGACACCGGAGAGAGAGTGGAGGACACCGGAGAGAGAGTGGAGGACACCGGAGAGAGAGTGGAGGACACCGGAGAGAGAGTGGAGGACACCGGAGAGAGAGTGGAGGACACCAGAGAGAGAGTGGAGGACACCAGAGAGAGAGTGGAGGACACCGGAGAGAGGGTGGAGGACACCGGACAGAGGGAGAAGGACACCCCAGAGAGGGTGGAGGACACCGGAGGGAGAGAGGGTGGAGGACACCGGAGGGAGAGAGGGTGGAGGACACCGGAGGGAGAGAGGGTGGAGGACACCGGAGGGAGAGAGGGTGGAGGACACCGGAGGGAGAGAGGGTGGAGGACACCGGAGAGAGGGTGGAGGACACCGGAGAGAGGGTGGAGGACACCGGAGAGAGGGAGGAGGACACCGGAGAGAGGGAGGAGGACACCGGAGAGAGAGTGGAGGAGCCGGAGGAAAGCACATCAGGGGTGATCAGTGCGGCGGTGGGGGCCATTAAAAGCACTGATCTCCCTGTGTGGCTTTTAATAAAGCACCTGACAGATGCGGGAGGTAGAGAAGAAGATGCGGCTGTCAGAAAAGCTATACAGGGAGATCGGTGCTTGTAACTGTCCCCACCGCCACACCGATCATCAGTGAGGGTGCCCGGCCCCCCTGCTGAGCTTGAGGATGCCTGGTCCGATACAACAGGTATCTGATTAGGCATCAGAGCATTTGCACGAGTACCGATACTCGTGCAAATGCTTGGTATCGGCATCGGTGCAACCCTAATGCATAGTAAAGATATTCAAGGCTCTGCAAGTAGTGGAGAGGCACTGCGAGTGACCATTTCCTTTCCTTTTGTTTTGCCTTCAGCACATTTTGATGCCATGGTTAATCTCCTGAGGAAGCTCGTTTGAGCGAAACGTAGAGTACATTGGCACCTTCTGTTTGCAAATGCTGTAACATGAGACAACTGATTAAGGATATGTATTGTACTTGTGTTTATTTTTCTTCTTATTTTTTGTAATAAAAGATCTATTTTCATAATTTTGCTATTTGTCCAATCAGTACACACCTGATTGTGTATATACTTGACACCTTTAAAGTCCCGGGGCCTGTGACCCCATACCCCTCCCAAATCCTTTTATCAGGCACTGTGAGTAGTAAAGAAGAGGTAAGGGGCACTGCATTTGCTACAGAGGTGTAAGGCACTGCATTAAAAAGAAGCTGTATGTAATAGAGAGGTAATAAAGTATTTTTATAATAAAAAGGCGGGGTGAAGGATTACAAGAGACGTCACACAAGACAAGCAATAGAGAGGTATGAGGCACTGAACATATTGGAGAGATATGAGACAATGCATTCATTTTCCTTATGTTTTTAAATAGTTCATGGAAGCTAAAAACTGTCTCTCCCTGGATATTTCTGCAATCTTCCCAATTTTCTGAATGAAAAGCCACATTTGCGAAGCCTTTTCACATTTCAGTGAGGGCTCTCTGCTCCCTGGTTGGTTTGTATTCCTTCCTCTTTAGACAGCGGCGTGCTTACGTTGTATGTAGGGTTTGTATCAGATTCCTATTATATTTATGAAGGTGAGACGGAGTTTGGGCAGCTGAGTGGACTCTCTGGTGTAGAAGGAGGTAAGAACTGCGAGTAAAGTTTTTCCCGCACTCCGAACAAGCATAGGGCCGCTCCCCGGTATGCGTTCGCTGGTGGCTGGTCAAGGCTGACTTCTTGATAAAACATTTCCCGCACTCCATACAAGAATAAGGCCTCTCTCCCGAATGTATTCTCTGGTGAGTCACAAGGTTGGTGCTATGGGAAAAACGCCTCCCGCACTCCGAACAAGAGTAAGGTCTTTCCCCCGTGTGAGTCCGCTGGTGGTTGACCAGGATCGACTTCTGATTAAATGATTTTCCGCACTCCGCACAGGAATATGGCTTCTCCCCCGAGTGGGCGCGCAAGTGTTTCATGAGCGTTGACCTTTGGGCAAAACACTTCCCGCAGTCCTTGCACGCAAAAGGCTTCTCCCCGGTGTGAGTCCGTAGGTGCTCTATGAGCAGGGACTTAAGCCGGAAGGGCTTGTCGCATTCGGGGCAGGTGTAGAGTTTCGGACTCGTGTGGATCAGCTGGTGCTTCACCAGCTGCTCCCCCCTGCCGAAAAACTTCCCGCACTGCAAACAGGACAGAGAATGGGGCCCTTTGTACATCAGCTGGTGTCTGAGGAACTCCGAGCTGCTGGTGAAGACGTTTTGGCACTGGTCACAGTTGTAGGTCTTTGTCTCCAGGCCTTGTGTTGGTGGCCGTGATGGACAGCTTGTTTGAGTCCTTCTTTGATTTCCATCTCTGAATATGATACTGCAATTTTGAGTTCCTTCCTGAATTTGCCTGTGTTGAGCCTGGGAGTCAGTCCATGTTAGTTCCAGAGGATCTTTACCTTCTGAAGATGGTTCTTCTTTCATATTAAAAGATAAGTGGTCTATCTCAAGAGTGGCATCGCCCAACGCCTCTTTAACGTGAGTCAGCGATGCAAGTCTCTCGATCCCATTATGAGGAGATAGTCGAAATGCGTCGTTCTGACAGTCTCCTCCGTGGAGCCCTTCCACCTTTTTGTTGTCCTTCATACAGCATACCTCGGTATTAACATCTCTGTCTTCTAAAGAGTCTCTTTCCTCCTTTACAGCTCCATGCGCCTGTAGCGTCTCAGCTCCTTCAGATAGATCTGTTAAATATAAATATGTTTTAGTGACAAGTATTTTAAGGATTACCCCACATTGGTAGAAACTCTCTGACTTGTGGTCATAAATGAAACTTAAGCCCTATACACACAGGCGGGAATCCCGTCGGGAAAAAAAACGTTGGTTTTCTCGACGGGATTCCTGGCAAGCTTGTCTTGCCAAGCCCTGTGTACAGACGGCCATTCAAAAGAACCACCGTTCTTTTTAATGGCAAGAACGCAGTGACGTCATCGACTACGACAAGCCGGCGCTCGTCACATTCGATGCCGTCGCCGCCATCTTGCTACACCCTACACTACCCTTGTATGCTACCGCGCATGCGTCAAAGTCTCATCGAGCATGCGCGGGCTTACCTGGGACAGGTAAGCATATTCACAAACGGTTTTCTCGGCAGGAAACACTCTGCCGAGAATCCCAACGAGAAAAATAGAGAGCACGTTCTCTATTTTTCTCGTCGAGATTCCCGGGAGTTTTCTTGCGAAGAGACCATACACACGAACAGTTTTCTCTGCAAAAAGCTCTCCCAGCTGTTTTCTTGCTGAGAAAAACGATCGTGGGTACGAGGCTTTAGGCCTCGTTTACACTTCAAAATGTGGCATTGGAAACACTTTTTCTAAAGCACTCTGAATGCCAGTCAAAGCTCCTCTCACTAAATAAAATGGTTCCCTTACAATCCCATGTCGCTTTCTTGGTGCTTCAAAGAGTCTCCAAAGCCTCCATAGAAGTTCATGACAACGCTCGCTAACAGCACCTGCAGCATTTGAGGGGCTTTTATTTAGCTTTAGCTTTGCTTCCTTTTGGAGGTATTTTAGGTATGAGATATCCCAGGATGCACTGGGAAACTAACAAGCAAACTGGAAAGATGTCATCAGCAGTCACTTTCGCTCCATGTGTATATATTCTGTGAGTGTCTGGTGCAGACATCACATCTGGAATGCAGTGTGGAGCAGCAGGAACTTAAGCGGGGTCCAGACTGAAGAGGAGCAACTAGCAGTCGGCACATGTGGTGTGCAACATGGGAATGCTATAGTGGAAGGTGAGTGGGGACCAGAGAGAGAAGACTAAAGCCCCGTACACACGATCGGATTTCCTATGGATTCTAGTCCGATGGATTTGTCCATCGGATATCCGATGAAACTGTTTTCCATCAGTCTTGCCCACACACCATCAGTCAAAAAACCGACCGTTCCAAACGCGGTGACGTAAAACACTCCGATGAGCCGAGAAAAATGAAGTTTAATGCTTCTGAGCATGCGTCGACTTGATTCTGAGCATGCGTGGGTTTTTTATCCGATGGACTTGCCCATAGACGATCGGAATTTGCTATCGGTTTTGGATTTATCGGAAAAATTTAAAACGTTCTATTTTTTAAAACCGATGGAAAAAAGACTGATGGGGCCCATACACGATCGGTTTGTCCGATGAAAAAAATCCATCGGACGGTTTTCATCGGTAAAACCGATCGTGTGTACAGGGCTTAAGAGGTAGGGGATCAGCAGCGCTGGGGGACTGGAACAGGAGAAACTAGTAGATGTCACATCTGGTGAGCAGTGTGGGAGCAATATAGTGGGAGGTGAGGGGGGACCAGAGAGAGAGAGGAGGCTTAGCAGAGCTGGGGGTTACTACTGAGTGGGGGATCAGCAGAGCTGGGTGTTACTACTGAGTGGGGGATTAGTAGAGCTGGTAGTTACTACTTAGTGGGCGATCAACAAAGCTGGGGGATACTACTGAGAGGGGGATCAGCAGGGCTGGGGGTTTCTACTGAGAGGGGAATCAGCAGAGCTGGGGGTTACTACTAAGTGGGGGATCAGCAAAGCTGGGGGTTACTACTGAGTGTGGGATTAGTAGAGCTGGGGTTACTACTGAGTGGGGGATCAGCAAAGCTGGGGGTTACTACTTAGTGGGGGATCAGCAGAGCTAGGGGTTACTACTGAGAGAAGGATCAGCAGAGCTGGGGGTTACTACTGAGTGGGGGTTCAGTAGAGCTGGGGGTTACTGCTGAGTGCGGGATTAGTCGAGCTTGGGTTACTACTGAGTGGGGGATCAGCAAAGCTGGGGGTTACTACTTAGTGGGGGATCAGCGGAGCTGGGGGTTACTACTGAGAGGAGGCTCAGCAGAGCTGGGGGTTATTACTGAGAGGGGGATCAGCTGAGCTGGGGGTTACTGCTGAGCAGGGGGCTACTACTGAGTGGGGGATCAGCAGAGCAGGTGGTACTATTGAGTGGGGAATCTGTTGAACAAGGGTACTAATGAGCTGGGGATCTGCTGAGTGGGGGTACTACTGAGCCAGGAGTCTACCGAGCCCCTTTAAAACAAATAGGATGTCGACACACACAGGGCATTTGCCAAGCTTCATTAAAGCTTCAAAAAAGCATCACAGAAGCATCAAAAACATAAAATGCATGTTAAAGCTGTAAGCTCTTTAATGTGCGTTAAAGTTGAAGCAAGTGTAAATGAGCCTTTATAGTAGAACTAAAAAACAAACAAACTTGCAAACAGGCAGGATCTTTCCTGCAGAATAGAAATGTAATGTCTCTTCTTCAATAAATTACACTTAACCACTCAGTTAGCTGTTTAGTAATGTACGCATGGGGTGGATCTCAAAAGTTGGTGGTGGAAAACCTGGAGAAACAAAAATCCTACATCCATCAATTCTAGGCCTAGAGACCCTTATGCATTATGGCAACAACCTTCCTTCTCTTATATAGATAATAAAAAATAAATGACAACATACCCGGTGATGTGAGGGGCGGCCCGTCCTCCACGATGACGTCCTTGTAGAGATCCTTATGTCCTTCTAAATACTCCCACTCCTCCATGGAGAAATAGACAGTGACATCCTGACACCTTATAGGAACCTGACACACACAATGATACCGTCACCATCCAGACACATCCCTTGTCTGTTACTGGATAATGTCCCAGAATTCCCGGCACCACTCACCTCTCCTGTCAGCAACTCCATCATCTTCTGGATGACTTCTAGAATCTTCTTGTGGTTGTGTTCAGGAGGAAGGTGCATGAAGGGGATCTGGCCCTTGCTCAGTTCACTCCGAGATTTCCTAAAAGCCATTAAATCCTGCAGAAGAGAACAAAAATGATATGTTTGAATTATCAACTATAGTGGTCCAAAATCCTCCTCACCTCTCCGGTCAGGTCTGTGTTTTATTAATAGAGATAAGAGTGATGTCATGTGACCTCCCAGAATCCTCCTCACCTCTCTGATCAGGTCTGTGTTTTATTAATAGAGATAAGAGTGGTGTCATGTGACCTCCCAGAATCCTCCTCACCTCTCCGGTCAGGTCTGTGTTTTATTAATAGAGATAAGAGTGATGTCATGTGACCTCCCAGAATCCTCCTCACCTCTCTGATCAGGTCTGTGTTTTATTAATAGAGATAAGAGTGATGTCATGTGACCTCCCAGAATCCTCCTCACCTCTCCGGTCAGGTCTGTGTTTTATTAATAGAGATAAGAGTGATGTCATGTGACCTCCCAGAATCCTCCTCACCTCTCCGGTCAGGTCTGTGTTTTATTAATAGAGATAAGAGTGATGTCATGTGACCTCCCAGAATCCTCCTCACCTCTCCGGTCAGGTCTGTGTTTTATTAATAGAGATAAGAGTGATGTCATGTGACCTCCCAGAATCCTCCTCACCTCTCCGGTCAGGTCTGTGTTTTATTAATAGAGATAAGAGTGATCTCATGTGACCTCCCAGAATCCTCCTCACCTCTCCGGTCAGTAGGTAGATGATCTCCAGGGTGAGGTCCAATATCCTCCTTTTAATGTGACCTTGGTCCTCGTCCATCCTCAGTGGATCGGTCGGCTCTCTGTCTATATTCTGTGTAAAGAAAAGTGGGAGGAAAAGTTTTCTTTTCTTGGAAGGATCCTGTGCGGTGTGCCATACTCCTGTAGTCAGCTTTGCCAACACCCCCCTCCCCCAGCCCAGCGCTGTTGATTGACAGCAGCTCCAAGAAACTCCAGCTGCTAAGAACTGAAACATCTCTCCCTCTTTTTGTATTTTTTTGTTGATTGTGTACACTGTTTTGTCACTGTGTGATTAGTAGGGTGTGGGTCGTCGGGCCTACCCTGAAAGTCTTGGGAGGGGGTGGACATGGCCTCCTGGCTTGGTTCGCCCTCTCTCATGGGGTCTCCCTTCGGGGGGAGCCCCACCTAGTACTTGGGTGGGTCTGCTTTGGCAGACCCTCCAGAGAAAGGAGTCCGTCTGGTTTTGGCCATAGTGAGTACCTCAGTCCCCGTCTGGAGCCTAACTTTTTTTTTTTAAAGCCACACCCAAAAACTCCTCCCGGTGCCAAAAAAAGTGCACGCACATAAAGAGTGAGGCCTCGTACACACGACCGAGTTTCTCGGCAAAAACCAGCAAGAAACTTGCTGGCAGAGATTTTTGGCCGAGAAATTCGTTCGTGTGTATGGTTTCTCGTCAAGAAAAGCGACAAGAATCTCGACGAGAAAATAGAGAACCTGCTCTCTATTTTCTCGTCGAGATTCTCGTCGGCATGTTTCTCGACGAGAAAAGTGAGTGTGTGTACACTTACCTGTCCTCCCGGAAGCCCGCGCATGTTCGAAATGAATTCGACGCATGCGCGGTAGCTTCCTAGGCAAAGGTAGGGTGAACCAAGATGGCGGCGAAGGCATCGAATGTGACGAGCGCATGCTCGTCGTAGTCAATGACGTCACCGCGTACGCTCCATTCAAAGAACCGCGGGTTCTTTGAATCGAGCGTGTGTACACTCGGCCGGGACAATTTTCTTGTCCAAGAATCTCGTCGAAAAAAACGACATGTTTTTTTTGACGAGAATATCGGCCGTGTGTACGAGGCCTTAAACACAAAACGTGCAACGGGTGTAACACTTGTCCTCCACAAGGAAGGACCTTACCCTAATCCCCCGGGGCGTTAGGCTCCAGACGGAGACTGAGGTACTTCACATGGTCCATCTGGCCGAAACCAGACGGACCCCTTTCTCTAGAGGGTCTGCCGAAACAGACCCACCCAAGTACTTGGTAGGGCTCCCCCAAAGGGAGACCCCATGAGAGCAGGCGAACTAAGCCAGAAGGCCATGTCCACCCACTCCCAAGTCATTCAGGGCAGGCCCGAGGACCTATACCCTACTAAACACACTGTGAAAAACGTGTAGACAACCAAACAAAAAAATGACAAACAAGGGGATAAATAAAAAGAAAGTCGGGAGAAGGAAGGTGGGAGAGTGAAAAGTGACCATCGTGCAATACGATGGGCCGCCCTCCGGCCAGGAATCAAAAATTCCTCTGGTCCTAGCCAAAAGGCCCGGCCCTAGAGGCAGGTGTGAAAAAGCCCAGCCGAAGCCAGATGGACCCCGTTCTCTTGGAGGTCTGCCAAAACAGACCACCCCAAGTACTAAGTGGGGCTCCCCTGAAGGGAGACCCCATGAGAGAGGGCGAACTAAGCCAGAAGGCCATGTCCACCCAAGACTTTCAGGGCTGGCCCGAGGACCTACACCCTACTCATCAAACGTGAAACAGTGTACAAACCCAACACTTGAAAAAAAAGAATTCATGAAGTGACCACACAAGACAAAGGAGTGGAGAGAATTTTTTTTTTGAAAGCCCATGGTGTGTGAACACACTCCAAAAACTCCACCCGGTACCAAAAAAAGTGCGGCACATCAAGAGCGGAGAGATTTATTTATTTTTTTAAAAGCCAGTGGCGTGTGACACACACGCAAAAACTTCACCGGGTGCCAAAAAAAGTGCACACACATAAAGAGTGACACAAAACAGGCAACGGGTGTACTATGGTCCTCCCTAGGAAGGACCGTACCCTGATCCCCCACATCCCCGTCTAATGCCGCGTACACACGACCATTTTTCATGACGAGAAAAATTAAATTTTTTTAAATTGGTCATTAAAAACGATTGTGTGTGGGCTCCAGAGCATTTTTCGCGACGTGAAAAATGGTCATTAAAAATATGGAACATGCTCTATTTTTTCTCGTAGTTTTTCTCGTCATGAAAAACGGCCGTGTGTAGGCTTTAACGACGTGAAAAAAACACGCATGCTCAGAAGCAAGTGATGAGACGGGAGCACTCGTTCTGGTAAAACTAGCGTTCGTAATGGAGATAGCACATTCGTCACGCTGTAACGGACTGAAGAGCACAAGGCTGAAAAGCGCGAATCGTCTCTCACCAAACTTTATTAACACGAGGATCAGCAAAAGCAGCCCAAAGGGTGGCGCCATCCGAATGGAACTTCCCCTTTATAGTGCCATCGTACATGTTGTACGTCACTGCGCTTTGCTCGAGCATTTTTTTTCACGATCGTGTGTAGGCAAGGCAGGCTTGAGAAGAATCACGTCGAGAAAAACGTTGTTTTTTTCAATGACATTAAAAACGGTCGTGTGTACGCGGCATTAGAACCTGTGTAATTAATACGTGTTCCGGTATAAAGGGATGATTGGCAACCCTACACGTGACCGAGGATTAAAAAAACTCAATAAAAAGCATAAAACGTCTTATCCAACTGGATGTTGTTTATTGTACAAAAAAACAAAGCAGACTATGCAACCTAAAATACATAAATAAAGTACAACTTACCAGATAAATCAGCAGTCACCCATCACTGACAGAGAACCCATTACTTCCTGTTTTTTTTTTTTTCCTGCTTTTTGCGTTCCACCGCACATCCTGTCTCTCCCACTTCCTCGCTGTGCGTTCCAACAGTCTCTGCTCAGCACTGCCATCTGGTGATAAAATTTGCAAACCGCACTGTTTTTGTCTAGTGAGTGCACACACGCCACCTTGTGTCTTTTTGTAGGAACTGTAGATGGTAGTCCACACTGTGAAATAAGAGCTCTGATAGGGTGATATTCAGACTTTTCCCCATCAGTTATGTCTATCCTAAACTGAACACATTCTAGAGCAGGGGTCTCCAAACTTTCTAAATAAAAAGCCAGTTTATTGTCCTTCAGACTTTAGGGGGGGCCAGTGGAAGGAGAAAATGCCCTGATGTCAGCGGGCAGAATAAAAATTACATAGTGCCTATAGGAGGAGGAGTGATATTAGGAGGAGGAATAGTGGCCCAACATTGGTAATAGTGGGAAGAATAGTATCCCATTGTTGTTTTCAGTGGATGGAATCGTGCCCAATCATTTATATTGGTGGGAGGAAAAGTGTTCTATTTATTAGTAATAAATGAATAGACCCGCCCCTTCTAAAGTTCCCCATCAGGTCTGCTCAGCCAATGACGTAGGTGTAAGGCTGAGGACCAGATGCGGAACGTGAGAAGGGGCGGGTCTATTCATTTATTATACTGCGGAGGAAGTTCCCCATCAGGTCCGCCCCCTCGTATGTCAGAACCCGCCTACGTCATTGGATGAGCGGACCTGATGGGGAACTTCCTCCGCAGTATAATAAATGAATAGACCCGCCCCTTCTCACGTTCCGCATCTGGTCCGCTTAGCCTTACACCTATGTCATTGGCTGAGCGGACCTGATTGGGAACTTTAGAAGGGGCGGGTCTATTCATTTATTACACTGCGGAGGAAGTTCCCCATGCGGTCCGCTCAGGCTCAGCCAATGACGTTTTGTGTGGACAGCGCTGGAGATCGGATCGCCGTGGGACACTGGATTTCATCGCTGGAATGTTTTTTTTTTATTTTTTATTTTTTATTTTTTAATAAAGGACTTTCCCAACTGTGTCTGTGTTTTTTTACAATTTTTTACACTTTCTTTGTGAAATGGTAGGGGTACAATGTACCCCATTACCAATTCACATAGGGGGGGGTGGGATCTGGGGGTTCCCTTTGTTAAAGGGGTCTTCCAGATTCCGATAAGCCCCCTGCCCGCAAACCCCCACAACCACCGGGCAAGGGTTGTGGGGATGAGGCCCTTGTCCCCATCAACATGGGGACATGGTGCTTTGAGGGGTCACAGACCCCCAAAGCATCCTCCCAATGTTGAGGGCATGTGGCCTGGTACAGTTCAGGGGGGGGCGCTCTCTCGTCCCCCCTCTTTTCCTGCGGCCTGCCAGGTTGCGTGCTCGGATAAAGGGTCTGGTCTGGATTTTTGGGGGAACCGCACGCATTTTTTTTTTCAATTTGCGGCAGGGTTCCCCTTAATATCCATACCAGACCTGAAGGGCCTGGTAATTGAATTTGGGGGAACCCCCACACATTTTTTTTTTTATCAATGACTTTTCTATGTATTGCCGGGAGCCGACAATTCATTATAGCCGATAGTGAGTTTTAAATTACTTTTTGTCCTTCAGAAATTACACTTTGTGCAGGGACAGTTCTAAGCACGGGAAACAAGCGTGACTTTACAGGCAAACTATACACCCCCCCCCCCCCCCCAGGTACGAAATTTAAAGGAATATTTCACTTTTATTGTTTCACTTTAAGCATTATTAAAATCACTGCTCCCGAAAAAACGGCCGTTTTAAAAAACGTTCCTTTGCATTGATACATGTCCCCTGGGGCAGGACCCGGGTCCCCAAACACTTTTTATGACAATAACTTGCATATAAGCCTTTAAAATTAGCACTTTAGATTTCTCCCATAGACTTTTCGAATTTGCCGCGAACACCCCAAATTGTTCGCTGTTCGGCGAACGGGCAATGTTCGAGTCGAACATGAGTTCGACTCGAACTCGAAGCTCATCCCTACTGTATAGTATACAGTATGTATGTAGATATAGATTATATATATATATATATATATATGATAGAGAGAGAGCGAGAGGGGGGGATTAGGTACTGGGTGTAATAAAGAAGGATGGTGTACTATATGGCCTGTCACCTCTTTACTATACACAGAGGCATCAGGCACTGTATCTGTCATACCATGTGTGTAGTAAGGAAGTAAAGCATTGCAGAGATGTGTGAAGGATTACATGTAGTAGAAGCATGATGCACTGCATGTACTACAGAGGCATGTGGCACTATGTATAGAAAAGAGGTGACAGGCTATATATACAGTATCTCACAAAAGTAAGTACACCCCTCACATTTTTGTAAATATTTTATTCTATCTTTTCATGTGACAACACTGAAGAAATTACACTTTGCTGCAATGTAAATTAGTGAGTGTACAGCTTGTATAACAGTGTAAATTTGCTGTCCCCTCAAAATAACTCAACACACAACCATTAATGTCTAAACCGCTGGCAACAAAAGTGAGTACACCCCTAAGGGAACATTTCCAAATTGGGCCCAATTATCCATTTTCCCTCCCTGGTGTCATGTGACTCGTTAGTGTTACAAGGTCTCAGGTGTGAATGGGGAGCAGGTGTGTTAAATTGGTGTTATCACTCTCACCTAGGCTATAAGAAAATTTGCCAAGACCCTGAAACTGAGTTGCAGCACGGTGGCCAAGACCATACAGCGGTTTAACAGGACAGGTTCCACTCAGAACAGGCCTCGCCATGGTCGACCAATGTAGTGGGGGGCACGTGCTTAGCGTCATATCCAGAGGTTTTCTTTGGGAAATAGACGTGTGAGTGCTGCCAGCATTGCTGCAGAGGTTAAAGGGGTGAGGGGGTCAGCCTGTCAGTGCTCAGACCATACGCCACACACTGCATCAAATTGATCTGCATGGCTGTCTAATCAATATTCCACTCGCACACGTTCCTGGAAAAACGGCTCTTGTGAGATAATGGGTGCTGCAGCGATCACCAGATGGGTCCTGGACACATCAACAATCAACCATATTCGCCAGCACACCAAGGATCGTTCCGATTACGGCCAAAAAGTTTTTATTGTTTAAAAAACATCACCAAAGTGTGATCAGACTTTGGTGATGTTTTTTAAACAATAAAAACTTTTTGGCCGTAATCGGAACGATCCTTGGTGTGCTGGCGAATATGGTTGATGGTCTGCATGGCTGTCATCCCAGAAGGAAGACTCTTCTAAAGATGATGCACAAGAAAGCCTGCAAACAGTTTGCTAAAGACAAGCAGACTAAGGACATGGATTACTGGAACCATGTCCTGTGGTCTGATGAGACCAAGATACATTTATTTGGTTCAGATGGTGTCATGCGTGTGTGGCGGCAACCAGGTGAGGAGTAAAAAGACAAGTGTATCTTGCCTACAGTCAGGCATGGTGGTGGGAGTGTCATGGTCTGGGGCTGCATGAGTGCTGCTGCACTGGGGAGCTACAGATCATTGAGGGAACCATGAATGCCAACATGTACTGTGACATACTGAAGCAGAGTATGATCCCCTCCCTTCGGAGACTGGGCCGCAGGGCAGTATTCCAACATGATAACGACCCCAAACACACCTCCAAGATGACCACTTCCTTGCTAAAGAAGCTGAGGGTAAAGGTGATGGACTGGCCAAGCATGTCTCCAGACCTAAACCCTATTGAGCATCTGTGGGGCATCCTCAAACAGAAGGTGGAGGAGCACAAGGTCTCTAACATCCACCAGCTCCGTGATGTCGTCATGGAGGAGTGGAAAAGGACTCCAGTGGCAACCTGTGAATCTCTGGTGATCTCCATGCCCAAGGGGGTTAAGGCAGTGCTGGAAAATAATGGTGGCCACACAAAATATTGACTCTTTGGGCCCAATTTGGACATTTTCACTTAGGGGTGTACTCACTTTTGTTGCCAGCGTTTTAGACATTAATGGCTGTGTTGAGTTATTGTGAGGGGACAGCAAATTTACACTGTTATACAAGCTGTACACTCACTACTTTACATTGTAGCAAAGTTTCATTTCTTCAGTGTTGTCACATGAAAAGATATAATAAAATATTTACAAAAATGTGAGGGGTGTACTTACTTTTGTGAGATACTGTATGAGTCACTGTCGTAGTATAGAGGTATTAGGCACTGAGTGTAATAGAGAAGGAAGAGGCAGTGCAAGTAACAGAGAGATAACAAGACGCTGCATGTAACATTCGCATAAAGGTAATTTACAACACAATGAAAACTGCACTTTTTTTCTTCAAACTTTTTATTGACGTATGGAAATTCTACATTTTTTTCTTTGTTTTTTTTTTTGTTTTTTTGGAACTTCTTCCCAATCTTTTTGGATTGAAAACTTTACTCAACAATTTTTGACATTACAATATTACACCAATGACTTATTACTGGCAAGAATTCTACAATCTACAGTTACCTTGGCTGATCTCTCCTTTAAGCCCTCTGGCTAGTGATGCCCTTTATGCTTTGTATTTAGGAAGCAGAGTTTGTCGTGTTTATTTTAGGTTCCTGTTTTATTTGTGAAGGTGAGGTGAACAATGGGGTAGCCATTAACCACTTCTATACAGGGCCTATTCTGGCACTCCACCTGCATGTAAAAATCATATTTTTTTACTAGAAAATTACTCAGAACCCCCAAACATTTTTATATATATATATATATATATATATATATATATATATATATATATATATGTAGCGGGTATTTGAATTTAGGGGAAGCATCTGGGTGGTAGTGTAACCCAGATGCACAAATTGCTAGGGGATCTGAGACCTTTTTTCTGGTTCTTGGAGGACTCTGGTGGTGTGAGGTTTCTTGTGGTCCACAGGTGGCGCTGTTGCCTGGGCCGGAGCTGAACTCACACCGCAAGACTGTGCCTTTTTGTCCTCCCCTGGAGCTGGTACAGCGGGGCGGGGAACCCGCTGTGGCGCAAAGGGAGAGGGGATAAAAGGGGCGGGTGCCCTTACCACAGGGTTCAGAGTTCAGAGTTCAGAGTTCAGAGTCCGGAGAGGGAGGACTCGGCCGCACCCAGGCACCTTCAGCTTGGGTGCTGGCATTCCAGTGTTCCAGGCCTAGGTGCCCTTGACTTAGCTGAAGCGGAGATTGAGTCCATCTCAGGCACCTTTAGCCTGGGGTGAGGTACTATGGCGGAGGCCTGGGGCTCAGTACCTTCGACTGAGTTCCGCGAGGGTGGAGGAATCCGAGGGGGCCCTAACTCCTTGGGTCCCCGTGTCTGAGTTCGTGAGAGCTGGTGTGCGGAACTTCTCTGAAGAGTCCGGTGCAGCATTGCTGGTGACAGAGAGGCCTCCGGTTTCTCCCTTGGACGGATTTCCTTCCCCTGACAGGGGCTGTGCTAGCGAAGGTAATTCACATTCTACTCAATATAGTCAGTGGCAGTGACTACCCGCCACTGGTGATACCACAGTGGTTAGCATCAGAAGGGAAGGGATTGTGCCTCAATCTATTCCCCATCACTACTCAGTAGAAGAAACTGTATGTTTGTTTCGCCAAGAAGAATAAAACTGAGTTGGACCTATTCACTGTGTGGAACTCGGGTTACTAGGAGCAAAGGAGTCAGGGATAAAGTTCTGGACTTGACTCTAGGACACCTACACAAAACCCAATCTTCTGGCCTTCACCTCTCAGCTATGGAGGACATGGGCCGTGGTGTACCTCATCCCTCTCCCCAGCACTGAAACCCCTAGATGAAGAAAGACAAGCCGAGCATGAGAAAGGGAGTGAGGGGTGAGGCCGCTACATATATATATTAGCAGAGACCCTAGGGAATAAAATGATGGTCGTTTTAACTTTTTATGTCACACGGTATTTGCGCAGAAAATTTTCAAACGTGTTTTTTTATTTATGAATTAAAAAAATAAAAATAAACATTAAAGTTAGCCCGATTTATTTTTATTTTTTTGTATAGTATGAAAGATGATGTTACGCCGAGTAAATTGATACCTAACATGTCAGGCTTTAAAATTGCACACACTTGTGGAATGGCGCCAAACTTCAGTACCTAAAAATCTCCATAGGGAACGCTTAATTTTTTTTTACTGGTTACCAGTTTAGAGTTACAGAGGAGGTCCAGAGTTATAATTATTGCTCTTGCTTTACTGTTCGCAGCGATACCTCACGTGTGGTTTGAACACCTTTTACATATACGAGCGTGACGTACGCATGAGTTTGCTTCTGCGTGCGGGAACAGGGGTACTTTACTTTTTTTTTTTTATTGTTTATTTTACTTTTATTTTTTATTTTAATAACAATCAAGTAAAGCAGTGCTATATGTATATACTCATAAAAATCAAATATTAAGGTGCATTCTCTATATGATCAAAGAAAATATCATAACATATATAAAGTGCACATATTCAATATTCATATTTAATTTATGCACCTTTTAAATATATGCTCCCTATATATGTTATTATGATATTTTCTTTGATCATATAGAGAATGCACCTTAATATTTTATTTTTATGAGTATATATATATAGCGCTGCTTCACTTGATTGTTATTATTTTTACTGGTGTTGGTGACACTATAGGAGTTCAGCAGCTATATACTTATTTATTACACTTTTAATTATATTTATTCAACACTTTGAGTAGCGCACAAGTACCCCCTCCCTTTTCTATTTTTTTATTTTGACGCTTTCCCTTTCATTTTTTTTTGTTATTTATTTTACTTTTATTTTTTGTATTTTGACTCTTTCCCTTTAAAAAAACATTTTTTGATCACTTTTATTCCTATAACAAGGAATGTAAACATCCCTTGTAATAGGAATAGGGCATGACAGGTCCTCTTTACAGCGAGATCTGGGGTCAATAAGTCCTCAGATCTCTCCTCTAGGGTTAAAAGCCTAAAAAAAAAAAACGATCTCGGCTTCCCAGCCGAGGAAACGACAGTGTTTACATCTGCCAAGGCCGGACGTGATGTCATAAGGTTGCGCCCGGCCTCCGAAGGTCATAGAGACTTCTGTGGACCATCTGGTCCGTGATATTCTCTGTGATAAACAGCCACCAATGCCTGATTCTTTCTCCGGTTAGCCGATCTCAGGGGCGAGTCGGTATAAGCACCGGAGGGCGGCGGGAGACTTCCCCTCCCGCCACCTGTTAAAAAAATCAAGCGGCTGGGAATCGCCAGCAGAAAATTATATCTGAATGATGGGTGTAGCTGCACCCATCATTCAGATTTAACCACTTAAACTCCAGGACGTCCCATGACATCCACCTAAGGAGAAGTGGTTAAAGAGGGAAGATTGGGGATAAAAATGTATTTTATTTTATGTGTTAACTCAAAGAACACAACAAACATTTCAAATGGATAAAAAAAAAAAGCAACAACCCTGCAGCGGGCCTCCTAACTGGTTTTGGGAGTCTCTGAGGAGTGAAGTTTCTGGTGCTGAACAAGGTGATAACTGCGGGTAAAGCCTTTCCCACATTCCGAACAAACGTAAGGCCGTTCTCCGGTATGTGTACGCTGGTGGCTGGTCAGGGATGACTTCAGAGAAAAGGACTTCCCACACTCTGAACAGGCATAGGGCTTCTCCCCCGAATGGATTCTCTGGTGGGAACGGCGGTTTGTGCTGCTGGAGAAACACTTCCCGCACACGGCACAAGCGTAAGGCCGCTCCCCTGTGTGAGTCCTCTGGTGGCTGATCACCATCGACTTCCGACTGAAGGACCTCCCGCACTCAGAACAGGAGAACGGCTTCTCCCCGGTGTGAGACTGCACGTGTTTCACGAGCGACGACTTCTGGGCGAAACACTTCCCGCAGTCCTGGCACGGGAACGGCTTCTCCCCGGTGTGAATGCGCAGGTGGACCACGAGCGTGGACTTTTGCTGAAAGGACTTGTCGCATTCGGGGCAGGTGTACGGTTTCAGGCTTCGGTGGATTCGCTGATGCCTGATCAGGTTCTTCTGCTTGCTGAAAAACTTCCCGCAGTCCGAGCAGGACAGAGAATGGGGCCCTTTGTACATCAGCCGGTGTTTGAAAAATTCAGAGCTGCTGGTGAAGACGCTTTCACACCCGTCGCAGTTGTAAGTGTTCGTCTCCAAGCTTTGTGACGGGTGGCGGGACAGACAAGACGGTGGACTTACACTTTTAGTCCCGTTTCCGCACATTTTATAGGAGCTTCCTGTTCCTTTCTGTAAGCTCCTTTCTTCGGCCTGAGAGTCAATCTGTGGTTTGTGTTCCTGAAGAAGTCCAACTTCCAAAAATAATTTCTTTTTAATAGGAAAAGAAAACTGGTCAAACCCAACGGACTCCTCCTTAACGTGAGTAAATTGCGCGAGTCTTTCTGTCCCGAGGACATTCCTATTTTGAGACGATGGACAGGCTCCTTGAATATTTCTTTTAATACCTTTCCTGTCTTCAGCCTGGGAGTCAATCTGCGTTTTGTGTTCCCCAGGAAGTCCAACTCCTGAAAATAATTTATTTTTAATCGGAAAAGGAAAATGGTCAATCTCAACTGACTCCTCCTTAAAATGAGTAAATGGAGCAAGTCTCTCCGTAACGTGGACGTTCCTATTTTGAGACGATGGACAGGCTGCTTGAATAATCCTTTTAGTCCCATTCTCACACATTATATAGGAGCTTCCTGTTCCTTTCCATACGCTCCTGTCTTCGGCTTGGGATTCAATCTGCATTTTGTGTTCCCCAGGAAGTCCAACTTCTGAAAAAAAATGTTCTTCAATAGGAAAAGATAAATAGTCAATCTCAACTGCGGCCAAGTCCAACTCTTTCTTAATGGGAGTAAATGGCGCATGCCTCTCTATCTCAGAGACATCCATTTTTTGGGCCAATGGACAGGCACCTTCAACAATTCTTTTAGTTCCATTCCCGCCCATTTTAGAGGAGTCTCCATTTCCTTCCTGTACGCCTTCATTTATGGCTTGGAAGTCAACCAGTATTTTTTGTTCCTGTTCTGAAAATAGTCCCCCCTTAGAATGAAAAGGCAATTTCTCTTTTTCAAGCTCATCTTTGGCCGACTCCTCCTTAATGGGAGTAGAAAGCGCATGTATCTCGGCCCTGGGGCCATTCTCATTTTGAGACAATGGTAGATACCGACAGCATCCTCCCGGTAGACCTCGTTCCTCCTTTGTATTAACACTCCCATCCTCTAAAGAGTCCAACTCCTCATTTATAGCTCTGTGGCTCTTCAGCTTCTCGACTCCTTCAGACAAATCTGTAAAATGGAAATACGTTTTAGTTACGAGTCTGTTCAGAATTTCTGCTCGTTGGTCGAAACTTTAGTACTTGTTTTCATAAATGTAACTCATTGCTCAAACACCTATAGCTCAATAATCATGCTTGACAATAGAAGGTCAATGAAAGTGGGCGTGCTTCTATGTGAACGTCATCGTGCTCAAGTTGTAGATGTCTTTGTGGCATATTGGTGTTTCTTTATGATTTCCCAACTTGTGGTTCTGTGGTGCTTGTTGTGTGGCCCCACAGAACAAGTCAGTAGTGAGTGCAGAACACATGAGTCAAACACAAGGCTCACCAGGCCATTTCATGTGGCCCTCGCATCTTTCCTGCAGCTGCGGCACCCCCCTCATCTCCACCCACACCTTGTCTTCGCAGTCAGCTGCAGAGAAGAGGACATAACTTCTCCTCCAGATCTTGCGATTCTCTATGCAGCCACAGAGAGGATCGTCTTTGCCCCCCCTCCCCAATCTCAGCAGCTGGCAGCAGAGAGGAGTGCATCACTCCTCCTCCAGATCTTGCCCTTCTCGATGCAGCCACAGTTTCTGAACCCCCCCCATCTCAGCAGTCAGCAGCAGAGAAGAGGACAGAACTCCTCCAGATCCTGCACTTCTCCATGCAGCCACAGAGAGGCTCGTTTCTGAACCCCCCCCCCCCCATTTCAGTATTCGACAACAGAGAGGAGGACATAACGCCTCCAACAGATCCTGCACTTCTCCATGCAGCCACAGAGAGACTAATTTCTGACCCCCCCCTCCATTTCAGCAGTCGACAACAGAGAGGTGGACAGAATTCCCCCTCCAGATCCTACACTTCTCCATGCAGCCACAGAAAGGCTAGTTTCTGAACACCCCCCCCCCCCCCCCCATTTCAGCAGTCGACAACAGAGAGGAGGACATAACGCCTCCTCCAGATCATGCACTTCTCCATGCAGCCACAAAGAGGCTAATTTCTGAAACCCCCATCTCAGCAGTTGGCAGCAGAGAGGAGGACAGAAATCCTCCTACAGGTCCTGCGCCTGTCTGTGCAGCTGCAGCACCCCCTCACCCCCCCCCCCTGGTCTCAGCATTCAGCAGACTCTGGCAGCTGACTCCAGCCCTCCTCTTGTCCTCCTCCAGACCCTGCACTTTCTGCTTCCCAGCTCCACCCCCAGCTTCTTCCCAGCAGCAGGCCATGGTAAGGGGGTGCACTCTGATGTAAGGGAGGGTGGGGGACTCTTGAATTCGGATGGTGGGGGGAGCTCTTGGGCGTCTAGTCTTACAGATACAGCCCTTTGAGGGCAACCATAATGTTGATGCGGCCCACAATGAAATTGAATTTGACGCCACAGGTGAGGAAGCGTTGATTTCTAAAGGGATCGTAATAGCAACAATCTCCAGTAGTCTGGTGTAACATGTCGGTTCTCTCTGACCATCACCTGCAGTATGTCCACAGTCTTCTGTAGCAATACATTTGCTGAATATTATGTCTGGTCCTTTAGTGATGTCCGGGTCTACAGGCCCCTATCCCTTGTATGCTGACCACCACTAATCTAGACTGACTGACTGCTGTAAGCTTTTGTGGTTCCAAGTAAAGAATGAGACTACAAATGAATAACAAATAATTGCTCAACTGTGTATTGATTGGAAAGCTTCATGGAAAGTTGGTGGGATCTCAGAAGATGGAGATGGTGATGCCACCAACTTCACATGCAGATCACCTGATCCATTATGACAACTACCAGTTAGAGCTTATGTTCTATTTATCCACATATAGGTAATAATGAGAATATATTAGAGCATACCCGGTGATGTGAGGGGCGGCTGATTCTCCATCATGACGTCCTTATAGAGATCCTTGTGTCCTTCCAAATACTCCCACTCCTCCATGGAGAAATAGACAGTGACATCCTGACACCTTATAGGAACCTGACACACACAATGATACAGTCACCATCCAGACACATCCCTTGTCTGTTACTGGATAATGTCCCAGAATTCCCGGCACCGCTCACCTCTCCTGTCAGCAGCTCCATCATCTTCTTGGTGACTTCTAGAATCTTGACGCCCGTGATTGGGTTCCGGGCGTTCCTCATCCTGCCAAGATCCCTGGTGTTTGTTTCAGGTACATAAACCTAATTAAAAGGCAAAAGTTCAGAGAAGTCAAGACCTCACCTCTCCGGTCAGGTCTGTGTTTTATTAATAGAGATAAGAGTGATGTCATGTGACCTCCCAGAATCCTCCTCACCTCTCCGGTCAGCTCTGTGTTTTATTAATAGAGATAAGAGTGATGTCATGTGACCTCCCAGAATCCTCCTCACCTCTCGGTCAGGTCTGTGTTTTATTATTAGAGATAAGAGTGATGTCATGTGACCTCCCAGAATCCTCCTCACCTCTCCGGTCAGCTCTGTGTTTTATTAATAGAGATAAGAGTGATGTCATGTGACCTCCCAGAATCCTCCTCACCTCTCGGTCAGGTCTGTGTTTTTATTATTAGAGATAAGAGTGATGTCATGTGACCTCCCAGAATCCTCCTCACCTCTCCGGTCAGGTCTGTGTTTTATTAATAGAGATAAGAGTGATGTCATGTGACCTCCCAGAATCCTCCTCACCTCTCCGGTCAGGTCTGTGTTTTATTAATAGAGATAAGAGTGATGTCATGTGACCTCCCAGAATCCTCCTCACCTCTCCGGTCAGGTCTGTGTTTTATTATTAGAGATAAGAGTGATGTCATGTGACCTCCCAGAATCCTCCTCACCTCTCCGGTCAGGTCTGTGTTTTATTAATAGAGATAAGAGTGATGTCATGTGACCTCCCAGAATCCTCCTCACCTCTCCGGTCAGATCTGTGTTTTATTAATAGAGATAAGTGATGTCATGTGACCTCCCAGAATCCTCCTCACCTCTCCGGTCAGGTCTGTGTTTTATTAATAGAGATAAGAGTGATGTCATGTGACCTCCCAGAATCCTCCTCACCTCTCGGTCAGGTCTGTGTTTTATTATTAGAGATAAGAGTGATGTCATGTGACCTCCCAGAATCCTCCTCACCTCTCCGGTCAGCTCTGTGTTTTATTAATAGAGATAAGAGTGATGTCATGTGACCTCCCAGAATCCTCCTCACCTCTCGGTCAGGTCTGTGTTTTTATTATTAGAGATAAGAGTGATGTCATGTGACCTCCCAGAATCCTCCTCACCTCTCCGGTCAGGTCTGTGTTTTATTAATAGAGATAAGAGTGATGTCATGTGACCTCCCAGAATCCTCCTCACCTCTCGGTCAGGTCTGTGTTTTTATTATTAGAGATAAGAGTGATGTCATGTGACCTCCCAGAATCCTCCTCACCTCTCCGGTCAGGTCTGTGTTTTATTAATAGAGATAAGAGTGATGTCATGTGACCTCCCAGAATCCTCCTCACCTCTCCGGTCAGATCTGTGTTTTATTAATAGAGATAAGAGTGATGTCATGTGACCTCCCAGAATCCTCCTCACCTCTCCGGTCAGGTCTGTGTTTTATTAATAGAGATAAGAGTGATGTCATGTGACCTCCCAGAATCCTCCTCACCTCTCCGGTCAGGTCTGTGTTTTATTAATAGAGATAAGAGTGATGTCATGTGACCTCCCAGAATCCTCCTAACCTCTCGGTCAGGTCTGTGTTTTATTATTAGAGATAAGAGTGATGTCATGTGACCTCCCAGAATCCTCCTCACCTCTCCGGTCAGCTCTGTGTTTTATTAATAGAGATAAGAGTGATGTCATGTGACCTCCCAGAATCCTCCTCACCTCTCCGGTCAGGTCTGTGTTTTATTAATAGAGATAAGAGTGATGTCATGTGACCTCCCAGAATCCTCCTCACCTCTCCGGTCAGGTCTGTGTTTTATTAATAGAGATAAGAGTGATGTCATGTGACCTCCCAGAATCCTCCTCACCTCTCTGGACAGGTCTGTGTTTTATTAATAGAGATAAGAGTGATGTCATGTGATCTCCCAGAATCCTCCTCATCTCTCCGGTCAGGTCTGTGTTTTATTAATAGAGATAAGAGCAACGCTGTATCCTGGCCTAGCCCAACAAGGCCCAGGCCTAGGGCAGCACTTTGCAGGGAGGGCAGCAGGGAAAGAGTCCCCGCCGGCTTGCACTACTCTGTTAGTGTAACGCAAGCTGCTTCTAATTTTGACTGTCCTATCATCCTGGACCACAAACCTTCCTCACTGTGCTATATGTTTTCTGCTGCACCATTGGCATGGTTATATCTTCTTAGTCCTCTCCATAAAATTATCAGAAATTTGTGCTTAAAGTAGAATTAAAACTATAGGCAACACTTTTTTTTTCATTTTGGATAGAGTCAGTTTATTTTTTATCATCCCTATCCCATTGCAGAGATTTCCCTTCACTTCTTGTCCCATAGCCAAACAGGAAGTGAGAGTAAATCTATGCAAGTTAAGGGAATCCAATGGCCCGCCCCCCCCCCCCCAGGCCCCAAGAACTAGTGTCCCCAATTTCAGGGCGGGTCTTAAAAAGAAAGGGGTGTGGCCTTGACAGGAAGGGGTGAGTCATATTTAAATTAGAGGGTGCACGAGTTTAGTCAGGCCTAGGGCAGCACAAAACCTAAATACACTACTGGATAAGAGTCATGTCACGTGACCTCCCAGAATCCTCCTTACCTCTCCAGTCAGCAGGTAGATGACCTCTAATGTAAGGTTTAATATTTTCCCAGTCACTTCATTCTGGTCCATCTCCATCTTCATGGATCAGTCAGCGCAGCTGCACCCAGTGCGTCTCTGAGATTACGGCTATTGCTCCTGTCAACTCAAGCATTCAAAGAAAATAAATGTAATCATACTTACCCCGTAACTTTCCTATACTGGTACCAATTCATGGCAGTATATATGTGAAAGTAGTCCTGTTCACTACCAACCCACAGGACCAGTGCATAGCTTTGTGTTTGAGCTCACAACAGCCCATTTCCTATAAAACGCTACGAATGAACTGGGTGGGTCCAGTATGCTTCCCCTGATTGGTGCCAGGACAGGAAAAATTATGGCGTAAGTATGATAGAATTTTTCATCTTCCTGTTGCCAACATGGCAGCATACATGTGGAAAACCAATAGCCAATAGCTACAAGGTAGGGCAAGGTTTCTCAACCAGGGCTCCTCCAGAGGTTGCTAGGGGTTCCTTGACCAAAGAGAAATTTCTCCTGTGCCAGATAAGTTCCCGCTGACACCATTGATCTTTTTAGCTATCTGTAAGGTGGGAATTCTTCCCAATGACCACAACACTAATGTATCATGAGATGTAGGTATAGTAAATATTAGGAGGGGTTCCCTGAGACCGGAAAGTTATCCTCTGTGTTGAAAAGTTAGAGAAACTTTAAAATAGGGTATGCTTAGGCACATTTTTTACAAGGACATAGATGGCGCTATAGCTTTCCTGACTAAATTTGTCATAGTAAAAATTTATGGATCTATCTGGTGATGTTGCCGGATGGTGTCATCAGAAGACCAGTTGGCCGATCAACAAATGGTTTTCATCGCCTGTCCCGCAGACACTGCCCAAGACATCGAGTTTTGTCTTGTTGGTATGCCGCACTTACTTTTCGTGGTTCCAGCTTGGTCACCTTAGAGGCCCTCTATAGAAGCTTGACAAACCATGAGGTTATTGTAGGAGCAGATATTTCCTTCCACTTGTTGGTTACAGAAGGAAATTAGGAACAATCTTTCCGATCCTCTGAAAGATGTCATAGCCAGCAAGTATGCCTTCAAAGACCTGGAGACATTGAGATCATTAAGCTGCTGTGCCTGGCTGGTCCCAAGGGGAAGTAGGGTCCATACCAGTGTTTAATTAATTCAGTTTAAAATATTTTTGTAGACGAAATTAACACTATTTTAGTCAACTAAAATACAACTAAAACAATTCAGATGACTAAAATACAACTAAAATGGCATTTTAGTCTAAAGACTGACTAAAACTAAATCGAAATTTTGCATCAAAATTAACACTGGTCCATACTTGATCAGGATGTCAAGAGGAGGTGACTTTGGGCACAAAACATTCAATAGGACATAGGACTACTCAATCCAGTAAACGGTTTATGTATGGAGGCACACTCCCCATGCATGGAGTTCAAATATTGCTCTGGTCAAGGTGATTGTTACTAGGAAAGAAGATTTTAAGGTCAGCTTCCAGGGTGCCACTTCCTCCAGTGGGGTTAAAGATTGACACCTTAAGAACTGTTGACAGGTCCCACTGAGGAAATAGTTTTTTTTAGAAGGAGTCCAGGTCTTCAATATTGCTTTAAAAAACTGGCATACAAGAGGACTGACGCCTCGTACACACGACTGGGATTTCCAGCGGGAAAACTGCGATGAGAGCTTTTGGCCGGGAATCCCGGCCGTGTGTATGCTTCCTCGCAGTTTTTCCGACGGGAAAACTGGCAAAAACCGCCGGCAAAAAAAAAGAGAACCAGCTCTCTTTTTTCCCGTCGGGTTTCCCGACAGACTTTTTCCCGTCGGAAAACCCAGCCGTGTGTACGAGGCATAAAAGTCCACCTTTGACCGGTAGGTGCCAAAAGAATTGAGACTTGGACTTAGACCTAAGGCTCAGGCTGAAGGCAACTTCTGACTGTAAAAAGCCCAGTAACTGTACAGTCACTGGTGAAGTAGGTGAAACCCCCTTTTCACTGGCAAATGCCAAGTACCCAGCCCAGATGAAATGATAAATGGCAACTTCTGAAACGTTCTTCGCCTTTAGTTGGGTGTTGATCACTTGGAGAAGGAAGACTTGGGCTTCCAGCCTCTTCTTCTCAATCTCCATGCCTTCAGAACCAGAGGTTACACATTTGGGTGAACAATGAAGATGTGGGCTCCATGGTAGATCAGTGGAAAGGCATACCCCAGCTAAACAAGGGCATCAAACCCCTCTGCCCCTGGAGGGGGAGATCATGAAAAAATCTCATTGTCTTGTGACTGATTGGTGAAGTCAAGGGGTCCATTTTTGGCATCCACCAAGCTTTGCTGACCATCTGGAACACCTCCTGGATCAGAAACTGCTTGGTGATGCTGAGAATTTCCTGGATAGAGCAGGCGCTCTGTACATTTTGAAAGTTGAGCAAAGTGGAAAAATAGAGCTGGCCCCATAAGGTTATCTTATTGGTACTGCTGTCTTAAAGTATTGATGTTGATGTAGGTGATCTGGTTCCTGGGCAGGAAGCTTCTGCAAGCCAGAAGATCTCCATAGTCTCCTTGGCATGTAGTGTAATGTGACAAAAATGAAAACTGAAATGCCACACCACTGTTAAGTGGTCCAGAAACGACTTTATTCCAATAAAAGTCAGGGGGACAATCCAAAGAGTATCCAATGTGTTTCGGGGGTCCACAAACACCCCCTTGTCAGCAGCTGATTTGGCTGCCAAAGCAGCTGCTGACAAGACCCGTTCTTGTAATCACACTTGACACAATAGTATTAAAGGTCCAGTTCACTGCTAACCCAAATATATTTCTACAACCAAGCCCTGATGAAGGGGGCATTTTAGGACCCCCGAAAGACGCTAGATACGCTTCGGATTGTCCCCCTGTAAAAATTCTGGAAGGCTGGGATATAAGCTGCAGAGTGCTACCGTGTTTTCCCGAAAATAAGCCCGGGTCTTATATTAATTTTGGCAACCAAAAACACGGTAGGGCTTATTTTCGGGGTAGGGCTTACTATTGTGCGGTCTTCTCTACCCCTCTCCCTGTCTGCCTGACAGGAATCCCCTGTGTGAAGTAAAGTAAAATGTATTGTGTCAGGTACCTTATTTCATCGCCGCTCTGAGCTTCCATAGCCTGCCTGAGCTCTCTTCCACAAACCAAGCTTTGCAGTGGGAGGGGGGCGGACATCCCCCACTGACAGGAGAAGGAGATCTGAGTGCCGCTCTGGGCTTCCATAGCCCGCCTTAGCTCTCTTCCACGAACCAAGCATTGCAGAGGGAGGGGGGCGGAGATCCCCCACTGACAGGCAGGAGAAGGAGATCCGAGTGGCGTTCTGGGCTTCCATAGCCCGCCTGAGCTCTCTTTGCCGAGCCGTGCAGAGGAAGGGGGGCGGAGATCCCCCACTGACAGGCAGGAGAAGGAGATCCAAGTGCCGTTCTGGGCTTCCATAGCCCGCCTGAGCTATCTTCCACAAGCCAAGCATTGCAGAGGGAGGGGGGGTCGAGATCCCCCCGCTGACAGGCAGGAGAAGAGGAGGAGACAACCACTTCAAACTAGGTCTTATTTTTGGGGTAGGGCTTATATTGCAGCCCTCCTGGAAAACCAAGGTAGGTCTTACTTTCGGGATAGGGCTTACTTTCGGGGAAACACGGTACTTGGTTGTATATTTGGAAGTCCCACGTATCTCATACTTTGTAGCACTTGCAATGACTCAAGTGGTAGACCCTGCCTGAGGGACTTGGAGTCAGGTTCTTGGCTTTGGTCCACCACCATAAACTGCTCCTCATCAGTGCATACCCGTGTTCAAAAACTTGTGGTGGATTCCATCTTGGACATTTAATTAGAGGTCTCCTACACCTGTCACCCTCCCCTACAGCCAATCCGCAGAGCCTGCCCGAATCCAACATAGCGACCAGAGAGGTAATTGTGCATTGTGATTACTCTAGAAGCCGCATCATTTTCGGGAACAAGGTCAATTCCACAATGACCGCTGGAATGTAGCACGGTCGTGGCCATGGAGAACCACACATGCAATTAAAAAATGGTGGCACAATTATCAGAGCCACTATAGGGGAGCACAAAACTGGACATCCCAAAGGATCCACAGAAGGGGTTCCCTACCTTATTGGAATATTTAGAACCTAAGTTGAGGGTCTTCTCTACAGGAGAGGCTGAACCTACATGGACAACCACCAAAGGTGGCAGGTCAAGGATTTTTTTTTCCCTCGTTCACATCGGCCGTGAGTTCTGGAGGACAAAGAATAGGAACCATCCTGTTGTGTCACCGGCCCGGTAGGTTGGCAGTGGGCGGGTCTACTACCACATGCATGCAACCATGGATTGGCGCCAGGAAATCAACATTTTTTTCTTTCAGGATATCTTAGTAAAATAATAAAAATTACCAAAAAAAATCAGGTTCTGCATTATTCTGCATACAAAGGTGATATATTGATTGAGGATTACACAAAAGGGCAATGATTATACATAGCAATTTCAATCTATAAGAGACTCAACATAAAAAAAAAAAACTGCTTACCACCATAAACCTGCTACAGTCTTCCAATTCTGAGACTAGGACCCGCCCACTTCCAGAAATGCTTCCTTTTTTTTTTTTTGTGCCAGATTTCCAGGTTGTGCGTTCCAGCTCCCTGTAAGATTCTTCCGTGCGTTCCACAGGTATCTGTTCTTGCTCGGCGCTGCCATCTAGCGGCTGGCGTTGTGAACTGCACGCTTTTCTTCTAGAAGATTTTTAGTGAAGACTTGCGCGCCATCTGGTGTCCATGAGTGAGGACTGCAGGTGAAATCCACACAATGTAATGGAGCACTAATAGGGAAATACTCAACCTTCTCCTATGTATCTTTATGTGTTTAAAACCCAACTCCAGGAATTAGGGCACCTTGATGTAGGATGGGGGAATTTATTGGGGACCCTAATGTAAAAATATAGCTGGCCCCATACTGCTGTCTTAAAGTATTGATGTTGATGGAGGTGATCTGGTCCCTGGATGGGAAGCTTCTGCAAGCCAGAAGATCTCCACAGTCTCCTTGGCATGTAGTGTAATGTGACAAAAATCAAAACTGAAATGCCACACCACTTTGAAGAGGTCCAGAACTAACTTTATTCCAATGAAAGTCAGGGGGACAATCCAAAGAGTATCCAAAGAGTATTTTGGGGGTCCACAAACACCCCCTTGTCAGCAGTCACTTTCTCTTATGGGGACCCAAATGTAAGTGGGGACCCTAATGTAACGGGGACCCAGATGTAAGGGAGGACTCTGATGGGGACCTTTGTGTAAGGGGGAACTCTGATGAGGACCTTGATATAAGGGGGGCATTGATGGGGACCTTGATATAATGGAGACTCTGATTGGAACCTTGATGTAATGGTGGACTCTGATGGGGACCCTGATATATGGGGGGACTCTAATGGGGACCCTGATATATGGGGGGACTCTAATGGGGACCCTGATATATGGGGGGACTCTGATGGGGACCTTGAGGTAAAGGTGGACTCTGATGGGGACCCTAATGTAAGTGGGGACCCTAATGTAATGGGGACCCAGATGTAAGGGAGGACTCTGATGGGGACCTTTGTGTAAAGGGGAACCCTGATGAGGACCTTGATATAAGGGGGGCATTGATGGGGACCTTGATATAATGGAGACTGATGGAAACCTTGATGTAAATGTGGACTCCGATGGGGACCCTGATATATGGGGGGACTCTAATGGGGACCCTGATATATGGGGGGACTCTAATGGGGACCCTGATATATGGGGGGACTCTGATGGGGACCTTGAGGTAAAGGTGGACTCTGATGGGGACCCTAATGTAAGTGGGGACCCAGATGTAAGGGAGGACTCTGATGGGGACCTTTGTGTAAGGGGGAACTCTGATGGGGACCTTGATATAAGGGGGGCATTGATGGGGACCTTGATATAATGGAGACTCTGATGGGGACCTTGGTGTAAAGGTGGACTCTGATGGGGACCCTAATGTAAGGGGGGACTCCAATGGGGACCCTGATATATGGGGGGACTCTAATGGGGACCCTGATATATGGGGGGACTCTGATGGGGACCTTGAGGTAAAGGTGGATTCTGATGGGGACCCTAATGTAAGGGGGGACTCTGATGGTGACCCATATGTAGGGGAGGACTCTGATAAGGACCTTGATGTAAGGGGGAAATCTGACGGGACCCTGATATAAGGGGGGCTCTGATGGGGACCTTGATATAAGGGAGGACTCTGATGGAAACCCTTATATAAGGGGGGGCTCTGATGGGGCCCCAATGTAAAGGGAGACTCTGAAGGGACCCTAATGTAAGGGGTGACTCTGAAGGGACCCTAATGTAAGGGGGGCTCTTATCAGGATCTTGATGGGAATATTTTGTGGCTCACAAATATTTGTACAATATGTGATGTGGCCCTCGTACTGAAAAGTTTGGGAACCCCTGATCTAGAGGGTACATTATTACCCTGACCATTAAAAGAGAAATCTTGCCTGTTTTTTTTTATTTTTTTGCAAGGTTGATGCAGCATCGGTCCTCAGCCGGCTCTAACACTGAGAACCGAGCGATCAAACACCGCTGATCGCTCAGTTCTCAGAGCTCGTGAACAGAGAGCTGGTGGAAGTCAGTCACTGGTGTCTGCTTTGCCCCCCCCCCCCTCTGGGCCCTCTGGGCTGTGGTTGGGGCAGGACACTCAATGGATCACTGAGAGGCTGATCCTGGTGCTGGTCCAGGTTTGTGGGACGAAAATCCCAAAATAAGAACGAAAATCCAAAATAATCATTAACTAATTAATAATAACTAACTATTAAATTATAGGTATTGGAATATCCTTTCAAATTTGGCTGTTAGCGAACGTAACGAATATGAATTTTATCCGAAGTTACGAATTATCCGAAATAACGAATGCCGCATCTAAACGAATGGGACGTGATGAATTAATAATAATAAAAATAAATTATTATTATTTCTTATTATTAATTTGTTACGTTCCATTAGTCATTTCGGATAATTCGTAACTTTGGATAAATTCGTATTCATTACGTTCACTAACAGCCAAATTTGAAAGGAAATTCCAATACCTATAATTTAATAGTTAATAATAGTTATTAGTTAGTTAGTAGGGATGAGCTTCGTGTTCGAGTCGAACATACGTTCGACTCGAACATCGGCTGTTCGATCGTTCGACGAAGATCGAACGATTTGGGCCGTTCGCGCCAAATTCGAGTGACGCGAACGGCCCACAATGCACTACGCCATCGCAGTGTCATCCAGGCGCTGTGATTGGCCAAGCATGCACTGTGACCCCGCATGCTTGGCCAATCACAGCGCCGGCAGCGAGGAGAGCAATGATTGGCCACAGGCAGGATGCCTGTGGCCAATTATTGCTGATGGGGTTTAGTACACGCCCCACACTATAAAAGGCCGCCAGCGTGGCGGCCTTGTGTAGTGTGTTCCGGAGCAGGGAAAGAGAAGCATAGGCAGGGACAGTGTCATTATTTTTCCTTTACTATTCCTGGATTCCTTGTGTTTAGGGACAAATAAGGATAGGTAGGGAGAGTGTCAGTGACAGTGTGCTATTCTGTGCTAATCCTTGTTTGTAGGGACAGAGAAGGACACTCAGGGAAAGTGTCAGTGTGCTATTATGTGCTAAAACTATTTTGCTGAACCATATTTTCAATCCTTGAGTTTAGGGACAGAGAGGTACAGTGAGGGAAAGTGTCAGTGTGCTATTATGTGCTAAAACTATTTTGCTGAACCATATTTTCAATCCTTGAGTTTAGGGACAGAGAGGTACAGTGAGGGAAAGTGTCAGTGTGCTATTCTGTTCTAAAACTATTTTGCTGAACCATATTTTCAATCCTTGAGTTGAGGGACAGAGAGGTACAGTGAGGGAAAGTGTCAGTGTGCTATTCTGTTCTAAAACTATTTTGCTGAACCATATTTTCAATCCTTGAGTTGAGGGACAGAGAGGTACAGTGAGTGAAACTGACAGTGTGCTATTCTGTTCTAAACCAATTTTGCTGTTCCATATTTTCAATCCTTGAGTTGAGGGACAGAGAGGTACAGTGAGTGAAACTGACAGTGTGCTATTCTGTTCTAAACCAAATTTGCTGTTCCATATTTTCAATCCTTGAGTTGAGGGACAGAGAGGTACAGTGAGGGAAAGTGAGGGAAAGTGTCAGTGTGCTATTCTGTTCTAAAACTATTTTGCTGAACCATATTTTCAATCCTTGAGTTGAGGGACAGAGAGGTACAGTGAGTGAAACCGACAGTGTGCTATTCTGTTCTAAACCAATTTTGCTGTTCCATTTTTTCAATCCTTGAGTTGAGGGACAGAGAGGTACAGTGAGGGAAAGTGTCAGTGTGCTATTCTGTTCTAAAACTATTTTGCTGAACCATATTTTCAATCCTTGAGTTGAGGGACAGAGAGGTACAGTGAGTGAAACTGACAGTGTGCTATTCTGTTCTAAACCAATTTTGCTGTTCCATATTTTCAATCCTTGAGTTTAGGGACAGAGAAGGACACTCGTAGAAATTATCAGTGTGCTATTCTGTGCTAAATCTTGTTTGTAGGGAGGGACAGAGTAGGACAGTGAGGGAAAGTGTCAGTGTGCTATTCTGTTCTAAAACTTTTTTGCTGAACCATATTTTCAATCCTTGTGTTTAGGGACAGAGAAGGATAGGCAGGTTACAGTGTCAGTGTCATTGTTGCTAAGCCTCCTGCACAGTATACACCTGAAGGTAGCCCTTATTGCTGTTTTTCCCATCTCCCTGCAGGCCATCCATTAAAATGTCTGGAAGGCAAACAAGGAGAGGCAGACAGTCAGGAGGCAAAAAAAGAGGGCAAGCAGGCTCTGTGTCTGGGGGCAACAGTGCTGGTCGTGTACGCGGTGCATTGTCATCAGCACATGGCCATGGGACACGCTTGTCCTTGTTTTCGGCAGCTGGACATGTTGAGCCACATCATGCCGAAGACTTGGTAGAGTGGATGACCAAGCCCACCTCATCCTCCTCATCCTCTCTCACCCAGGCTCAGGGTACTGGCAAAGCAGCTGCCAAAGCGTCCTCTTCTCTGGTATCATTATCTTCATTAGTCAATCCTTCCCTAGACCCACCATGCCCTCCTCCTGAGGAGTCCCCCAAACTGTTTGAGCACAGTGTTGGGTATATGCTCCAGGAGGATGCCCAGCGTTTGGAAGGATCTGATGATGATACCCAGCTAGAGGAAGGCAGCAGCGTGAGAGCAGAGAGAGGGGATGCTCAAGAAGGACACCAATCTGGCAGTCATGCTCCAGCAGCTGCAGCATACTGCCAGATTGGCTCCAGTGATGAGGAGGGAGGGGATGATGAGGTCACTGACTCCACATGGGTGCCTAATAGGAGAGAGGAGGAGGAGGATGAGGAGGAGGCACATCTCCAACGAGGCAGGATGCCCTTGAGTGGCCAGCGTATGGGCAGCACACCGACGGAATCACACCGCAGAGCTCCGCCTGTGCAGGGCGCTGCCTCTGCCCGTCATTCAAAAAGTTCTTTGGTGTGGGCCTTTTTTGAGGCGAGTGCATCAGATCGCACAGCTGCTGTTTGCAACATATGTCTCAAGCGTATATCGCGTGGCCAAAACATCAGCCGCTTGGGCACCACATGCTTGATCAGACATATGTTGACCTGCCATGCAGCTCGTTGGCAAGCCTACCTTAAAGACCCACACCAAAGAACAAAGCTGACCGCTTCTTGCACCGCATCAGCTGGGATCTCCAACCCCAGTATACCTTCAGTCCTCTCTGAAACCTGCTCTGAGAGGAATGAAGGTGTAGAATTAGGTGTGTCACAGCCAAGTACTTGCGGGCACTCTGCTAGCAGTACACCGACGTCCGATTCTAGCAGGCAAATTTCCCTGCCCCAGCTGCTGGACCGTCAAAAGAAGTTCACTCCCAGCCATCCACATGCCCAGCGGTTGAATGCTAGCTTGGCTAAATTGCTAGCGCTTCAACTGCTGCCTTTTCAGTTGGTAGACTCGGCCCCCTTCCGTGAGTTTGTGCAATGTGCGGTTCCTCAGTGGCAGGTTCCCAAACGCCACTTTTTCGCACGGAAGGCTTTTCCGGCTCTCTACAGGCATGTGGAAGGCAATGTCTTGGCCTCGCTGGACAGGGCGGTCAGCGGTAAGGTGCATATTACCGCTGACTCATGGTCCAGCAGGCATGGACAGGGACGTTACCTTTCTTTCACGGCCTATTGGGTCACTCTTTTGGCAGCTGGGAAGGATGCAGGACAAGGTGCAGTAGTGTTGGAGGTTGTTCCACCGCCACGCCTCCAAAATGCTACTACTGGTTGTGACACACCTCTCTCCTCCTCCCCCTCCTCTTCTTCTTCCTCCATGGCCTCTTCCTGTGGTTTGTCCTCGGAACCAGCGGTGCTCCGTAGGCGTTCAAGGGGCTACGCAAGTACGCAGGCAAAAAGATGCCATGCCGTGCTTGCGCTGGTGTGTTTGGGGGACAGGAGCCACACTGGGGCAGAGGTCCTGTCTGCTCTGCAGGGGCAGGCCGAGAGGTGGTTGACGCCACGCCAGCTTAAGCCAGGAATGGTGGTTTGCGACAATGGCACCAACCTCCTCTCCGCCCTCCGACAGGGACAACTGACCCATGTGCCCTGTATGGCTCACGTCCTTAACCTGGTGGTGCAGCGGTTCTTGGGCAGGTACCCGGGCTTACAGGATGTCCTGAGGCAGGCCAGGAAAGTCTGTGTGCATTTCCGCAGATCTTATAATGCCAGTGCTCGCCTGGCTGAGCTTCAAAAGGAGTTGAACCTGCCCAAGAACCGCCTTATATGTGACATGCCCACCAGGTGGAACTCAACGTTGGCCATGCTGCAGCGGCTGCACACGCAGCAGAGGGCCATCAATGAGTACCTGTGCGACTACGGCACCAGGACAGGGTCAGGGGAGCTCTGGTTTTTTTCACCACGCCAATGGGGCATGATCAGGGATGCATGCACTGTCCTGGCACCATTTGAGGAGGCCACGAGGATTGGTGAGCAGTGACAGTGCATGCATCAGTGACACTGTACCTCTTGTCCACCTGTTGGAGCACACGCTGCGTGGAATAATGGACAGGGCACTTGAGGCAGAACAGAGGCAGGAAGAGGAGGACTTCCTTGCCTCTCAAGGCCCCCTTTACCCAGACAGTGTTCCTTCTGTCCCACCCATCGCACAGGAGGAGGAGGAGGAGGAGGAGGATTGTGTCAGCATGGAGGTGGAGGCTGGCACTCAGCATCATCAGCAGCAGTCTTTTAGGGATGATTTACAGTCTCAAGAAACTTGTACGTGGCTGGGAGGAGGTGGCTGCGGATCATGTCGTCCTTAGTGACCCAGAGGACTCCGGACTGAATGCCTCAGCTAACCTACGCTGCATGGCCTCCCTGATCCTGCAAAGTCTGCGGAAGGATCCTCGTATTCTTTGGATCAAGGAGAGGGACCATTACTGGCTGGCCACTCTCCTTGATCCACGGTACAAGGGTAGGGTTGCGGACCTTATCTTGCCGTCGCAGAGGGAGCAGAGGATGAGACAACTCCGGGAGGCCTTGCAGAAAGGTCTGTGCAACGCGTTCCCAGAGACTGTGAGGTTACAAACTCCTGGTCCTGGACAACGAGTTGCTGAGGCTTCGGGCAGTCAAAGAAGGAGCGGTGGGGAAGGTGGCCGTCTGACCGATGCGTTCAGACAATTCTTTAGTCCGCAGCCCCAAAGTATGATCGGTTCCAGCAACCATCGCCAGCGTCTGATATACATGGTCCAGGAATACCTAGCGGCAAGGTCAGACTTGGACACCTTCCCCACCGAAAATCCTCTGGCTTACTGGGTCTTGAGGATGGATCACTGGCCAGAGCTTGCACAGTATGCAATTGAGCTACTGGCCTGTCCTGCATCCAGCGTTCTTTCGGAACGCACATTCAGTGCTGCTGGAGGATTTGTCACGGATCACAGGGTGCGCCTGTCCACCGACTCGGTTGATCGACTGACTTTCATCAAGATGAACCAGTCTTGGATCACCACCAGCTACCACACACCAGATGCTGATATAACAGACTAATTGATTTTAAAATGTCACATCCCTTCAAGACTGATGCTGATGCTGAGTGCCTGTGCTGTTATGTTGACTGGCTATCCTCCTCCTCCTCCTCCTCAATGATACGATTAACGATGATAGCTTGGAAGATCATTTTGGTTTATGGGTGATGCCACCAGTGGCTAAGGCCCAATTTTTCAGCCCCTGTTTAACAGGGGCGTGTAATTAAAATTTTTGATGCAATACTTTGCAACAGGCCTCATTGCTGTGCTCCAAGTACAGTATCTGTGAGGGGTTGCAGTGTTGTGCCACCAGTGCCTAAGGCCCAATTTTTCAGCCCCTGTTCAACAGGGGCATGCAATTATAATTATTGATCTAATAATTCACAGCAGGGACCATTGCTGCGCCCACCAAGAGTAACTGTCAGGCCTTACAGTGTTGTGGCACCAGCACCACCATCACCACCACCACCACCACCAAAGGCCCAATTTTTCAGCCCCTGTTCAACAGGGGCATGCAATTACAATTCTTGATCTAATAATTCACAGCAGGGCCCATTGCTGCGCCCACCAAGAGTAACTGTCAGGCCTTACAGTGTTGTGGCACCAGCACCACCATCAAAGGCCCAATTTTTACTACCACTGATCAACAATTATATGTTATTACAATTCCTGATATTATACTTGACAGCAGGGCGTTCCAGCACCCACCAAGAATAACTGTGAGTGCTTTCAGTGTTGTGCCAACACCAACACCTAAGGGGCCAATTTCAGCTGAGTATATACGGCAGGTCCCTACTTTCAAACATCCAACTTACAAACGACTACTACTTGCAAATGGAAGAAGACAACAGGAAGTGAGAGGAAATCTACCCCTAGGAAGGAAAATTCTCTCCTGTAAGAATTAATATGGGAGAAAGGTGTCTCCTCTCTACTGATGCTTTATCACCAATCCTTGTTTCAATAAAAACACCACATTTCAAAAACAGTTGTCATTGGGACGCAAAGTGAGGTGAAATGTTCTGAACAGGGGCACAGACAGCAAAAAAAATGTGACAGGGGTGATAACCGTTCCCTATGTTTTACAAAAAGCTAAAAAAAAGTAATTTGGCATGGAGCTACACTTAAACAATGTACCTGTTCAAAATTACAAACAGATTCTACATAAGAACAAACCTACAGTCCCTGTCTTGTATGCACCGCCTGTATACGGCTGTTCAGAGTATATAGGGCCTTCTTTATTTTGTGTGCGGGGTTCCCCTTAATATCCATACAAGACCCAAAGGGGCTGGTAATGGGCTGGGGTAGGGGGGGGGGTCATGGGGTAGCTATGCCATTTTTCCTAAAGATTTTCATCCATATTACCGGGACCAGACATTGTATTAAAGCCGCAAGCAGTTTTAAATGGCTTTTTTTTCCTTTAGAAATGTTATTTTGTGCAGGGACAGTTCTAAACACGGGAAACACGTGGCACTTCACAGGCATACTTTAGACACCCCCCAGGTACAATATTTAAAGGAATATTTGACTTTTTTTTTTTCACTTTATGCATCATTAACCACTTAACGACTGCCCACCGCCGATTTACGTCGGCAGAATGGCACGGACAGGCAGAATCACGTAGATCTACGTGATCGCCTTTGTGCAGTTGGGGGGTCCATCCGGACCCCCCTTCACTGCAGTGAGCGGCCGTTAAGTGTTCGGGAGCGATCAGGCATGAGGGGGCGGCCGCTCGATTCCGCCCCCCCCCTCGCGATCGCTCCCGGCCAATGAAATTGCTTCCTCCGCCATGTGATGTAAACACAGGCTGGAGGAAGTGATGTCATCTCCCTCGCCGCGGTCTTTTCGTTCCCGGCGCCGAGGAGTGAAGACAGAGGTTAGTGCTCTAACAGTCCACTGACACGTAGGTACACATAGGCACACAAATCACCCCCCAGTCACCCCCAGATCACCCCCCAGGTCACCCCAAACCCCCAATCACAGTGTCACTGATTGCAGTGATCATTTATTTTACTGATCACTGCATTTAGTGTCATCTGTGATTGTAAAAAGTTGCAGGGCAGTTAGGATTAGGCCCCTTTAGGTCCAGGGTAGCCCCCTAACCCCCCCTAATAAAGGTTTAACCCCTTGATCACCCCCCAGGTAACCCTTTCACCCCCTAACTTCAGCGTCACTAAGCGATTGTTTTTCCGATCGCTGTATTCGTGTCGCTGGTGTTTTAGATAGGCAGTTATTTTTTTTTTAGGTTCGCCGCAGGTTTTTATTGGTGTCAGGTACCCCCATATATTATTTTAACCCCCTGATTGCCCCTAGAGTTAACCCTTTCACCAGTGATCGCCGTATAAGCGTCACTGGTGTCACTGGTTAGCCAGTAAGTTATTTAGTTATTTAGGTTACCCGTCAGGTTTTTATATAGTGTCAGGTACCCCCATATTTAACCTAATAAAGGTTTTAACCCCCTGATTGCCCCTAGTTAACCCTTTCACCAGTGATCACCATATAAAGGTTACGGGTGACGCTGGTTGATTAGTTTGCTTTTTATAGCATCAGGGCACCCGCCGTATATAACCCAATAAAGGTTTAACCCCCCTGATCGCCCGGCGGGTGAGATCAATTAGGTTTTAGCGCCAGAGAGGGTCTGCGTCGCCCCAGGCAGTGTTAGGTTAGTGCCAGTAACGCTAACACCCACGCGCAAAGCATACACCCCCCTTAGTGGTATAGTATCTGATCAGATCTATACTAGCATCCCCAGCGGTTTAGGGTTCCCAAAAACGCAGTGTTAGCGGGATCAGCCCAGATACCTGCTAGCGCCTGCGTTTAGCCCCTCCGCCCAGCCCAGCCCAGCCCACCCAAGTGCAGTATCGATCGATCACTGTCACTTACCAAACACAACACACATAACTGCAGCGTTCGCAGAGACAGGCCTGATCCCTGCGATCGCTAACAGTTTTTTTGTAGCGTTTGATATATTTGCTGACGACAGTCAGGTGCTTTTTTTCCTGTGAATCTTACTAGTGTACCCCTAAATTTAGAGCCCAAAATGGCAAGACGAAGGTACACTAGTAAAGAGGCCTACGAGATTCTGAGCATGACAGATAGTGAAGAGGAGGTCACGTATCTGTCAGATTCAGGCTCAGAATATCTTCCCGTAGAAGACAGTGACGTCAGCGGCCCCACGTCAGATAGCTCTGACGACGAAGTTGAGGTCCCTGCTAAGGTCAGGCGTACCCGATCCCGATCTTCTGAGGTTGTTGAGGAGCAAGAACCGCAGGTCTCTCGTATCATGGAGCAGAGTAGTGCTAGCGCCGCTATTCCTTCTGGTGAACTGGCAAGCACCAGCGGCCTAGTACAGCCTGGACGTACATCCAGCACTGCAGTAACACTTGGTGACGTGGCGAGTCCCATAAGTGCAGTTCAAGCTGGCGAGGTGGCAAGCACAAGTAGTGTCCCACTGCCACCAAGAAGACAAAGGCAGGCCCGTCGTGCCCATACTGCCCTTCCTGCAGAATTCGCCTATCCTGATTGGGTCCCCACCACTTCTGCAGAACCCGTACTTCCCCCATTCACTGCCCAACCCGGTATTCAGGTGGAAACAGCTGATTTTATTCCAATTGATTTTTATTCGCTGCTTTTCACGGAAGATCTCTATAGATCTATTGTGGACCAGAGTAATTTATATGCTGGTCAATTTATCGCCGCTAACCCCCAGTTGCCTAAAATTGCCAGAAATTGGAAACCAATTACGGTTTCCGAATTTAAGACCTTTCTGGGCCTTTCCCTCAACATGGGCACACATAAATTTCCGTCATTGCGTGCTTATTGGTCCACGCACCCAATTGACCACATGCCCGTGTTCTCTGCCTCCATGTCCAGGGCACGATACGAGCAGATTTTGCGGTTCATGCACTTCAACGACAATGAACTTTGTCGTCCACGTGGGGACCCTGAATACGACCGGCTCTATAAAATTCGGCCCCTCATAAACCACTTCAACGAACGTTTTGCAGCCTTGTTTACTCCCGATCAAGTTGTCTGCGTTGATGAGTCCCTGATTAAATTTTCTGGCCGCTTGTCTTTCAAGCAGTACCTTCCCAGCAAGCGTGCCAGATACGGGGTCAAGCTCTACAAGTTCTGTGACAGGGCAACAGGCTATGTAGTGAACTTTACGGTTTATGAGGGAAAAGACAGTCAGATTGAGTCGGTCAACTGCCCGGATTACATAGGGAGCGCTGGCAAGATAGTGTGGAACTTGGTGTCACCCTTATTCGGAAAGGGGTACCACTTGTATGTGGACAATTATTACACGAGCGTGCCACTGTTTAGTCACTTGTTTGATCATAAGATTGGAGCATGTGGCACCGTGCGACCTAATCGCCGGGGCTTTCCCCAGCGGCTTGTAGATGCCCGTCTTAGGCTGGGGGAGAGAGCCTGCTTGAAGTGTAATAACTTGCTCGCTATGAAGTGGAGGGACAATAAGAATGTTTTCCTTCTTACCTCCCTTCATGCAGACACGACAGTCCAAATTCGTACGGCGACTGGTGTTGTGGAGAAACCCCTCTGTGTCCACGAATATAACCAAAATATGGGAGGGGTGGACCTCAACGACCAGTTGATGGCGCCGTATCTAATTGACCGTAAGGCGAGACGCTGGTACAAAAAAGTGTCTCTATCATTATTCCAATTGGCTTTGCTGAACGCTCATGTGCTATACAGAGCTTCAGGCGGGACGTTATCTCTTCTAAAATTCCAGAATGAGATAGTCACAGAACTCCTGTATCCAGGCGGTTCTGCACCTCACCATCCCCAACCAAATGCAGTAAGCCGGCTGCATGAGAGGCATTATTCGTATGTCCTCCCGAGTACCCCTACCCAAAGCCACCCCCAAAAAAGATGTCGTGTCTGTAGCAAGCGCGGATTTAGGCGTGACACCCGTAGTTTTTGTCCACTCTGTCCTGACAAGCCTGGTCTTTGCCAAGGTGAATGTTTTGAACGCTACCACTCAAAAGTGAAGTTTTAGCGTAGGGTACAGCATTTCACAGACAAGGACACACTTACACAGGGTCTCCCAAGATACCATTACATTTTGAGAGACCCGAACCATTACAGTTGTAAAGTTACAAAAAAAAGTGTAAAAAAGAAAAAAAAAACGTAAAAAACAAAACACAAAAAAAATATAAAATAAAAAAACCAAAAATAGTTGTCGTTTTATTGTTCTCTCTCTCTCTATTTTCTCTCTATTGTTCTGCTCTTTTTTACTGTATTCTATTCTGCAATGTTTTATCATGCTTGCTTTTCAGGTATGTAATTTTTTGTTTTCAGGTGCGCCATTCAACTGCAGCGCGGAATTATTTATCTTGACAGCAACAGCGTTTGCTCCCACGATACATAAAGCCGTGACTCCAGTGCTGTAGGAGGTGATTTCACCACCACAGTTAAAAAAAAGAGCATATATGCCGAAGCATGGGGGCAGCAGGGGCGGAGGAGCGATTTTGCTCCTAATGCCGCGTACATACGGTCGAAATTCCGACCGTGTGTACGCGGCATAACTTTTTTGCGGGAGGATGCCCCCATGCTTCGGCATATATATATTTTAGGCACAGGTTGCGTTAAAACATTTTTTTATTTTTTACTAGGTTTTGTTTTGGTATTTGCTTTGCAGGTATGGCATGGTAAGGTCTTACTGTTGTACTGTAATGTTACTTTGTTTTAATGTTAACCACCATTTGCTTAGCAGGTACGCCATTCAGTTGCAGCGCGGATCTATTTATCTTGACAGCAACAGCGTTTGCTCCCACGATACATAAAGCCGTGACTCCAACGCTGTAGGAGGTGATTTCACCACCACAGTTAAAAAAAAGAGCATATATGCCGAAGCATGGGGGCAGCAGGGGCGGAGGAGCGATTTTGCTCCTAATGCCGCGTATATACGGTCGAAATTCCAACGGAGGCTTATCCGTGGAAAAGTCCGACCGTGTGTACGCGGCATAACCTTTTATGCCGCGTACATACGGTCGAAATTCCGTTTGACCGTGTGTACGCGGCATAACTTTTTTGCGGGAGGATGCCCCCATGCTTCGGCATATATGCCCATCATTAGAAGTGGGTGGATGAAGGGAGGTATTCTAATGGTGGGCATACCCACCAATCAATCTCTTTTTTTCGTTCAGCCAATAGGCTGTATGAAAAAAAAGATTACAATACATGTCCAACAAGGACCAGCAACGTACTGGTATGTTGCTGGACTTTGAATGTTTATACCAGAATGATGCCTGCGGGTTTAGGTATCATCTTGGTATCATTCTTTTCAGCCAGCAGCCGGCTTTCATGTAAAAGCAATTCTAGCAGATAATTAGCCTCTAGACTGCTTTTACAAGCAGTGGGAGGGAATGTCCCCCCCCCGGATATAAAAAGCGCCATTGGGAAATTGGGAAAGCATTTTATCACACCGATCTTGGTGTGGTCAGATGCTTTGAGGGCAGAGGAAAGATCTAGGGTCTAACCCCCCAATTTTTTTCAAAAAAAGAGTACCTGTCACTACCTATTGCTATCATAGGGGATATTTACATTCCCTGAGATAACGATAAAAATGGTAAAAAAATAAAATATGGAAGGCACAGTTTAAAAATAAAATAAAAAAGCCAAATAAATAATAAAAAAAAAAAAAAAAAAAAAAAAGCACCGCTGTCCCCCTCTGCTATTGCGCAAAGGCGAACGCAAGCGTCGGTCTAGCGTCATATGTAAACAGCAATTGCATCATGCATGTGAGGTATCACCGCGAAGGTCAGATCGAGGGCAGTCATTTTAGCAGTAGACCTCCTCTGTAAATCTAACGTGGTAACCTGTAAAGGCTTTTAAATGCTTTTAAAAATGAATGTAGTTTGTCGCCGCTGCGCGTTTGTGCGCAATTTTAAAGCATGTCGTGTTTGGTATCCATGTACTCGGCCTATGATCATCTTTTTTATTTCATCAAACATTTGGGCAATATAGTGTTTTTTAGTGCATTAAAAATAAAAAAAGTGTGTTTTTCCCCCAAAAAATGCGTTTGAAAAAACGCTGCGCAAATACTGTGTGGAAAAAAAAAATGCAACACCCACTATTTTAATCTGTAGGGCCTTTGCTTTAAAAAAATATATAATGTTTGGGGGTTCAACATAATTTTCTTGCAAAAAAAAATATTTTTTCATGTAAACAAAAAGTGTCAGAAAGGGCTTTGTCTTCAAGTGGTTAGAAGAGTGGATGATGTGTGACATAAGCTTCCTAATGTTGTGCATAAAATGCCAGGACAGTTCAAAACCCCCCCAAATGACCCCATTTTGTAAAGTAGACACCTCAAGCTATTTGCTGAGAGGCATGTTGAGCCCATTGAATATTTTTTTTTTTTGTCCCAAGTGATTGAATAATGACCAAAAAAAAAAAAATGTACAAAAAGTTGTCACTAAATTATATATTGCTCAAACATGCCATGGGCATATGTGGAATTACACCCCAAAATACATTCTGTTGCTTCTCCTGAGTACGGGGATACCACATGTGTGGGACTTTTTGGGAGCCTAGTCGCGTACGGGACCCCAAAAACCAAGCACCGCCTTCAGGATTTCTATGGGTGTAAATTTTTGATTTCACTCCTCACTGCCTATCACAGTTTCGGAGGCCATGGAATGCCCAGATGGCACAAAACCCCCCCAAATAACCCCATTTTGGAAAGTAGACACCCCAAGCTATTTGCTGAGAGGTATGTTGAGTATTTTGCAGATCTCGCTTTTTGTCACAAAGTTTTGAAAATGTAAAAAAAGAAAAAAAAAAAAGAAAAAAAAATGTCTTTCTTAATTTTCAAAAACAAATGAGAGCTGTAAAATACTCACCATGCCTCTCAGCAAATAGCTTGGGGTGTCTACTTTCCAAAATGGGGTCATTTGTGGGGGTTTTGGGCTATTTTGACATTTTATGGCCTTCAAAACTGTGATAGGTAGTGAGGAGTGAAATCAAAAATGTATGCCCTTAGAAACCTTGAAGGCGGTGCTTGGTTTTTGGGGTCCCGTACGCGGCTAGGCTCCCAAAAAGTCCCACACATGTGGTATCCCCGTACTCAGGAGAAGCAGCAGAATGTATTTTGGGGTGTAATTTCACATATGCCCATGGCATGTGTGAGCAATATATCATTTAGTGACAACTTTGTGCAAAAAAAAAACAGTTTGTCATATTCCCGCAACCTGTGGCAAAATATAAAATATTCCATGGACTCAACATGCCTCTCAGCAAATAGCTTGGGGTGTCTACTTTCCAAAATGGGGTCATTTGGGGGGGTTTTGTGCTATTTTGGCATTTTATGGCCTTCGAAACTGTGATAGGTAGTGAGGAGTGAAATCAAAAATTTACGCCCTTAGAAATCCTGAAGGCGGTGATTGGTTTTTGGGGTCCCGTACGCGGCTAGGCTCCCAAAAAGTCCCACACATGTGGTATCCCCGTACTCAGGAGAAGCAGCAGAATGTATTTTGGGGTGCAATTCCACATATAACCATGGCATGTGTGAGCAATATATAATTTAGTGACAACTTTTTGTACATTTTTTTTTTTCTTTTTGTCATTATTCAATCATTTGGGACAAAAAAAAAAAAAATATTCAATGGGGTCAACATGCCTCTCAGCAAATAGCTTGGGGTGTCTACTTTCCAAAATGGGGTCATTTGGGGGGGTTTGTGCCATCTTGGCATTTTATGGCCTTCAAAACTGTGATAGGTAGTGAGGAGTGAAATCAAAAATGTATGCCCTTAGAAACCTTGAAGGCGGTGCTTGGTTTTTGGGGTCCCGTACGCGGCTAGGCTCCCAAAAAGTCCCACACATGTGGTATCCCCGTACTCAGGAGAAGCAGCAGAATGTATTTTGGGGTGTAATTTCACATATGCCCATGGCATGTGTGAGCAATATATCATTTAGTGACAACTTTTTGTAATTTTTTATTTTTTTTTTGTCATTATTCAATCACTTGGGACAAAAAAAAAAAATATTCAATGGGCTCAACATGCCTCTCAGCAATTTCCTTGGGGTGTCTACTTTCCAAAATGGGGTCATTTGGGGGGGTTTTGTACTGCCCTGCCATTTTAGCACCTCAAGAATTGAGATAGGCAGTCATAAATTTAAAGCTGTGTAAATTTCAGAAAATGTACCCTAGTTTGTAAACGCTATAACTTTTGCGCAAACCAATAAATATACGCTTATTGACATTTTTTTTACTAAAGACATGTGGCTGAATACATTTTGGCCTAAATGTATGACTAAAATTGAGTTTATTCGATTTTTCTTATAACAAAAAGTAGAAAATATCATTTTTTTTCAAAATTTTCGGTCTTTTTCTGTTTATATCGCAAAAAATAAAAATCGCAGAGGCAATCAAATACCATTAAAAGAAAGCTCTATTTGTGGGAAGAAAAGGACGCAAATTTCATTTGGGTACAACATTGCATGTCCGCACAATTTACAGTTAAAGCAGCGCAGTGCCGAATCCCAAAAACAGGCTTGGTCCTAATGGCCCGAAATGGTCCGGGGCTTAAGTGGTTAAAATGACTGCTCCCGAAAAACGGCAGTTTTTAAAACTTCTTTTTGCATTGATACATGTCCCCTGGTGCAGAACCCGGGTTCCCAAACCCTTTTTAGGACAATAACATGCATAATAGTCGTTATAATTAGCACTTTAGAATCCGAACGTTCGCATCCATTGTATTTAATAGGGTTCTAATGTTCGTACGAACTTTCGGTCCGTTCGCGGGTTCTGGTGCGAACCGAACCCGGGGGTGTTCGGCTCATCACTATTAGTTAGTTAATTATTTTGGATTTTCGGGTTTTCAAATTTTCGTTCTTATTTTCGTTTTTTTCAATGTTCGGATTTTCGTTCTTATTTTTGGAATTTCGAATTTCAGATTTTGAATTTTCGGATTTTTGTTCTTTTGAATTTTCGAAATTTCAGACTGTCGAATTTCGATGAAAAACGAATTCAGAACAAAACAAATTGCACACTACTCTGCAGACTTTCATGTAATGGGGGGCTCTGTGGACTGTTGTGTAAGGGGGGGGGGCCCTCTGGTGGCCATCTTACATCGGAGTGCCCCTTTACACCACAGTCTACAGCATTCCCCCTTACATCAAAGTCCTCAGAGTTCTCCTTTGCATCAGGGTCCATAGAGATAACCCCGTGAACTGTAAAGGGGAGCTCTGTGGACTCTTGTGTAAGCAGGGTGGGGGCTCATTAGAGTTTGCCTTTACACCAGAGTCCGCAGCATTCCCTCTTACAAAGTCCTCAGAGTTCTCCTTTACATCAGGGTTCCGCAGAGTTCCCCCTTGAACTGTAAAGGGGAAATCCTGCAGACTCTGATGTAAGGGGGAACTCTGTGAACTCTTGTGTAATTGGGGGGGGGGGTCTGGTGACCAGAGACCCCATTATATACATCAGAGTTCCCCTTTGCATCACAGTCTGCAGAGTGCACTGTAAGGGGGAACCTTGAAGACTCTGATGTAAAGTGGGAACTCTCTGGACTGTGATGTCAAGGGGAGCTCTGTGGACTCTTGTGTAAGCAGAGTGGGGGCTCTGGTGACCCCCTTTACATTAGAGTTTGCCTTTACACCAGAGTCCGCAGCATTCCCCCTTACAAAGTCCTCAGAGTTCTCCTTTACCTCAGAGTCCTCCTTTACATCAGGGTCCGCAGCATTCCCCCTTACAAAGTCCTCAGAGTTCTCCTTTACCTCAGAGTCCTCAGAGTTCTTCTTTACATCAGGGTCCGCTGCATTCCCCCTTACAAAGTCCTCAGAGTTCTCCTTTACCTCAGAGTTCTCCTTTACATCAGGGTCCGCTGCATTCCCCCTTACAAAGTCCTCAGAGTTCTCCTTTACCTCAGAGTTCTCCTTTACATCAGGGTCCGCAGCGTTCCCCCTTACAAAGTCCTCAGAGTTCTCCTTTACCTCAGAGTTCTCCTTTACATCAGGGTCCGCAGCGTTCCCCTTTACAAAGTCCTCAGAGTTCTCCTTTACCTCAGAGTTCTCCTTTACATCAGGGTCCGCAGCGTTCCCCCTTACAAAGTCCTCAGAGTTCTCCTTTACCTCAGAGTTCTCCTTTACACCAGGGTCTGCTGCATTCCCCCTTACAAAGTCCTCAGAGTTCTCCTTTACCTCAGAGTTCTCCTTTACATCAGGGTCCGCAGCGTTCCCCCTTACAAAGTCCTCAGAGTTCTCCTTTACCTCAGAGTTCTCCTTTACATCAGGGTCCGCAGCGTTCCCCCTTACAAAGTCCTCAGAGTTCTCCTTTACCTCAGAGTTCTCCTTTACATCAGGGCCCACAGAGTTCCCCCTTGAACTGTAAAGGGGAATCCTGCAGACTCTGATGTAAGGGGGAACTCTGTGCTGGGATATATTAACCCGACCTTCATGTAAAAGGAGAAAAAATAGGATTTTTTACTCACCGTAAAATCCTTTTCTCTGAGTCCATGGACCGACACAGCTTCTCTATTGACAAAGTGGGTATTATCCGTTAATTAGGAGTGACTAGGCAGAAAAACTTGTAAAAAGTGTTGCATCACACCTTCTACAGTACAGCCCAGGGGGCGGACCCTCTGGGTATACCCTCTCAGTCTGCACATCGCAGATCAGTTCGTCAAAAAGCAGTACAAACTTAAAAGGAGGGGTGGGTGCTGTGTCGGTCCATGGACTCAGAGAAAAGGATTTTACGGTGAGTAAAAAATCCTATTTACTCTTTCGTCCATGGACCGACACAGCTTCTCTATTGACAAAGTGGGACGTCCCAAAGCAGTGTCAGAGAAAAAACGAGGGGTGGTAACAGCATAAAAATAAACTTCACCCCAAACACAAAACAGCACTCCTCCAACGGAGGAGTTGCAACTCTAAACAGCCGCCTGCAAAACCTTGCGGCCGAAAGAGGCATCCGAAGATGCACCTACATCAACTTTGTAGAATTTTGTGAAAGTGTGAGCGGACGACCAAGTCGCCGCTTTACATAGTTGGGAAACAGACGCTTGATGTCGGAAAGCCCAAGAGGCACCTATTGCCCTGGTCGAATGCGCCGTGACAGGAAAGGGGGGCGCCTGACCCTTTAAGGCGTAAGCCTGGATTACTATCTGTCGGATCCACCTAGAGATGGTGGCCGATGAGACTGCTTGGCCCTTCTTGGGACCAGCCACCGAAACAAACAGTGAGTCTGACTTCCGGAACAGGGAAGTAGCAGATATGTATACTCTCAAAGCTCGGACAACGTCCAAGGAATGCAACGCCGACTCCTTAGGATTTGACGGCTGAGGACACAAGGATGGAAGTACAATGTCTTCGTTGAGATGAAAAGCCGAAACGACCTTCGGAAGAAAGGAAGGCTGCGGCCGCAGCACCACCTTATCCTTGTGGAAAATCAAATAGGGAGCCTTGCAGGACAAGGCTGCCAGCTCAGAGACTCGTCTAACTGACGTAACAGCCACCAAAAAGACCACCTTCTGAGAAAGTGTCAACAGGGGAATATCTCTAATATTCTCAAACGGTGCCTTCTGAAGCACCGAGAGGACCAGGTTCAAGTCCCACGGAGGTAACGGGGGGCGGACCGGAGGGGCCACATGTCGAACCCCCTGCACAAATGTACTCACGAGAGAGTGAGTCGCCAGGGGTCGCTGAAAAAAGACAGCCAGGGCAGATATCTGTCCCTTAATCGTACTTAGGGCAAGCCTTTGGTCTACCCCATGCTGTAAAAACAGCAGGATTCTGGAAACCAAATAGGTACGCGGATGCCATTTCATTTCCTCACACATGGAGATGTAGGCCCTCCAAGTGCGGTGATAGACCTTCCTAGAGGACGGTTTCCGAGCACTTCTCATAGTAGAAATTACTGAGTCTGACAGGCCCCGGTCTCTCAGTACCTGGTTCTCAACAGCCATGCCGTTAAAGCCAATGACTGTAAAGCAGGATGGAATATGGGACCTTGCGACAGCAGGTCCTTCCGTAGTGGTAGGCGCCAGGGGACGTCTGCTACCAGACGTACTAGATCGGCGTACCAAGGACGCTGAGGCCAATCTGGAGCGATTAGGATCATTGGAATTCCCTCTGCCTCCACTCTGCGGAGCAGAAGAGGAAGAAGCCTTAAGGGAGGGAAGGCATAGATTAGCCGATACTGGCCCCACGATGCTACCAACGCGTCCGTTGCGTCTGCCCATGGGTCTCTTGACCGGGCCACAAACCTCAATACCTTCCGATTGAGTCGGGAAGCCAGAAGATCTACGTCTGGTGTGCCCCATCTTTGGCAGAGGAGTTGGAACACCTCCGGGTGTAAGGACCATTCTCCCTGGTCCAGCATCTGGCGGCTCAGGTAGTCCGCCTGCCAGTTTTCCACACCCGGAATGTACACGGCCGACAGTGCCGGTACGCTCCTCTCTGCCCACTTCAGGATGCGAGCGATCTCCGATGCTGCAGCTGAGCTTCTTGTTCCTCCTTGATGATTGACATATGCCACTGCTGTGGCGTTGTCTGACTGGATCCTGACTGGACGCCCTTGCAGTCTCTGAGACCATTTGAAGAGGCACAGCTTGATCGCCCGGATCTCCAGGACATTGATCGGCAGGAGGGCTTCCTCTGGGGTCCAGCGACCTTGCGCCGACTGGACACCCCAGACTCCCCCCCAACCTGTAAGGCTGGCGTCCGTCGTGATCACTATCCAGTAAACCGGAAGAAATGACTTCCCGGCCATTAGAGCCGGTGCTGTCAGCCACCATACCAGGGATCTCCTGACTAGGTGGCTCACTCGGATTTGATAATCCAGAGATGAAGGGCATCTGTTCCATCTGGACAGAACTTCCCTCTGTAACACTCGAGTGTGGTATTGAGCATATGGGACCGCCTCGAAGGAGGCTACCATGAGGCCCAACACTCGCATGCAAAAACGGAGTGACGACCAATTCCTGGAAGTCAGCTGCCGTACTGCAGCCCGGAGGGTCTGCAACTTCTCCACAGGGAGGAATACCTTTGCCTCTGAGGAATCCAGAATCAACCCCAGGTACACTAGGCGTTGAGTGGGCACCAATACTGACTTTTGCGTGTTTAGTATCCAACCACAGTCTCGAAGAGTCTGACAGGTAATGGACACGCTTACCTCTAATTCTGAGCTTGAAGGGCCCTTCAGCAGAAGGTCGTCCAAGTAACCTGTGATAGCGATACCCCGCTGTCTTAGAAGTGCCAGAATCGGAGCGAGCACCTTGGTGAACGTCCTGGGTGCTGAGGCAAGGCCAAACGGGAGGGCCACAAACTGGTAGTGGTTCTTCCTGATAGCAAATCGCAGAAACCTCTGGTGTCTGGAGTATATGGGGACATGCAGGTATGCGTCCTTGATGTCCAAGGAGGCCAGAAAGTCCCCCGGATGGAGAGCCGTGACTACGGATCGAACCGACTCCATCCGAAATCTTTGTACCTTCACAAAGCAATTGAGGGCTCTGAGATCCAAGATTGGACGAACCCCCTCCTTCTTTGGCACAATGAACAGATTTGAGTAAAAACCCTGACCCCGTTCCTGTTCTGGAACTGGAATAACTACCCCGCGTTCCAGTAGACCCTGGACCGCCCCATACAGGGCCTCCCGACGGGTCGGTAGTAGCTGGAGATTGGAGGTGATGAATCTGTCTGGTGGACAAGAGAGAAATTCTATCTTGTAGCCTGAGGAGATTACTTCGCAAACCCACCTGTCGGAGACTAGAGCAGTCCACTGAGTCGCGAATTTGCGAAGACGTCCCCCCACCCGAGAGCTGGGTGGGGGCGGACCTTCATGTGGACGCAGATTTGTCCACAGGCTTGTTGGGTCTGCGGGACCAAGGACGCTTTTGTCCTTGGGCAGGCGCTTTATCGGCCTGGGGTCTTTTCCCTGTCGCCTTAAGAGGGCGAAAAAACCGCTTACGTGCAGTAAAGGAGGGCCCTTGCCCTTGGCGTGGTCCCCTACCCTTGCTAGTTTGGGGAAGCAAAGTGCTTTTACCTCCTGTAGCATCCTTGATGATGTCATCCAGAGAAGCCCCAAAAAGTCTGTCGCCCTTAAAAGGCAGATCCAATAGGGCTTTCTTGGAAGTCTGGTCCGCAGACCAGCCCTTTAGCCAGATCAGGCGGCGTATTGCTACTGCATAAACCGAAGCTCTTGACAGCAGGGGAATAGTATCCATGTCTGACTCGCAGACAAACTTAAGGCCCTGGACCAACTGGTCGGCCAAAGTTATCTCATTAGGAGGAGCATCTCGCTCCTTTAACCCCTGGAGTAGCAATTTTGCCCATTCAGTAAGTGTCTGAGACACTAGGGCCCCCGCCAATGCCGGGCGTACTGCTGAGCCTACCACTGAGTATAGGTAGCGAGCGAGTGCTTCAGCCTTCTTATCCACAGGGTCCTTGAAAACAGGAGCCCCTTCTACTGGAATAGTGGTGGCTCTATTAAGTCTGGACACCGAAGGGTCCACTATAGGGGGAGAGGTCCATATCTTCAGAAAACTCTCCTCAAAGGGGTACCGTACTGCAAACCTCTTTGGGGCTGTAAAGACCCTCAGTGGGTTCTCCCATTCCTTGTATAAGAGTTTGTCAAAATAAGACACACAAGGGAACACCTTAGCAGTGCGGGCAGGTTTACGAAACCCAAAGGGGACTGGAGTATCTGCTACTTCTTCAGTCCTTTCCAACTTTAGCGTATCCCGCACTGCAGTAATAAGGTCAGATACCAAAGCCGTCTCGCGTACTGACCTGGACTTGGAGTCCTCCTCACTGTCCGATCGGTCACGGTCTGCAGTCTCTGATGCATCAGAATCTGGGCCATGAGCCGTAGCTGGACCTGGTTCTGCATCAGAAATATCCCCAGAAGATTGCAGGGGACGGGGGCGTTTATTACCCCCTGTATTCCCGTGTGCTGCTTCCACCCTGGCAGCAAACGCCTCTAGGATTGCCGACATAGCGTCCATAGACACCTCAGGGACACCAGCTGCTAAATCTGGTGTTTCAGGGGAGAAGACATCTGGCTCAGATGCCATGCTGACCACACGCTGACACTCACAGGGCTCCAGGCAAGATATCAATAGGCCACCCTCCTGCGCTGCAGAGATGCTGGGTTACCCAGAGGACTCACCACCCTGGATAGGTACTGCTATGCTGCGCCTATGATGCTGTCCCCTTGCTGCTGTGTCAGTCTGCTTCTTTTATCAGCACTTCCTGTGTGAATTTTCGCGCCAGTGTAATGCACCCTAGAGGCCGGAGGCTCTCGCAAAATGGTTGCCAAAACCGTCTGTATGGAAGATAATGTGGGCTCTAAGAAAATGGCCGCCGACAGAAGATAGAGGTCAGGCAGCCATAGCCCACAAAAAAGATGGCCGCCGAACGGCAATATCTGCATACAGGGTGGACAAACATGGCCGCCGATCACCTGATAGGGGCCAGTGGGTGTGGCCGAACTACAGGAAGATGGCCGCCAGGCAGTTACAAGAGGCCAAACTTGGCATGGACCACCTCAAAATGGCCGCCGACAGCATGGAGACACAGAAACACAGGTAAGCAAAAATGACATTTCTTTTAAATGTTAGTTACAGCCAGCCCCGCTCCAGTGGGACCCCCTAGGTGACCCCCAGCACCCAGCAACCTTTAGCTAGAAGCCCAGGGAGGAGGGAAAGGCAGGGAGAGAGGGAAGAAAGGGGCCACAACCACTTACTTGATCTCTCCAGGAATGTCCAGCTAAATCACCCAGCCGAGGCAGGGGAGTTTTACTTACCTATCCTGCATGTATTCTGCTGGAAGACATTCCAAACAGATCATCGTCCGCGCACGGAAGGTGACTGTTGGCCAGGCATGCTGTGATTGGACCCAGAAGGGACGATCATATGTATGCCCTGGAGCATGACGCTCACCGGACAGGCTGCTGCGACTCGGCCGTAAGGTCAGCCGAAGCTGAGCGGTCCGATGCAAGCCTTGGAGCGTAAGCTCACCGGCCAGGCTGCTGCGACTCGGCCGTAAGGTCAGCCGAAGCTGAGCGGTCCGATGCAGGCCCTGGAGCGTAGGCTCACCGGCCACCCGTGGAGCGACGGGCATGTCGTGGAAAACCCAGCGCGTAGCTAGGGTCGGCACACGCTCGATGGCCGAAACTGGGGAGACTACAAGGATCGAGGATCCAGCCTGTCACCCAGTCGGCAGTTGATCGAAGATCGCAGGAAACAACAAATGTAGCAAAAAAATAAAAAATATATATATCTTTTTTCCCCGGACCAATGAGCCCGAAGGGAGCCATGTCCTACTCCTTGCTAGACAGAAAAAAACTGATCTGCGATGTGCAGACTGAGAGGGTATACCCAGAGGGTCCGCCCCCTGGGCGGTACTGTAGAAGGTGTGATGCAACACTTTTTACAAGTTTTTCTGCCTAGTCACTCCTAATTAACGGATAATACCCACTTTGTCAATAGAGAAGCTGTGTCGGTCCATGGACGAAAGAGTAATGTTTCTTGCCTTTGTTATACCTTAGGCACATTGCGAACCTCACTCACTACACATTTGTAGCTTAAATATTGATATTTGCACGGCCAATGGTCATTTTTGCCAACTTTGTAAACTTCCGGTAAAAATTTGGCTCGATCAGTAAATTGAGTGTGTTGTGTCAGTAAAGTTCACTTTGGGAGGTTGGCAACCCTGCCCCAAGAAGTGCCACGCAGCTACCGCTGAAGGGTATAGATGTAGAGCGGCAGTGCTTATAGGCAACAAAGAACACAAATAAGGGGAGCAATAGGATTTTATTCATTTATTTATACACAATGCCTTAGAAAATAAAACTTTGCTCGCTTAGGGTTCATAGGTTCAAACCAGAACTCCAGGCAGATATTAAAGCTGAACTCCAGGCAAACAGCTGAATACACAGATAAAAAAAACATATAGGGGAGCTGTTTTACCTACCAAAGGATGTGTATTTTCTTTATCGTACACCACGGGACACAGAGCTAGTCATTACATAATGGGTTAAGGGGTCACCAGCGGTGATTGGACACTGGCACAACCAATGGAAGACAGTTCCCCTCCATATAACCCCTCCCATCAGGGAAGTACCTCAGTTTTTTCGCCAGTGTCGAAAGGTGTTGGACGCGTTAGGAGGTGCTAAAGGAAAGCTCTACCAAAGAGACCCTCTGGGGGTAAAAGAGCTATGCTTTCGGATCCATCCAAGACGCCTACAAATGAGCTGAATCTGGATGGGATCCGGGCCTCATCCATGAGGCGTCGCCTGTAATGTCTCTCTTCGGAGGACTGGGCTCTAAGATCCAGCACTTTCGCTATTTCGCTATAAAGTCCTGGTAAGAGTCTTGTACAAGGCCCAGGGGAGAGGTATCCTTTAAATAGGAACCCATATCCCTGAAGGTTGGCACACATAGCCCACCGTGAAGGGTGAAGTTTGGTATCTGTCTGAAATCTTTCAGCAGAAAAACCTGCGGCGTGGATAAGGTGAGATTAGAAGGTCCATAACTAGGTTGGGACCTTTTTCAAAAAGTGGATGTCTTCTTTTTTTCCACCACTGGGGGGAGTAAAGAGCTGAATATACTCACCTCACTCTGTTCAGTGTCGGCTTCGGCGAAGTACACTGCTCGTCACCTCCGCTGCTGAGCTTGCTGGGGCACCCCGATCCTCCTTTCGGTGGCCGACCAGACACCTGCAGATGCAGGTAAGTGGGAACAAGGGCTGATGAGAGTCCTCTCTCACTATGGCCACCGCCATAGCGCTAAGGGCCGCGCGCGCGCGGGAGCGCGCTTTATCGGAGGGGGGGGGGGCGAAGGCGTGCGCGGGCACGTGGCGCGCGCAGGCACAGAAACGGCGCCAAATTTAAAAGACTGTCAGTGTGAGAAGCACTGCAGCAGCAAGCAAGCTCGTTAGTTCTCTTATTCCTGGCAGAGAAACACAGCAGCTATACAGGGACGTAAGACTCCATGTGGTTGGATTGGGTACTTCCTAGAAGACATCCATGTTATGCATAGTTATGTGTTAAAAGTTGCATACTTAATGTATTTGCTAAACTGAACACGGTAGTATATGCATTTAGGTACCTTGTATTTTGTCTAAACAGTAAGCCTTCCAGGGGAAGTAATACGGACAAAAAGAGATAAGAAAGCACCACCGCCTGAGAGGAGGCTCTAACTGTGCTGACTCGGTACCTTTCTCTCCTGTGTTGCTAAATGCACCTGTTCAGGATGAGCCATTACCTCTGTCAGGTATGGCGGCTTCCCCAGTGAAGCCTGGGCCTGTATATGTCACTGAGGACACTTTATCAGCTGCCCTAAATAATCTGGAGGAAAAAATTGCTACCTTAATCGCTAAATCCTCTAAAAAGGGACAATAAGCGAAGCAGGTCTCTTCCAGTATTGGACCTCCCTTCAGAAGTACCTGAGGGAGGAGGATGAGGCTACATCAGCAGAGGATGAGGAGCCAGATTTTAAGGTCACAGGTACAATGCTATAGCAGTGCATTTAAGTTAACCTCTGCGGAGGTAACAGAATCACCTGTCTCCTCCCTAGGGTCATTAAGATCCCTGCAAGGTGCATGCTCCTTCCCGGTTCATCCGTTACTAGAGGATCTAATATACGCAAACTGGCAACATCCAGATAAGCGTTTCTCACCTCCAAAAAGGTTTAACATTCTTTATCCTATGGGGGAAATTTTTTTTTTAAAGAAATGGAGCCTGCCTGCGGTAGTTGCGGCTATTTCTTGTGTAAATAAAAACCTGACATGTCCGGTGGATAATGTACAAGGGTTTAAAAGATCCTTCTGAGAGGAAGTTGAAATCCTCCTTCCTTTTGGCCGGCTCAATTACCCAACCTGCAGTAGCAGCAGTCGGTATGTGTCAGGTCATCAGCCAACAGGTAAAGCAGGGGCTGAAGGAACTGCCTTCAGAGCAGGCTAGAAATTGGGAAAATTTGCCTAAAGCCTTATGCTTCACAGTGGATGCCATGAGAGATTCTATCATACAGGCATCACGCCTTACACTCCAGCTGGTACAGATGCGCAGAGTACTTTGGCTTAAGCATTGGTCAGCGGAGACCCCATGCAAAAAGCTGTTGGCAAGTTCCCGTTCCATGGCGAACGCCTATTTGGGGAAGATTTAGAAAAATATATACAGAAGATCAAGTGGTAAAACGACTTTTACCTGAGAGAAAGAAAAACAAGAGATCTTGTTTTAAACGCTCTCTCCCCAGCTCCCGGGAAATCTGACTCCAACCAGTGGCGGCGGCCTGTTTTAGCCGCCCACAAAAGCCAAGGGGCAAGCTCAGAAGAACAAGAAGCCGTGGGGTGCAAGAGCTAATAAGCAAGCCCCCAAAGCCTCTCAGTGAAGGGGCGCCCCCGCTCGGCCGAGTGGGAGGAAGGCTTTGTCAGTTCTCAGCGACTTGGCGGACAGAAACCCAGGACAAATGGGTGGTATCCACAATATCCTCAGGGTACAAACTGGAATTTCGAGAGATCCCACCTTCTCAATTCCGAGGTTCAAGACTCTCCAAGGATCCACAAAAAAGAGAATCCTTCTTCAAAGGTTTGAATCACTTAATGGCTCAAGGGGTAGTTACAGACGTACCCCAAAAAGAGCGAGGTTCAGGTTTTTACTCAAACCTCTTTGTGATTCCAAAGCCAAATGGAGATGTCAGACCCATCCTGGATCTAAAATCCCTAAATCGGTTCCTGAACGATCGCCATTTTCGAATGGAAACGATCCGATCCGTGGCCGCCACTTTAAAGGGCGGAAAATTCATGGCGCCCATAGATATCAAGGACGCACATTTACACATACCCATCCTCCCCGCTCACCAAAGATTCCTAAGGTTTGCGGTAGAAGATCGCCACTTTCAATTTGTGGCTCTGCCGTTTGGTGTAGCCACCGCGCCCATAGTATTCACAAAGGTGCTAGCTCCTCTGTTAGCAAACCTAAGAACACGGGGCATTGCGGTAACAGCCTATCTGGACGATCTACTAGTAATAGATCAGTCAAAGGACGGATTGGGTCACGCTGTACACACTACAGTAGGATACCTGGAGCATTTAGGATGGATTATAAATTTACAAAAAATCCTCTCTCCAGGCCCAAAGAAGGATAGGGTACCTGGGCATGATCATAGATACAGCCCAAAACGGGGTATACCTGCCAGAACCGAAGATACAGTCTCTGAAAGACCTGATCCACAAGGTCAAAGCAAACAAGAGGCCGTCTATTCGCCTTTGCATGAGACTATTGGGAAAGATGGTAGCCTCCTTCGAGGTGGTCCCTTACGCCCAGTTTCATTCGAGACTACTTCAAGGCAATATTTTAGCTTCCTGGAACAGAAAGAGCCAAGCTCTGGATATACCCATGCGCCTGTCCTCACAAGTACGCCACAGCTTCGATTGGTGGCTAGAAGCCAAGAATTTACGGAAGGGAAAGTGCTTCCTCCCAGCAGCCTGGAAGGTGGTATCTAGGGATGCCAGCCTATCGGACTGGGGTGCAGTATTCGAGGAGGCTTCTACCCAGGGAACCTGGGCCAAGACTCAGGGGATCCTGCCCATCAATGTGCTAGAGATCCGGGCGGTATATCTAGCCCTCAAAACCTGGACATACAGGTTACAGGGCTACCCAGTTCGGGTTCAATCCGACAATGCTACTGCAGTAGCTTACATCAATCACCAAGGAGGCACCCGCAGTCGGGCAGCCCAAAGAGAGGTGAACCGGATCCTGGCATGGGCAGAAGAGCATGTACCTTGCCTTTCTGCAATCTTCATTCCAGGGATAGAAAATTGGCAAGTAGGCTACCTGAGTCGTCAGCAGCTGCTACCAGGAGAGTGGTCTCTTCACCCCGAGATCTTTCAGGCCATATGTCTGAGATGGGGAAACCCAGATGTAGACCTGCTAGCTGCCAGGTTCAACAAGAAATTGGACAACTTTGTGTCCAGAACGAGAGATCCTCTAGCCTACGGGACAGACGCTCTAATAATACAGACGCTCTAATAACTCCATGGAATCAGTTCTCACTGATCTATGCATTCCCTCCGATCCCTCTTCTACAAAGACTGCTTCGCAGGATCAAGGAGGAGGGAATACCAGTAATCCTAGTGGCCCCAAACTGGCCCAGGAGGCCTTGGTACGCCAAGATTGTAAAAACGGCGATAGGAAGGCCCTGGAAGTTTCCACTCCGACACGACCTGCTGTCACAGGGTCCAGTATTCCACCCTTCCTTACAAAGGCTAAAGTTGACGGCCTGGCTGCTGAGACCCACATTTTTAAAAAGAGAGGTCTCTGGTCCGGCTCTTTCTACGCTCATTAATGCTAGAAAGCCAGCCTCCAGACTCATCTATCAGAGAGTCTGGAGAGCATACGTTTCCTGGTGTGAATCCAGATGTTGGAATCCTCAGAAGTATGAAATAAGTAGGATTCTTGCTTTTGCCAGTTAGGAGTGGATATGAATTTAGCCCTTAGCACCATCAAAGGGCAAATATCGGCTCTATCAGTCTTCTTTCAGAGACCATTGGCATCTCACTCCCTAGTTCGGACATTCATTAAGGGGGTACTGAGGATAAATCCTCCAGTTAGGACTCCCTTGTGTCCATGGGATTTGAATTTGGTATTGTCAGTGTTGCAAAAGCAACCTTTTGAACCTATTCGCCATATTCCTTTAATTATATTGAGTAGGAAGTTGGCCTTTCTGATTGCTATAGCTTCTGCTAGGAGAGTATCAGAGCTAGCAGCTCTTTCTTGTAAAGAGCCTTATCTAATTTGTCACAAGGACAAAATCGTACTACGACCCCATCCGGCTTTTCTACCTAAGGTGGTGTCGGCTTTTCACTTGAATCAAGACATTGTTCTGCCTTCCTTTTTTCCAAACCCGCGGACGGCGGGGGAAAAATTATTACACTCTCTAGATCTACTGAGAGCGGTAAAGGTGTATCTGCAAGCAACCGCTCAGATACGTAAAACAGATGTTTTGTTTATTTTACCAGATGGTCCCAAGAAGGGCCAAGCGGTATCAAAATCCACCATTTCCAGGTGGATTAGACAAGTAATTATTCAAGCTTATGGTTTAAAGAACAGGACTCCTCCTTTTCCTGTTAAGGCGCACTCTACCAGGGCGATAGGTGCTTCATGGGCAGTGCACCACCAGGCTTCGATGGCTCAGATCTGTAAAGCTGCAACTTGGTCTTCAGTCCATACATTTTCCAAATTCTATCAAATAGATGTGAAAGGACATGAGGATTCCGCCTTCGGGCGAAGTGTGCTGCAGGCAGCAGTATAGGGCTTCTGGTCCGCAAGCGGCCTGTTTTGATCTGTGTCTCCCCCCCTTCATATGAGCATTGCTCTGGGACGTCCCATTATGTAATGACTGGCTCTGTGTCCCGTGGTGTACGATAAAGAAAATAGGATTTTTATAACAGCTTACCTGTAAAATCCTTTTCTTGGAGTACACCACGGGACACAGAAGTCCCCCCCTTCTTATGGGAACCTTACTGCTTTGCTACAAAACTGAGGTACTTCCCTGATGGGAGGGGTTATATGGAGGGGAACTGTCTTCCATTGGTTGTGCCAGTGTCCAATCACCGCTGGTGACCCTTAACCCATTATGTAATGACTAGCTCTGTGTCCCGTGGTGTACTCCAAGAAAAGGATTTTACAGGTAAGCTGTTATAAAAATCCTATTTTTGTCCATCCAGTCCTGGGATTTACACAGCTCTGTCACACAGCACAGCCCTGTCTAACAGAGCAGGAGAAAACAATAAAAGCAACCTCTGGCGCTTGAATGTGGTGCTTAGAGCTTGGTAAGTTTTACTCTCCTCCAACCTGTGATCTGGCGCTGTGATGCCTTGCCGTCCTCTTTGGACTGTGGGTGGCCCTTCACATGCAGCACTATAAAAAAAACAGACAGTGGGCGCACCGGCCTAGCGCACTACCTTCCTTATACACTTTATTAGTGAAATAAAAGTAAGTAATACACTCACAATCGCATAGTGTCAACAGGCATATCAGATAATCAAGATGCGTCTGTCACGTTTCGAGGGGGCAACCCCTCTTCTTCAGATCTCTGAGGAAGAGGGGTTGCCCCCCAAAACACGTTAGCCATACTGCAGTGATTATATGCGCTCAATGAACACACTCATAAGAGAAGAGAGCAGAGAGGTGAGCTCATCAGTCTGCTGCTTCTCCTTTCACTGTCCAATCACAGGCTGGAGGAGGGACAAGACTTGTAACTCCAGCAGAGAAAGACAAGGTTTCCTGCTCTGCTACACTATAGGACAAGGGGCGCACCAGCCTAGCGCATTACCTTTATTATACACTTGATTCGTAAAATAAAAGAAAGTAATATATTCACAATCGCATAGTGTCAACAGGCTCATCAGATAATCAAGATGCAGCTGTAGTGTTTCGAGGGACAACCCCTCTTTCTCAAGCCTCTGAGGAAGAGGGGTTGCCACCCAAAACACGTTAGCCATATTGGACACTGAAGGGTCTTCCCCGTGCCAAAAGATAAGTGTTGCAGATCTGGCGATAGTCGCATCTTGATGATCTGAAATGCCTGTTGACACTATGGGGTCAATTTAGTAAAACTGGAGGGTGAAAAATCTGGTGCAGCACTGCATAGAAACCAATCAGCTTCCAGGTTTTTTGTCAAAGCTTAAATTGAACAAGCTGAAGTTAGAAGCTGATTGGCTATCATGTAGAGCTGCACCAGATTTTGCACTCTCCAGTTTTAGTAAATCAACCCCATAGTGTCAACAGGCATTTCAGATCATCAAGGTGCGATTATCGCCAGATCTGCAACACTTGGGAAAGACCCTTCGGCGTCCAATATGGCTAACAGGTTTCAAGGGCCAACCCCTCTTCCTCAGAGGCTTGAGAAAGAGGGGTTGCTCCTCGAAAACCTGACAGTCGCATCTTTATTATCTGATATGCCTGTGGACACTATAGGGTTGATTTAATAAAACTAAAAAATCTGGTGCAGCTCTGCATAGAAACCAATCAGCTTCCAGGTTTTTTGTCAAAGCTTAACTGAAAAAGCTGAAGTTTCGAAGATGATTATCTGCCATACAAAGCTTGAGAAAGAGGGGTTGCCCCTCGAAACCTGACAGTCGCATCTTGATTATCTGATATGCCTGTGGACACTATGAGGTTGATTTAATAAAACTGAAAAATCTGGTGCAGCTCTGCATAGAAACCAATCAGCTTCCAGTTTTTTTTGTCAAAGCTTAACTGAAAAAGCTGAAGTTAGAAGATGATTATCTGCCATACAAAGCTTGAGAAAGAGGGGTTGCCCCTCGAAACTTGACAGTTGCATCTTGATTATCTGATAAGCCTGGCGGCACTATGCATTTGTGAGCGTATTACTTGCTTTTATTTTACTAATAAAGTGTATAATGAGGGTAAGGCGCTAGGCTGGTGCGCCCCCTGTCTGTTGTCTTATAGTATAGCAGAGCAGGAGACCATGCTTTTCTCAGCTGGAGTTTACAAGTCTTGTCCCTCTTCCAGCATGTGATTGGACAGTGAAAGGAGAAGCAGCAGACTGATGAGCTTATCTCTCTGCTCTCTCCTACTATGAATGTGTTCCTTCATAGCACATAATCACTACAGCACAGCTGACTGGCTCCTTGTGCTGCTTCCTTCTCCTTCTCCCAGTCTGATTTCTAATGTAGAGGGACTGCAAGAGGCTGATATCAAGGCTGTGATGTTTTCAAGCAGCACCCTGCCGGCCCCTCCCATCAGCCACGATCTGCCTGCATTGCATAGAGAAGCACAGCGACCCAGTATTGCTTGGCTGCTGCAGGGAAAGTCAAGTCACCAACCCAGCTCTGCTGACAGGGCTGTGTAAATCTCAGGACTGGATGGACGGGTATAACTGTTCCCATATATGCATTTCAATTAAACGTTTAACCGCCTGGAGTTCAGCTTAAAAAAAAAAATGCAGACTTAGAAAAAAACATCTCAAAAGGTCTCTTAAGTGATAAATTAACTCTCTGACAAGTGGACTCTCCGGTGTCGCAGGAGGTTAGGACTGCGGGAGAAGCACTTTCCGCACTCAGGACAAGAATAGGGCCGTTCCCCGGTATGAGTTCTCCGGTGGTTGACCAGCCCCCACTTATTAATGAAGGACTTCCCGCACTCTCCGCACAAAAATGGCTTTTCTCCCAAATGGATTCTCTGGTGAACCCCTAGGTTGGCTCTATGGGTAAAACACTTCCCGCACTCCTTGCAAGAGTAAGGTCTCTCCCCGGTGTGAATTCGCTGGTGGTAGATCAGCAACGACCTCTGGTAAAATGATTTCCCGCACTCTGAACAGGTATACGGCTTCTCCCCGGAATGGACTCTCTTGTGAACAGTCAGGTGACCGCTCTGGGAATAACTCTTGCCACACTCGGAACAAGAATAGGGTTTCACTCCGGTGTGAGTCCTTTGGTGGCTTATCAGTAACGACCTCTGGGTGAAGGATTTCCCGCACTCCGAACAGGTGTACGGCTTCTCCCCTGTATGGATTCTCTTGTGAACAGTCAGGTGTCTGCTATCGGAGAAACACTTCCCGCACTCTGAACAAGAATAGGATTTCACTCCGCTGGGAGTTCTCTGATGGCTTCCCGAAAAAGGATTTCGATTGACGGGTTCCTTAGATGATAAATAGGGCTGTTCCCTGCAATGGGATTTCTGGTGAGAGATGAGGAGCGAGTTACAGGAAAAACACTTCCCGCACTCGGAGCAGATGTAGGACTCCTCCTCGGTAGGAGACTTCACAAAGGGATCATCCTCTGTTGGACTTCGGTGTTGGGTAACAAGGACGGGACTGCTGCCAAAATCGTTTTCACTCTCCGAACACAAATACGCCTTTTCCCTGGAGTGAGAACCCAAGTGCTTCATGAACATCGACCTCTGGTCAAAACACTTCCCGCACTCGGAGCAGATGTAGGGCTCCTCTTCGGTAGGAGACTTCACAAAGGGTTCATCTTCCTTGTGACTGGTAACAAAACTGCTGCTGAAATTATTCCCACTCTCCGAACACAAATACGCCTTCTCCCCGGAGTGTGTCCCCAAGTGTTTCATGAGCGTGGACCTCTGGTCGAAACACTTCCCGCACTCCTTGCACGCAAAGGACCACTCCTTGATATGAGTGCGCTGGTGCTCCACAAGCAGCGGCTTCAAACTAAAAGACATCCCACACTTTGACCTTGTATGGATTTGTTGATATGTCCCTTCATTGCCGAAAAACTCACCGCATTGCCAACGAGGCGCTTTGCACATGGGCTGGTGTTGGAGGAAGTCAGAACCGCTGGTGAAGACGCTTCCGCACCCATCACAGCTGTGCGTCTTTGCCTCTGGCCTCTGAATCGGGAGCCGGGAAGGACTACCTGGTTCGATTATTCTTTCTGCTTCATCTCCATTCTCAGTTCCATCGCCGGTCCCTTCTTCTTCGGTTGGTGGCTTTTCTTCCAAATGGTCTTCATCGTCCGAAGACAGGTTCTCTTTGATCTGAAAAGATAAATGGCTCGTCTCAAGAGTAGCTTGGTCCTTTTTTTTTTTTTTTTTTTTTTTAGATTATATCAGGAACTGTCACTAGAGACTAGATATTTTTTTTTTTTTTTTATTATTATTTTTTTAGCACTGGCAATGGGGTATTATAGTTTTTTTTTTTTTTTTTAGTTTTGTCCAAAACTCCCCCCTATGTAAGAAATTGTCACTAGAGATTAGATATCCTTTTTAGCACTTGTAATGGGGTCTTATTGTTTTTTTTTTTCTTTATTTAATAACTTCCCCCTATTTACATATCTCATTAGCACAGAAGAAATTGTCAATAGAGACTAGGGAAAAAAATTTCCCCTGGTTCATATTTTTTTTATTTGTATTTTTTATTTAATATTATATTAGAAATTGTCACGAGAGATTAGATATCTTTTTTAGCACTTGTAATGGGGTTTTATTGTGTTTTTTTTTTTTTATTATTATTATATCAGGAACTGTCACTAGAGGCTACATATATATATATATATTTTAATTATTATTTATTTAGCACTGGCAATGGGGTATTATAGTTTTTTTTTTGTTTTTTTTTGTTTTATTCAAAACTTCCCCCTATGTACATATTTCACTAGCACAGAAGAAATTGTCACTAGAGATTAGATATCCTTTTTAGCACTTGTAATGGGGTCTTATTGTGTTTTTTTTTTTTTTCTTTTATCTAATAACTTCCCCCTATTTACATATCTCACTAGCACAGAAGAAATTGTCAATAGAGACTAGTGAATATTTTTTTCCCCTGGTTCATATTTTTTTTTTTTTTTTTTTTAATTTAATATTATATTAGAAATTGTCACGAGAGACTGGAGATCTTTTTTTTAGCACTTGTAATGAGGTCTTATAGTTTTTTTTATTTAAAACTTTCCCCTATCTACATATTTCACTAGCACAGAAGAAATTGTCACTAGAGATTAGATATCCTTTTTAGCACTTGTAATGGGGTCTTATTGTGTTATTTTTTTTTTTTTCTCTCTAATAACTTCCCCCTATTTACATATCTCACTAGCACAGAAGAAATTGTCAATAGAGACTAGGGAAATTTTTTTTCCCCTGGTTCATATTTTTTTTTTATTTAATATAATTCTAGAAATTGTCACTAGAGACTACATATTTTTTTTTTTTTAATTATTGGTTTTATAGCACTGGCAATGGGGTATTATAGTTTTTTTTTTTTTTTTGTTTTTTTAGTTTTATCCAAAACTCCCCCCTATGTACATATTTCACTAGCAAAGAATAAATTGACACTAGAGACTAGATATCCTTTTTAGCACTTGTAATGGGGTCTTATTATGTTTTTTTTTTCTTTTATCTAATAACTTCCCCCTATTTACATATCTCACTAGCACAGAAGAAATTGTCAATAGAGACTAGGGAAATTTTTTTTCCCCTGGTTCATATTTTTTTTTTATTTAATATAATTCTAGAAATTGTCACTAGAGACTACATATTTTTTTTTTTTTTAATTATTGGTTTTATAGCACTGGCAATGGGGTATTATAGTTTTTTTTTTTGTTTTGTTTTTTTAGTTTTATCCAAAACTCCCCCCTATGTACATATTTCACTAGCAAAGAATAAATTGACACTAGAGACTAGATATCCTTTTTAGCACTTGTAATGGGGTCTTATTGTGTTTTTTTTTTTCTTTTATCTAATAACTTCCCCCTATTTACATATCTCACTAGCACAGAAGAAATTGTCAATAGAGACTAGTGAATATTTTTTTCCCCTGGTTCATAATTTTATTTTATTTTTTTAATTTAATATTATATTAGAAATTGTCACGAGAGACTGGATATCTTTTTTTTTTAGCACTTGTAATGAGGTCTTATAGTTTTTTTTTATTTAAAACTTTCCCCTATCTACATATTTCACTAGCACAGAAGAAATTGTCACTAGAGATTAGGAAAAAATTTCCTTCCCCTGGTTTGCTTTTTTTTTTTTCTCTCCCTATCAGGTTGAGATGCTGAGTCCTAAAATGTAATACCACAATAGAAACTGTCACTAGAGATTAGATATCTTTTTTAGCACTTGTAATGGGGTTTTATTGTGGTTTTTTTTATTTTTTTTATTTACCCTATTTTCAGATCTTATTAGCACAGAAGTAATCGTCACTAGAGATTAGGAAAATTTCCCTTCCCCTGGTTTGGCTTTATTTTTTTTATTTTGTATTTTTTTCTCTCCCTCTTTTTTCCCTTTTTTCCTCCTCTCCCTTCTTCTGTGGATGCTTTTAATAAGTGGTTAGAATTTGGAGGCTATCAGATAGGATATATTTTATACAGGATATCTAGACCTTTCTTATAGTATAACAAATACGAATGATATAAATTTACAGGAGGGGATGAATTGAGATTGAGTAAATGTTTTATTATGTATATGTGTTTTAATATCTATGTATAAATGTATGTAATATATGTTGGAAAAATTAATAAAGAAGAATTAAAAAAAAAAAAAAAGAAAAGAAAAGAGGAGCTTGATCCAACTCCTCGTTATTGTACTGCGTGCACGACGTACGTCTTCGCACCTCACAGACGTCTAAGTATGGAGAAGATGGTGGCATTCCACAGTCTCTTCTCAAGGGACCTTCTTCTTCCTCGATTCTGACCTTCGTATAGTCCACATCTTCGCTCAAAAGCCTTTCGTCCTCAAAACAGTCCAATTCCTCCTTTATAGCTCCGGACGTCTCCGGCATCTGGGCTCTTTCGGATAAATCTGTTAAAAAGATGTACATTTTGGTTGATTTCGGTAGCAACCATAATGAAGCGGTATCAAACCCAAAACTAAAATAGTCATATATTGCCGCCTACCAATCATTTTTTTCACGTATTTTTTTTTTTTTTCATACTGTCACACAGTGCAGTATATAACTGGTGAGGCGGTTATCAGGGACACTGACTGGTAAGTGCATGTAAAAAAAATAGGATTTTTTTGTACTCACCGTAAAATCCGTTTCTCTGGCATCCATGGACTGACACGGTGTCTCTTTACACTTTACACGTGGGTTATGTCCCTGCTTGCAGGAGAAGACCTAGGCAGAATGTAAGATGTTATACATACATTCTAAAAGCCAGAGCTGAACAGCCCCACCCAGGGGGCGGTCCCTCCGGACATAACCCTCCCACTGCAGTCAGCAGACTTCAGTTCGTAACAAAGCAGTACAAACTTAAAAAGGAAGGGTGGGTGCCGTGTCAGTCCATGGATGTCAGAGAAAAGGATTTTACGGTGAGTACAAAAAATCCTATTTTCTCTTGTCATCCATGGACTGACACGGTGTCTCTTTACACTTTACACGTGGGATGTCCCAAAGCAGTGTCAAGAGGGATGGGAGCAGTATAAATGGAAAAACCAAAAACTTCACTCCAAACAAGGCAGAGCTCCTCAACGGAGGAGTCGCAACTTTAAACAGCGGCCTGCAGCACCCTGCGGCCAAAGGAAGCATCCGAAGATGCAGCCACATTAACCTTATAAAACTTAAAAGGCATGAACAGACGACCAGGTCGCCGCCTTGTACACTTGTGCAACCGACGCTTGATGTCGGAAAACCCAGGAAGCACAAATTGCCCTGGTGGAATGCGCCGTAACCGGAAAGGGAGGCGCCCGCCCTTTGAGAGCACAGGCTTGAATGACGGTTTGTCTGATTCCCCTAGAAATGGTGGCAGACGAAACCGCTTGGCCCTGTTATGGACCAGAGACAGTCACAAACAGTGAGTCGGACTTCCGAATAGAAGCAGTAGCAGACAGGTACACCCGTAAGGCTCGTACCACCTCCAATATGTGCAGCGCAAACTCTCTGGGATGCGATGGGTGAGGACACAAGGACGGGAGGACAATGTCCTCATGTAGGTGAAAGGTCGACACCACCTTTGGCAAAAAGGAAGGTCGCGGATGCAACACCGCCTTATCCTTATGGATGACTAAATATGGCGACTTGCAGGACAAAGCCGCCAACTCAGACACCCGTCAAACAGAAGTGATTGCCACTAAAAGGCCACCTTCTGAGACAAGACAAGAGGGGAATATCCCGGATATTCCCAAAAGGAGGTTCCTGGAGGACTGAGAGCACCAAATTCAGATCCCACGGTGGGAAAGGAGGCTTGACAGGAGGGAGCACATGGCGAACCCCCAACACAAGGTGCTAACCAAGAAATGACCCGCTAGAGGTCGCTGAAAGAAGACGGCCAAGGCCGAAATCTGATCCTTGATGGTACTCAAAGCAAGCTTTTGGGTCACTCCACACTGTAGAGGACGCAGGATTCTGGGGACGGAATACGTCCGAGGACGCCAGTCCAGCGCTTCGCATATGGCGATATAAGCTTTCCAGGCACGGTGATAGATCTGCTTGGAGGAAGACTTCCGTGTCCTTAACATGGTCAAAATGACCAAGTCCGAGAGACCTCGGTCCCTCAACACCTGGCTTTCAACAGCCCTGCCGTTAAAGCCAGAGACTGTAAGCCGGATGAAACATAGGACCTTGAGACTGAAGGTCCTCCCTCATCGGCAACCGCCAGGGAACGTCCGCGACGAGACGTACCAGATCAGCGTACCAGTGATGCTGAGGCCAATCCGGAACAATTAGGATCACCGGAGTTTATATCAGGCGATAAGGACCCTATGGGGCCACCAACGCATCCGAGGCATCGCCCAAGGATCCCTGGATCTGGCCACAACCTCGACCCTTGCGATTGAGTCGAGAGGCCATCAGGTCCACATCCGGCGTGCCCCACCGTCGGCAAAGGAGTTGAAATATGCAAGGAGCACTCTTCTTGGTCCGGCGTCTGGCGATTGGCGACTCAGATAGTCCGCCTGCCCATTGTCTATGCCCAGAATGTAAATGGCCTACAGAGCCGGCACGTTTCTTCCGGCCCACTTCAGGATACGGACTACCTCGGAAGCCGCAGCTGAGCTCCGAGTCCCCCCTTGATGGTTTACATACGCCACCGCCGTGGCGTTGTCCGACTGGCTCCTGATGGAGCGACCCCGTACTCTCTCCGACCTGAGGAGAGACACAGTCCGATGGCCCGTATTTCCAGAACAGTGATTGGTAAACGGGCTCGTCCGGAGTCCAAGGCCTTGAGCCGACAGGACTCCCCAGACTCCACCCCAGCCCGTCAGGCTGGTGTCCGTCGTGAGTACCGTCCATTGGATGGGAGGGGAACGACTTTCCGGACCGAAGAGCCGAGGATCTCAACCACCATGTCAGGGGCGCCCTGACCAGGTGAATCACCTGGATCTGAAGATCCAAGGATAACGGGGATTTGTCCCAGGTGGACAAGATCGCCTTCTGCAATGCCCTGGTGTGTGATTGGGCATACAGAACGGCCGCGAAAGAGGCCACCACGAGTCCCGGGACTCTCATGCAAAAAAACGGATTGACAACCATTTTCGGGATGTCAGCACCCGCACCGCAGACTGAAGTGTCAGCAACTTCTCCAGAGGTAGGATACCTTTGCCTCCAAGGAGTCCAGAATCAGAACTAGATACTCCAGACACTGAGTCGGGACCAGGACTGACTCCTGAATGTTCAGGAACCACCCGAAGTCCCTGAGGGTCTAATTGACGATAGTCACCTTTCCTCTAAGTCTGAGCCACTTTCTACTCTTAGCAGAAGATCGTCCAGATAGCCCACGACAGCAATACCTCGCTGTAACAGAAGGCTAGAACCGGAGCAAGCACCTTGGTGAACACCCTTGGTGCAGAGGCTAGGCCGAAAGGAAGAGCCACAATCGATAGTGGACTTCGCTGATCGCAAGCGCAGAAACTTCTGGTGACTTGCGCAGATCGGAACATGCAAGTAGGCGTCCTTGAAGTCCAAGGACGCCAGAAGAAAATCCCTTTGGTGGAGTGTAGCGATCACCGTGCGAATGGATCCCATGCGGAATTTCTGCCCCTTCTCGAAGGCATTCAGGGCCTTGAGGTCCAGGATAGGTCGAACCACGTCCTATTTTTGGGACGACAAACAGATTCGAGTAGAATCCCTGAAAACTCTCCTGTGACGGAACCGGCACAATCACTCCGGACCTGATCAAATCCTGTACAGCCCCCAAGAGGGCTGCCCGACAGGTAGGAAGGAGAGGAAGATTCGAGGGAAAGAATCTGTCTGGGGGCCAGGATCGGAATACTATCCTGTATCCTGAGGTGACCACCTCGCACACCCACCAGTCGGAGATTCGGGAGGACCACCGATTCGTGACCTGCGAAGTCGTCCCCCCACCCCAGAGTCGGGCGGAGGCAAGACTTCACGCGGAGGCGGGCTTGGGAGCCGCTTGTTTGGCTTACGCATCCAGGGGCACTTGTGCCCACCAGCCGCACTGCCGTCAGTCTGAGAGGGCCTACCCGTGGACTCTGACTGACGAAAAAAACCCGTTTTGTTGGAAAGGAAGGCCCCTGTTTGCGGCGGGCCTCCTCACCCTTGCTAGTCTAAGGAAGAAGAGTGCTTTTACCTCCCATGACATCCATGACAATGTCATCCAGAGCAGCACCGAAAGGTCTACCACCTTTAACCACTTAAGCCCCGGACCATTTGGTAGCTAGAGGACCAGAGGTGAATTCAGAATTTTGCGCTGCTTTAACTGTAAATTGTGCGGACATGCAATGTTGTACCCAAACAAAATTTGCGTCCTTTTCTTCCCACAAATAGAGCTTTCTTTTAATGGTATTTGATTGCCTCTGCGATTTTTTTTTTTTGCGATATAAACGGAAAAAGACCGAAAATTTTGAAAAAAAATGATATTTTCTACTTTTTGTTATAAGAAAAATCGAATAAACTCAATTTTAGTCATACATTTAGGCCAAAATGTATTCAGCCACATGTCTTTAGTAAAAAAAAACGTCATTAAGTGTATATTTATCGGTTTGCGCAAAAGTTATAGCGTTTACAAACTAGGGTACATTTTCTGGAATTTACACAGCTTTAAATTTATGACTGCCTATCTCATTTCTTGAGGTGCTAAAATGGCAGGGCAGTACAAAACCCCCCCAAATGACCCCATTTTGGAAAGTAGACACCCCAAGGAAATTGCTGAGAGGCATGTTGAGACCATTGAATATTTTTTTTTTTTGTCCCAAGTGATTGAATAATGACAAAAAAAAAAAAAAAAAATTACAAAAAGTTGTCACTAAATGATATATTGCTCACACATGCCATGGTTATATGTGGAATTGCACCCCAAAATACATTCTGCTGCTTCTCCTGAGTACGGGGATACCACATGTGTGGGACTTTTTAGGAGCCTAGCCACGTACAGGACCCCGGAAACCAATCACCGCCTTCAGGATTTCTAAGGGCGCAAATTTTTGATTTCACTCCTCACTACCTATCACAGTTTTGAAGGCCATAAAATGCCAAAATAGCACAAAAACCCCCCAAATGACCCCATTTTAGAAAGTAGACACCCAAAGGAAATTGCTGAGAGGCCTGTTGAGCCCATTGAATATTTTTTTTTTTTGTCCCAAGTGATTGAATAATGACAAAAAAAAAAAAAAAATACAAAAAGTTGTCACTAAATGATATATTGCTCACACATGCCATGGTTATATGTGGAATTACACCCCAAAATACATTTTGCTGCTTCTCCTGAGTACGGGGATACCACATGTGTGGGACTTTTTAGGAGCCTAGCCGCGTACGGGACCCCGAAAACCAAGCACCGCCTTCAGGATTTCTAGGCACAAATTTTTGATTTCACTCCTCACTACCTATCACAGTTTCGAAGGCCATAAAATGCCAAAATAGCACAAAACCCCCCCAAATGACCCCATTTTGGAAAGTAGACACCCCAAGCTATTTGCTGAGAGGCATGGTGAGTATTTTACAGCTCTCATTTGTTTTTGAAAATGAAGAAAGAATTTTTTTTTTTTTTTTTTTTTTTTCAATTTTCAAAACTTTGTGACAAAAAGCGAGATCTGCAAAATACTCACAATACCTCTCAGCAAATAGCTTGGGGTGTCTACTTTCCAAAATGGGGTCATTTGGGGGGGTTTTGTGCCATCTGGGCATTCCATGGCCTCCGAAACTGTGATAGGCAGTGAGAAGTGAAATCAAAAATTTACACCCTTAGAAAGCCTGACACAAATCAGGTTTATAAACAAAAATGGGACCCCTGGGTCGCACATAGCAAGGAGTTCCTTAACCCAGATCAACATGCCTCTCCGTAATTTATGGTTCAAATATATATGCACATCACTGTAACTTTGTTTATAGAGCCAGTCTCCCTTCTTACATGTACATATATGACGCAAATGGTATTTCTACGTTTCTACTTTATACAGTCCATATGTATATCTGACGCTATGGAATTGTTTTTTTACTTTTGTCATGTCGGTTTTGTACCACCTTTTAACCCAAATAAAAAACGTTTGTAAAAAAAAAAAAAAAAAAAAAAGAAAGCCTGAAGGCGGTGATTGGTTTTTGGGGTCCCGTACGCGGCTAGGCTCCCAAAAAGTCTCACACATGTGGTATCCCCGTACTCAGGAGAAGCAGCAGAATGTATTTTGGGGTGTAATTCCACATATGCCCATGGCATGTTTGAGCAATATATCATTTAGAGACAACTTTGTGCAAAAAAAAAAAAAATTGTCATATTCCCGCAACTTGTGTCAACATATAAAATATTCCATGGACTCGACATGCCTCTCAGTATATAGCTTGGGGTGTCTACTTTCCAAAATGGGGTCATTTGGGGGGGTTTTGAACTGTTCTGGCATTTTATACACAACATTAGGAAGCTTACATCCACTCTTCTAACCACTTGAAGACAAAGCCCTTTCTGACACTTTTTGTTTACATGAAAACATATTTTTTTTTGCAGGAAAATTATGTTGAACCCCCAAACATTATATATATTTTTAAAGCAAAGGCCCTACAGAATAAAATGGTGGGTGTTGCATTTTTTTTTCTACACAGTATTTGCGCAGCGATTTTTCAAACGCATTTTTTGGGGAAAAAATACACTTTTTTTTATTTTAATGCACTAAAACACACTATATTGCCCAAATGTTTGATGAAATAAAAAAGATGATCTTAGGCCGAGTACATAGATACCAAACACGACATGCTTTAAAATTTCGCACAAACGCGCATTGGCGACAAACTACATACATTTTTAAAAGCCTTTAAAAGCCTTTACAGGTTACCCCGTTAGATTTACAGAGGAGGTCTACTGCTAAAATTACTGCCCTCGATCTGACCTTCGCGGTGATACCTCACATGCATGGTGCAATTGCTGTTTACATATGACGCCAGACCGACGCTTGCGTTCGCCATTGGGCAAGAGCAGGGCAGGACAGGGGTGCTTTTTTTTTTTTTTTTTTTTATTATTAATTTTGCTTTTTTATTTTATTTTTAAATTGTTCCTTCCATGTTTTTTTATCATTTTTATTGTTATCTCAGGGAATGTAAATATCCCCTATGATAGTAATAGGTAGTGACAGGTACTCTTTTTTTGAAAAAACTGGGGTCTAGACCCTAGATTTTTCCTCTGCCCTCAAAGCATCTGACCACACCAAGATCGGTGTGATAAAATGCTTTCCCAATTTCCCAATGGCGCTTTTTATATCCGGGGGGGGGGACATTCCCTCCCACTGCTTGTAAAAGCAGTCCAGAGGCTAATTAGCCACTAGGGTTGCTTTTACATTAAAGCCGGCCGCTGGCTGAAAAGAATGATACCAAGATGATACCTAAACCCGCAAGCATCATTCTGGTATAAACATTCAAAGTCCAGCAACATACCAGTACGTTGCTGGTCCTTGTTGGACATGTATTGTAATCTTTTTTTTTCATGCAGCCAGGTGGCTGAACGAAAAAAGAGATTGATCGGTGGGTATGCCCACCATTAGAATACCGCCCTTCATCCACCCACTTCTAATGATGGGCATACATGCACCATTTATATATGCCGAAGCATGGGGGCATCCTCCCGCAAAAAAGTTATGCCGCACACACATGGTCGGACTTTTCCACGGGCAAGCCTCCGTCGGAATTTCGACCGTATGTACGCGGCATTAGGAGCAAAATCGCTCCTCCGCCCCTGCTGCCCCAATGCTTCGGCATATATGCTTTTTTTTTTTAACTGTGGTGGTGAAATCACCTCCTACAGCACTGGAGTCGCAGGGATCAGGCCTGTCTCTGCGAACGCTGCAGTTATGTGTGTTGTGTTTTGTAAGTGACAGTGATCGATACTGCACTTGGGTGGCCTGGGCTGGACGGAGGGGCAAAACGCAGGTGCCAGCAGGTATCTGGGCTGATCCCGCTAACACTGCGTTTTTGGGAACCCTAAACTGCTGGGGACGCTAGTATAGATCTGATCAGATCAGATATTGATCTGTTCAGATACTATACCACTAAGGGAGGTGTATGCTTCACGCGTGGGTGTTAGCACTACTGGCACTAACCTGACGCTGCCTGGGGTGTGACGCAGACCCTCTCTGACGCTAAAACCTAATTGATATCACCCGCCGGGCGATCAGGGGGTTAAACCTTTATTGGGTTATATACGGCGGGTGCCCTGACACTATAAAAAGCAAACTAACTAACCAGCGTCACCCGTAACACTTATATGGTGATCACTGGTGAAAGGGTTAACTAGGGGCAATTAGGGGGTTAAACCTTTATTAGATAATATATGGGGGTACCTGACGCTATAAAAACCTGCGGCGAACCTAAAAAAAAATACTGGCTACCGATCTGCATCACCGACGCTAAGACATCGATCAGAAAAATGATCGCTTAGCGACAGTGGTGATAGGGGGTGAAAGGGTTACCTGGGGGGCGATCAAGGGGGTTAAACCTTTATTAGATAATTTATGGGGGGTACCCGACGCTATAAAAACCTGCGGCGAACCTAAAAAAATTACTGGGTACCGATCTGCATCACCGACGCCAAGACAGCGATCAGAAAAACAATTGCTTAGTGACAGTGGTGATAGGGAGTGAAAGGGTTACCTGGGGGGCGATCAAGGGGGTTAAACCATTATTAGATAATTTATGGGGGTACCCGACGCTATAAAAACCTGCGGCGAACCTAAAAAAAAAATACTGGCTACCGATCAGCATCACTGACGCTAAGACATCGATCAGAAAAACGATCGCTTAGTGACAGTGGTGATAGGGGGTGAAAGGGTTACCTGGGGGGCGATCAAGGGGGTTAAACCTTTATTAGATAATTTATGGGGGTACCCGACGCTATAAAAACCTGCGGCGAACCTAAAAAAATTACTGGGTACCGATCTGCATCACCGACGCCAAGACAGCGATCAGAAAAACAATTGCTTAGTGACAGTGGTGATAGGGGGTGAAAGGGTTACCTGGGGGGGGCGATCAAGGGGGTTAAACCTTTATTAGATAATTTATGGGGGTACCCGACGCTATAAAAACCTGCGGCGAACCTAAAAAAAAATACTGGCTACCGATCTGCATCACCGACGCCAAGACAGCGATCAGAAAAATGATCGCCAAGCGACGGCGGTGCTAGGGGGTGAAAGGGTTATCTGGGGGGTGATCAAGGGGTTAAACCTTTATTAGGGGGGGGGTTAGGGGGCTACACTGGACCTAAAACTAAATGTAGTGACACTTTTACAGTCACAAATGTCACTGATTGCAGTGATCAGTAAATAAATGGTCACTGCAATCAGTGACACTGTGACTGGGGGCTGGGGGGTGATCTGGGGGGGCTGGGGGTGATCTGGGGGGGGCGATTTATGTGCCTATGTGTGCTGGTGTTAGTGTAGTGTTAGTGCACTGACCTGTGTGTCTTCTCTTGTACGACGCTCGGTATATGTGAGCGCCGCACAGGAGATGACATCACTTCCTCCTGCTTTCTCTATCTGTGTAAACAGTACACAGACAGAGGGGGCATTTCTATTCGCCGGGAGCGATCGCGGGGGGGTGGTCGGAATCGAACGGCCGCCCCCCCATCTCGGAACGCTCCCAGACGAATTCCGACCGCTCACTGTACAGAAGGGGGGTCCGATCGGACCCCCCAACTGTACAAAGGCAATCACGTACACTCTACGTGATTGTGCCTGTCGGTGCCATTGTGCCGACGTATATATACAGTGAGCGGTCGTTAAGTGGTTAAATGGTAGATCCGTCAGGAGTTTCCTAAGGCTAGGTCAGCAGACCAGCATTTCAACCAGATAAGACGACGCAATACCACCGCCGAGACAGAGGCCCTGGATATTAAAGGGGCCGCGTCCAACGTGGCGTCGCACACATAAACCAGGCCCTGAACCAGTTGGTGGGCCAGAGCAACTGTGTCTGGAGGAAGATTATGCTCCTGTACAGCTAGGTGCAACATTTTTGCCCAACCTGTAAGTGTTTAAGACGCAAGGGTCGCCGCTACCACAGGTCGTAGGGCGGATCCCAACAAGGCAAACATGGTTCTGCTCACCACTTCTGACCTCCTGTCAGTGGGGTCCTCAAATGCAGGAGTCCCCTCCATCGGGAGAGTGATGGCCTTGTTCAACCGGGCGACTGGAGGGTCAACCACTGGGGGAGAAGCCCACTTTTTAAGTAGGGCATCTTCAAGGGGTATCTGATAGACAAACGCCGCGGGACCATAAAAAAAATTCTTCTGCGGCTTTTTCCAGACCTTATCAATGAGCTGGTCAAAGAAAGTACATATGGAAAAACCTCTTTAGAAGGCCTGGCCTTAAAAGAACCAAAGGAGACTGTATCCGCCTGAGGTTCTGCATCCGCAGCATTTTAGCTTGAGAGTGTCCCTCACCGCAGTCATGAGTACACTAACAAGCGCCCTGTCATTTACTGACTCAGAACTGGAGTTTTCCTCATAAGGAATGTCCTGTTCAAAACCATCCAATACATTCAGAACTAGGGTCCTGAGCGGTAGTGGCTAGGCCCATATCTGAATCGGCACACTGCCCTCATGAAGTAAAGTGGGGAGAGGGCGCTTTTTTGCTCCCTTGCGCTTGCACACAGCTCCCATCCTGGTCAGAAATGATTCCAGGACTGCCCACAACTGGTCCCTAGGGACTGCAGGTGCTGGAGCACTGCCTGTTGTCCACTGACATTTAGGGGAAGCTGGTGACAGAGACTCCATATTGCCCCCCTCTGAGACTCCTCAGATAAAAAGTCCACCCACAGGCTGTGCTGACTGAGGAGGGGGCGCCCAGGGGACTCACCAAACCGGACCAGGGACCGCTTAGTTCCGCTGTCTGTACCGCGCTGTGTCAGCGCTGGTGAGCTGTGAGGAGACTGTGAGGAGATTCGCGCTGTTACAGCAGCACTAGAGGCCAAAACTAGTGCTGAAGAGCGTGCGGGCTACAAGAAAATGGCCGCCGCACTTCACTGAGGCGATCCGCAGCAAGATGGCCGCCATGACGCAGCTAAAGTGAAAAAACAGCACACACACAGTGCCACTCGGCGCTCAGGCCCCAAAACACACAAAAAAAGGCCCCAAGCATATCTGCAGACCAGCATGAGCCCCTCCAAGAACAGTGTGACCCCCAGGCACCCCACACAGCACAGCGCCAGTAATGGTGACAGAGAGTGACAATGAAATACAGGGGGAGACAGGGAAAATCCCCCACAGAGAAACACACAGCTTTTTGTACTCACCTGTAGGCAGGAGAGACTACTTACCCGTCCCCTGAGGGACCCACTGGTGTGTTTCTGACAGAACTATCACAGTGCAGTACTGAGTAGCTGTCGGCCCGGTCCACCGCGAAAGATACAGTCAGTCAGGAACTGTTCAGTCTTGAGAGGACCGTGGGAGCATGAAAGCAAACCCGGCCACCCCTGGAGTCATGGGGCCTGTCGTGAACTGAGTCTCACGCACATAAGGCGAGGATCAGCACGCTCGATGGTCGGACAGGGAAGACTACGAGGATATCTTGTACCCAACCTGTTGCCCAGCCGACAGTTGATAGAAGATTCTCAAAAATAAAATAAAAAAGAATTCCAGAAAAGGAATAAAAATAGGTCAGGAGACTGGCTCCTGAGAGAGCCACGTCTTCTCCTTCTGCTAGGCAGAAAAAAACTGAAGTCTGCTGACTGTAGTGGGAGGGTTATGTCCGGAGGGACCGCCCCCTGGGTGGGGCTGTTCAGCTCTGGCTTTTAGAATGTGTGTATAACATTTCACATTCTGCCTAGGTCTTCTCCTGCAAGCAGGGACATAACCCACGTGTAAAGTGTAAAGAGACACCGTGTCAGTCCATGGATGATAAGAGAAATATACATGTATTTGTAATGATTTTTTTTTAAAAAAAATTAATATATATATATATATATTTAAAAAAAAATTTGAAAAAAAAATCATTACAAATATATATATATACACACACACACATTTTTTTTTTTAGGGCTGTTACTGATTAAAATTTTCATGTTCGATTAATCGATTTTTTTTAAATCGATAAATTGACTAATTTCGATTAATTATAACGCACATACAGATCCAACTACTTTTAGCTGATCTCCTTGCAGGCCGATTCCCAGTGCAGCTACCAACCACTGGAAAAATGGATAGCAGGATACAAAAAACACACAAAGGCAACGCTCGATGGGAATAGCATTAAAACTTTTATAGTCTTCAAGTAGGTAACAAAATAAATATTGTACTGGACATAAAATCGATGTAGCTACATAAACTGTAAAAATGGTGCGAGTAATACCAAATGGTAGCAAAAGCAGTCATGAAAACATGTAGCTAAGTATGATACTGGTATAAAAATGTGTACAAAGATACCACTGCTGAATCCAGATGAGGAGGGGTTAACATCAGTCCGTCGGCATGTAGATGTCCCGTGAAGGGAACTATCACAACTCCCAGTGGATGGCTGTAGAATCCCAGGTTGATAGAGGGAAGTGTAACAGCCCTTGCGTGTGGCAGATAGTAAGGTCCCGCCAGCATGCCAATATGAAAGCACAGCAAAGAAGCCCTTCAGATGGACACGGCAAGCCCCGCCGGTGTCTGTGGCGTCACCGGATCTCCGACGGAACTTCCTGAAGACCCGGAAGCCGGCGGAGAGGTGAGTACCGATCAAAAGAATTTTGATCGATCAAAAAAATGAATCGGTTAATCGAGGAATTAATAGTTAATTTCCACAGTCCTAATATATTTGTATTTATTTGTTTTTTGAGAAAAATATATTTTTTTTGCAACAAAAAAAAAACCAAGAACTGCAGCAGCCAACATAAAAAGGGATTTTTATAACAGCTTACCTGTAAAATCCTTTTCTTGGAGTACATCACGGGACACAGAGCGACTTAGTCATTACTAATGGGTTATATAGATTACCTTCAGGTGCTGGCACTGGCAACTTCCAAACCGGAAGTACCCTCCCCTATATAAGCCCCTCCCATCCGGGAGCACCTCAGTTTTGTAGCAAAGCAATAAGTGTCCCAAAAAGAGGGGTGGGAGCTCTGTGTCCCGTGATGTACTCCAAGAAAAGGATTTTACAGGTAAGCTGTTATAAAAATCCCCTTTTCTTTTTCGTACATCACGGGACACAGAGCGACTTAGTCATTACTAATGGGACGTCCCAAAGCAATGCCAAATGAGGGGGGGGATACACTATACATAAGCTGGGCGCCATCAGGCATGAGGATCTTTTGCGGCCTGCAACACACTGCGCCCAAAGGCGACATCCTCCTGACTTCTAACGTCTACCTGGTAGAATCTAGTAAACGTGTGTACTGAAGACCATGTTGCGGCCTTACAGACTTGAGCCAGGGAGGCCTGGTGATGCACTGCCCATGAAGTTCCCACTGCTCTCGTGGAGTGCGCCCTAACTTTGAACGGAGGCGGTCTCCTTTTCAAGCCATAGGCTTGTATTATGACCTGTCGAATCCACTTGGCTAAAGTAGATTTTGATGCTGCCTGACCCTTTCTGGGGCCTTCCGGCAGAACAAACAAAGTATCCGTTCTACGAATCTGAGCAGTGGCTTTTAGATAAGCTTTAACTGCTCTTACTACATTCAAAGAATGCAATAACTTTTCCTCTACCGAGCTAGGTTTGGGGAAAAAAGAAGGAAGAACCACATCTTGGTTCAAATGAAACCTCGATACCACCTTAGGAAGAAAGGCTGGATGAGGACGTAATACTACTCTGTCCTTATGGATAACCAGATATGGCTCCTTACAGGACATAGCGGCTAATTCCGATACTCTTTTAGCCGAACAAATGGCTACTAAGAAAATTAATTTCCTGGTGAGAAGAACCAAGGAAATATGCTGTAATGGTTCAAATGGTTGTTTCTGTAGAACCGACAGAACCAGGTTTAAGTCCCATGGACATATAGGAATACTAACCGGAGGGCTAATACGCATCACTCCTTGTATGAAAGCTTTGACTAATGAATGCAAAGCCAAGGGCCTTTGAAAAAATATTGACAAGGCCGAAATCTGACCCTTGATAGTACTCAAGGCAAGCTTCCTATCTACAGCCCACTGTAGGAAGTCCAGACTCCTACCTATTACGTACTTACGTGGATGCCATTTCTTGGCCTCACACCACGCGATGTACGCCTTCCAGATCCTATAATAGATCTGCCTGGATACCGGCTTCCTGGCATTGATCATGGTAGATACCACCGGATTAGAGAGACCTCTCTTTTTTAGAATGTGGGCTTCAATAGCCAGGCCGTCAAACCTAGGGCTGGTAAGGAAGGGTGGTATATCGGTCCCTGCGAAAGCAGGTCCGGACGATGTGGGAGGGTCCAAGGACTTCCCACTGACATTTTTACAATCTCCGCGTACCACGCTCTTCGGGGCCACGCTGGAGCCACCAGAATCACCGGTTTCTTTTCTACCCGGATTCTGCGGATTAATCGCGGTAACAATTGTGGCGGTGGGAATGCATATATCAGCTTGAACTGATCCCAAGGGAACACTAGGGCATCCGAGCCGCAAGCTAGGGGATCCCTTGTGCGAGACACAAACCTGTCTACCTTTGCGTTGAATCTGGATGCTAGCAGATCTACATCCGGTGTTCCCCACCGCTGGCATATTGCCTTGAAAACCTCGGGGTGAAGAGACCATTCCCCCGGGCATAATTGCTGGCGACTTAGAAAGTCCGCTCTCCAATTTTCCACTCCTGGGATGAAAACCGCGGATATGGCTGGGACATATCTTTCTGCCCATTTCAGGATGCAATTCGCTTCCCTCTGGGCTGCACGACTCCTGGTGCCACCCTGGTGATTGATATATGCCACTGCTGTGGCATTGTCTGATTGAATTCTGACAGGGGACCCTTGGAGTTTGGATGTCCATGCTACTAGGGCATACCGGGCTGCTCGTATCTCTAAGAGATTGATGGGCAGGGCCTTCTCTGCTTCTGACCACTTGCCCTGGAGAGACCATTGCTCCAGTACTGCCCCCCAGCCTATGAGGCTGGCATCTGTAGTGACCACCTTCCAAGAAACCGGACTGAAGGGTTTCCCTTTTTCCAGATTCTGGGGCACCAACCACCAATGGAGGCTCTTGCGAACGGAAGGGGACAGGGACATTGGTAAGTCTAAAGCCTGAACTTTTTTGTTCCAGGCTGATAGTATGGCCCTCTGCAAGTTCCTTGAGTGGAATTGACCGTAGGGTACTGCTTCGAATGAAGCCACCATTTTTCCCAGCAGCCTCATGCACAGGCGTATGGATGGTTTTCTTTTTGTACCCACTAAGTGGGTCAAATCTTTCAAAGACGACACCTTCTCTGGAGGTAAGAAAATCTTTCTCTGATTTGAATCCAGCCTTAGCCCCAAGTATTCCAGACTTTTGACTGGTCTTAGAGCTGACTTGTCTCGGTTGATAATCCAACCGTGATATCCCAGATACTTGATTGTCTCGTGAATAGCTACTTCCAGTTTTTCCACTGAGTGGTCTATTAGTAGCAGGTCGTCTAAATATGCCATTATCGTTACACCCCGTGTTCTTAGATTGGCCAATAGTGGGGCCAGAATTTTTGTGAACACTCGTGGTGCTGTGGCCAGACCGAAAGGTAAGGCTCTGAACTGAAAATGGCGCCCTTCTACTGCAAAGCGTAGAAATTTCTGATGGGCCGGAAAGATGGGAATATGCAGATAAGCATCCTTTATGTCGATCGAGGCTAACCATTCCTGCCCTTGTAGGGCGGTGGCCACTGATCGGATCGACTCCATCCGAAAAGTCCTGATATGTAGGAATTTGTTTAGCCCTTTTAGATTTAATATGGGCCTCATGTCCCCGTTTGGCTTCGGGACTGTGAAGAGGCTTGAGTAAAACCCGAACCCGCATTCTTCCAAGGGAACCTTCATGATTACACCTTGGAGCAATAGTTGTTCTAGTGCCAGAAGGAGGGATCCTCTCTTCTGGGGATCGCTTGGCACGTTTGACCTCATAAAATGGGCAGGAGGAGTGTCTTTTAACTCCAGCTTGTATCCCAGACTTACTGCGGAGATCACCCATCTGTCTCTGATGGTGTCCCGCCAGGTCTCTGTGAACAACTGAAGTCTTCCCCCCACCCGATTGAGTGGGGGCAACCCTTCATGACTTGCGGGGAGGTTTCGTACCTCTCTTGACCCAGGGTTTTTTGTTACCCTGTGATTGTCCCTGATTTCTGCCCCCTGGATTTGACCGCGGAGGCCGTCGGAACTGTTTCACAGCCGATGTGCCAGGGACTGGAGAAGTAGGCTTCTTAAAAGAAGGACTTCTAGCTTTGTTCTTAACCGGCAAGAGTGTACTTTTACCGGCAGAAATTTTCTGGATATACTTGTCCAGATCTTCCCCAAATAAGCGTTCTCCATGAAATGGGAAGCTAATCAGCAATTTCTTACAGGGAGCCTCAGCAGACCAGTTTTTGAGCCACAAAAGCCTACGCATATGTACTACAGACAGCGTAAAGCGGGAGGCCTGTTGGATTGTATCCTTTATGGCATCCACCGCAAAACATAAGGCTCTGGGTAGGTCAGCTAGGGCAAGAGCCTGCTGATCTGGTAAGTCCCTTAAGACTTGTTTCAACTGATCCTTCACTGCTTGGCAGACCCCAATAGCTGCTACTGCAGGTTGTGTCACCATGCTTGCTGTAGAGAAAGCAGATTTTAGTAAAGACTCCAATTTTTTATCTATTGGGTCTTTGAACATTGGAACATTATCTACTGGACATGTCAGTGATTTATTCACAAAAGAGATGGCTGCGTCCACTGTGGGCACCTTCCATTTTTGTATGAACTTATCCTCCATGGGATAGATCACCGGAAATCTCTTGGGGGGAGTAAATATTTTATCAGGATGCTCCCAATCCTGGTAAATAAGCCCTTCCAATAAGGGGTGGATTGGGAAGGAACAGACAGTCTGGGGAGCTTTTAGCGACCCCAGCGAGGAGACAGTAGTGGTTGATGGCTCCGCAAGAGGCATTTTAAATGCTGATCGGACCATGTTAGTCAGAGACTGAACCCATAATCTTTCAGCCTGAGATGCTGAGAAAGGTTCTTCCACTGTTGATTCCTCTATAACCGAATCAACCTCATCCTGATCCCCTTCAGGTAGGTCGATCTCTGTGTGGGGCTGTTCCTCCACTAACAGGCACTCTGAAGGAGGAGACGGAGATCGGACGCGCTTTCCCTGTGACAGGGAAGCAGCGATCAATGCTGTTAATCTGTCTTCCAATCCTCCCAGAGTTGAGGAAAAAACCTCCTCTGTTATATATACAGGAGCAGGTGGACTGGGGACAGCCGCAGCACCAGGCACTCCTGCGGGGTTCCTACGGCTACTGACCTCTGAATTCTCAGGGGAGATTGGTGCAGTACAAGCATGCCCAAAATCCTCAGAGCCCGATGGAGACCCCTTTTGCTTCTTGGAAGATTTATTTCCAGAGCGTCTGGATGACATATCCTTTTAGCACAGAGCTGAGGTATTCTCGTCGTCATACACCACTTTTACTGGTAATAGTCTAGCACAGTTGCTGCTATATACCAGCTGGTGTCCACTAAAGTGCCTTTCTATGGGGATGCCTGCATCAACCGCCTCTGTGTGCCACGTTTTGTTGCTAGCTCTGTTTGCATCCAGCTGACACTTGTACTGTGTCTTTTATCCAGGACGCCTGCACATGCGCAGAAGCGCCGCGGCGCGCATCGAGCGTCATCCACCAGCCCCGCCTCTTTTTTTCGCTCATCTCTACATAGGAGGCGCGTGCACGCGCGCGCGCCCGTGCGCCTTCGGCGCTTTTTTTGAAAAAATAAGCAGGGACTAGGAGCCAGGGCCCTTTTTGCCGGAGGGCCTGCGGTGGATGAGTGCAGCAACAGGGCAGAGGAAGTGGATTCCCACAGAGAACTTACCAACTGCCTGGATCTTTTGACTTGAAAAGACAAAGATCCACATGACAAGAAAAAATGGACCACAGCGGCCTCTAGTGGTTTAACACAGGTACCGCGGTCTCCCTTTTTTTTTTTTCCTTGACTACTATTAAAATTTTACATTTTCCAGTAGTTACAGGCATGCACAGATATTTAGCGGGAATACCGTTAGGTAACAGACAGAAAGACAAATTAGGCTTGGGGGTCCCCCAATAGAACCAAGTTCCTGGGGGCCCCCACTTACCTCTTCCCCGCCGCAGGACTCTGTTTGGTCCACAGAAGCCCAAACTTCACCTATCACGGCAGGCATTGTAATTAAACCTTCAGGGACCGGGTTCCCAAGGATTCCACTCCCCTGGACCTGTATAGCACCCTGCACAGAAAACATCTTGGTCGTGGGTATGACCAGAGCTCTGGATCCCAGGGTCCAGCCCTCCTAAGAGAGGCATTACAGGCAAAACCCTGCTCTTCTGTTGCAAGGCCCGGGTACCGACCGTTTAGCTATGAAGCTTTTTTGGTCGGATCCGGAACAGCTTACTGAGGCCCATAAAAGAACCTGTACGCAAGCCCAGTGAAAACACATGTTACTCTTTGGCCAACACCTTAGACACTGGCAAAAAACTGAGGTGCTCCCGGATGGGAGGGGCTTATATAGGGGAGGGTACTTCCGGTTTGGAAGTTGCCAGTGCCAGCACCTGAAGGTAATCTATATAACCCATTAGTAATGACTAAGTCGCTCTGTGTCCCGTGATGTACGAAAAAGAAATAAGGTGAGCAGCTTGGGAGGAAGGTCCACTCTCCAAAAATATGGAACGCTTCACAAATTTGCGCGTCATCCTTGCGCAGGGGCCATGCTAATCTCCTCTGTATCGTTCCAATTTTAGTATATGTCCTGCCGAAGCGAGGACTTTATTTTTTTATTTAATTTTTACATACTGTGACCAGAGCAATGTGCGTTGTGAATACAGTTTACATATGCGTGTGTGACCTATGCTTCGCTTCTGCACGCATGCTTGGAGGGATGGAGGCGATTTAAAAAATGTTTTTCCTTATCTCCAAATCCGCCACTATGCCTTGTCCTTCGCACCAACTCTGCAATTTTCCCCCCCTACCCCTTTTGAGAACCTCATTCTGGTAGGCTTTGCCCAGAGAGGTCTGATCTCAAATATTTACAAAATATTGAATGAGAGGCCCTTTGACTCAATGGGCAAACACAATTACATGATCAAGTGGGAAAAGGCATTGGGAGAGGAGATACCCCTGGAACAATGGAGGGCCATATGGAATCAAGCGTCCAAAACGTCGATATGCACGCTATACAAGGAGAATATATACAAGATACTGTACTTCTGGTACTTGACTCCTGATGTCCTCCATGCCATCCACCCGGCCAGTTCGGACCGATGCTGGAGATGCCAGGGAGCAAAGGGAACACTATATCATATCTATTGGGAGTGCCCGCTGATAACCCCTTACTGGCACTCAGTTCACCAACTTCTGACTCACCTCCTAGAAACAGAAGTACCATTCACCCCCAAATTTTTCCTGCTGGGACTGATGTCTCTGAAGGCCCCTCGCCCATACAAGAAACTAACCAGACATGTCCTTACGGCAGCTCGCTGCTTGGTGGCACTGAACTGGAAGCGCAGCTCCCCCCCTTCAGAGGGAGCGCTGTACGCCAGGATTAGGGATGTAGAATCAATGGAGAGGATGACGGCGAGGATTCATGATCACCTTGACTCTCACAACATGGTCTGGGAGCTGTGGCGCCGCCGGGAGGACCACGGTGATTCAGAGCCAGGTACACTTTGATGACATTCCCCCCCCCCCTCTCTCCCCCATCTTCTCTCTCCCTCTCCCCTTTATTCTTTCCCTCTCTTTTTTCTTTTTTTTCTTCTCTCCTTTTTCCTCTCTACTCTTTCCCTTTCTCTGGGAGTCCCTATGGGACCCATGTACTTGAATATCTAATAGCCTTATCAGTTCAAAGGTTTGGTTGATAGCACGGTATGTAAATAAGATAATCTGATGAGATCAGTAATCTGCATAGATGCCAGATGTACGGTGCTGGCACGCTCAGGAACTATTACAAACATGTAACCAAGAAGAAAAAGCAATTACTCTGTTTGTTGTAAGACCGATGCATTATAATTGTAACTGACATAACTTCAAATAAAACAGTTATTGATAAAAAATAAAAAAAAATGTTTTTCCTATTTATTTAACTTTTTATTTTTACACTGTCCCTTTAGTTTTTTTTTTACAAGGTGTAATAGAAATAGAAATAATATAAATAAGCATGACAGGACCTCTTTATGGAGAGATCCGGAGTCAAAAAGACCCCAAATCTCTTTTTTACATTTAAAAGCAAAAGATCAAAAAAAAAAAAAAAAAAAAAAAAAAAAAAAAAATAGATCTTTTGCTTTAAAAAATAAATAAAATTGTTTACTTCCAGCCTGGACCGGGAGTGACGTCATGACGTCACTTTGGACCTCCAAGGCCATAGAGGTGATCAAAGACGATCTACTCTTTGGACGCCTATGGGAGCAGCCGGCCGCACCGTTTCTCGGGCCAACCGGTGAAAACAGTAAGCCAGAGAAACACCGGTGAGCGGCAGGGGAGGGGGCATCCCCTTCCGCAGCTTCGGAAAGAATTCCAGCGGTTCATGAGAAAGCCAGCCAACGGCTGCAAAAAATAGGATTTTTATAACAGCTTACCTGTAAAATCCTTTTCTTGGAGTACACCACGGGACACAGAGCTAGTCATTACATAATGGGTTAAGGGTCACCAGCGGTGATTGGACACTGGCACAACCAATGGAAGACAGTTCCCCTCCATATAACCCCTCCCATCAGGGAAGTACCTCAGTTTTGTAGCAAAGCAGTAAGGTTCCCATAAGAAGGGGGGGACCTCTGTGTCCCGTGGTGTACTCCAAGAAAAGGATTTTACAGGTAAGCTGTTATAAAAATCCTATTTTCTTTATCGTACACCACGGGACACAGAGCTAGTCATTACATAATGGGACGTCCCAGAGCAATGCTCATATGAAGGGGGGGAGACACAGATCAAAACAGGCCGCTTGCGGACCAGAAGCCCTATACTGCTGCCTGCAGCACACTTCGCCCAAAGGCGGAATCCTCATGTCCTTTCACATCTATTTGATAGAATTTGGAAAATGTATGGACTGATGACCAAGTTGCAGCTTTACAGATCTGAGCCATCGAAGCCTGGTGGTGCACTGCCCATGAAGCACCTATCGCCCTGGTAGAGTGCGCCTTAACAGGAAAAGGAGGAGTCCTGTTCTTTAAACCATAAGCTTGAATAATTACTTGTCTAATCCACCTGGAAATGGTGGATTTTGATACCGCTTGGCCCTTCTTGGGACCATCTGGTAAAATAAACAAAACATCTGTTTTACGTATCTGAGCGGTTGCTTGCAGATACACCTTTACCGCTCTCAGTAGATCTAGAGAGTGTAATAATTTTTCCCCCGCCGTCCGCGGGTTTGGAAAAAAGGAAGGCAGAACAATGTCTTGATTCAAGTGAAAAGCCGACACCACCTTAGGTAGAAAAGCCGGATGGGGTCGTAGTACGATTTTGTCCTTGTGACAAATTAGATAAGGCTCTTTACAAGAAAGAGCTGCTAGCTCTGATACTCTCCTAGCAGAAGCTATAGCAATCAGAAAGGCCAACTTCCTACTCAATATAATTAAAGGAATATGGCGAATAGGTTCAAAAGGTTGCTTTTGCAACACTGACAATACCAAATTCAAATCCCATGGACACAAGGGAGTCCTAACTGGAGGATTTATCCTCAGTACCCCCTTAATGAATGTCCGAACTAGGGAGTGAGATGCCAATGGTCTCTGAAAGAAGACTGATAGAGCCGATATTTGCCCTTTGATGGTGCTAAGGGCTAAATTCATATCCACTCCTAACTGGCAAAAAGCAAGAATCCTACTTATTTCATACTTCTGAGGATTCCAACATCTGGATTCACACCAGGAAACGTATGCTCTCCAGACTCTCTGATAGATGAGTCTGGAGGCTGGCTTTCTAGCATTAATGAGCGTAGAAAGAGCCGGACCAGAGACCCCTCTCTTTTTTAAAAATGTGGGTCTCAGCAGCCAGGCCGTCAACTTTAGCCTTTGTAAGGAAGGGTGGAATACTGGACCCTGTGACAGCAGGTCGTGTCGAAGTGGAAACTTCCAGGGCCTTCCTATCGCCATTTTTACAATCTCGGCGTACCAAGGCCTCCTGGGCCAGTTTGGGGCCACTAGGATTACTGGTATTCCCTCCTCCTTGATCCTGCGAAGCAGTCTTTGTAGAAGAGGGATCGGAGGGAATGCATAGATCAGTGAGAACTGATTCCATGGAGTTATTAGAGCGTCTGTATTATTAGAGCGTCTGTCCCGTAGGTTAGAGGATCTCTCGTTCTGGACACAAAGTTGTCCAATTTCTTGTTGAACCTGGCAGCTAGCAGGTCTACATCTGGGTTTCCCCATCTCAGACATATGGCCTGAAAGAATTCGGGGTGAAGAGACCACTCTCCTGGTAGCAGCTGCTGACGACTCAGGTAGTCTGCTTGCCAATTTTCTATCCCTGGAATGAAGATTGCAGAAAGGCAAGGTACATGCTCTTCTGCCCATGCCAGGATCCGGTTCACCTCTCTTTGGGCTGCCCGACTGCGGGTGCCTCCTTGGTGATTGATGTAAGCTACTGCAGTAGCATTGTCGGATTGAACCCGAACTGGGTAGCCCTGTAACCTGTATGTCCAGGTTTTGAGGGCTAGATATACCGCCCGGATCTCTAGCACATTGATGGGCAGGATCCCCTGAGTCTTGGCCCAGGTTCCCTGGGTAGAAGCCTCCTCGAATACTGCACCCCAGCCCGATAGGCTGGCATCCCTAGATACCACCCTCCAGGCCACTGGGAGGAAGGACTTTCCCTTCCGTAAATTCCTGGCTTCTAGCCACCAATCGAAGCTGTGGCGTACTTGTGAGGACAGGCGCATGGGTATATCCAGAGCTTGGCTCTTCCTGTTCCAGGAAGCTAAAATATTGCCTTGAAGTAGTCTCGAATGAAACTGGGCGTAAGGGACCGCCTCGAAGGAGGCTACCATCTTTCCCAATAGTCTCATGCAAAGGCGAATAGACGGCCTCTTGTTTGCTTTGACCTTGTGGATCAGGTCTTTCAGAGACTGTATCTTCGGTTCTGGCAGGTATACCCCGTTTTGGGCTGTATCTATGATCATGCCCAGGTACACTATCCTTCTTTGGGCCTGGAGAGAGGATTTTTGTAAATTTATAATCCATCCTAAATGCTCCAGGTATCCTACTGTAGTGTGTACAGCGTGACCCAATCCCTCCTTTGACTGATCTATTACTAGTAGATCGTCCAGATAGGCTGTTACCGCAATGCCCCGTGTTCTTAGGTTTGCTAACAAAGGAGCTAGCACCTTTGTGAATACTATGGGCGCGGTGGCTACACCAAACGGCAGAGCCACAAATTGAAAGTGGCGATCTTCTACCGCAAACCTTAGGAATCTTTGGTGAGCGGGGAGGATGGGTATGTGTAAATGTGAGTCCTTGATATCTATGGGCGCCATGAATTTTCCGCCCTTTAAAGTGGCGGCCACGGATCGGATCGTTTCCATTCGAAAATGGCGATCGTTCAGGAACCGATTTAGGGATTTTAGATCCAGGATGGGTCTGACATCTCCATTTGGCTTTGGAATCACAAAGAGGTTTGAGTAAAAACCTGAACCTTGCTCTTTTTGGGGTACCTCTGTAACTACCCCTTGAGCCATTAAGTGATTCAAACCTTTGAAGAAGGATTCTCTTTTTTGTGGATCCTTGGAGAGTCTTGAACCTCGGAATTGAGAAGGTGGGATCTCTCGAAATTCCAGTTTGTACCCTGAGGATATTGTGGATACTACCCAATTGTCCTGGATTTCTGACCACCAAGTCGCTCAGAACTGACAAAGCCTTCCTCCCACTCGGCCGAGCGGGGGTGCCCCTTCACTGAGAGGCTTTGGGGGCTTGCTTATTAGCTCTTGCACCCCACGGCTTCTTGTTCTTCTGAGCTTGCCCCTTGGCTTTTGTGGGCGGCTAAAACAGGCCGCCGCCACTGGTTGGAGTCAGATTTCCCGGGAGCTGGGGAGAGAGAGCGTTTAAAACAAGATCTCTTGTTTTTCTTTCTCTCAGGTGAAAGTCGTTTTACCACTTGATATCTTCTGTATATATTTTTCTAAATCTTCCCCAAATAGGCGTTCGCCATGGAACGGGAACTTGCCAACAGCTTTTTTGCATGGGGTTTCCGCTGACCAATGCTTAAGCCAAAGTACTCTGCGCATCTGTACCAGCTGGAGTGTAAGGCGTGATGCCTGTATGATAGAATCTCTCATGGCATCCACTGTGAAGCATAAGGCTTTAGGCAAATTTTCCCAATTTCTAGCCTGCTCTGAAGGCAGTTCCTTCAGCCCCTGCTTTACCTGTTGGCTGATGACCTGACACATACCGACTGCTGCTACTGCAGGTTGGGTAATTGAGCCGGCCAAAAGGAAGGAGGATTTCAACTTCCTCTCAGAAGGATCTTTTAAACCCTTGTACATTATCCACCGGACATGTCAGGTTTTTATTTACACAAGAAATAGCCGCAACTACCGCAGGCAGGCTCCATTTCTTTAAAAAAAAAAATTCCCCCATAGGATAAAGAATGTTAAACCTTTTTGGAGGTGAGAAACGCTTATCTGGATGTTGCCAGTTTGCGTATATTAGATCCTCTAGTAACGGATGAACCGGGAAGGAGCATGCACCTTGCAGGGATCTTAATGACCCTAGGGAGGAGACAGGTAATTCCGTTACCTCCGCAGAGGTTAACTTAAATGCACTGCTATAGCATTGTACCTGTGACCTTAAAATCTGGCTCCTCATCCTCTGCTGATGTAGCCTCCTCCTCCTCATCCTCCTCCCTCAGGTACTTCTGAAGGGAGGTCCAATACTGGAAGAGACCTGCTTCGCTTATTGTCCCTTTTTAGAGGACTTAGCAATTAAGGTAGCAATTTTTTCCTCCAGATTATTTAGGGCAGCTGATAAAGTGTCCTCAGTGACATATACAGGCCCAGGCTTCACTGGGGAAGCCGCCATACCTGACAGGGGTAATGGCTCATCCTGAACAGGTGCATTTAGCAACACAGGAGAGAAAGGTACCGAGTCAGCACAGTTAGAGTCTCCTCTCAGGCGGTGGTGCTTTCTTATCTCTTTTTGTCCGTATTACTTCCCCTGGAAGGCTTACTGTTTAGACAAAATACAAGGTACCTAAATGCATATACTACCGTGTTCAGTTTAGCAAATACATTAAGTATGCAACTTTTAACACATAACTATGCATAACATGGATGTCTTCTAGGAAGTACCCAATCCAACCACATGGAGTCTTACGTCCCTGTATAGCTGCTGTGTTTCTCTGCCAGGAATAAGAGAACTAACGAGCTTGCTTGCTGCTGCAGTGCTTCTCACACTGACAGTCTTTTAAATTTGGCGCCGTTTCTGTGCCTGCGCGCGCCACGTGCCCGCGCACGCCTTCGCCCCCCCCCCTCCGATAAAGCGCGCTCCCGCGCGCGCGCGGCCCTTAGCGCTATGGCGGTGGCCATAGTGAGAGAGGACTCTCATCAGCCCTTGTTCCCACTTACCTGCATCTGCAGGTGTCTGGTCGGCCACCGAAAGGAGGATCGGGGTGCCCCAGCAAGCTCAGCAGCGGAGGTGACGAGCAGTGTACTTCGCCGAAGCCGACACTGAACAGAGTGAGGTGAGTATATTCAGCTCTTTACTCCCCCCAGTGGTGGAAAAAAAGAAGACATCCACTTTTTGAAAAAGGTCCCAACCTAGTTATGGACCTTCTAATCTCACCTTATCCACGCCGCAGGTTTTTCTGCTGAAAGATTTCAGACAGATACCAAACTTCACCCTTCACGGTGGGCTATGTGTGCCAACCTTCAGGGATATGGGTTCCTATTTAAAGGATACCTCTCCCCTGGGCCTTGTACAAGACTCTTACAAGGACTTTATAGCGAAATAGCGAAAGTGCTGGATCTTAGAGCCCAGTCCTCCGAAGAGAGACATTACAGGCGACGCCTCATGGATGAGGCCCGGATCCCATCCAGATTCAGCTCATTTGTAGGCGTCTTGGATGGATCCGAAAGCATAGCTCTTTTACCCCCAGAGGGTCTCTTTGGTAGAGCTTTCCTTTAGCACCTCCTAACGCGTCCAACACCTTTCGACACTGGCGAAAAAACTGAGGTACTTCCCTGATGGGAGGGGTTATATGGAGGGGAACTGTCTTCCATTGGTTGTGCCAGTGTCCAATCACCGCTGGTGACCCTTAACCCATTATGTAATGACTAGCTCTGTGTCCCGTGGTGTACGATAAAGAAAACGATACTTAATTTATGGCTGATAGCTTCAGCCATAATCCCGGTAAACCACTCGCAGACCGCAACGTATATATACATATTGTGGTCGGTAAGTGTAGTATGGCTTGTGTGGCAGTTGCATATGCTATATATATTTTTTAAGTGGAGTTACCCTTTAGGTTTTAGCTTCAGAGAATATAAGTTGACAGATGGCGCATAATGATACACTTTTCAGCCGTAAGCAGAAACAGTACAAAGATCCGTTGGTGGGCAAAAAATGCTACATCGGAGCCCCACCTCCATGACTAAGCCCTGTGAAACGCGTCGGACCAATGGCCTGGATGGAGCCTGGCTGAAGACACTTTTACATTTCTACATCTGGGCTTTTGTTGGCATTCAGAGTTCGGACTTCTTTGCTTGTTTAGAAAACAAACTCACAAGTTTGGTGTCCCCATACTCCTCAATAAGAGGGAGGGGCAGTATAAACCTGGATCAAATCTTACCCGTATTAGTTCTAACACAGAAAATGGACAGTACCGGGGTGGGGGGATGAGGAGAGTAGAGAGGGCGGGGTAGGAAATGAAAGGGGAAAAGGGAGAAGAGTAGAGAGATTAGGAACCTCTGGTGGAGAGAGTGGGGAGGGGAGCTCAGGACATCAAGCCTTGGAGATGAATGGATAAAGGTCAACATAGGAGGATAGAGTAGGGAGGTGAGGAGCTTGAAGGCAGAGGCAAGAATTCTTGGGTGAGGAACCTTCCTCTGAGTTTTGTCCTGAAGAATGAAACTCAAAATCAGGGGTCCCCATGGTGGAGGGCTTTATCATCATTTGAGAGCATAAAATTAATCCCATAATGGTGCAAGGGAGGAGGGGAGGCAAAGTGGGCATAGAGAGAAAGTGACACGTTTCAGGGGACATGCCCCCTTCTTAGTAACTGGTCTTAGGTTGGTTCAGCTCTGAAGAAGGGGGCATGTCACCTGAAATGTGAAAACCTACCAATCTGTAACTGCTTGGGCAATACCACCACCATTTTTATTAAACACCCACAGGCCAAAAACATACAAACACAGATAAAGGCGAGCGTGATAAATGACAAAGTTCTGATCCAGCCGTGGGACGGTGTCTCCTGGCCCAATCAGATACAGATTGGTAGGTTTATGTGTTTCGGGGGGAGATGCCACTTTTTCAGAGCTGGTCTTAGGTTGGCTCAGGTCTGAAGAAGATGGCATGTCCCCTGAAATGTGTAAGCCTACCAATCAGTATCTGCTTGCGCATTACCACCACTACTTTTATCAAACACCCATATGTCAAAAACATACTCAGAAACACAGCGTAACAGAAACACAGCAAGCGTAACAGATCATAAAGTTCTGATCCAGCCATGGGATGGTGTCTCCTGGCTCAAGTAGATACATTTGGTAGGCTTACATGTTTCGGGGGACATGCCCCCTTCTTCAGAGCTGAACCAACCTAAGACCTGAAGAAGGGTCCAACAGCCTTGGCTCTAGCAGTGAGCAATTAGTCAATGAAGAAATTGGACACCACCATCAGAAGTTTGGTGGGTCTCAGCAATTAGTGGGAAGATTGTATAGAAAAAAAAATACCAACCAACTCCATATAAAGTGATCACTATAGAAAAAAATAAAGGTAAAAAAAAATCATTATAACATACCTGGTGATGTGAGGGGTGGTCGCTTCTCCATCATGGTGTCCTTATAGAGATCCTTGTGTCCTTCTACGCACTCCTCCATGGTGGCCTCCTGACACCTTATAGGAACCTGACACACACAATGATACAGTCACCATCCAGACACATCCCTTGTCTGTTACTGGATAATGTCCCAGAATTCCCGGCACCACTCACCTCTCCTGTCAATAGATCAGTGATCTTCTGGGTGACATCTAGAATCTTCTTGTCGTTGTATCTCGCCAATATCAGGGTGGGAGGTGGTGGCTTCTTAAGGGAACTGCTTAATTTTCCTGACGTAGTTGGATACAAGCCTTGTAAGAGACAATCGATGGATGCCATCTTCACCACTCCATATTTCTACAAAGGAGAACAAACAGCAAAAAAAAATTAAAAATGAGTCGTGTGACCTCCCAGAATCCTCCTCACCTCTCCGTTTAGGTCTGTGTTTTATTACTAGAGATAAGAGTGATGTCATGTGACCTCCCAGAATCCTCCTCACCTCTCCGGTCAGGTCTGTGTTTTATTAATAGAGATAAGAGTGATGTCATGTGACCTCCCAGAATCCTCCTCGCCTCTCTGGTCAGGTCTGTTTTATTAATAGAGATAAGAGTGATGTCATGTGACCTCCCAGAATCCTCCTCGCCTCTCTGGTCAGGTCTGTGTTTTATTAACCACTTGTCCCCCGGCCACCGTCAATTGACGGCGGGCGGAGGACACTCTCGTTCTGACAGGACGTCATATGACGTCCTGCCTTTAAAACGAGCCAGGGGGCGCGCGCGCCGCCGCGTTCCCAAGGAACCGATGCGCGTGCCCGGCGACCGCGATTGCCGCCGGGCACCCGCGATTGCCCGGGAACCGAGCAGGAAAGTGGATCTGTGTGTGTAAACACACAGATCCACGTCCTGTGAGGGAGAGGGGACCGATGGTGTGTCCCTTGTACATAGGGACAACCATCGGTCACCTTCCCCAGTCAGTCCCCTCTCCCCACAGTTAGAACACATTGAGGGAACATATTTAACCCCTTCCCGCCCCCTAGTGGTTAACCCCTTCCCTGACAGTCACATTTATACAGTAATCAATGCATTTTTATAGCAGGGATCGCTGTATAAATGTGAATGGTCCCAAAAATGTGTCAAAAGTGTCCAATGTGTCCGCCGCAATATCGCAGTCACAATAAAAATCGCAGATCGCCACCATTACTAATAAAAAAAACAAAAAAAATGCTATAAATCTATCCCCTATTTTGTAGACGCTATAACTTTTTTACCAATCAATACGCGTTTATTGCGATTTTTTTTAACAAAAATATGTAGAAGAATACGTATCGGCCTAAACTGAGGAAAATTTTAATTGAAAAAAAAATGGGTATTTATTATAGCAAAAAGTAAAAAATAGTGTTTTTTTTCCAAACTGGACGCTCTTCTTTTGTTTATAGCGCAAAAAATAAAAACCGCAGAGGTGATCAAATACCACCAAAAGAAAGCTTTATTTGTGGGAAAAAAAGGACGCAAATTTCATTTGTGAGCCACATCGCACGACCGCGCAATTGTCATTCAAAATGTGACAGCGCTGAAGACTGAAAAATGGCTTGGGCAGGAAGGGGGTTTTCGTGCACAGTAGGGAAGTGGTTAATAGAGATAAAATAATGTCATGTTATCTCCCAGAATCCTCCTCACCTCTCCGGTAAGCAGACAGACGATCTCCAGGGTGAGGTCTAATATCGTTTCAGTCATGTGACTCTGGTCGGCGTCCATCCCGATCGGATCGGTCATCGCCTTCTCACAGCGTCTCAGCATTTCCAGGGACCAATCAGCTGAAACCTTTAAAAAAAAAAAAAAAACACCAATTTTTTCTATTAGGACTGACATTATAAGGAATAACAAGAAAATATATCTCTGAATTGTACAATAAATAGGATACATTGATATATGGTTACAGTAAACAGTACTGAATAGGAAATACATATCACCAGGCTCTCCAGTTTATAGTAAACATTCATTGCACATTTCAGTCTAATGCACTCACAAAGCACCTCTGGAGCTCCAACACTTCCTGTTTGGACTCTGGCCTTTGTTTGTCACACCAAACTTCCGGGTTCTGGCGTTCCATTCGGGTTGTGCGTTCCACGTGTCTCTGGTAGTACTTGGCGCTGCCATCTAGCGGTGGATGTTTCAAATTGCACGCTATTCCTCTAATAAAATTTCTAGTAAGTACTCGCTCGCCCTCTGGTGTCCATGTTTGAAAACTCCAATTGAGGATTGCAGACTGCATTAGAGCACTATAGGGTTGTCATATCCCTCCTTCTTCAGTCATATGCTTCTCATAGTTAGGTGGAAAAAAGGCACAAGTACATTGAGCTCACCCAATAAAAAATAAAATAATAAACCAACTAAAAACCTATCTCAGCAGAACCCCAAACCCACAGTGTATCTAGAAGAAGGCAAAAAAAACTTTATAATGCTTGATCTAGTCCAACAGGGAAAAAAAATCCTTCCTGAGCCTTTTAGGGAATCTGATTTCCCATTGATCAACCATCTACAGTGTTGTTACTTAAAAACATATTTAGAGCTGATTATATAATATCATATAATATATTAATATATTATATTATTCACTTAGAAACATATTCAGATTTTTTTTAACCACTTCCAGTCCGGGCCAACTCTGACACCCCTTTCCTACATAGAAAAAAATAATAGATTTTTCTACAAAACTTAGAACCCCAAAGATTGTATATATATGTATATATATATATATATACACACACACACACACACAAATATAAATATATATATACAGGTCCTTCTCAAAAAATTAGCATATTGTGATAAAGTTCATTATTTTCTGTAATGTACTGATAAACATTAGACTTTCATATATTTTAGATTCATTACACACAACTGAAGTAGTTCAAGCCTTTTCTTGTTTTAATATTGATGATTTTGGCATACAGCTCATGACAACCCAAAATTCCTATCTCAAAAAATTAGCATATCATGAAAAGGTTCTCTAAACGAGCTATTAACCTAATCATCTGAATCAACTAATTAACTCTAAACACCTGCAAAAGATTCCTGAGGCTTTTAAAAACTCCCAGCCTGGTTCATTACTCAAAACCGCAATCATGGGTAAGACTGCCGACCTGACTGCTGTCCAGAAGGCCATCATTGACACCCTCAAGCAAGAGGGTAAGACACAGAAAGAAATTTCTGAACGAATAGGCTGTTCCCAGAGTGCTGTATCAAGGCACCTCAGTGGGAAGTCTGTGGGAAGGAAAAAGTGTGGCAGAAAACGCTGCACAACGAGAAGAGGTGACCGGACCCTGAAGAAGATTGTGGAGAAGGACCGATTCCAGACCTTGGAGGACCTGCGGAAGCAGTGGACTGAGTCTGGAGTAGAAACATGCAGAGCCACCGTGAACAGGCGTGTGCAGGAAATGGGCTACAGGTGCCGCATTCCCCAGGTCAAGCCACTTTTGAACCAGAAACAGCGGCAGAAGCGCCTGACCTGGGCTACAGAGAAGCAGCACTGGACTGTTGCTCAGTGGTCCAAAGTACTTTTTTCGGATGAAAGCAAATTTTGCATGTCATTCGGATATCAAGGTGCCAGAGTCTGGAGGAAGACTGGGGAGAGGGAAATGCCAAAATGCCTGAAGTCCAGTGTCAAGTACCCACAGTCAGTGATGGTCTGGGGTGCCATGTCAGCTGCTGGTGTTGGTCCACTGTGTTTTATCAAGGGCAGGGTCAATGCAGCTAGCTATCAGGAGATTTTGGAGCACTTCATGCTTCCATCTGCTGAAAAGCTTTATGGAGAGAAAGATTTCATTTTTCAGCACGACCTGGCACCTGCTCACAGTGCCAAAACCACTGGTAAATGGTTTACTGACCATGGTATTACTGTGCTCAATTGGCCTGCCAACTCTCCTGACCTGAACCCCATAGAGAATCTGTGGGATATTGGGAAGAGAAAGTTGAGAGACGCAAGACCCAACACTCTGGATGAGCTTAAGGCCGCTATCGAAGCATCCTGGGCCTCCATAACACCTCAGCAGTGCCACAGGCTGGTTGCCTCCATGCCACGCCGCATTGAAGCAGTCATTTCTGCAAAAGGATTCCCGACCAAGTATTGAGTGCATAACTGAACATAATTATTTAAAGGTTGACTTTTTTTGTATTAAAAACACTTTTCTTCTATTGGTCGGATGAAATATGCTAATTTTTTGAGATAGGATTTTTGGGTTGTCATGAGCTGTATGCCAAAATCATCAATATTAAAACAAGAAAAGGCTTGAACTACTTCAGTTGTGTGTAATGAATCTAAAATATATGAAAGTCTAATGTTTATCAGTACATTACAGAAAATAATGAACTTTATCACAATATGCTAATTTTTTGAGAAGGACCTGTATATATAAATCATTTAAATTTTTTTAAGCAGAGGCCCTAGAGAATGAAATAGTAGGTGGTGAATATTTTTATGTCACACGATATTTGCACAGCGGTTTTTTAAATGCAATTTTTTGGGGAAGAAAATACATTTTAATACATTTTTATGCACAAAAAACACAATATAATACCCCATTTTTTAGTAAAAGTATAAAAAATTATGTTATGCCAAATAAATAGATACCAAACATGTCATGCTTTAACGTTGTGTACACCCCTTGGAAAGGTCGCCAAACTATGGTACCAAAAAAAACAAACATGTCACGCTTTAAAGCGGAGGTCCACCCTGAAAATTTTTTAACATTAAAAATCCTAAAAGAAAAGAAAAAAAATTTATAGAAATTTTTATTTTTTATACTCACCCTAAATGCCTGTTGCTATGCGGAAGTCCCCTAATCTGCCTCTAATGTTTCTCTTCTCGTCCGCGGTGGGTCTCCTTCCGCTTCCTCTTCTTGTGAATGGGGCGCGCTGCCTTCTGGGAACTGTGTGTATCCCAGGAGGCAAGCCGCCCATTCACAAAGCGCCGTGCGAGTGGCGCATGCGCAGTAGGAAACGGGCAGTGAAGCCTTACGGCTTCAATGCCTGGTTCCCTTACTCAGGATGGAGGAACCGGGACCTGCCAGCAGCGATCGATCACCGTGGCGGGACCGACATCGCGGGCGAGTAGGACAGGTAAGTGTCCTTATTAAAAGTCAGCAGCTACACTGTTAGTAGCTGCTGACTTTTTTTTTTTTTTGGCTGCACCTCCGCTTTAATGTTGCCTACGCCCGTGGAACGGCGCAAAACTACGCTACCTAAAAATCTCCATAGGCAACACTTTAAGAGCCATAACAGGTTACCAGTTTAGAGTCCCACAGTAAGTCTGATGCCAGAATTATTGCTCTCACTCTGGCGTTTTCGATGATACCTCATATACTGTATGTGGTGCGATTGCAGTTTTGTGTGGGACTGATGCACGCATTTGCATTTTCGCGCAAACATGGGGGATGGGGCGCTTTAATATTTTTTTTTATTATTATTTTTTTTTTTATTACTGTCTCTTTCATTTTTTTTTTTAAATCAACTTTATTGCTATCACAAGGGATGAACAACATCCCTTGTGACAGCATGGGCCGTGACAGGTCCTCTTTATGGAGAGATCTGGGGACACATATCGGTCTGATCGGCTGCTTTACTGGATGAGATAACGGGCAGGTAAACAAAGAGTGGAAACCGGAAGTGACAAAATCCTCGTCGCTTCCGGTTTCTGATGTCACACTGTGGGAGGAGCAACATCAGTTCCTCTCACTGTGTCCCCGGAACCGGATACCACCGATCACATCCAGGCTCCCAGATCGCTTGGGAGAGCCCAGTAAAGTCAGACCCCCTTCCGCTGCCTGTAAAAGTAATCCAGCGGCTCCATACTTTTAAAGTAAAGGGAATCACCAGCTGAAAAAAAATGATATCTTGGTCATCGCTGCAGCAATGACCGAGATATCACCATTCCTATCCAGTGATGTACCAGTCACTGGATAGGCAGGGTGATATCTTGGTTATTGTTGACCAGTAAGTGGTCAAAGTGGACCTTTCATGAAACACAGAAGGTCCACTTCCCTGACAACCTATGATCTATTGGACCACCCAGATCTTTCATCAATCTCCCAATTTCTACTCCCCTAGAATGTATGATGCATGGTTATACATTTCTCAAAATGAAACCTCACTTGCCACAATTCTGTTACCCATAACTTGAGTAACTCAGGTGCAGACCCAAATATCTCCATAGCCAAGGTAAATTTAGGGGCCTGAGGCCAGGCAAGGGCTTGGCTTGTCCAGAAGAACCTTTCCAGTTATTAATTTGTTCTTCTCCTTACCTCCCTCTCTTTTTTCTTTTCTTCTTCCCTCCCATGTCTTCTACGTCCTTGAACATTGTCATATCCTACATATTCAGACACAAGAGCATGAGTGAAACCAAGCAGTGAGATGATGGGTGAGGTGGTTGATGAGGTTTGGCTTCATGTTGGCGTTCAAGTTTATAAAACAAGGGTTTGGTTGGGTTTTGATTAGGCATCTATGCTGGAAAGACAAGTTCCACTTCCATCTCAGCTGATGTTGGTGTTCCAGTTTATATCACAAGGGTTCAGTTGGGTTTCGGTTGGGCATCTATGCTGGAAAGACAAGTTCCACTTCCATCTCAGCTGATGTTGGTGTTCCAGTTTATATCACAAGGGTTTTGATTGGGTTGAGGTTGGGCATCTATGCTGGAAAGACAAGTTCCACTTCAATCTCAGCTGATGTTGGTGTTCCAGTTTATATCACAAGGGTTCAGTTGGGTTGAGGTTGGGCATCTATGCTGGAAAGACAAGTTCCACTTCAATCTCAGCTGATGTTGGTGTTCCAGTTTATATTAAAAGAGTTTGATTGGGTTGAGGTTGGGCATCTATGCTGGAAAGACAAGTTCCACTTCCATCTCAGCTGATGTTGGTGTTCCAGTTTATATCACAAGGGTTTTGATTGGGTTGAGGTTGGGCATCTATGCTGGAAAGACAAGTTCCACTTCAATCTCAGCTGATGTTGGTGTTCCAGTTTATATCACAAGAGTTTGGTTGGGTTGAGGTTGGGCATCTATGCTGGAAAGACAAGTTCCACTTCAATCTCAGCTGATGTTGGTGTTCCAGTTTATATTAAAAGAGTTTGGTTGGGTTGAGGTTGGGCATCTATGCTGGAAAGACAAGTTCCACTTCCATCTCAGCTGATGTTGTGTTCCAGTTTATATCACAAGGGTTCAGTTGGGTTGAGGTTGGGCATCTATGCTGGAAAGACAAGTTCCACTTCCATCTCAGCTGATGTTGTGTTCCAGTTTATATCACAAGGGTTCAGTTGGGTTGAGGTTGGGCATCTACAGTGGAAAGACAATTTGCACCGCCATCTCAGTAAACAAGTTCTGCATGGCCCTCCGTAGGCACCCAGGAACATTACTGAGCTGAAGCAGGAAAAGGCCACCTCAAATTGTTACCTCAAATTACTTGACAATGAATTGTAAAGAATGTCAATATTTGCTAAAGTGTCAAGGCTTGCTCCTGCTGGAACTAGTGGCTTTATAGGCATGGCAACAGACTATTATTTCACCTCCATTAAATGTGATGCATTCAGGTTAGTTGCACTTTCTTGGTATGTTCTAAATCCAGACTGGACCATTACATTGCCAAATGGTGACTTTTGATTAATCCCTTTGATTCCCTAGCTTCAAAATGCAATCTTGGCCAATGGTTCCTACCAACAATTGGGGATCTAAGGGCTCAGTTACAATGTGGCATTGGACATGCTTTTTTAAAGCACTCTGAATGGCAATCAAAGCTCATGTCACTAAATAAAATGGTTACCTTACAGTCCTGGTCACATGTTGTGTTTGCTTCGCTTCAGAAATTATCCCCAGTGTCGCTTTCTTAGTGCTTTAAAGCATCGCCAAAGCCTGCATAGAAGCCTATGACAACGCTCTCTTACAGCACTTGCAGCTTTTAAGGCGCTTTTATTGAGCGTTAGCTTCTCTTTGTTTTGGAGGTATTGCAGGTATGAGATATTCCAGGATGCACTGGGAAACCAACAAGCGAACCGGAAAGACGTCATTAGCAGTCACTTCCGGTTCACGTGTATATATTCTGGGAGTGTCTGGTGCAGACGTCACATCTGGTGTGCAGCGTGGAGCAGCAGGAAAGTGAGCGGGGTCCGGAGTGGAGCAGAGCAACTAGCAGATGACACATGTAGTGTGCAACATGGGAACACTATAGCGGAAGGTGAGTGGGGACCGGATAGAGAGGAGTGAGTGACAGAGAATCAGCAGAGCTGGGGGACCAGAGCAGGAGATTCTAGAAGATGTCACACGTGGTGATATCCCCATGAGTAAGCTCCAGTGGGCGGAGTAAAACATGTTGGGGGCATGGCCTGGTGAGGGTCTAGGCTGATGCCACGTACACACGACCGTTTTTCATGACGAGAAAAATGCAATTTTTAAATTTAGTCATTAAAAATGATCGTGTGTGAGCTCCAGAGCATTTTTCACTACGTGAAAAATGGGCATTAAAAATTTGGAACATGCTGTAATTTTTCTCGTCGTTTTTCTCGTCATGAAAAACGGCCGTGTGTAGGCTTTAACGACGTGAAAAAAATGCGCATGCTCAGAAGCAAGTGATGAGACGGGAGCACTCGTTCTGGTAAAACTAACGTTCGTAATGGAGATAGCACATTTGTCACGCTGTAATGGACTGAAGAGCACAAGGCTGAAAAGCGTGAATCGTCTCTCACCAAACTTTACTAACACGAAATCAGCAAAAGCAGCCCAAAGGGTGGCGCCACCCGAATGGAACTTCCCCTTTATAGTGCCGTTGTACGTCACCACGCTTTACGCGAGCATTTTTTTCAACGATAGTGTGTAGGCAAGGCAGGCTTGAGAAGAATCACGTCGAGAAAAACATTGTTTTTTTCAATGACATTTAAAATGGTCGCGTGTACGCGGCATGAGACTTGTCTACACACAACAGGTCTTGTTCTGATGTGGGGCTCCCAGAATCTTCTGCTCCTGTCATTGGAGTGTGGATGGGCTCCTTCCCAGCCAGCACTCACAGGATTAAATTTCCTAGCAGCCTGAGCGGCTCACATACATACCATGGGTTCGCAGATGTCACACATGGTGCACAGTGTGGGAGCAATATAGAGGGAGGTGAGTGGGGACCAGAGAGAGAGGAGGATCAGCAATTTAGAGGATCAGCAGAGCTGGGGGTTACTATGAAGTGGGAGGGATTAGCAGAGCTGGGGGTACTACTGAGTGGGGATCAGCAAAGCTGGGGGTACTACTGAGTGGGGGATCAGCAAAGCAGGGGGTGCTACTGAGTGGAGTTCCAGCAAAGCTGGGGGTGCTACTGAGTGGGGGATCAGCAAAGCAGGTGGTGCTACTGAGTGGGGATTCAGCAAAGCTGGGGGTGATACTGAGTGGGGGATCAGCGAAGCTGGGGGTACTACTGAGTGGGGGATCAGCGAAGCTGGGGGTACTACTGAGTGGGGGAATCAGCAAAGCAGGGGGTGCTACTGAGTGGGGTTTCAGCAAAGCTGGGGGTGCTACTGAGTGGGGAATCAGCAAAGCTGGGGGTACTACTGAATGGGGGATCAACAAAGCAGGTGGTGCTACTGAGTGGGGGATCAGGTTTACTACTGAACAGGGAATCTGCTGAATGAGTGTACTAATAAGCTGGGGAAACTGCTGAACAGGGGTACTAATGAGCTGGGGATCTGCAGAACAGGGGTACTAATGAGCTAGGGATCTGCAGAAGGGGGTACTACTGAGCTGGGGTTCTACTGCGCTGCTTTAAAACAAACAGAACATAATTAAAGAATCAAAAATATATCAAAAAAGCACATTGAAGCGGTAGAAGCTTTAATATGTGTTAAAGCGTAAACAAGCCCAAACAGTCACATGAATAAAAATGACAGACGTTATGTAAACTACTAATCCCATCAGCCCTGATGAACAAAGGCAGATGTGTGTGAAGTCCAACCATGGCCCCTCTTTATAGATACAGTGGAGGAGTGAACGTAGCCAACCAGGAACAGGTAATGTGTTATTTGCAAACCTACCAGGTAAAAATAAAGTAAAAGAAGCCTAAAACTAATGCAGGCACACCACTAAAACTTGCCCTTGAGAGAATACCTTTTACTAGCCCGTGCCTGTACTCTCCCTCCACTGCTCGGTTCCTCCATGGAAGCCATCCTGAGTGGCCAGGCCTAAACATTGTCAACAGATAAGGAGGCCCACATCACAAACTCTGTGCAAGCTCTGACATGAAGCTTACTCAGGCTTAAGATCCAAAGCAACAGAGCAGTGAGAGAGCACGAGGTGACAATAAGTGGGTCTGGGGTAGGTTTTAAAGAGGAGGAGTCAAAGGGGTGGGACTGGAAGAGATGGAGGAGATGGGAGGGATGAGGAAGCGTTTAGGAGGGATGAAGATATCCATTACATAGCGATCAGGGATCCTACCTCTTTCATCTCCTATCGTGGGTAGTAAACCCATTAGAACCAAATTCCAACCGTCAAGAACGCGGTGACGTACAACACTACGACGAGCCGAGAAAAATGAAGTTCAATCCTTCCGAGCATAGGCATGCATGGTTTTTTCTCTGTCGGAGTTCCATACAGAGGAACAGAATTTCCGATGTCTTTTTTTTTAGACAAAAAAAAATTCTAACATGTTCTCTTTCTACCTCGGAATTTCCGACGGAAAAAGTCAGATGGGGCACACACACGGTCGGAATATCCGATGAAAAAATTCCGTCTGACTTTTTTCATCGGAAATTCCGACCGTGTGTACGGTAAGGCATAACAATGACTGCCCATGAATTGCATAATTTACCTAACGCTCAAATACCTTTTATCCTGTGGTCATGTGATGGAACCTATGTACCTCCGCAACGTAATGTCTCATAGTCAGACGGGGAATGATTTTAGAAGACAAGGCTCTGAGCCCAAGCATTATATGAAAGAACACATTCCTGGCATCCCTGTAGATGTGCATGCCGCTCCGCCCCGGTGACCACTGGGTACTGCATACTTTAGCTGTGCAATCTGCTGATCAGTTACTCAATTACACCTGCTTCTGGAACAGATTGCACAGCTAATGTCTGCAACGCCCATGACCAGCATTAAGTAACATGCATGTCCAAGGACCCTTGCACACAGGGCTGTCTAGCTGCTGTGCGCCCGGGAGAACAGGTACAGCATCTAGACCTGCTGCCTGCCAAAGTCTATGGCAGGCTGCAGCTGGTTAGGGCTGAACACTGTACTGAGTGGTATTCCCATTTAGGACCCCATGCGTTCAGTGAGAAATGCTTGCAACGCAAAAGACCTGCATTGTGGGCATTCGTCCCTGAGTGCATAGGACCCTAAATATGAGTACAACTTTGGACATCATTCAGTCCCATCCAGCCGCAGTGTATTTCCCAAGGAAACCTGAGGAGATCTTTTGGTGCTCTTTGAGCCTTGTTGAAGAGGGACAGTCATTGTGGCCCTCGAAAAGGGTTGTCTCTTTGGTAGTCTTCCACTTGATCTTACTTTGGAATAACTATTAACCTGTGGTGTGGCACTTCAATCTCAGATTAATTCAGTTGTATCACAAACCAATGAAACCTGAGGAGATCTTTTGGTGCTCCTTAAGCCTTGTTGAAGAGGGACAGTGGCCCCCGAAAAGTGTTGTCTCTTTTGTATAGTCTTTCATTTGATCTTACTTTGGAATAATTATTAACCTCAATCTCAGACCAAATCAGTTGCATCACAAACCAAGGAAACTGGATCTCTTTTGGTGCTCCTTAAGTCCTGATGAAGGGGGACAGTTGTGGTGGCCCCCAAAACATGTTGTCTCTTTTGTGTATTTTTCCATTTGAAGCAGCTGGTTAGGGCTGAACACTGTACTGAGTGATATTCTCATTTAGGGCCCCATGCGTTCAGGGATAAATGTCTGCAACACAGAAGACCTGCATTACAGGCACTCAAGTACATATGGCCCTAAATATGAGTACAACTTGGGACATCGTTCAGTCCTGTCCAGCCGCAGCGTATTTCAGCCTGCAATAAGGCTTGCACACCAAAATGCTGGGAGGGACGCCCAGCAGCTAGATGGTCCAGCCTAAAGGGATGCCGGGGGCAAGTTCTTGCTTGAGCTCATCGGCAGAGCATGCCTTTCTCCCAGTGGCAACTGGACCATGCACAGTGAGAGTGGTACCATTAAAAGATGGAGGAGCAGCTGGAACAGCATTGTTACTCTACTTAACCCTTTGAATCTACGTCTTGCTTTGTATGCAAGTGGAAAGTTGTTAACTTGAAAGCATTTAGGACTAATTAGTAGTCCTTGTAAGGCCCATTGTCTGTAAAGTATGATGACTTTTATTTAATGATCCTAGTAAGAAAACGTCCAACTGCCTCCCACCGGTTCAGCCCCTGCCTGTAATAATGAACGGCTTCAGCCTGGCTCCATCCATGTCACGCCCTCCTACGCGTTTCGCCCCACCCACAGGGCTCAGTCATGGAGGTTATTTAAGGCTATTAGGACTTTAAAATCTTTGGAGTATTTGTAAGACAGAGACAATTGTCTTTTTTTCCACCTGATAAAAAAAAAAAAAAAAACACAGCCTGGTATTTTTTTTAAATATTTTTATTGACTTATGCCAAAATCAATCTCTTTTGGCCTTCCCAACACATTTTAGACTGAAGCCTGGTGAAAATTGTACAAGGCACCCTCCGCTTTCTCTACCTTTTCTTGCTGACAAATACTGGTTTAAACACCCATATATTGTATCTTTTAATCCAGTCCATTTACACTGTTCCCTTTCCTTAAGCCCTGATGAAGGGGGTGAGTAGTTGTGGCCCCCCAAAACACGTTGTCTCTTTTGTATGGTCTTCCATTTGATCTTACATTGGAACAAAACCATTATCTGAACCATTAACCTGTCACGTGGCACTTCAATTTCAGGTCAATTCAGTTGCATCACAAAGCAAGGAGATCTTTTGGTGGTCCTTAAGTCCTGATGGAGGGGAGCACTTGTTGTGGCCCCCAAAACTCGTTGTCTGTTTCTTATAATTTTACATTTGATCTTACTTTGGATTAGCTATTACCTGTTGTGTGGCACTTCAATCTGAGATCAATTCAGTTGCATCACAAACCAAAGAAAATGTGGTCCTCTTTTGGTGCTCTTTATGCCCTGATGAAGGGGGTGAGTTGTTTTGGCCCTCGAAACACGTCTCTTTTGTATAGTCTTACACTGGAAAAATCTATTATCGGAACTATTAACCTGTTGTGTGGCACTTCAATTTCAGGTCAATTCAGTTGTATCACAAACCAAGGAGATCTTTTGGTGCTTCTTAAGCCCAGATGAAGAGGGCGAGTTGTTGTGGCCCCCAAAATGTGTTGTCTCTTTCGTATAGACTTCCATTTGATCTTACTTAGGTGTAACTATTAACCTGTGGTGTGGCAATTGAATCTCAGATCAATTCAATTGCATCACAAACCTAGGAAACCGTGGAGATCTTTTGGTGCTCCTTAAGCCTTGATGAAGGGGGAAGTTATTGTGGCCCTCAAAACACGTTGTCTCTTTTGTATAGTCTTCCATTTGATCCTAAATTGGAATAAAACTAGTATCTGAACTATTAGCCTGTGGTGTGGCACTAAAATCTCAGATCAATTCAGTTGCATCATAAACCTAGGAAACCGTGGAGATCTTTTGGTGCTCCTTAAGCCTTGATGAAGGGGGAAAGTTGTTGTTGCCCCTGAAACAGGTTGTCTCTTTCGTATAGTCTTCAATTTGATCTTACTTTGTAATAACTATTAACGTGTGGTGTGGCACTTCAATCTCAGACCAATTCAGTTGTATCACAAACCAAGGTAACCATGGAGATCTTTTGGTGCTCCTCAAGTCCTAATAAAAAGGGGGAAAGTTGTTGTGGCCCCTAAAACATGCTGTCTCTTTTGTATAGTCTTTCATTTCATCTTAATTGGGAATAACTCTTAACCTGTGGTGTGCCACTGAATCCGGAGACCCAGTTCAAACATTACTATAACACTGTGGGACAACCCAAGGGTTCCATCATGATTTATCCATACCTCCAAGTTTTTGATATAAGATAACCTTGTATGCTTCGTCATCGGCAAACAGGGTGATCGAGCCGAACTTGCAGTTCATTGTTGAACCCTGCTATGTTTTTGAGCGTGAGGTTGGAACTTGAGGCAGCCAGCAAAAATGGGGAAGTTATTAGGCACTGTAGCTGTTTTTTATTCTTTTTATTGTGTTAGCTTGAAAATCAAATCCACACCTATAGCAAAAATCAAAATACGTTTTCTTAATCGGTGAGCAAACTCTTTGGCGTGCGGGCCTTTTGGTGGACTCTTTGGTGTAGAATGAGGTAGCAGCTGCGGTTAAAACACTTCCCGCACTCCGGACAAGGAAAAGACTGCGCCCTGGTATGAGTCAGCTGGTGGTTACTCAGCACTGACTTATGGCGGAATGACTTCCCGCACTCCGTACAGGAGTACGGCTTCTCCCCGGAATGGATCCTCTGATGAACGATGAGGAGCGAGTTACGGGAGAAGCACCTTCCGCACTCCGAGCACTCGAAGGGCTTCTCGCCAGAATGGGTCCGTTTGTGCATGGACAGCGAATGCTTCTGCGTGAAGCGCTTCCCGCACTCTGCGCACAAGTACGGTCTCTCTCCTGTGTGAATGCGCTGGTGCTTTATCAGTGCGATCTTTTGGTGGAAGCGCCTCCCGCATTCCGAACACACAAAGTTCTTCTCATCCGTGTGACTCTGGTGGTGGATTATGAGGGTGGGCCTGCTGCCGAATCTCTTCCCACACACAGGGCATGGGTACGGCTTCTCTCCCGAGTGGGACCGCATGTGCTTCCCGAGCGACGACCGCTGGGAGAAACACTTGCCGCAGTCCTTACAGGCATATGGCTTCTCCCCAGTGTGACTACGTTGGTGTATTACGAGCAGCTGCTTCAGAGGGAAGGACTTCTCGCACTCAGAGCAGTTGTGTGGCTTTGGCCTTGTGTGGACTCGATGGTGCTTCACCAGCTGCTCCTCTGTGGCGAAACACTTCCCACACTCCTGGCAGGAGAGGGAATGAGGCCCTTGATACATCAACTGGTGTTTGAGGAAGTCGCAGCTGCTGCTGAAGCTTTTTTTACACCCGTCACAGTTGTAGATCTTGGTCTGTGAGCTTTGTGAAGCCCCTGACTGAGTGCTTCTACCTGCTATATAGGGAGCTCCAATTTCTTCATGTATGCTCCAATCTTGAGGAAAGGTTGAGCCCATCTGCGAGGTATGTTCCAAGGAATCTAATACATTGGTCAAAAATAATTCTTCTTTTATAGTAAAAGATGTATAGTCCTCCTCAAGATCATCTTTGTCAATCTCCTCCTTAACAGGAGTAGACAGTGTATGTCTCTGGTCATCACAGATGTCAATGTTTTGGGGGTCGTCCTGCTCAATTTGTGCCAGTGGGGGCAATTTTCTACGGTTCCAAGAGCCTCTGTCCGAAAATTCTGATTCTTCTTTAATTGTGATCACTGTGTGCTCGGTCTGTGTACTGATGCCTTCATTTAAGATGGTTTCTTCTTCATCAGGATCCGATTCCTCCTTTATCACACTGCAAATCTGTATCGACTCTGCTTCCTCCGATAAATCTGTAAGATACAAAATTGCTTTGGTTAACGATTCATACTTTCTAATAATACTATTACCTGCCTTATATAGCAGACATCAATAAAAACCCAACTGGATTAGCTGTGTATTTTTGAAAATGTTTTAAAGAAAAATGTATAAAAAGGTAATGTAGCTCAATAGCTCAAGCCGAATGACTTACTGTTGTCATCTGTCCCTTATCTAATGGCTCTGTTACAGGTTTCAGACTGACAAAGCCAGCCGGAAAGCAAGCAGTGTCTTCTGACCTGTCTCAAATGTAACTCATAGTGCTCTGGGAATCCTTTGTCTTGCATTAAATACATCAAAAGTGGCACTGAGAGCACCCTTTCACTGAGCAATACACTCTGTGGTTCTGAGTTAAAGCTAAACTCGAGGCAGAAGCATTTCAGTAGCTGTTTAAAATTACATTTCTTACCCTACTTTTGAGATAATATGCTACAGCAATTATAAAATCGATCCAGGAAACGTGCCAAATAAAGGCTCAATGCCCCTAATTTCCTTTTTGTAAGATCGGTGGCTTCTGTACCTGCATTTTACTCAGGCCACTAGTCTTGTAAATTCCTTGTTTTGTTTATTTATTTTTTACCAGTGATGAAGCAAAGACACCAGCATCAGCTGTAATTGGAGGACCCAGGCATCTCAAGTCAGTCCTGACCAATAGCATGGCCAAATTGGATTTACAAGCCAGGAGACTCCTGATCTCTCCAACCCACCATCACATAGACCATGATTGATAGGCCAGGAGACTTCTGGTCTCCACCACCCACCATGATATACACAATGCTTTACAGGTCAGGAGACTCCTGGTCTTGCCAACCACTATGACATAGACCATGATTGACAGGCCAGGAGATTCCTGGTCTCGCAAACCCACTATGACATAGACCATGATTGAAAGGCCAGGGGACTCCTGGTCTCTCCTACCCACCATGATATACACAATTCTCTACAGGCCAGGGGGCACCTGGTCTCCCCCACCCACCATAATATACACAAATCTTTACAGGCAAGGTGACTCCTGGTCTCTCCAACCCACCATGACATAGACCATAATTGACAGGCAAGGAGACTGCTGGTCTCTCCCACCCACCATAATATACACAATGCCCTACAGGTCAAGAGACTCCAGGTGTCTCCATCCCACCATAACAGAGACCATGCTTGACAAGCCAGGAGTCTCCTGGGCTCTCCCGCCCACCCCAACATAGACCATGACGGACAGGCCAGGATTTGCCCGGCCTCTCCCACCCACCATAAAACAATGATTTACAAGCCAGGAGACTCCTGGTCTCACCCACCCCCCATATTATTCAAAATGCTTTACAGACCAGGAGACTCCTGGTCTCTCCAACCCACCATGATATAAACCATGATTGGGAGGCCAGGAGACTCCTGGTCTTTCCCACCCACCATGATATACACAATGCTTTACAGGTCAGGAGACTCCTGGTCTCTCCAACCCACTAGGACAGGGATATGCAATTAGCGGACCTCCAGCTGTTGCAGAACTACAAATCCCATGAGGCATAGCAAGACTGACAGCCACAAGCATGACACCCAAAGGCAGAGGCATGATGGGACTTGTAGTTTTGCAACAGCTGGAGGTCCGCTAATTGCATATCCATGCACTAGGACATAAATCATGATTGACAGGCCAGAACACTCCTGGTCTCTCTCACCTTCCATGATATATACAATGCTTTACAGGCCAGGAGACTCCTGGTCTCTCCCACCTACCAGGATATACACAATGCTTTACAGGCCAGAAGACTCCTGGTCTCTCCCACCTACCAGGATATACACAATGCTTTACAGGTCAGAAGACTCCTGGTCTCTCCCACCTACCAGGATATACACAATGCTTTACAGGTCAGAAGACTCCTGGTCTCTCCCACCTACCAGGATATACACAATGCTTTACAGGCCAGAAGACTCCTGGTCTTTCCAAAACAAAATTAAATCAACTGTGACTGACAGGCCATATGACTCCTGGTCTCTCCAACCCACTATGAAATAAACAGGTGGACCACGGAAGATGGTGTTAGAGATATCCTAACACAAAAAGGACACTAAAGACATCAACCCAGTACATCCCGCTGGCTTGCCCATTACTAGCTTAGAATATTAAAAAATAAAACAAACCTGGTGAGGTGGAGTGGCGGCTGTCCATCACAACATTCTTCTGGAAAGATGGACAATCTTCTAAAAATGCCTAGAGAGAGAAATGAGGAGACAGTGACCTCCTGACACCTTATAGGAACCTGACACACACAATGATACAGTCACCATCCAGACACATCCGTTGTCTGTTACTGGATAATTTCCCAGAATTCCCGGCACCGCTCACCTCTCCTGTCAGCAGATCAATGATCTTCTGGGTGACTTCTAGGATCTTCTTATCGTTTTTTCCCTCAGATGTTGGGGATGGAGGTGGAGGCTTCATAGTGGGACTTTTGCCCTTTCCTCTCAACATAGGTGGATACATTCCTTGTAAGAGGCTCTCAATAGACACCATCTTCACCACCGCACATTTCTACACAGGAGGAAAAAAGGAAGAAAGTTACGTTTGACGTCATGAGACCTCTCAGAATCCTCCACTCTAGGGGTGAGCTTGGGTTTGGTCCATTCCAGAAGGCAGCTATTACTGCTGGGCCAATCAGTTGCGAGAGTGTGGGATTCCCCACTCTGTAGTTGTGTGTACACAAAGAGCCACGTGACCATATTAGTTAAATGACATTGTCCTAATATGTCAATGATGTCATGCACATCCCTGCCCTTTTGTGTACATGCAGCTATGGAGCAGGGAATCCCTTGATTGCAACTCATTGGCCAGCTGCCTTCTGAGTTCGGCCCACCATGAGTTTAGACAAAAACCAGAGCCGAACCCAAGCTCTTCCCTCTCACCTCTCCGGTCAGGTCTGTGTTTTATTAATAGCGATAAGAGTGATGTCATGTGACCTCCCAGAATCCTCCTCACCTCTCCGGTCAGGTCTGTGTTTTATTAATAGAGATGAGAGTGATGTCATGTGACCTCCCAGAATCCTCCTCACCTCTCTGGTCAGGTCTGTGTTTTATTAATAGAGATAAGACTGATGTCATGTGACCTCCCAGAATCCTCCTCACCTCTCCGGTCATGTCTGTGTTTTATTAATAGAGATAAGACTGATGTCATGTGACCTCCCAAAATCCCCCTCACCTCTCTGGTCAGGTCTGTGTTTTATTAAAGCGGAAATCCACCCAAAAATGGAACTTCCGCTTTTCAGAACCCTCCCCCCCTCCGGTGACACATTTAGCACCTTTCAGGGGGGAGGGGGTGCAGATACCTGTCTAAGACAGGTATTTGCACCCACTTCCGGGCATAGACTCCCGTGGGAGTCTACGTCACTTCCCGTTCCCCCCCCCCCCGCTGTCTCCTGGGAAACACACTGTTCCCAGGAGAGAGCAAGGACCAGTGACGGCGCGCCGCGCTACTCGCGCAGTAGGGAACAGGGTAGTGAAGCCGCAAGACTTCACTTCCTGATTCCCTTACTGAGGATGGCGGTGGCAGCATCTGTGGACCAAGAGATTGCTCAGCCTCGTCTGCCGACATCGCTGGCGTGCTGGACAGGTAAGTGTCCATTTTTTAAAAGTCAGCAGCTGCAGTATTTGTAGCTGCTGTCTTTCAAAAAAAAAAATTTGGGTGGACCTCCGCTTTAATATAGATAAGTAGGGATGAGCTCCGGCATCTCTGGCAATTGTAAACAGGATTCATAGCATCACTCAGCCCAGAAAGGAACCGTGAGGGGCACTTGTGCGGACCAGACATAGGGAATACCTATACATTGCTGGATCAGCTCAGTGCCGGCTTGGAGGCACAGATAAATGTGAGTGCATGACACATATATTTTTTAACTTTAATAAATGATTTTTATACATACTGCACCATGATGGCCCTTTATATCTTATGAGCAATCATAGAGTGACATTCACCACCGACATATGGGGAGGAACTGCTGGATACATCTATAATACGGAGTGGTTATCCATATGAACCAAAGGCGTACATATTCAGCCTATCTGGTGAGTGGCCAATTTACCTGGTGGTGGTGTATAGCACAACGTGGTGGAGGTGAAAATCTAGGGAATATTTAGCAAGTCACTGGGAATAGAACATACCACCGGCATTGGATCACATGGACATTTTTCTTGGAAATTCATCCATATAATATCTCCATTCAGTTCACTGGGAGGATTTTATGAACTAAAAATATTTTATGGTTTAATTTTATTTCTTCTATTTATTAAACAAGGGATTATTTATTCATTGCACATGCACTTTTAAGAAATCACAGCAGGATTTTTGCTACTAATGACACACAGATTGGTATACTAATTGTGGTTTTAAGGTTTAGAACACTGAGTTCACATATTGTTTAATTGTGGTTCTAATTAATAATGTTTAGAGCACTAAGTTTACATATTGAGTAGAAGATCACAGGTTTTAGGATTTAAGTTAGCGCAATCCACCTTTTATATATGAGCTCCGGCATGTTCGCATTGAACATGTGCAGCGCCCGCCAGGAAGTAGGAACCGCGCTGCGCAAATCACCGACAGGGAGACATTGTCCCGATGCTCGGCTGCAGAGATCGAGAAATGTCTCTCTGCCTGTGATTAGCGCAGCGCGGTTCCTACTTCCTGGCGGGCTCTGCACGTGTTCAATGCGAACACGCCGGAGCTCATCCCTAGAGATAAGAGTGATGTCATGTGACCTCCCAGAATCCTCCTCACCTCTCCGGTCACCAGGCGGATGATCTCCAGGGTGAGGTCCAGTATCTCGGACGTGTGGCTCGGCTCCGGCTCCATCCTCAGCAGATCGATCAGTGAGTGCCGCTCTCTGCACGCTCAAAGGTTTATATCAGGGTGGCTAATATAGTAATATACTAAGATTACAATGGCTAACCCCCAATTTCATAAATATGCCATTGTGATTTTAAGGGTACCTCAGCACAATCACAAGTAGCTCCAGGCTGCCCAATCTTCAATACAGACTTCCACCATCGACTCCTAAATACATTTCACCTACTTCCTGCTTTGCTTGGAGACTTCCTGTTCTTTTCTTCTCGGTTGCACTCCACTTCCGGGTTGTGCGTTCCAACCTTTACAGTCATCAGCTTTTTTTCTGACTTCCGGGTTGTGCGTTCCACTGGCCTCTGTTGTTGCTCGGTGCTGCCACCTTGCGATGAGTTCTTTGAACTGCGGGTGATTGCAGTGGGCGGACTCTGTGCAACGGGTACACAGGAACCAGGCAGAAGGGAGCAGCGGCCAGTCTGCGAGCCCAAGAGCGTGGATGACGGTTACCTAGCAACCAGAGCAGAGCAGCTGCAGAGGCCCCTCCCCCTCTGCCTGACACCCAGGACTCCAGTCCCAGATGGAGTGTAAGTAGTCAGTGGGTTAGAAGATCTGGAGATTGGAGCTGGAAATCAGGATTAGAATGAGAGGAAATACACACATTTGTGGGATAGGAATAAAATCTCTCTGTATGTGTACTGAGCAGTCACTGGGTGGAGTGCTCCTTTAAGGAAGGCTGGACTTTACTTAAAGGAACACACCACTTATCTTTGTCTCTTCCGCTTGATCTACCAATCAAGAACACCAGGCCCTTAGATTGGATTGTCTTGTGTCTATTGGATCCTCTATGGGAAATCAGCTAATATAAATACAGAGCAGCCGATACCTCTTAGCCTAGGATGGGATTGCCTCGTGTCTATCATATCCTTTCTATAGGTATCAGCTATGATAAATACAGAGTAGCTGGCACCTCCTACCCCAAGATGAGATTGTCTTGTGACTATTGTATCTTTGCTTTGGGAAAGCAGTTAATATAAATACAGAGCAGCCAAAGATGGGATTGTCTTGTGTATATCAGATCCTATGAGAGAGCAACTGATACTTCTTATCCTAAGATAGGATTGTCTGGTGTCTATCGGATCCTGTAAGGGAAATCAGCTAATAAAAATGCAGAGCAGCAGGTACCTTTTAGCCTAAGACAGGATCCCAGGGGCCCCTAAAATGGAAGTCTCGGGTTCTTTGATCTGTGATGGAATTCAGGTGTAGGGCTGAATCCCATGATGCATTGCAGATGCCTCACAGAGGATGACCGATTCTCCTGCTGGCAGGCGGGCATGACTTCTAACTATGGTCAAAGTTGGAATTGGTTCCTGGGTTCCAGAAGGAGGGTCAATGACTGGCATTTGGGGTTCTCCATTGACGTTGTGTTGGTCCATCAGTGTGTATGGAGGGGGGCAAGAGCTCTGACTTTGGTCAAAGTTGGTATTTGCTCACCAGGGTTCCATGGTTCACAGAGAACTATCCAGTCAATCACTGGCCTTTGGGGTTCCACATTGACCTTGTGTTGGTCCATCAGTGTGTATAGAGGGGGGCAAGAGCTCTGACTTTGGTCAAAGTTGGTATTTGCTCACCAGGGTTCCATGGTTCACAGAGAACTATCCAGTCAATCACTGGCCTTTGGGGTTCCCCATTGACCCTGTGCTGGTCCATCAGTGTGTATGGACGGGGGCAAGAGCTCTGATTTGGGTTAAAGTTCGTATTTGTTCACCAGGGTTTCTGGGTTCACAGAGGACCATCCAGAAATGGGGCCAATGACATGCCTTCAAGGTTTTCTCATTGACCATGTGCTGGTCCATCAGTGTGTAAGGAGACAGGTATGACCTCCGACTTTAAGACTTTAATCAGAGTTGGTGTTTGTTCACCGGGGTTCCTAGGTTGACAATGGAGGACTATCCAAAAGGATGGCCAATGACCAGCATTTGGGGATCCCCACTGACCTTGTGCTGACTTTGGTCAAAGTTGGTATTCGCTCACTGGGGTTCCCTGGTTCACAGAAAACTATCTAGCCAATGACTGGCCTTTGGGGTTTTCCCATTGACCTTGTACTGGTCTATCAGTGTGTGTTTGGAGGGGGGCAGGATCTCTGACTTTGGTTAAAGTTGGTATTTGTTCACTGGGGTTTCTGGGTTCACAGAGGACTATTCAGAACAGGAGCCAATGACTGGCCTTTGGGGTTCTCCATTGACCTTGTGCTGGTCCACCAGTGTGTAAGAATACGGGTATGACCTCTGACTTTGATCAAAGCTGGCATTTGTTAATCGGGGTTCCCTGGTTCCCTGTGCTTGTCCATCAGTGTGTATGGAGGTTGGCATGACCTCTGACTTTGAATAAAGTTGACATTTGTTCACCGGGGGTTCCTGGGTTCACAAAGGAGAACTATACAGAAGAGGGCCAATGACTGGCCTTTGGAGTTCTCCATTGACCTTGTGCTGGTTCATTAGTGTGTAAGCTGGCAGGCATGACCTCTGACTTTTGCTAAAGTTGGCATTTGTTCACTGGGGTTCATAGAGAAGGACTATCCAGAAAGGGGTCAATGACTGGCCTTTGGAGTTCTCCATTGACCTTGTGCTGGTCCATAAGTGTGTAAGCTGGCGGTCATGACCTCTGACTTTGGTTAAAGTTGGAATGTGTTCACTGGGTTCCCAGGTTTATAGAAGAGCACTGTCCAACCATTGACTGGACTTTGGGATTCTCCATTGACCTTGTGCTGGTCCATCAATGTGTAAGGAGGGAGGAGGGTGCACAGTGAGGACTTTCTTTCTTTCTATGTATTGGACTTTGACAGAAGACTTTTTACTTTGTAGATTTAACTTACACACAATTCGAAGTCCACCGTCATCCGCCAAGGGAGCAGGAAACATACAGGTCATCTAACTGACCAAACCAAGATGGAGGAGAGGAGGAGTCAGCTAAGTGGGAAGATATTAGATATCACGCTGGAGATCATCTGTCTGGTGACCGGAGAGGTGAGGATAATTCTGGGAGGGTCACGTGCATCTTTTTGGAATCCCTAAAAATGACCTGTGTGACTCTTCGCATGTCATTTTGTTATCTATTTTATAGAATTGTTCAGTTGTGAAGGCATCTGGGGAGGTTGTGGCACCTTGTGGGATCGGGAATCGCACCACAGCTCTTCCAACGCCCTTAGTGGTATATGAGAAAGACAAGAAGATTCTAGAACTGACCAACAAGATTATTGAACTTCTGACCAGAGAGGTGAGCGGTTCCCGGGAATTATGGAACAATATTCTTGTGTCTACCAAATAAGATAAAAAATTGTCACTGTTTCTCTTGCAGGAATACTTGAAGGAACGTAAGGGTCCTTATAAGGGCAACAAGATGGATAATCTTCAACCCCTCACATCATTGGGTAAGGTCAGGGCCCACTCTTTCTTTTTCTCTCCCTCTCCTTTCATTTGTCTCCTCCTCCGTCCATCCCTCCTTCTCTTACTTCCTCCCTTTCTTCCTTTCCTCCATCTTATCCCTCCATCCTTCCTACCTCACTCCCTCATACCCCCATCCTTTCCTTCACCCCCTTTTCCCTTATCTTCTCTTTTTCTTTTTCCATCCCATTCTTCCTCCCCTTCTCACTTTTTCCCTTGCTCACTTCCTTTCTCCGTCTTTCGTTTACTTCCTCCCTTCCCTTCCCCCATACCCTTATCCCTTCTCCTTCTCTCACTTATGCCCTCTTTTCCATCCCTTCGCCTCATTGTCTTTTTATCCTGCGCTCATTTCCCTTCTTCCTCGATCCCTTATTTTCTTTCTCCCTCTCTCCCTTCCTTCCTTCCTTCATTCTTTGCTCGCTTTCTTTCTTTTCTTTCTTCCTCCTTCTCTTCCTTTTTTCTTCACTCACTTTCTCCCTCCATCATTTCCTCCTTCACCCACATCCTCCCTCCAACACTTCTTTCCTGTTTTACTCACTTCCTTCTTACTTCACTCCCTCCCTCGCTCACCTTCTTCCTTCCTTTTTCTCTTCCTCCCTCTCTTTATTTCTTCTTCTTTCATTTTCTCCCTTCATTATTTCCTCCTTCACTCACTTCATCTCTCAATTATTTTCTTCCTATTTCACTCTCTTCCTCCCTCCCTCCATTCCTCCTTCACTCACTTACTCTCTCACTCCAACACGTCCTTCCTATTTTTACTTCCTCCCTTTCTTCCTACTTCACTCCCTTCCTCTCTCCCTTCCTTCCTCCGTTGTTCACCTTTTTACCCTTCCTTTCTCTCTTCCTCCCTCTCTTCCTTTCTTCTTCTCTCACTTTCTCCCTCCATTATTACTTCCTTCCCTCACTTCCTCCCTCACTTCCTTCCTACTTCACTCCCTCCCTCCCTCCCTTCCTTCCCTCCTCCCTTGCTTACCTTCTACCCTTAATTTTTCTCTTCCTCCCTTTTTTTTTTTCTTCTCTCACTTTCTCTCTCCATCATTTTCTCTTTCACTCTCTTCCTCCCTCCCTGACTCCAACACTTCCTTCCTATTCTACTCTCTGCCTTACTTCCTTCCTACTTTACTCACTTCCTCCCTCCCTCCCACACTTCCTTTCTATTTTACTCCCTCCCTCCCTCCCTCGCTTCCTCCCTTACATCCTTCCTACTTCACTCACATCCTCTCTCCCTTCCTTACTCCTTTGCTCACCTCAATCCTTCCTTCTTCTCTTCTTGCCTGTCTTCTTCGCTCACCTTTTCCCTCCATCGCTTCCTTCTTCACTTACTTCGTCCCTCCCTCCATCACTTCCTCCCTCCCTCCCTCCCTTCCTCTCTTTCTCTCTCTTTCTCTCGCTTGCATTGTCTCTTTCTTCCTATTACACTGAGTTTTTTTTCTCCCTCCCTTCCTTCTTCACTTACTCTCACCTCCTCCTTCCTTCCTTCCTACTGCACTCATTCTTCCTTTCTCACTTGCTTCCTCCCTTCCTGCCTCCTCTCACTTTCCTTCTCCCTCTCTCACTTCCTCCCTTTCTTTCTCTTACCCTCCCTTTTTCTCTCTCTGCCTTTTCCCCTTGCTTTCTTCCTCCTTCCTTTACGTCCACCCTCCCACTTTCACTTCCTCTCTTCCCCCCTCCCTTTTTCTCTTCCTCACTTCCCTTCTTCCATCCCCATCTCCCTCCATTATTTTCTTTCCTCTTTCATTTCCTCTCTCTCTATACCTACTCCCTCCATCCTTTACTCCTCAATTACCTTCCCTTCATCCAACTCTTCCACCCTCCTTTCCGTCTTCCTTCCTAGAAAACTGTAGAAATCCAAGCACATGTTATTCTGTACAAGAACTCTCCCTTAATCAGTATCTTCTGTTAATTAAAGAGTCAGCCAACCCAAAATTGACATTCCATCTATAGGGGTCACCTTAATTTCTCTCTGTGTTTCTCCAGTGGTGATCGCTCCCCACCTTAGTTCCTAGTTCCATTCCTACATACCTTGCCATCACTGCTGTTCCTGTCCTTCCTAATGTACTCTCTATAATATATAAACTTAATTCAAATTCCAACTGGTATTTCTCACCATTCAGTGATGGAATTCTCTAGAAACTACAAACAAACGAGACGTCACTTTTGGGAGGGCTGACTCACAACTCTTCCCATGTTTCCTCCCTCTGAAAGCCATACCTTTCCTTCTAACAGATTCATTGCTTGGAGGTTCCCAGGACATAATTTCTCCATTATCAGATTGTATGAATGAAGAATATGGTATTGGTACTGGTTCCCCAATGGCCAAATTCCCCTCCACTGAGAAGATAGAAGTCACCCATTCATTGGAGGAAATCGCTGAAGAACCAACTCCATATGAAGAAGAAGATCTCCCTCAATGTGACAATGGAGTAACCAATAGATCCTCAGCAGCTCCTGCACATGGACCGGTCCACGTAAAAGAGGAAACCACGCCAGGTGATGAAGAGAATTTAAGTGACACCTACGACTGTATGACAGGTGACCCTTTAGAATACACAACCTTTGTGATAAAGAAGGAGAACGTCTCTGAAGTTGACTCTGAAAATAACGTGCCTCGCGTTCATGCTCAGGAAACCAAATCTTACACGGGCAGGTGCAGCTGGAACTACCTCACCAACCCAACCATTGAGAAGCCATTCTCGTGTTCGGATTGTGGGAAGCGGTTCCAGCATCGCTCTAAGCTGCTCAGCCATCAGAGGGGTCACACGGGCGAAAAGCCCTTCTCCTGCTTTGTATGCGGCAAGTCCTTTAACTGTAAGACGGACTGCCAGACACACGAGCGCATTCACACGGGGGAGAGGCCGTATGCCTGCTTGGTGTGTGGCAAGAGCTTCAACGTTAAGTCCAACCTGGTGACCCACCGGCGGATCCACACCGGGGAGAAGCCTTATGCTTGTTCGGTGTGCGGGAAGTGCTTCATCAGTAACTCCAACCTGGTGACCCACCAGCGGATACACACCGGGGAGAAGCCTTATGCCTGCCCGGACTGCGGACGCTGTTTCAGCAACAAGTCGGAGTTCAACCGTCACCAGAGGGGCCACTCTGGGGAGAAGCCCTACCCGTGTACAGAGTGCGGCAAATGCTTCATCAGCAAGGCCGAGCTGAGCAGCCACCGGAAGATCCACTCCGGCAACAAACAATACGCCTGCCAGGAGTGCGGCAAGACCTTTAGCCGGAAGACGCAGTTTGAGACGCACCAGTGGATCCACACGGGAGAGAAGCAGTACTCGTGCTCCGATTGTGGCAAACACTTCAGCAGCAAGTCCAACCTGGTGACCCATCGCAAGATCCACTCCGGCCAAAAACAATACGTCTGCCCCACCTGTGGCAAGTGCTTTATCAACAGCTCCAACCTGGCCCTGCACCGGAAGATCCACTCTGGAGACCGGCCTTTCTCCTGCTCCGAGTGCGACAAATGCTTCATCACCAACTCTCAGCTGGTGGCGCACCGCCGGAGCCACACCGGGGAGAAACCATACGCCTGCTCCGAGTGCGGGAAAAACTTCAGCAGCAGCTCTGAGTGCAGCCGGCACAAGAGGGTCCACACCGGGGAAAGGCCATATGCCTGCTTGCAGTGTGATAAGAGCTACATCTGCAAGTCCAACCTCGTCATCCACCTGAGGACTCATACGGGGGAAAAGCCGTTTTCCTGCTCTGAGTGTGGCAAGGCTTTTATTAGCAACTCCGACCTGATTAAGCATCAGCGAATACACGCACGCACAGTAGATAAGATTCTGTCTCAGTCCAAAGGGTAGAATACTCGGAACAGTGCTGGCTCTGTTTTTAGAGGGGCGATGGGACTTCTTGTCTCCTTAGCACTGGGAAGTTGAGTTAATGAAGTGAAACTCTATAGTCTTCTTATCAGTAAACACTTCAGGTCACGATTGTTATGGCTACACTGCTGGTGGTCATCGGCATAAGTTGACATTAGGTATACAGTCACAGGCATGGTGATGGAGCACATTTAACACCCAACATGGCACTTCTGTGCCATTGCCTTTCTCTCACACCAATGATGTGAACATATGGAAATCTCGACTAAACTCTTTGTTAACGAAAACAGTAATCCTTTGCACCAAGTTCAAAACCAAATCTTTTCTGTTTGTTCAAAGATCTAAATTTATTTATTGGGATCCTAACTCTTATGCCGCGTACACACGACCGTTTTTCACAACGTTAAAAATGCAATTTTTTAAATTGGGCATTAAAAACGATCGTGTGTAGGCTCCAGAGCATTTTTAACGACGTGAAAAATGGCCTAAAAAAAATGAGAACCTGCTCAATTTTTCACGTCGTTCTTTTTAACGTCGTGAAAAACGGTAGTGTGTATACTTTTACGAGGGGAAAAAAAACACGCATGCTCAGAATTAAGTATGAGACGGGAGCGCTCGTTCTGGTAAAACTAGCGTTCAGAATGGAGATAGCACATTCGTCACGCTGTAACGGACTGAAAAGCACGAGTCTGAAAAGCACGAATCGCCGCTCAACAAACTTTACTAACATGAAGGGTGGCGCCATTCGAACGGAACTTCCCCTTTATAGTGCCGTTGTACGTGGTATACGTCACAGCGTTTTTTTAATGAACGTGTGTACGCAAGACAGGCTTGAGAGGAAACAAGAAAAATCACGTTGAGAAAAACGTTGTTTTTTAAAATGACATTAAAAACGGTCGTGTGTATGCGGCATTATGCCCCGTACACACGGTTGGACTTTTGACCGGCCAAAATCACATCGGAATTCCAACGGAGAACATGTTCTCTATCTAAACTCAGACGGAATTACTCGGAAATTCCGATGGAAAAAGTCTGATAGGGCATACACATGGTCGGAATATCCGATGAAAAAATTCCGTCTGACTTTTTCCATCGTAAATACCGATCGTGTGTACAAGGCATTAGGGCTCGTTTACACTTGCTTCAAAATGTGGCATTGGACATTCTTTTTTAAAGCACTCTAAAGTCCAATCAAAGCCCCTGTCACTAAATAAAATGGTTACCTTACAGTCCTGTTTACACATTGCCTTTGCTTCGCTTTAAAAAGTATACTCCATGTCACTTTCTTGGTGCTTCAAAGCATCTCCAAAGCCTCCATAGAAGTCTATAACAATGCTCGCTAATGCCACCTGAAGCTTTTGAGAGGCTTTTATTCCGCTTCAGCTTTGCTTTGAAAGTTTTGCAGGTATGAGATATCCCAGGATGCACTGGGAAACCAACAAGCCAACTGGAAAGACGTCATCAACAGTCCCTTCCACTTCGTGTATATATTTTGGGAGTTTCTGGTGCAGCGTGGAGCAGCAGGAAGGTGAAGGGGGTCCAGACTGGAGTGGAGCAACCAGCAGAGGGCACACATGGTGTGCAACATGGGGATACTATAGCGGAGGGTGAACAGGACCAGAAAGGGAGGAGTGACTGAGGGGAAGAGGATCAGCAGAGTTGGGGGACCAGAGCAAGTGAAACTAGAAGATGTCACATGTGGTGATCAGCGTAGAATCAATATAGCGGGAGGTAAGTGGGGACTGGAGAGAGAGAAGGATTGGCAAACTAGAGGTTCAGCAGAGCTGGGGGACCAGAGCAGGAGAAACTAGAAGATGTTGCACGTGGTGTGGTGTTCAGCGTAGGATCAATATAGCGGGAGGTGAGTGTGGACTGGAGAGAGAGAAGCATCGGCAAACCAGAGGATCAGCCGAGCTGGGGGACCAGAGCAGGAGAAACTAGAAGATGTTGCGCGTGGTGATCAGCGTAGGATCAATATAGCGGGAGGTGAGTGGGGACTGGAGAGAGAGAAGCATCGGCAAACCAGAGGATCAGCCGAGCTGGGGGACCAGAGCAGGAGAAACTAGAAGATGTTGCACGTGGTGATCAGCGTAGGATCAATATAGCGGGGAGGTGAGTGGGGACTGGAGAGAGAGAAGCATCGGCAAACCAGAGGATCAGCTGAGCTGGGGGACCAGAGCAGGAGAAACTAATGGATGTTACACGTGGTGAGCAGTATGAGAGCATTATAGCAGGAGGTGAGCAGGGACCAGAGAGACAGGAGGATCAGCAAAGCTGTGGGTTACTACTGATTGGGGGATCAGCAGAGCTGGGGGTTGCTACTGAGCAGGGGATCTGTTGAACGAGGGTACTAAAAAGCTGGGATCAATGTAATAGGTGGGAGAACAAAGTAAGAGATTGGTATGAGTGGGGCTAGATGTAAAGGAGCTGCTGAGGAACATCTAGTAAAGAAAACATACACTGGAGCCTCGAGAAGGCAGTCTCCGCTTTTTAGCCTTTTTAGCCTGTTTCTGCTATAAGAGACAGAGTGAAGAAATGTCATCAGCACACCAAGGATTCCTCAAAAGGGTCCAAAGCTTTTTTCACATGGTCACCCGGTACATATACGTCAACGTTTTGGAGCCACGTAGGGCCCATATGTGTACAATGTGACCACGTGAATAAAGCTTTGGACTCTTTTGAGGATTCCTTGGTGTGCTGATGACATTTCTTCACTCTGATTATCTACGGTTTCCTGCCAGTGGTCATTACAGCACCCAGCAATACTACAGCCATTTTCTGAAAACGTGTGCGTGGGGAAGATTGCGTTTGGACTTGCTACCAGAGACAAGCACTGTCAGTCAGACCTTATTATATATTCATCTCCCTGGGGGTTGGTCAACCGTGGAGGGGTATGGTTGACCACAGCATGGATCAAAACGGGGCCAAGTGTTCCATATATTATGCACTTGGAGTTGGACCCCTGGACAATTCAACAGTGGTTTTGTAGTTGTATACTTCCTCTTTAAGGGGTCTAATTATAAAACATTCGCCCAGCCGTAACAAAATATCACCATATTTTGCTTAATACAGTGGAACCTTTGTTTACGAGTAACACGGTTAACGAGCGTTTTGAAAGAAGAGCAACTTTTTTTTTAAATCCTGTTTGCGAGTGTTGTCTTGCAAAACTAGCAGAATTCAAGCTAATGGGGTGTGCAGTACCGCATTTGCCCAGAGGTGCGGGGGGCGCCGGTGACACTCGGAGTGGTTCGGAGACGTTCGGAAATACTCAGAAGCACTCGGAAATACTCCGTTCCCGGGTGTTTCCGAGCCTTTCCGAAATCAGCCGAGCTGTCCCTGAGTATTTCTGAGGCTCTCCGGCGCCCCCCCACCTCTGGCCACATGCAGTATTGCATGCCATAGAAGTCAATGCGGAACAAATTATCTTCATTTCAATTGACTTCTATGGGGAAACTCGCTTTGATATGCGAGTGCTTTGGATTACAAGCATTCTCCTGGAACGGATTATGCTCGTAATCCAAGGTTCCACTGTACGTTTATTTCCTATGATTGTCAGCGCCATCTAGTGGCCAAAATAGTGTATTTTCTTGACTGAGGAATTTCACGAAAATACCACATTATGGCCACTAGATGGAGCTGACGATCCTAAAAAAACAAAATCATTCTAGGCAAACAAATTTGTTACGGCTGGGCTAATGCTTGTGCATTCATCCGGGATTTTATTTATTTTTTTATATATATAACTAGACCCCTGAATGTTTTATGCTGCAATTGGTTTTCTGTTAGCAGTGTTCCAGCAGGAATCCTGATTGAACTTCCTGAGACACAGCTTCCAGGTGGCACTCTAAAGACATTACAAGTAAAAAAAATTGCCCCTGAAATAAACTTTACAATAAAGACTCGCTCTTCCTTCAAAGGAAACTTCTCATGAGAGATGACATCAGATTCCATCGGCTGGCCTCCTGCACATTCCGGTTGCCTGGTTGTCCCAGACCTCGAGCCTATGTCATGCCCTAAATATTTTTGAATGTTAATGAAAGAACTTTGTCTTGCTTTCATTGTCCCCGTATTAGACATATACAGTGCCTTGAAAAAGAATTCATACCCCTTGACATTTTCCAAATTTTGTCATGTTACAACCAAAAATGGAAATGTATTTTATGGGATAGATAGACCAACACAAAGTGGCACCTAATTGTGAAGTGGAAGGAAAATGATAAATGGTTTTCAAACTTTTTTACAAATAAATATGTGAAAAGTGTGGGGGGTACATTTGTATGGCGCCCCCCGGAGTCAATACTTTGTAGAACCCCCTTTCTCTGCAATTACAGCTGCAAGTCTTTTTGGGGATGTCTCTACCAGCTTTGCACATCTAGAGAAGGAAATTTTTGCCCATTCTTCTTTGCAAAGTAGCTCAAGCTCTGTCAGATTGGATGGAGAGCGTCTGTGATCAGCAATTTTCAAGTCTTGCCACAGATTCTCAATTGGATTTAGGTCTGTACTGTGACTGGGCCATTCTAACACACGAATATGCTTTGATCTAAACCATTCCATTGTAGCTCTGGCTGTATGTTTAGGGTCGTTGTCCTGCTGGAAGGTGAACCTCCGCCCCAGTCTCAAGTTTTTGGCAGACTAACAGGTTTTCTTCTAAGATTTCTTATGCCCCATACACACGATCGTTTTTCATGCCGTTAAAAATGCCATTAAAAAAAATGGCCATTAAAAATGATCGTGTGTAGGCTCCAGAGCATTTTTAACGACGTGAAAAACGGCCATTAAAAATTTCGAACATGCTCTCTTTTTTCACGTCGTTTTTCATGTCGTTTTTTTTAACGACGTGAAAAACGATAGTGTGTATGCTTTAACGACGTAAAAAAAACGCGCATGCTCAGAATCAAGCATGAGACAGGAGCGCTCGTTCTGGTAAAACTAGCGTTCGTAATGGAGATAGCACATTCGTCACGCAGTCACGGACTGAAAAGCACGAGACTGAAAAGAGCGAATCGTCGCTCAACAAACTTTACTAACATGAAGGGTGGCGCCATTCGAACGGAACTTCCCCTTTATAGTGCCGTCGTACGTGTTGTACGTCACTGCGCTTTGCTTGATCGTTTTTTTAAATGATCGTGTGTACGCAAGACAGGCTTGAGAGGAAACATGAAAAAAAACGACGTGAAAAACGGCAAGAAAAAAAATGGCAAGAAAAACGATCGTGTGTATGGGGCATTAGGCTCCAAAAAGAGCAGACTGAGATCTGGTCAGCTCCGCAGAATCTTCTCCCCCATGTTCCTCCATTCTAAAGTCCTGACATCGTCAAGAAAATGTGGGGGTAGGTAACCCTGCATTTGACGTGATGACGTTGAGGGACAGTCCACCTTTGGAGCATGAAGGAGTGCCGCATGCCTTGGGAACGGATTTTACTCTCCCCTAGACTAAACAAGTCATTAAAGAGGAGTTCCACTCATTTTTGTGTTTATTAAAAGTCAGCAGCTACAAAAAGTGTAGCTGCTAACTTTTAATAAACACGCACTCATTTGTCCCACGGTCCAGCGATGCGGCCACCCAAACCTTTGCTTCTCTCCCTCTCCACGGCACCGGCATTGCAAGTGTGGGCACCCGGCTCTGACAGCTTGCGGCTTCGGGAGTCGCACATGCGCGAGTCGCGCGTTGCCTCCCCATTGGTCGGGCAATCTTCTGGGACCTGTGACGTGTCCCAGAAGATTGCAAGGAGCTAGGAGGAGAGGAGAACTTCTGTTCGAGCCGCCTAGGTGGCCCAAGCGGAAGTGGGAGCTGGTATCTGTCAAAACTAGGTACCCGCCCCCCCCCCCCAGGAGGATTGCTTAAAGCAGAACTTCCCCTTTTGGGTGGAGCTAGAGAAGCTCCAGGTACCCCCCAAAAAATTAAGAGTCAGCAGCTACAAAAACTGTAGCTGCTGACTTTTATTATTAGGGCACTTACCTGACCAGGAATCCAGTGGTGTCCTCACCTGAGATGATTTTTCAGTCGGCTATCTGGTGCTGGTGCCGCCATTTTGACTAAGGGAAACCAGCAGTGAAGCCTTACAGCTTCACAGCCGTTTTCCAACTGCGCATACGCAAATCACTTTGGCAAACTGAGCCAGAAGTGGGTACCTGTTAAAAAAAACAGGTACCAGCTCCCCCCCAAGAAGTACCAAATGTGGCAGCGGAGGGAGGGGGAGGAATCAGACAAGCAGAGCTTCCCCTTTTGGGAAGAGGTGTTCTTTAACCCTTAAAGTACAGGCGCAACCCCACTGCAGGGGATCATTTTCAAGTTTCCTGGCATTGGCCTTCAATCTAGTCAGCCCGAATTTGTCACGTGTTCCTCCATTGGAGGAAATTAGGTCCTTCAATTCGCTTGATTTTGTTTTCAAGCTTTCGTTTTTCTTTTTTAGACTTTTTTTCCCCTCTGTTATCACCTGGTGATCTGACCAGTAACACACCTCCTGTATTAGATCCCCCCCCCCTCCCACTCTGGATGAAGGCGCACAGGTGGCACAGCAGACAGCAACATTGTCACTTTGGGGAAGAAGGGAGCATTAGTACTAGCAGATTTAAATACACATAACAACCTTAAGCCAAATGCCAGATCACACTTTAAAGCGGAGGTTCACCCAAATGACAACACTGTGATATCCTTATCATCGCACCACATATATATCGAAATGCCTACTGATTTTTTTTATGGTAATTTTAATACCTTAAAATAGCAGGGTAAAGTTGGACTTCCGGTTTCGGACTCCCGCGGGAGTAGGCGACTCCAGTTTGTTCCCCGGCGTCTCCGTGTTTACTGGGATCTCACCGCAAGGTCTCCTGGGAGCACAGAGTCATTCTTCCCAGGAGACAATGCGGAACTCCGTTCAGCAAAATCTCGCATACCATCACAACAGGGCGTGTACTTTAAATCACGCCGCCCTTTGTGATGGCAACCAGTAAGTTTATAGCGCTACTCACCGTAAACACTGCGCAGGCGCTAAAACTAGCGGTGAATGCTGGGAGATCAGCATTCACCGCTTCCAGGAAATGATTGCTTGTGGGCTTCTCAATGCCCACAAGCAAAATGGAAACTCCCTGAAACGGAAAATAAAAGTTCATGTTTGCCACGAAAAACGGACAGGCTGTATTTGCAGAAACCAAACAAGTGAGTACAGCTTTGCATTGTAATACCCCATTGAAAGTTTGGCCGCCGAACCCCCGCTTTAAAATCAGTTACAGTAAACAGTTTTGTTCTTTTTGAGATAAAAGGTTTTACATGAATAAATAAGATAAAATAGTCCGATTAGGGATGGTGATGGGACTATAAAGGTGCTAGTGATAAATCAAGATACAGATACTCTATAAAAATATATTTTATTTGATTATAACATATGTAAAGAGAGGTCAAAAAATACAATAACAGGGAAATATACGTGGGCGATATTCTCCAAACAAATGTTCAGCATTGATCGTTCTACAGTGTCCCGGAATGAAACTGACACAGCCACCCCCCGGGGCCAATCTGATGCCCCCAAAAAAGGGCACCACATCACCGCTTTGCTCACTGACAGTACTTGTCCTGGCCGGGAATGCCTGGAGGAGCACAATCCCCGCCCCCTGCTTGTGATTGGAGAAATCATAAATCCCGCCTCTTGTGTCCAATCACTGTGCTGTGATTCGTTACAGCACAAGCTGATTTTTGGGAAGGGAGGGTGTCCCTGATTGGTAGTTTGGAAATGTGGTCACCCTACCTGCGCCATGAATGCGCTGGCTTCTCGGCTCATTCATTGGTTGATTGAAAGCAGCGCAGCCATTGGCTTGCACTGCTGTCAATCACATCCAATGATGCGGCGCGCCGGGGGCGGGGCGGAGTGATACAGTGAGCGGCTATAGCTGCCGGCTGTATCACGGGAGAGCGCCCGCAAAAACTATCCACCATGTGAGAGAGCTTGCATGAAAGTGGATAGTTCTTGTGGGGAGGACCCGAGACAGCCGCCGAGGGACCCCAGAAGACCAGGTTCGGTTCGGGGCCACTCTGTGCAAAACGAGCTGCACAGTGGAGGTAAGTATAACATGTTTGTTATTTAAAAAAAAAAAAATTGCCTTTAGTGTTCCTTTAACCGCTTAAGGACCGCCGCACGACGATATACGTTGACACAATGGCACGGCTGGGCACAAGGGCGTACAGGTATGTCCCCTTTAAGATCCCAGCCGTGGGTCATGCGCGCTCGCGACCCGGTCCTGGGCTCTGTGACCGCGCCCGCGGGACCCAAACGCCACCGGTGTCCAGCGATCGGGTCACAGAGCTGAAGAACGGGGAGAGGTAAGTGTAAACAAAAATCTCCCCGTGCTTCCTAGTGACCCTGTCAGTGATCGTCTGTTCCCTGTCATAGGGAACGACGATCAGTGACGTCACACACCAAGCCACGCCCCCCTACAGTAAGAATCACTCATTAGGTCACACTTAACCCCTTTAGCGCCCCCTGCAGGTTAACCCCTTCACTGCCAGTGTCATTTTCACAGTAATCAGTGCATTTTTATAGTACTGATCGCTGTAAAAATGACAATAGTCCCAAAATGGTGTCAAAAGTGTCCGATGTGTCCGCCATAATGTCGCAGTCACGCTAAAAATCGCTGATCGCCGCCATTACTAGTAAAAAATAATTATTAATAAAAATGCCATAAAACTATCCCCTATTTTGTAGACACTATAACTTTTGCGCAAACCAATCAATAAACGCTTATTGCGATTTTTTTACCAAAAATATGTAGAAGAATACATATCGGCCTAAACTGAGGAAAAAAATTGCTTTTTTATATATTTTTGGGGATATTTATTATAGCAAGAAGTAAAAAATATGTAATTTTTTTCAAAATTGTCGCTCTATTTTTGTTTATAGCGCAAAAAATAAAAACCGCAGAGGTGATCAAATACCACCAAAAGAAAGCTCTATTTGTGGGAAAAAAAGGACGTCAATTTTGTTTGGGAGCCACGTCGCACGACCGCGCAATTGTCAGTTAAAACGACGCAGTGCCGAATCGCAAAAAGGGGCCTGGTCCTTTAGCTACAAAATGGTCCGGGGCTTAAGTGGTTTATGTTTGCTTTTGGGTTTAATTTTGCTTTAAATAAAAAAAAAATTGAGATCCCAATATTCATTCACATTATCAAGTCTCTCCTCCATTATCTAGTAATGAATTCTGTGCTGTCCGCTGCTGCCATCTTGTGGTCACATTGCACAATGCAGCCATTCTCCCCCTTCAGTTCCCGGACTGGAACACAGCGCTGTCAGACGCCGCCACCTGCCGGACTCTCTCGGAACTTCCCCCTATAAAGGTTTCACAAAGGAAGCCGGAAGTCGGCTGGAACGCATAAGCCAGGAAGTAATGGGTGGAACGGATGCGATGCACGGGGGCTTCCGGTCCAGCCAGAAACAATAGAATCCCGAGTGGAAACGTGAGCAGGAGTCGGGTTCCGGGCTGATGAGGACATTGTTGGGGACCTGATGCTGGTTTTGGAGGGTTCTCAGGTGATTTGGAGGTGTGTAAAGGTGGGGGGGGGGAAGCTTTTATTTATTATTATTATTATGGAGTGAATGATGTGTAGCAAGGTGTGACCGGCGCCACGGTCGCAGGAGTCGCGAGGTGACTTCGCCATGGGCGTGCCGCGCAGCGCTGTTTATGTTCCAGGCATGGAAAAAGCAGGGCGCCGCGTCACAGAATGCGGCAGCACGCCACAACTCTTTCCCCTGGGCTCCAAGTCAAGATTAGCCTGTGGCACGCTGATGTTTAGGGGCCCCGGGGCCGGTGGGAGGGGCTCTGGTGCAAAGTGAAGTGCGCAAGGGGCGGAGTTGGCTAACGTAGGTGGCGGCGGGTTCACTTTAACCACTTGGAAGACCTGGCCTTTTCTGGCACTTTTTGTTTTCCCGTTTAAAGTGGTGTTTCGGGGGGGGGGTAAAAATTAAAGCCAGCAGCTACACATACTACAGCTGCTGGCTTTTAATAAATGGAGACTTACCTGTCCTGCAGTCCCTCGATGTCTGCACCGCAGCTGATGTTTCCATCAGCTGTTGGGTGCTGCCGCCGCCATTGCGGGTGAGGGAACCCGGCAGTGTAGCCTTTCGGCTTCACGCCAAGAACCCTACTGCGCATGCACGAGGCCCGCTCCTCTCTCCTATTAGTGCGGCGGCCGGAGGAGGAGGAGGGAGCCCCGCAGTGACGTCACGGCCGGACTCCCGGAAGTGGGAAAGGATACCTGTCAAAGACAGGTATCCTGTCCCCCCTCTCCTCCCGAAAGGTGCCAATTGTGGCACCGGAGGTATCCGATGAGCGGAAGTTCCACTTTAGGGTAGAGTTCCGATTTAAATCAGTATTTTTTGCTAGAAAATTACTTAGAACCCCGAAAATTTATATCTATATATATTATAAATTTTTTTTTTAAGCAGAGACTAAAATGACGTTAAAGTGTATTTTTTCTCAAAACATTGCGTTTGCAAAACCGCAGCGCAAATACAAACCTAAAAATAAAATAAAACGATCGCCATTTTATTCTCTAGGGTCCCTGCTAAAATAAAATGTATCTCGGATCTAGTAACCCGGAAGCGATGTCATGACATCACTTCTAGATTAATGGCGCCAGTTTAAAAAGAAAAAAAAATCCACAGTATTCAAAAAATCCCACAAGAGGGATTTGGGGTCTTATAGATCCCTCCAGATCCCATCATAAAGAGTCCCTGTCACCAACTATTACTGTCACAAGGGATGTTTACATTTCTTGTGACAGCAATAAAAGTGATACATTTTTTTTTTTTTACAAAGTGTACAGAATATCGGCACCAGCTATGGGCCTGACAGGCAGCCGAAGAATCGGTATCAGCCCTAAAAAAACATCGGCCGACCCCCCCGAATAGATACCTAACATGTCACGCTTTAAAATTGCGTATGCTCGTGGAATGGCGACAAATGACAGCACTCAATCTCCATAGGCGACGCTTTAATCGCCTTTACAGGTTACCTGTTTAGAGTTGCAGAGGAGGTCTTGTGCTAGAATTATTGCTCTCGCTCTAATGATCTCAGCGATACCTCACATGTGTGATGCGAATACCCTTTACATATGCATGTGCGACCTACATATGTGTTTGTTACGGCACACGAGCACAAAGGGATGGGGGCGCTTTAATTTATTTTTATATATATATATATATATATATATTTATTTATTTATTTGCACTATCCTCCTTCTTTTTTTTAATTTTTTTTTTTTCATTAATTTATTTATTTTTTATATATATCACTTTTATTCCTATTACAAGGAATTTAAACATCCCTTGTAATAGAAATAAGGATGACAGGTCCTCTTTATGGAGAGAGTTGGGGTCAAAGAGAGACCAGATCTCTTCTTTACTTTTTTTTATAGGCAAAAGATCATTTTTTTTTTTTTTTTTTTGATCTTTCTTAAAGGGGTTGTAAAGGTTTGTGTTTTTTTTTTCACCTTAATGCAAACTATGCATTAAGGTGAAAAAAACACCTGGCAATGACGCCCCCCCCCCCCCCCCCCCCGTTTACTTACCTGAGCCCGTTCACCTGCTGTGCGCATCCCCCGGCGTCCTCTTCTCCACTGCTTCTCGGCGTTGAATGGATAGATTGATAGCAGCGCAGCCATTGGCTCCCGCTGCTGTCAATCAAATCCAATGACCGGGGGGCCGGGACTGAGACATACTCTCTGTGTCTATGGTTGCAGCGTGTATGAGACGGGAGCGTGCCCCCCCCCCGGGAGAGAGCTTCCCGAGGGGGGGTTAGCTATTGCAGGGAGGAGCCGCGACAGCCGCCGAGGGACCCTAGAAGAGGAGGCGGATCGGGGCCACTCTGTGCAAAACGAACTGCACAGTGGAGGTAAGTATAATATGTTTATTTAAAAAAAAAATTTTTTTTACAACCCCTTTAACCACTTCAATACTGGCCATTTTCACCCCTTTCCTGCCAATTTTCAGCTTTCAGCGCTGTCGCACTTTGAATGACAATTGTGCGGTCGTGCAACACTGCACCCAAATTAAATTTTGATCATTTTTTTTTTCCCTCCAAATCGAGCTTTCTTTGGGTGGTATTTGATCACCTCTGCGTTTTTTTTTTTTTGCGCTATAAACAAAATAAAAGCGTCAATTTTGGAAAAAAAAACAAAACACTATTTATTACTTTTTGCTATGATAAAATATCCCAATTTCTAAAAAAAAATAAAAAAAATTTGCTCAGTTTAGGCCGATACGTAATCTTCTACATATTTTTGGAAAAAAAAAAATCGCAATAAGCGTATATTCATTGGATTGCGCAAAAGTTATAGCGTCTACAAAATAGGTTATTGATTTATGGCATTTTTATTTTTTTACTAGTAATGGCGACGATCTGCGTTTTTTTAATTTTATTTTATCGGAAGTGCCACATTACGTCGAACACGTTTGACACTATTTTGGGACCATTGGCATTTATACAGCAAAATGCACTGATTACTGTTTAAATGTCACTGGCAGGGAAGGGGTTAACACTAGGGGGCGATCAAGGGATTAAATGTGTATCCTAGGGAGTGATTCTAAATGTAGAGGGCGGGGACTCACAAGGGGAGGAGACCGATCAGTGTTCCTCTGTACTGGGAACACACCATCGGTCTCCTCCCCTGACAGGACATGGATCTGTGTGTTTACACACAGAGATCTACGTCCCTGCTCTGTGATGAGCAATCGCCGGTGCCCGGCGGACATCGGGTCCCAAATGATGAGACGAGCAAGCACGCCGCCCTCTACAATGCCGGGAAGCCGAGGACGTCATATGACGGCCGCCCGGAGGGACAAAGGGTTCCTGCGGCCGTCATATTACAATGGGGCGGTAGGGAAGTGGTATAAAAAAAGTTTACTTCCAGCCTGGACCAGAAGTGATGTCATGACGTTACTCCGGTCCTCCAAGGCCAAAGAGGCGATCAAAGACAAATGTGTCCGTAGACAATGCTGGTGGCCCTAGGTTCCTGTCTATTACATGATCACAAAATACAAACAATATTCGCGCTACTAACAAATGCGAGCAGCTACAATGCCTATGGAAAAAGCAAAAAACAAACAATATACAAAAAATGTAGCGCTATACATAAAAGTTATATACAAAACACCCAAGTGTAGTGCTCAAAACAAATAAATGTAAAAGAGTCCGTGAAGAGTCCAAAATGGACAAAATATATGTGTAAATAAAGTCTTTGACCATTCAAACGTGGATAGTCTTGAAATTTTCAAAACACAACTGGTGACTTTCAAAGAGCAAATGACTATAACGTGACCACCACCAAATGGAAAGGAGGCTTACCAGATGGAATGGACCCAGTAAACGTATGTCTAAAGCAGGGATATGCAATTAGCGGACCTCCAGCTGTTGCAAAACTACAAGTCCCATCATGCCTCTGCCTCTGGGTGTCATGCTTGTGGCTGTCAGTCTTGCTATGCCTCATGGGGGTTGTAGTTCTGCAACATCTGGAGGTCCGCTAATTGCTTATCCCTGGTCTAAAGGGTCAAACAGGCTTGGTACATGTATACTCGTAGGTCTAGAGTCCTGGCTGGCGTTGCACACATCAATGTCCAAAATCCAGGGTCTAGTGGTGTCACCAAATATCCGAACCCAGTATGATGATGGGATAGCTCACAATGGAACCATATTATAGGGAAGAAGGAGAGGGCACATAGCGTAATAACGTAGATACTATTTATTAAATGCAGGTAGATACACTTACATTCAAGCAGTAAACGTAGCGCTTTGCAAAACACTCAGTGGCAGCAGTGGAATCTCCCGACGCGTTTCGCAATACCTTGCATCGTCTGGGGTATGACTCCACTGTTGCCTGCATATTATTTATAAGTTTAAGGGACCTCCCCCCTCATTAATCCATAATGCAATCACTTCCTGAATCTTTCAAAATGGCGCGTCGGCGTGCGTTCCACGCCTCTCTATGTAATCCCTGCATAGTGCGCTAATATATTCATCATATGGGAAGCTGTATTGAAAAAAAGGTGGGGGGATAGATCCATGTTTGTGTGAAATAACCTCATCATACATGCTGGATGCGGGGCATCACTAACCCAATACTTACAATACATCATAGATCTTAGTCTGGCGACTAACGTTGCGGCTGTGACGTCACGCGTAAACCATGTGATAGACGCCATGCAATCGTCCGGCGATGTTACATGACGCGCGAACATCAATGTCCAATCAGACGGCGCCTGAACCATGTGACGGACGCCATGTGATACAAGCGCCGCCCCCATCTGAGACACGCAGCCCGATACGTCCTATCCGGGCTGCGTGTCTCAGATGGGGGCGGCGCTTGTATGTGATGACGCGATCGCGCCGCTTTTCATTAAGATGCTCGCGGGTCATGTGACATCATGTGATGGTCACATGACGGCGGGATTCCTCGTGACGCGGTCGCGCCGTCTGATTGGATATGAACGTCATGTGACGCCATCGGACGATCACATGGCGTCCGTCACATGGTTCAGGCGCCGTCTGATTGGACATTGATGTTCGCGCGTCATGTAACGTCGCTGGACGATTGCATGGCGTCTATCACATGGTTTACGTGTGACGTCACAGCCGCGACGTTAGTCGCCAGACTAAGATCTATGATGTATTGTAAGTATTGGGTTAGTGATGCCCCGCATCCAGCATGTATGATGAGGTTATTTCACACAAACATGGATCTATCCCCCCCACCTTTTTTTTTCAATACAGCTTCCCATATGATGAATATATTAGCGCACTATGCAGGGATTACATAGAGAGGCGTGGAACGCACGCCGACGCGCCATTTTGAAAGATTCAGGAAGTGATTGCATAATGGATTAATGAGGGGGAGGTCCCTTAAACTTATAAATAATATGCAGGCAACAGTGGAGTCATACCCCAGACGATGCAAGGTATTGCGAAACGCGTCGGGAGATTCCACTGCTGCCACTGAGTGTTTTGCAAAGCGCTACGTTTACTGCTTGAATGTAAGTGTATCTACCTGCATTTAATAAATAGTATCTACGTTATTACGCTATGTGCCCTCTCCTTCTTCCCTATAATATGGTTCCATTGTGAGCTATCCCATCATCATACTGGGTTCGGATATTTGGTGACACCACTAGACCCTGGATTTTGGACATTGATGTGTGCAACGCCAGCCAGGACTCTAGACCTACGAGTATACATGTACCAAGCCTGTTTGACCCTTTAGACATACGTTTACTGGGTCCATTCCATCTGGTAAGCCTCCTTTCCATTTGGTGGTGGTCACGTTATAGTCATTTGCTCTTTGAAAGTCACCAGTTGTGTTTTGAAAATTTCAAGACTATCCACGTTTGAATGGTCATCAAAGACTTTATTTACACATATATTTTGTCCATTTTGGACTCTTCACGGACTCTTTTACATTTATTTGTTTTGAGCACTACACTTGGGTGTTTTGTATATAACTTTTATGTATAGCGCTACATTTTTTGTATATTATTACATGATCAGCCATAACTCTATGACCAACCACCTAGGTCCTCTTTTGGCCCCCAAAATCGCCCCCTTTTCCACCAAAACGGCCCGACTCATCGAGGCATGGACTCCACCAGACCTCTGAAGGTATGCTGTGGTATCTGGCAACAAGCCATCAGTAGCAGATCCTTTTAAGTGTTCTAAGCTGCGATGTGGGGCCTCCATGACTTGGACTTGTTTTTCCAGCACATCCCACCGATGCTCCATTGGCTTGATATCTGGAGAATTTGGAGGCCAAGTCAACAAGTGACCCATATCACTTACCTGAACATTCTAGCTGACCAAGTACATCCCTTCATGGAAACGATATTCCCTGATGGCAGTGGCCTCCTTCAGCAGTATAATGTGCCCTGCCACACTGCAAAAAATGGTTCAAGAATGGTTTGAAGAATGCAGCAACAAGTTTGAGGTGCTGACTTGGCCTCCAAGTTCTCGAGATCTCAAGCCAACACCTCAAACTTGTTATCGTGTTCCTCAAACCCTTCTTGAACTATTTTGCAGTGTGGCAGGGCATCTTATTCTGCTGAAAGAGGCCACTGCCATCGGGGATTACCATTTCCATGAAGGGGTGTACTTGGTTACCAACAATGTTTAGGTAGGTGGTACGTGTTAAGGTAACAATTGTTGACCTTGCCTTTTTAAATTCTCCAGATCTCAATCCAAGCCAACACCTCAAACTTGTTGTTGCGTTCCTCAAAACATTCTTTGAACTATTTTTTGCAGTGTGGCAGGGCGCATTATCCTCCCACAAGAGGCCACTGCTATCTCAGTATACTGTTTTAATGAAGGGGTGTACTTGGTCACCAATGATATATTTAGGTGGGTGGTGCGTGTCATAGTAACATCCACATGAATGGCAGGAGCCGAGGTTTCCCTGCTGAACATTTGCCAAAGCATCACGCTGCCTCCGCCATCTTGTCTTCTTCTTTTCCAAGTGATGGTGTTCCCAGAACCCCAGGTTGGCATCAAAATCAGGAGTCAGCTGGATTGATACACCCCATTAAATCTGGGGAAGAGATGGCACCAGTGATGTAGTATCACTGGTGCCATCTCTTCCCCAGATAAGTGACACACGCACCCGGTCATCCACATGATATAAAAGAAAACGTGACTTGTCAGACCAGGCCACCTTCTTCCATCACTCCGTGGTCCAGTTCTGATGCTCATGTGTCCATTGTAGGAGCTGTTGGCTGTGGACACGGGTCAGCGTGGGCATCCTGGCTACACATCCCCATACACAGCAAACCACAATACCCTTTTTTTTTTTTTCTGCTTTTAACAAATCAACTTCAGGGACAACATGTTCACTTGCTGCGTAATGAATCACACCGACTTTTAGATGCCATTGTAATGAAAAAAGTGTTATTCACTTTATCTGTCACTGGTCATAAAGTTATGGCTGGTCGGTGTATTCATGTTTTAATTAATTAATCGATTTTTTATTTTTTATTTTTTTTTTATTAATCGACTAATTTTGATTAATTATAACGCACATACAGATCCAACTACTTTTTAGCTGATCTCCTTGCAGGCTGATTCCCAGTGCAGCTACCAACCACTGGAAAAATGGATAGCAGGATACAAAAAACACACAAAGGCAACGCTCGATGGGAATAGCATGAAAACTTTTATAGTCTTCAAGTAGGTAACAAAATAAATATTGTACTGGAGATAAAATCGATGTAGCTACATAAACTGTAAAAATGGTGCGAGTAATACCAAGCGGGAGCAAAAGCAGTCATGAAAACATGTAGCTAAGTATGATACTGGTATAAAAATGTGTACAACGATACCACTGCTGAATCCAGATGAGGAGGGGTTAACATCAGTCCGTCGGCATGTAGATGTCCCGTAAAGGGAACTATCACAACTCCCAGTGGATGGCTGTAGAATCCCAGGGTGATAGAGGGAAGTGTAACAGTCCTTGCGTGTGGCAGATAGTAAGGTCCCTCCGGCATGCAGATATGAAGGCACAGCAAAGGAGCCCTTCAGATGGACACGGCAAGCCCCGCCGGTGTCTGTGACGTCACCGGATCTCCAGAACTCCCTGAAGACCCGGAAGCTGGCGGAGAGGTGAGTACCGATCAAAATTATTTTGATCGATCAAAAAAATGTATCGATTAATCGAGGAATTAATAGTTAATTTTTACAGCACTAATTTTTAATGGGGTGTATCAATCCAGCTGACTCCTGATTTTGATGCCAACCTGGGGTTCTGGGAACACCATCACTTGGAAAATTGACATCCGGAGATGGAGGATTCGTAGCTCCACCCACCATGGTGTTTAAGGGTGGCCTAGAGTAGGGATAAGCTCGGGCATGTGTATGTGCCAGGTGTGGCATGCCTCGTCAAAAGAAGAGGAATCCGCTGCTCCAGGTGTGTGCAATACCTTGATTGGAACCAAGTAGGAGTGCTAGCCCCGGCCCGCCTCCGTAGAAACTTGAGAAAAAGAAACGTCTGCACATCCAAAGTTTCCAAAAGTGCCTTTTATTGCAGACGGTCAAAATACACCAGGTGTTAGTCACGTAGACGCGTTTCACACATCTGATCTGTGCTTAATCATTACCCATTGGTAGGGATTAAGCACAGATCAGATGTGTGAAACGCGTCTACGTGACTAACACCTGGTGTATTTTGACCGTCTGCAATAAAAGGCAATTTTGGGAACTTTGGATGTGCAGCCGTTTCTTCTTTTTCTCTGGGGAATGCCTCGGTTGCTTACCATTGGCTCCGTACAGCGACACCTTCCTGGTGGGATGGCTCAGGTGGGTTTGGACTTTGATCTGCACATCTCTGAACTCATCCCTGGGCTTCTGCCATCCTCTAGTCTCCATCCTCTTCTTTCTGTGACTCTCCAGCATTTTATGCTCAATCGCTGAACTGGGTCACTATGCAAAGGTTCCCTTCTGTAACTACTATACCTTTTATCCACCACCTGGCAATGATCAGGGGTCTCCAAACTTTCTAAACAAAGGGCCAGTTTACGGTCAGAGTTTAGGGGGGCTGGACTGTGGCCAGTTGGAGTAATTATTGTTCCATCTTTGGTATTACGAGGGAAATAGTTGAGTTGGTGTCAGTGGAAGGAATAGTGCCCCCATCATTGTTGTCAGTGGAGGGAATAGTGCCCCATTATTGGTGTCAGTGGAAGGAATAGTCCCCCATTATTGGTGTCAGTGGAAGGAATAGTGCCCCATTATTGGTGTCAGTGGAAGGAATAGTCCACCATCATTGTCGGGGGGAGGGAAGGAATAGTGCCCCATCGTTAGTGTCAGTGGGAGGAATAGTGCCCCATTGTTAGTGGGAGGAATAGTGCCCCATTGTTAGTGGGAGGAATAGTGCCCCATCATTGGTATCGGTGGGAGGAATAATGTAATGTCTTATCGGTGTCAGTGGGAGGAATAGTGCCTCATTGTTAATGTCAATGGGAAGAAAAGTGCCCAATCATTGGTGTCAGCAGATGGAATACTGCCCATTATTAGTGTCAATGGGAGGAATAATGTAATGTCCCATCATTGGTGTCAGTGGGAGGAATAGTGCCCCATTGTTGGTGTCAGTGCATGGAACAGTAAAGTTAAGCAAAGGGCTGCAGTTTGGAGATCACCAGGCCAGATTATTGGCTGTTTAAGCCTGGGCACTATATCCTGGAAGAGTGTCACACGTTTGCTCACTCCTAGAAGCCCCGGACATACTGGTATAGGGTTAGTACCATCTGTTGGGTGTGGTGGTCTTCCAACAAGAGAACCTTGTAAGGGCAAACCAAGCCTAAGCAGTGTTTTCTCTATACAGCATAAAGAAAAAAGAAATTGCGCCCGAATATGTGAAGGTTTCCAAAAGCAGCAACTCAACCGTGAGATACAGTAAAAAATAAATAAAAAATAAAATAAAAATGCAGCCACGCTAAACATATACTTAGTACGGCAAATAAAAATCCAAAGTTTGTCCTAATGCGAAAAAGTCTATCCAGGTAATTAATCAAAAACACTAGCGCCTGTGTGACTGACAGTGAAAAATATAAAATGAAAACAATATTAAATGAAGTCCAATTGTGATAAAGAGTCATTCCCGTGATGCCGAAACCATCCAACCCCAAAAGTGTAATGTGACCTCCACCGTAACAAGAATACCTGCTTACCAGCTTCCATGGACCTCCTTTATAGAGAGAGTTCAATAGCACTTGCGGCTTATACCCAGCCAGGGCCTTTATCCATCCAGAGAAGGTATAAGGTTGGTAAATCCTACACCACACGAGATATGCAGATCAGCAAGCGAGTGTAACTCAATCACAGCTGCAGCCCTCCTCGCCCATACAGCATGAAGTCCGATCTCAGGGTATCGCACACATTGGAGTTCCCCAGAAAAAATATCAAACTCGCCATAGTGTAAAAAACATATGGAACTTTAATTGGAGCATAAAAAAATTGCACTTACATTTGAAAAGCAAAAAAAACGTAAGTATAAATGAATAGCTGGCCGGCTGGCTAATACAAAAATGCCCGTCTTTCCAGAATCGCGGTGACGTCAGCACGTTGCTCCACCCTTCGTCTGGACGGAGGGTGGGAGCTGCCCCACTTTGCCAGTTAACAGGGGGTGATTGTTTGTTGGGGTGGTTCTAGCAACTAATTACCCACTTGTTATTAGGATAGGTTGGGAATCTCCTGCCCTCCGCACAGGCCTGCCGCACCTCCTGCCCTCCGCCCAGGCCTGCTGCCCTCCGCCCAGACCTGCCACACCTCCTGCCCTCTGCCCAGTCGGAGGAGGGTTGTGATCTAATGGGGGGGGGGGGGTTGATGACACTGATGTTAGGGATGTGGGGGGGGGGCTGTGATGTGAGGGATCATAGCACAAACATGCGATTCGGACCTCTGCTGGAAGGACATTTTATGTCATATGGTATTTGTGCAGTGGTGTTTTAAACGCAACTTTTTGGGGAAAAAGACACCTTCATGAATTTAAAAAAAAACGAAACGGTGAAGTTGGCCCAATTTTTTTTGTATAATGCAAAAGATGTTACGCCGAGTAAATAGATACCAAACATGTCACACTTTAAAATTGCACGCACTCATGGAATGGCGACAAACGATGGTACCTAAAAAATCTCCATAGGCGACGCTTTAATTTTTTTTTTTTTTTTTACGTTTACCAGGTTATAGTTACAGTGGAGGTCTAGTGCTAGAATTATTGCTCTCGCTCTGACGATAGCGGCGATACCTCACGTGTGATTTGAACACCGTTTACATATGCGGGCGCGACTTCCATATGCGTTTTCTTTGCCTGACGGGGACGGCTTTAAAATTGTATTTAATTTTTTCTTATTTATTTTTATAATTTTACATTGTGTTTTAAAATAAAAATATTTCATCATTTTTATTGCTGTCACAAGGAATGTAAACATCCCTTGTGACAGTAAAAGTTGGTGACAGGCACTCTTTATGGAGGGATCGGGGGTCTAAAAGACCTCCAATCCCTCCTTGGCACTTCAAAGTATTCAGATCGCTGAAAATTGCGATTCTGAATACTGCATATTTTTTTAAATCCGGCGCCATTGGCAGCCAAGTAAACCGGAAGTGACATTGTGGCGTCGCTTCCGTGTTTACAGAGAGAAGACTGGAACGAAGCCGTTTCCAGCTTCGTGCTAGTCTGTTTCTAGGCGCCCGAAGTGGCGCATCGTGGATCGGGTATCGCTAGGACGGGAGGCCAGGTAAGAGCGGCGGGGGGGGGGATGTCCCCTCCCGCTCCTCCGGGATAACAACCGAGCAGCTTTTAGCCCCATCGGTTGTTATCCCTGGAAAGCCGACCGCTGGCTCTAAAAAACGATACCGGGATGATGCCTGCAGCTGCGGGCATCATCCCGGTATAACCCCTTAAAGCCGAGGACGCATATATGCGTACGCTCAGCGGGAAGGGGTTAATCCTTATGTGAAAAGTGGCGTAATGTGTAATCTATCTTTGTTGTGTGGTAGTTTCAGTTGTGATCAAGAAAGGGCCTGGTGAGCTGATGGACGCATAGTCAGAGAGCTCCGCTCCAGCGACGGAAACCTAGCAGAACCGAGGCGAATCTGATAGCTACTGACATTCGCATTCAAGCTCTGAGGATCCCCTTCACCCCCGCGGATGGCTAGGAGGCGACAAAACCCGAATCAGCCGAAACGGCTGAACGATTTCTTCTCCCCTAAGTCCTGCGGCCTGGTCAAAGATGGCGCCGGCGGCAGCTCCCCGGCCTCCTCGCGCGACTCCCAGCCCACACCGCCCAGCATGAGTCCGACGGCGAATCCTTCGCAGCGTTCACCGGAGACATCGACACCCATGTCGGGCAGCCCAGCAAAATCGAGGCCCCGGATGTCAGAAGGCCCAAGCGGTCAGAAGGTTAGTGAAGCAGCTACTTCCCTAGAGGACACCAGAGACCTAGCTGACACCATTAACTCCTTCCCCACCACCAACCAGCCAGTGTCAGATACAACCTTAAAAGACATGCTTGTCTCCCTACGCAGCTCCATGCATTCTGACATGATGGAATGCATGCGCAATTTTAAGTCTGACATAGGGGAACTGGGATCTAGAGTAGACCACGTGGAAACGAAAACGGGTGAATACGCAGCCTCCTATAACACGTTAGTGGATTCTCATAATGATCAATCAGACGAGGTCACATGGTTGAAGGCAAAGGTCGCTGACCTTGAAGATAGGTCAAGGAGAAATAACGTGAAACTCAGAGGAGTCCCAGAATCCGTACAACCTGCCCAATTGCAGCAATATGCCCAAGAACTCCTATCAGCATACCTACCAACACTGACCAAAACGGACCTGGTGATAGATAGAATTCATCGCCTCCCCAAACCAACTCACCTCCCTGACAACATCTCCAGGGATGTATTAATGAGGATACACTTCTTCCACGTGAAAGATCTATTCATGTCTGCCTTCAGGAAGTGCGCTCAACCCCCCAACCACTACGCTAATATTCAGGTCTTTGCAGACTTGTCACAGTACACCATGCAGAAACGTAAATCCCTCATTACTGTGACTAAAGCTCTGCGCAACAATAATATCGCTTACCGTTGGGGGTACCCGACAAAACTCACTGTCACCTATGTCGGGAAGACATCAGTGATTACCTCCCTAAATGAAGGCTTAGCATTACTGCGAGAATGGGACATTCTCCCTGAACATACATCTGATGAGCCTCGCTCGTCACCCAAGACGAAAACACTGGAAGAGTGGCAAATTGTATCCCACAAGAGAAAGTCACACAAATCCTCCGCGCCTCGTATATAACAACCAACCTAAGCCGACTAGTTTCTCGTACGCTGGAGTGGAAAACCCACTTTAACCCCCCCGGTACGAGCTATGTGCAGTGCAACTGCCATCAGATTCCGGAAGGAATCTTTCTTAATGCAAATACTTTTGCTTTGTTTGAATATTGACACTCTGTTTTTTCATTCTACTCCTTTCTCCTCCTCTTCCCCTCCATCCCACACCCTGATGGATCGCGCACCGTGGAACCAAGTGTTCTCATGCTTCACCTCTACCACTACACTCCGATGCATGGACCCGAACTCTCGACATATGGAGCATTCAAGGTACTTTTATATCTTCTTATTGCACCTCATATGGCTATCACAATAACCTCCTTCAATGTTCATGGCTTGAACCACCCAGCCAAAAGATCATCAGTCTGGAAGGAGGCCCTTAAACTTCGTGCTGACGTCTTATGCCTACAGGAGTCTCACTGGTCTTCCATGTCTACTCCTTCTTTCCATCATAGAAATTTTCCCCATATCTTCCACGCCTCGTCAACCAAGAAACAAAAAGGTGTGGTAATAGCCATTAGAGACTCTATGACTTTCTCCCTCCAAGAATCCTTTGCAGACCCTGAGGGTCGATACTTAATTGTGATTGGCACGCTTAACAGCCGCCTCTATACCATAATCAATGTATATGCTCCCAACACACACCAAGTACGGTTTTTGAGGAAAATATTCTACAAAATTAACTCTCTTAAAAAAGGAGCGGTTGTGATGTGTGGAGACTTCAATGCAACGATAAACCACAAACTCGACACTACATCAAAGGCTAAATGTCCCCCGCCGTCCCTTCAAAATATTCTACACACTGAAGAAATGTTTGACGTCTGGAGATGTCAACATTCCACGGAACGAGATTATACTTTCCACTCCTCCAGACATAATGCCTATTCTCGGATAGACTTTATTCTTGTTGACAGGAACCTGTTGCAGAAAATTTCCTCCTCTGCCATACATGACATAACATGGTCAGACCATGCGCCTGTCTCAGTTGTGGTGGAGGAGGGACATTCCCCTTCGCCAGCTTATATCTGGCGTGCTAATGCTTTTTTGCTACAGCAGCCAGATCAGGCGGCTTTGGTAAAAAAATCACCTTAATGAGTATTTTGCTCTTAACAGAAACTCAGTATCGAACCCTTTTACTTTATGGTGTGCCCATAAGGCATATATTAGAGGCATTTTAATACAAATGAGCTCTAGGGCAAAAAGACAGAGGACGCAAAAGATTGACTCCCTTTTATCCCATATCAGACTTCTAGAATCCCAGAACAAATCCACCCCTGACCCTATAGTAGCAAACCAACTAGATGGTCTGCGAGCAGATCTCAGACTCCTGATGCTAGAACATCACAACAAACATTTTACTTTACCTTAAAACGAATCACTATTCGGCTGGCAATAGGGCGGGGAAGCTCCTAGCCCAAAAACTAAAAGAACAAAAAGCCAAAACCAGAATCCCCTTTCTCACAAACCTCTCAGATGGCAATAAAATCTACAACCCACAAAGCATTGCTGACTCCTTTGCTGAGTATTACTCCTCCCTTTATAACTTAGTAAATGACCCAAACACTCCCCAACCATCAGAGGAATCAATAAACGTATTTCTGAAGGACTTATCTCTTCCTTCCTTGACGGAAGCACAATTGGAAACTCTAAACTCCCCTTTCACTGAATCTGAGCTCAGCACAGCTATTCAATCACTCCCCAACGGTAAATCCCCAGGCCCGGATGGCTTACCGAATGGTTATTATAAAAAAAATTCGGAAACCCTACTCCTCCCACTTCAAGAAATGTATTCAGCAGCGGCGTCCTCTGCCTCTTTCCCGGCCGAAATGTTAAACGCATATATCGTTACCATTCCGAAACCCGGCAAATCGCCTGATTCTCCAGCTAATCTTAGACCCATCTCCCTTCTGAATACAGATCTGAAACTGTACGCCAAAATTCTTTCCCATAGGCTACTACCCATACTACCAACGTTGATTGGCCCTGATCAGACCGGATTCACAAAGGGCAGACAGGCTGCAGATGCCACTAGGAGGGTTATCAATATCCTACACCACGCAAATTCCTGTCGGGTGCCTTCCCTCCTGCTGTCCTTGGACGCGGAGAAGGCATTCGACAGGGTCCACTGGGGTTACATGACACAAACTCTGAAAAAATTTGGTTTCGCAGGCCCTATCCTATCGGCTATCTTAGCATTGTATTCCTCCCCTTGTGCACAAGTATACACCTCTAACATGTTATCCCGCCCATTCCCCATCTCCAATGGGACTAGACAGGGATGCCCCTTGTCCCCCTCAATTTTCAACCTCATTATAGAACCATTAGCTGAAAAAATTAGAGCCCACACAGGGACACCAGGTTTCAACCTACTAGGGGAATCCCACAACATAAACCTCTTCGCGGACGATATTATCCTACTTTTGACTTCCCCACAGACCTCCCTATCTCAAGCCCATAATATCCTAGTCAACTTCAGTCAGATATCTTACTATAAAGTTAATTTTACAAAATCCCTCATTCTAGGACTTAACCTTTCCACCCCTCTCCAACGACGATTACAGAACAACTTCCCTTACACTTGGAGCTCTTCCAGTATACCATATTTAGGACTTCATCTTACAGCAGACCCTAACAAACTAGCTGAAGCCAATTACGGCCCCTTAATAGCCAAACTAGCATCTGAAATACGACGATTGGCTAAAATTGACCTAACATGGTCAGGCCGCCTTGCATCTTTCAAGATGCTGCTCCTCCCCCAAATTCTATACGTTTTTCGCACTCTCCCTATCCCACTCAAACCAACCTATCTCAACGCACTTAATCTTCAACGCAAACAATATATTTGGGGAACCAAACGACCAAGATGTTCAAAAAACCTGCTTATTAAACACAGACTGGCTGGAGGTATGGGATTAGTGGATCTAAAAGACTACTATAGAGCAGCTCTACTTACCCAACTGAAATGCTGGTTCCCTACACAGGCAACTAACCCCTGGTGCAGATTAGAACAAGCATTATGCCCAACGCAAAATCTATACCACCTCTTACTTATAGATATTTGGAAACCATTCTCACTCCACGCCCTACCACTTACCATTAGGGCCTCACTCATAGTGTGGAGGGATCTTAACAGGCATAGTATAACGGCCCCCATAAATACTCACCTCCCAATGCCCCTAGAATTATTGAACAGCGCGATCCTACACGCAAATTACTCTAAATGGGTGACTCAGGGTATTACCTTACTATCTGACCTATATGACAATAACTCACTTAAATCCTTTGATACGTTAGTCACAGTATATTCCATCCCTCAGTCTGACCACTACAAATACCTCCAACTCTCTCATTTCCTGAGTTCCTTGAAGAGCATCCAGGTCCCTATACAAGACGACTTATGGAAATTCCTTAGTAGCGAATCCAGCTTTTTTACAAACACTTCCAAAGTAAATTTTCATTTACCAAACTACCGCCGTTTCACAAATGGGAGCAGGAGATAGGAGAATCCTTCACAACCACACAATGGAAGATGGCATTCAAATCAATATATAAAGCTTCTAGATGTGTTAATCATTGGGAACTCTCATTGAAAATAGCTCAAAGATGGTACCTCACACCATATAGAATGTCCAAGTGCTACCACGACAACTCCCCCTTATGCTGGAGAGGATGTGGAGAAGTTGTTAATATATTACATATATTTTGGAAGTGTAAAAATTTGGTTAGCTTTTGGAGGTCTGTTTTTGCATGTATCTCTCGTATTACTGGAATTCTCCTGTCTCCTAACCCTGGAATGGCACTACTCAACCTCAATATTGAGAAATTTCCCCCTAACTACCGCACTGTGGTAACACACATATTTCTCGCTGCTAGATCGGTCATAACTAAAAATTGGAAATCGAATGTGTCCCCCAATGTGTCTGAAATTTTAGATATCACACATACTAACTACATCTTTGAATCAATAATAGCAAAAAAGGAAGGCAGAAGCCAATTTTTACACAACCACTGGTCTATCTGGACTTCCTGGTACAAAAGATAAGTGTAAAATTATACTATGTTATTGTCTGACAATATGGTTATGATCCACCTCTGACGTGATCCTGCCCCCCCCCCTCCCTATCCTCTCCTTTTCCCCTATCCTCCCCCCTCTACTTTCTATCCTACCCACTTACGGTTATAATAGGAACACATGTATCTTTAGGGGGGTCTCTCCACCCACCTTTGATGTATAATTGCTCTATCCTAGCAACACTATTTGGATTGTAATTCTGATGGTACCTTATCATACTATGTAACCACTACTATATTTCTTCTATGCTTACTGTACAACATCTGTACTCTGTTTATACAAGAAAATTTTGTTTTCAATAAAAACTAATTGTAAAAAAAAAAAAAAAGAAAGGGCCTGGTGTTTGCCTGCTCCGTCAGCTGGCATGGAGCACTAAGGGGAGCCTTAAGTGGTTCACCGATGGGGCAGGAAGCCTTGATGGCCTCAGAGGGCCGCAGATTGATGGGGTGGAGTTTTTCCTTGGGTAGCCTTTACTTTAGCTAACCAGTTGACATTTTAATTGGCCCCATATGTGTTTTACCATTAACATTGTAAACTAGGACTGAAAGTTCCATATCATTGAGCTGCTGACAGGAGAGGTGAGCGGTGTCGGGAATTCTGGGACATTATCCAGTAACAGACAAGGGATGTGTCTGGATGGTGACTGTATCATTGTGTGTGTCAGGTTCCTATAAGGTGTCAGGATGTCACTGTCTATTTCTCCATGGAGGAGTGGGAGTATTTAGGACGCAAGGATGTCATGATGGAGGATGAGCAGAAAGACAAGAAGGCCATTCGTGACTTCCTTGTTCTGAGTTAGGGGAAAAACATCTCCATGGAGAAAATGGGAGGGGAAGGAGTAATCTAATTATTAAACTGACTGCAATACAATTTTTATTTATTTTTTTCTTACCAGGTCCACCAAAAAATCACACCATGGATTACACAACTGTCCAAATTAAGGAAGAATCATTCTCAGATGAAGAACATTTCACTGTCGAAATCAAGCAGGAACCACTCTCAAGTGATGAAGAACAAAATCCGGACTCTGTTCCTCCCACTCTCCGCTCTCATATCAAAGAGAATGCACTCTCGAGTGATGAAGAACTTCTCCCGGACTCTGTTCCTCCAGCTCTCCGCTCTCATATCAAAGAGGATGCACTCTCGAGTGATGAAGAATATCACCTGGACTCTGTTCCTCCCACTCACAAATCTCATATCAAAGAGGATGCTCTCCCAAGTGATGACGAACATCATCCAAAGTCTGACCATTCCATGCCCATCTGTCGTATCAAAGAGGAACCTCTTTTTGATGACGATATCAAAGACTTTTCTGTATCTGAGAAATACACCCAGCGTTTCTCTATCATTGTGAAAGAGGAGTCGAGCGAGGAAGATGTTCTCAGTGAAGAAAGGCAGACACCGGAACAACTGAAAGACAAACCGTTCTGTTGCTCTGAGTGTGGAAAGTGTTTCATAGATCACTCAATGCTTGTCGGCCATCAGAAAATCCATCAGCGAGTCCACACAGGGGAGAAGCCCTATGCCTGCTCAGAGTGTGGGAAGTGTTTTACTGCCCGAGCGACAGTGAAAGTTCACCAGCGTCTTCACACGGGAGAGAAGCCCTATACGTGCTCCGAATGCGAGAAGGCCTTCACATTTAAAAGCGTCCGAGATGCGCACTTTAGGACACACACTGGCGACAAACCTTTCCCCTGTCCCGATTGTGGGAAGCGCTTTACCGTTCGATCGATGCTTAATATGCACCGAAAAGTCCATGAGGAGAACGGGCTGTATTCGTGTTCCGAATGCGGGAAAAGCTTCACCAGGAATTCCACGCTTAAGGCCCACGAAGTTGTCCACACAGGGTCCAAGAATCACACCTGCCCGGAGTGCAAGAAATGCTTCAGCTCAGAGTCGTCGCTCAAGCAGCACAAGAAAGTCCATGTTGGGTTGAAACCGCATGCCTGCCCCGATTGCGGCAGATGCTTTGGTCTGAAAACAAGTCTGGTAACGCACCAGAGGATCCACTCTGGAGAGAGGCCGTATACTTGTACCGAGTGCGGAAAGAGCTTCAGCCACAGCTCCAGCCTGGTGACGCATAAGAGGATTCACAGCGGGGAAAGACCGTACGTTTGCTCCCAGTGTGGCAAAGGCTTTGCCAGTCTTTCCGAACGCGTTGTGCATGAGAGAACACACACCGGGGTGAAGCCCTATTCCTGCCCTGAATGTGGGAAGAGTTTTGTCAGCATTTCAGAGTGTAACCGCCACCGGAAGATTCACGCAGACCAAAAGCCCTTCACTTGTTCCTATTGCGACAAGCCTTTCATCCGAAAACCTGATTTTGTCAAGCACCTTCGGATTCACACGGGAGAGAAACCGTTTGGCTGCTCTGACTGTGGCAAGTTTTTCCGTAGTGTCCCAGAACTCACAAAGCACCAGCGGTATCACACCGGAGATAAGCGGTATCCGTGCAAAGACTGCGGGAAATGGTTCTTCACTAGGTCGCATCTGGTCAAACATGAGAAGATTCATATCAGGGAGCAACAAGCAGAATGACCCCATCTGTGCTGCGGCCCAAACTACAGATTTCAGATAGTCGGAAATAGATGACTTTAGATAAGTAAATAAATTTGAAGTCTGCTAGGGATTGGACTGTTCTAATAGATTTCAACCAAGACTTGAGATCTTCCTAGCCTGACTTCCAAGACCCTCCTCGTTCCAGGAGAATTATGACTGCCCTTTCTATGCAAATTAGGTGCTATTATATACCTAGGAGGATTTAAACAATAACCTTTTCTCTGGGGGAAAAAAAAAATGTTTTCCCTATCAAAGTGAGTGGCAAATACATTTTTGGTGTCCATAGAACCAGTTTTTTCATGGATCCAACCAGTGGAAATATATTTCCGAGTTCAACAAAAACTGTTTTTATAGATTCAACCAGCGAAAATGATTTCTCGACGTCAACCGAACCAGATTTCATAGATCCAACAAGCGAAAGTGAATTCCCGAGTTCAACAAAACCCAGTTTTCCTAAATCCAACCAGTGGAAATTAATTACCAACGTCAAAAGAACCAGTTTTCATAGATCCAAGCAATGGAATGAATGAATTCCTGATGTCAACAGAACCAGTTTTCGTAGATCTAACCAGCGAAAATAAAATTCCAGAGTTCAACAAAACCCAGTTTTCCTAAATCCAACCAGTGGAAATTAATTACCAACGTCAAAAGAACCAGTTTTCATAGATCCAAGCAATGGAATGAATTCCTGATGTCAACAGAACCAGTTTTCGTAGATCTAACCAGCGAAAATAAAATTCCAGAGTTCAACAAAACCCAGTTTTCGTATAGCCAACCAGTGAAAAAGAATTCCCAATGTTAATAGAACCAGTTTTCATGGATCCAACCAGTGGAAATTAATTCCCAATGTCAATAGATCCAACCAGTGGAAATTTAATTCCTGACGTCAAAAGAACCAGTTTGCATAGGTCCAACCACCATAAATTATTCCTGACTTTAATGGAAACTGCATACATCCAACCACCAGAAATTATTCTTGATGTGCATAGAACCAGTTTGCATAGATCCAACCACCAGAGACATCCATGGAACCTGCATAGATCCAAACACCAGAAATTATTCTTGATGTCCATAGAACAAGTTTGCATCGATCCAACCGCTGGAAGTTTTTCCTGATTATCCATGGAGCCTGCATAGATTCAACCACCAGAAATTAATCATGAGGTCGATAGAACCAGTTTGCACAGATCCAACCAAGAGAAATTAATTCCAGACATCGATGGAACCAATATAAGAAAAAAGGAGAATTGGGATTTTATAGGTGCAAAATTACACAAACAAATATATCAAAGATTTTATTTATAAAAGTTAAAAATTTACAGAATAAAAATCCATCCAAAAGTATACAGTACAGTTTGAGTGTGCAGACTGACAAAATTCTCTACATGTTTCACCACGGTTAGTAGCTTCCTCAGGAGAATTACATTTATCAGGCACTATTTACTGAAAGATAGAAAAAGAAAACAATACATATAAATACAAAATAATATGAATACACATATTGTAAGAAAATAAACACAATTAGTATTTAATCTCAATACTAATTGTATTACAATGAGTGTATTCCTGTATTCATATTATTTTGTATTTATATGTATTGTTTTCTTTTTCTATTTTTCAGTAGATGGTGCAATTTTTTTACTTTTATAAATAAAATCTTTTTTGATATTTGTGTAATTTTGCACCTATAGGAAAAAGGAGAATTTGGATTTTATATTGTTACCTATTAAGGGCATGTGGTGCCAATAACTTCGGAGAAGAATTGTTTACTTATCTATATCGATAGAACCAGTTTGCACAGATCCAACCAGCGGAAATTAATCCTGACCTCTTCTAGAACCAGTTTGCACAGATCCATTCACCAAAAAATATTACTGACCTCAACAGAACCAGTTTGCACAGATCCAACCAGTGGAATTAATCCTGAAGGGGCTGAAGTATATCTACTGAAGGCCAGACCTACTTAATTAAACAGAACCATTGTAGTTGGGCAGTTATTGTATTCACAGCCCAAACTTTTTGAGCAGTGAGGGTTGACACAAGTTTTTTTTTTTTTTCCCCATTCGGGAGATTCTATTTTTCCTAGTAACCATTGTCACCAGTACTAAAAGTGAGGGAAAATCCAACATTTTTAGTTATCACCGAAAGCAAATCATGCAATGGGGACACTTGGATTTCTCTAACTTTGTGTTCACAGAACAGAAACTGAAGGAAGGTCTCCCCAGGGGACACAGATACCATGCGGTAGCCTTAGTTTGATATATATTATAAGAAAAAAAGGTGTGTTATAAATGAACCTGTGTGGCACTAACTACCATACATACATGTACTCATAAGCATGTGGAAGTAAACATTTAAAAAAAATATATGACACATGTCTAATGAACAAATTGATCAGTCCAACTTGTTCTGTGTGACTGTGAATATGGCAAACAGAATCAATAATAATGACTAACTACAAGACCAATTGGGTCAAAGAAAATGAAAAAAGTGTGAATGGGAACTTAGTCCGTGTATAAAAATCAAACAATGAAAAACAAAATCCTCCGTGTAGACCAGGGGTGCCCAACCAGTCCTCTGATGTGGCCCACGACCTCCTGCTCTAGGATGGTGGGATGGCAAGCCCAGATCGTGGGTTGCCGACCCCCCCCCCCCTCTCCATCCCAGAGCATCAGTGTTGTGAATAAAGCCAGGGGTAGAGGAAGCAAGCGGCTGCAGAGAAGAGCCACATAAGCCGATGCTTCTTGTATAGCGCCAACGCTTATCGCAAGAGGAGTGATACTAAATGCGCTCTGCCTGGGACAGCAACAGCCAGCGATGCCTAAATGAAAGAATGTTATTAAAAGGTACGTTTATTACTAAAATCACAGTGTATATATGGGCACATCTGTTCTGCAGTGGTTTCTGGGCTGCTTTCGAACTGATCCGCAGGTTCAGCGCAGGACACCTGCGGGTTACCTGCACTGAGCCATAGACTTCTGTTATATTACCTGCAGGTTTGGTGCGCTTTCAGAAAGTGCACCACACCTGCAGGATATAATAGAAGTCTATGACAAAGTACAGCTAACCCGTAGGAAAGCCACAAGTGCACTTGTCTGCACACTCTGTGGGTAAACCACAGCGCATCAGTGTGAAAACAGCCTTAGGCCACATTGATATCAGTCTGACCCAATCAGACCCTTCGTTCACCTCTATCGAGCCGCAGATGTAAACGGAATTGTGTCCGTTTACACCCCACCTACCTCCAATCCGATCCATCCCCTTCTATCTGGGTAGATGGGATCCGAGGGCCCGTAGAGTAGAGTGGGTTGTGTCGGGGTCCGCTCTGCATATGCATATGCAGAGTGGACATGGAATTGTCATCCGCCTGTTCCACTCATTGTAGCCCGCGACCGGTTACCAAGTCCCTTAAGTGGCCCTCGCCCTTCAAAAGGTTAGGCACCCCTGGTGTAGACAATAGCAGTCAGTATGATGTTATTAAATGGCAAACATAAAAATGTCCATATAATCAACCATCCACGGTGCAAAACTTAATCCAAAGCATTGAGAAAAATGTGATGATAGAAAGGGCTTCCACCTAGGTACACACTGCCGCTTACCAGATAGGTGAGATCTCTTATTACAGGAGATCAGTACTCGCATATGGCTAATAACCCAGCCTGGGGTCTCTTTATTGTGCAGTAAACACCTCAGCTCCCATAGATGTGTGTCTCAGACAGCATATCGGATTCAGGGTGTCCCCACATAAGAACAGGATAAACGGATATAGCGTAAAACCCATTTAACGTTTATTTCGGTGACATAACAAATGCACACTTACAGTAGGATGTTTAAAATCTGCATATAAGAACAATCGAGCCGGCCGTATCTTCCGGGTCTAGCGTACAACGCGGTGACGTCAGAACGTCGTTCCTCCCAACGTTTTGTTGCTAGAGGGATGTGGTCACGGGACCACGTCCCTCATTTTCTTTGACCTAATTGGTCTTGTAGTTAGTCATTATTATTGATTCTGTTTGCCATATTCACAGTCACACAGAACAAGTTGGAACAAGTCACGGGACCACGTCCCTCTAGTGACGAAACGTTGGGAGGAACGACGTTCTGACGTCACCGCGTTGTACGCTAGACCCGGAAGATACGAGCTGCTAATCGAAGAGCCGGCCGGCTCGATTGTTGTTATATGCAGATTTTAAACGTCCTACTGTAAGTGTGCATATGTTATGTCACTGAAATAAACTTTAAAAGGGTTTTACGCCATGTCCGTTTATCCTGTTCTTATGTGGTGACACCCTGAATCCGATATGCTGTCTGAGACACACATCTATGGGAGCTGAGGTGTTTACTGCACAATAAAGAGACCCCAGGCTGGGTTATTAGCCATATGCGAGTACTGATCTCCTGTAATAAGAGATCACACCTATCTGGTAAGCGGCAGTGTGTACCTAGGTGGAAGCCCTTTCTATCATCACTTTTTTCTCAATGCTGTGGATTAAGTTTTGCACTGTGGATGGTTGATTATATGGACATTTTTATGTTTTTGCCCTTTAATAACATCATACTGACTGCTATTGTCTACACCAGTGTTTCTCAACTCCAGTCCTCAAGGCGCCCCAACAGGTCATGTTTTCAGGATTTCCCTCAGATGCAACGGCTGTGGTAATTACTAAGGCAGTGAAACTGATCAAATCACCTGTTCAAAATAATGGAAAGCCTGAAAACATGACCTGTTGGGGCGCCTTGAGGACTGGAGTTGAGAAACACTGGAGTTGAGAAACACTGGTCTACACGGAGGATTTTGTTTTTCATTGTTTGATTTTTATACACAGACTGAGTTCCCATTCACACTTTTTTCATTTTCTTTGACCTAATTGGTCTTGTAGTTAGTCATTATTATTGATTCTGTTTGCCATATTCACAGTCACACAGAACAAGTTGGACTGATCAATTTGTTCATTAGACATGTATCTTATATATATATTTTTTAAATGTTTACTTCCACCTGCTTATGAGTACATGTATGTATGGTAGTTCGTGCCACACAGGTTCATTTTATAGCGCACTTTTTTTTCCTTATAATTGTTCATTGGTGTTGTATAACATTTCCTGTTGCCGCTTCATTTAGGGCTCTTTTGAATTAGCGCAGTACGATCTTTTTTGTGTGTGTGTGTGTGTATGTGTGTGTGTATATATTACACTCGAGTATAAGCCGAGTTTTTCAGCCCTTTTTTTTTAGGGCTGAAAGTATACCCCTCGGCTTATACTCGAGTCAGTAACTCAAAATCTTGAAATTCCGCGGCCGGCGTCTATTGTTCAAATCTCGCGCCGTTCTCCCTGTCCCTTCAGCGATAGGCGTTTCCAGAAAACACTGTGATGAGTGTTTGCGCCTATCACGGAGGTCCTCTTGTCCCACGTCCGTGATTGGCCGAGCACTGAACACAGTGCCTGCTGGGAAACGGAGTCGGCGAATGAGAGGACCTCCGTGATAGGCGCAAACACTCAGGCGTTTCCAGCAAACACTGTGTTATCACGGAAGGGACAGGGAGAACGGCGCGAGATTTGAACAATGGACGCCGCCGCGGAATTCAAGGTTTTGAGGTACTGACTCGGGCACAGGGAGGCGGAATCGACACAGTAAGGGGGCACAGTGAGGTGACAGTGGGCAGTGAGATGGCAATGGGCACAGTAAGGGGGCACAGTGAGACAATGGGCACAGTGAGGTGACAATGGGCAGTGAGGTGGCAGAGTGAGATGCCAATGGGCACAGTAAGGTTGGGCAATGGGCACATTCTCCCCCCCCCCCCCCCTCGGCTTATACTCGAGTCAATAAATTTTCCCATTTTTTTTGGGGGTAAAAGTAGGTACCTCGGCTTATACTCGAGTATATATGGTATATGTGTATATATATATATATGTGTGTGTGTGTGTGTGTGTGTGTGTGTGTGTGTGTGTATATATATATAAATATATATACACTCTCTGTCAGGTCCATAAATATTGGGACATTGACACAATTCTAATCTTTTTGGCTCTATACCCCACCACAATGGATTTGAAATGAAACTAAGAAGATGTGCTTTAACTGCAGACTTTCAGCTTTAATTTGAGGGTATTTACATCCAAATCAGGTGAATGTTGTAGGAATTACAACAGTTTGTATATGTGCCTCCCACTTTTTAAGGGACCAAAAGTAATGGGACAATTAGCTGCTCAGCTGTTCCATGGCCAGGTGTGTGTTATTCCCTCATTATCCCATTTACAAGGAGCAGATAAAAGGTCCAGAGTTAATTTCAAGTGTGTTATTTGCATTTGGAATCTGTTGCTGTCAACTCTCAATATGAGATCCAAAGAGCTGTCACTATCAGTAAATCAAGCCATCATTAGGATGAAAAAAACAAAACAAACCCATCAGAGAGATAGCAAAAACATTAGGTGTGGCCAAATCAACTGTTTGGAACATCCTTAAAAAGAAAGAATGCATCGGTGAGCTCAGCAACACCAAAAGACCCGGAAGACCACGGAAAACAACTGTGGTGGATGACCGAAGAATTCTTTCCCTGGTGAAGAAAACACCCTTCACAGTTGGCCAGATGAAGAACACTCTCCAGGAGGTAGGTGTATGTGTGTCAAAAATCAAGAGAAGACTTAACCAGAGTGAATACAGAGGGTTCACCACAAGATGTAAACCATTGGTGAGCCTCAAAAACAGGAAGGCCAGATTAGAGTTTGCCAAACAACATCTAAAAAAGCCTTCACAGTTCTGGAACAACATCCTATGGACAGATGAGACCAAGATCAACTTGTACCAGAGTGATGGGAAGAGAAGAGTATGGAGAAGGAAGGGAACTGCTCATGATCCAAAGCATACCACCTCATCAGTGAAGCATGGTGGTGGTATTGTCATGGCGTGGGCATGTATGGCTGCCAATGGAACTGGTTCTCTTGTATTTATTGACGATGTGACTGCTGACAAAAGCAGCAGGATGAATTCTGAAGTGTTTCGGGCAATATTATTATCGGCTCATATTCAGCCAAATGCTTCAGAACTAATTGGACGGCGCACCACAGTGCAGATGGACAATGACCCGAAGCATACTGCGAAAACAACCAAAGAGTTTTTTTAAGGGAAAGAAGTGGAATGTTATGCAATGGCAAAGTCAATCACCTGACCTGAATCCGATTGAGCATGCATTTCACTTGCTGAAGACTAAACTGAAGGGAAAATGCCCCAAGAACAAGCAGGAACTGAAGACAGTTGCAGTAGAGGCCTGGCAGAGCATCACCAGGGATGAAACCCAGCATCTGGTGATGTCTATGCGTTCCACACTTCAGGCTGTAATTGTCTACAAAGGATTTGCAACCAAGTATTAAAAAGTGAAAGTTTGATTTATGATTGTTAATCTGTCCCATTACTTTTGGTCCCTTTTAAAAAGTGGGAGGCACATATACAAACTGTTGTAATTCCTACACCGTTCACCTGATTTGTATGTAAATACCCTCAAATTAAAGCTGAAAGTCTGCAGGTAAAGCACATCTTGTCCGTTTCATTTCAAATCCATTGTGGTGGTGTATAAAGCCAAAAAGATTAGAATTGTGTCGATGTCCCAATATTTATGGACCTGACTGTGTGTGTGTGTGTGTGTGTGTGTGTGTGTATACATATACATATACACATATATATATATATACACATATACACACACACATATACATACTCTGCGTTGGATGGAGATGCATATGATATATTGCCCAAAGCACATGCTCGTTCTTATTAAGCTCCGGGGGCAGCATAGAGCCACCCCACAGCCGTCAACAAAAAAGCAGCACGGACATGATTGTAGAACCGAGAAGTTTCCTCTACAGTGCTGAATAGGAAGGCGCGACTATCCCCTGCTGTAAATTGGAGGATGGTCACCAAACTGGCAAACGCCAATAAGTGAAAACGATTAATGACAAGCGTTACCAGTCTGTCAGTGTTTTCTGTTGGAGTTTATAATAAATGGTTATTTTTTACTCACTGAGGCTCATTCTCATACTGGAGGGTTGAAGTACGTTGGGTGGAATAATTTGATTACATATGAAATTTAAATTTTTATTGTATTTGCTAAAATGGCGCCAACTTGGGGCACAGAGGACAATACTCCTTATGCTTATACATATAAGCTCATTGAGACTGCATTCACACCTGAGCGTAGCGCTTAGAGCGTTTTTACCAGCGCTTTGTCGTGCGAATTTGCGCCCGTAGAAACGCTCATTGTCGCGCTAGACGCTTGAATCGAGCGTTTCCATTAGATTCTATGACTCCTAAAACGCCCAAATCTGCCTGATTCACGCGACAAAAAAGGGTCCGGAACTTGTTTGAGCTTCAGGCGTTCGGCTTCAGGCGTTTTGGAGTGGAGATGTGAACCATCTCCATAGAGAATAATGGATTTTTTCCCCCTCTAGCGTTTGTAGCTTCAGGCTTCAGGCTACAAAACGCTCAGGTGTGAATGCAGCCTAATAGGACCCTTTTCTATTAGACTGCATCCACACATGAGCGTTTTGTAGCCTGAAGCTACAAAAAGCTAGAGGGGGGAAAAAAACATTATTCTCTATGGAGATGGTTCACATCTCCACTTCAAAACGCCTGAAGCTCAAACAAGTTCCGGACCCGTGCGAATAGGGCAGACTTGGGCGTTTTAGGAGTCATAGAATGTAATGGAAACGCTTGATTCAAGCGTTTAGCGCGACAACGAGCGTTTCGACGGGCGCAAATTCGCACGACAAAACGCTCGAAGCGCTACGCACAGGTGTCAATGCAGTCTTAAGGATTGGAGACTGGAGGAGGCGAGCCTGTAATTTTTTTGTAGACGAGGTAGGCAGCACGCTGGATAGGCAGGGACGTCGCACTTCAGGTTTTTATACAACGCACTTATTGGCGTTTGCAGTTCACAGGGTACAAATGGAGGCAACACATTTTGTGGGAAAAGCACCCCCCCCCCTTTCATCAGGGCTGAGGTGGTGGATGAATTAACTACTTGCCAACGTCACTGACATCACCCCGGTACCATTTTATAGAACTGTTAGGATTGCTTTTACAAGAGAGCCAACCAACAGCTTACTAGCCGCTGAATTGCTTTTACAAGCAGCGGGAGGGGACGTCGACCACCCCCCCACCATCTTCCATGGCTTTATCAGGATCTCCCGTCGCACTGGAGATCCCTGATCAACCAGCCGTCTGATCACATTGCCCAGCAAAGACCGGATTAGCTTTGTTGGGCTCTATTATATAGTAGCCCGGACGTAAACGGCGAAGCCTCTGTCACAGGCGCCATTTTTTTTTAAATGAATGGCATTTGATCACACCGATCTTGGTGTGATCAAATGCTTTTAAGTGCAGAAGAGGGATTTGGGGTTGACCCCGGATCTCTCCATAAAGAGTACCTGTCACTGCCTATTGCTGTCACAAGGGATGTTTACATTGCTTGTGACAGCAATAAAAGTGTTAAATTCAAGCGACAGTGTAAAAGAAAAAAAGGAAGTGCTTGCCGACACACGTTGGTCCCACATGCACGCAAACGGCGATCGTCACACACGTGAGATATCACCGCAAACGTCAGATCATGGTCAGTAATTCTAGCACCAGACCTCCTGTGATAGTAAAATTTACCTTGTTTCATGCCGCTGCACGAGCGTGTGCAATTTTAAAGCATGACATGTTTGATATCTATTTACTCGGTGCAACATCATCATTTATAATTTACCAAACAAATGGGTCATGTATTGTGTGTTTCTGCATTAAAATTCCAAAAAGTGTATTTTTTCCAAAACACTGCGTTTTGAAAAACCACTGCGCAAATACGCAAATCACTGTGTGACATAAAGCATTGCAAAACCAACCAATTTATTCTCTAGGGCCTCAGCTCCGGACCGCTGGTGAGGCTGGCTTTGTTCCATTTTCTGCAGCCCCACAAAGCTCCGGTAACAACTCATCTCTAGTTCCAGGCCAGTTGTTAATTCATCCGCCACTTCAGGTTTGATGAAGGGGGGTGCTTTTTCCCCTGAAACGCGTTGGCTCCATTCGTACCCTGTGAACTGCAGACTTCAATAAATACAGTGTATAAAAGCCTGAAGTGTGACGTCCCCTGCGTATCGATCGTGCCTCCTACCTCCTCTACACTTACCTTGCGGAGCGATTTAACATCGCTACCAGCGAGGCAAAAGCTGAGTCCCCATCAGAACTACCTTTTCCTTCACCCTCATCTACCCATGGGATCCCGTTAAAGAGCACTATATCACGGATCACCTCCAGAGATACCAGACTCTCCATATTGGTCTAGCGCTGTCTTATATGCACTATTATCCTCCAAAAGTGTATTTTTGGAATCTGAAGGCGGGTCTAAGGCCTGTGTGGGGATCGTTGATCTCTATGCAGTGCCAGACAACTGTGCAGCTATAGTTATGTTAAACAAGCTAGGGCGTTGTTACTTTAAGCCAGGGGTAAGCAACATCAGCGCTGCAGCTGATGTAGAACTACAAGTCCCAGGAGGCAATGCCAGACTCCCGACAGCTGCAGGCATGACTTCAGGGGTAGAGGGCATGATGGGATTTGTAGTTTTGCTACTGCTGCCAAGGTTGCCTACCCCTGGTATAAGCTTGCAGGTCCTGCTGTGTCTTGTAACGATCTTGGTTGACTAAGCAAGAGCCAAGAGTCCTCTGTGAGAATCTAGGTAGAACATGACCTTTTAAGACGTCTGCTGGAACACACACAGTGAAAGCAAGGGGGTCAAGGTTTATTGACAACCCCCCAGGTAAGGCATTACAAAGCGCAGAGAGGTAGGGGAAAAATGGTGTCATTTTAAAGACAATACATTGTATAGATTATGGACCCCCTCTCTGCCAGTCAGGTTCCTTATACTGTTCTTTCTAGATGTCAGGCTCATTCGGTCCTTCCACCTAATTTTGCCATAAAGCTATGTTTTCATGGCAGTTCTGATCTACATCTTACAGATTTATTTTAGTTGTATTGTCCTGAGGAACTAGAGAGGTGGGTAGGTGGCTGCTCCCCAATTTTGTGGGTTCCTGGCCAACCCACATGATAGAAGTTGTTCATGAGAAAGAATGGAGGGGGCATCAAATTGCTGTCTGAACATTGCCACATAGAAACAAACAGCACCAGCTGCCAAGTGGGCCCCAACTTGTGGTGGCAGCAGGCTTTACCAGGTCCTCCGTGACAAGTATAATGTACCTTCTGACAGAAGCAAGTAAGCCATGGATCGTCCAAAGTTCTTCTGCCCTCCACAACCCAATATCACCGCTCCTCCATATCTGCACCCAAACCCCAGCTAGTGGAGCACTCTACAGACTACCAACCTGCCATCTCCAGTTTAGAATGTTTTCACAATATCTTAGCTATGGGTTTGCATGCCACCAAGAAGCCGGTTTCTGCACTGAGGAACCCTCAACCAGCAGTTACCATCCAGACCCATGTCTTGGCTGCTTCTGGCTAATGTCCCTTAAGTCCTAAAACCACTTCCCTGTACTGTCAGCAGCTCAATCATCTTGTGGGTGACCCAAGTTTTCCTGTTGAAGTTTTTTTTTCCTGATGTAGGAGTGTGAGGAGCCATTCTGAAGCTCTGGTTGTACTCGCCTCTTTGGTGGCTGGTGTCTCCTACCTTTCCATTGTTCTAGAGCTACAGACTCTGTTAGTGTTGAATGTCATTGTCACCTTGAGTCAATTCTGTGATTCCTGCATCAGTACTGTGTCTTCTAGTAATGCATAGGCCTGAAGATGGAACCAAGGCATGTTAAGTGGGACACAGGCATCTGACAATCCCAGAAGAGTCCAATGCCAAAGAGTATGATGGAGGCCACATAACTGGAATGGAGGGGAAGTATGGGAAAACAGGCCATCCGAGAGGTTTGTTTAATACATCTCTTGCAGGACACCTTCTTCAGGGTTACCTTTTACCCTGACAGGGTCAACCAATTTATAATGTCTACATTTAAACTGGACCTGGAGTTCACTTATACTTATAGGAGGGTCCATAAGCCAGCAGTACTTATGGGCAGAGTACAGGCTTACTTTATTTTATTAACACATATATTTATAGTATGATAGGCTAATGCTATGTCACAATGTAAAAATTCAGTTGGAACACAGTTTGTCATGCAAGGAGCCACTAACCAGAGGTGAGACTGGATCGCAGAGTCATGAATTGCATTGTTGTCACCTAGGGTTCCTATCCATAGAGGGGGAGGAGCTCCAGGATATGGGTCTTCTAGAGCGGAAACAAGCGTGTTGGTTTTCTAAGGCAGTGTTTTTCAACTCCAGTCCTCAAGGCGCCCCAACAGGTCATGTTTTCAGGATTTTCCTCAGATGAAACGGCTGTGGTAATTACTAAGGCAACGAAACTGATCAAATCACCTGTGCAAAATAATGGAGAGCCTGAAAACATGACCTATTGGGGCGCCTTGAAGACTGGAGTTGAGAAACACTGTTCTAAGGGCTTGGCAAGTTCCACTCCAAGGTCCTTTGTAAAGGTTTGGGTGGAATGCAGCCTCCAACCCCAGGTCCACCTTTTGTTGGGATGGGCTGGGGCTTGGCAAGTTCTGGTCCCCGAGTCCTGGAGCCCATAGACTTTATAGAGTTTTGGGTGAGATGTAACCTCCAATCCTAGGTCCACCTTTTGTTTGGCAACCAGCACCCACTGATTGTGCAGCTGCTGTGCACAGGCCTTTTGCCGTTGTGAGTGACTGGGGCTCAGGGCTTGGCAAGTTCTGGGTGCGAGTCCTGGAACCCGGAGACTTTGTAGAGTTTTGGGTGGGATGCAGCCTCCAACCATAGGTCCAAATTTTGTTGACAACCAGCACCTACTGTTTGTGCAGCTGTGCACAAGCCCTTTCGGTTTGGGGGTGACTGGGGCTTCGGGCCCTACCCAAGAGACAGGGTGAGCCAGTGCACCTGGGCGTTGCAAGACACTGTGCAGAGTTGTTTTTTTTTGTTTTTTTGTTACAGACAAGGGCCTAGGTCTGTGGCCTGTGCAGTGATGCTGCAAGTGGGAGCCAGGAGGGCAAATCTATGTTTCTTTAGTGAAGCAAGATTCTAAACCACCCCTGCAAGGATAACTGCTATGTGTTTTGAGATGTTGTTGGGTGTGGAGGTGTCCAAAATGCTCTTAGCATTTACATTCTCATGTGGACACTAGAGGGTATGCTAGGAACTTCTCAATAGCAGCACAATGCAGCTCATAAACCTAACCACTAGGTGGGGGGTAAAGGAATGCCCTGAATGGACATCGCTGGACAATAAGAGGACCTGTCCTGTGGTTGAGCCAAACTTCTACATTATAAATCACACATCACAACATTTTAATGGTGGAACTAAGGGTGGCCATGTTTAGCAATGGGCCACTGGAGGCCATCCTTTGGGATCATTGCTTTATGCCAACCATTTGCTTCAGACAGCTCATAGAATGGTAACCCCCTCCAAGTGTATTTTGCAGTCCTCTGAGCACCTGCATCATACCCAGCCCCACCCCCTGTGTCTAAATGCACCAGTCTGAACTTGACTCATCTACATTGATAGAAGAGCCTGAAGGAAATCCTCCTGCCTTACCAACTCACAAATCGGCAGATTCCACCCAGGATAGGCTGGCTGGTTTTAGGGAGAGGTCTGAGTCCAAGGAGCAAAACCATGTCCCTCAGGCTAAGGCAGATTGCAAGTAGTATGAGCCAGGTGATATTAGGGAGGGATCCCCATCATGGGGAGAAGATTTCGCAAACTCCAAATATCAGGGACCCCTTCCCTATGTAATGGAATGGAGAGGGTGGCGTAGGCACACTGGTGACCCACCCAAGAATGGGAATATATGGATTGGTTAAAAGAAAGCTATAAAACTTTAGGCCAGGTAGATGGGTACCAAAGATTGGGCTGGTCGGGCTCTGATAAAGATCAAAGCAGAGAAATCCACAATTCCCAGATCTCTTCCTGTCCAACTGGGAGTTTTGGGTGTCTCTACCCAACTATGTGTCCCAGCTTCTCCTCCAACAGGGATAGTGGGAGCCCCTCATGCTGGACACAGCAGCTGTACAGACCCAGTAACTCTGCAGGGATGGTGGGAACCCCTCATAATGGTCACAGCGGGTGTGCAAACCTGGAAACTTATCACAGGGGTGGTGGGAACCCCTTATAATGGGCACAGCAGGTGTACAGACTCAGGAACTCAGCACAGGGATGGTGGGAACCCCTCATAATGGGCACAGCAGGTGTACAGACTTGGAAACTCAGCACAGGGATGGTGGGAACCCCTCATAATGGGCACAGCAGGTGTACAGACCTGGAAACTCAGCACAGGGATGACGGGAACCCCTCATAATGGCCACAGCAGGCGTACAGTCCCGGGAACTCAGCACAGGGATGGTGCGAACCCCTCATAATGGGCACAGCAGGTGTATAGACCCAGGAACTCGGCACAGAGATGGTGGGAACCCCTCATAATGGGCACAGCAGGTGTATAGACCCAGGAACTCGGCACAGAGATGGTGGGAACCCCTCATAATGGGCACAGCAGGTGTATAGACCCAGGAACTCGGCACAGAGATGGTGGGAACCCCTCATAATGAATGGACACAACAGGTGTATAGACCCGGGAACAGAGAGACCGAAAAGATTTTACCAGTTGGTTGACAGGCTCAGCGCCCCCAAACAGAATGCGTAGCATGCAGAGTTAGCAATAATATAATTGTAAACGATCACTAAATACAAGGCCTGGAAAATATTGATCCATACTTATTGGCAATAGGCTGATCACATTCTTATTGTGAATGTAAAATGATTCCACTAAAAGTTTCCCATAGGCTACCAAGGTCTCGATCGCAGGAGCTGCCCAAGCAGGAGAACCTGTCAGCCAGCAAAGCCGGCTCAGACATATAGCAGTTCACAAACCACATGAAGTGATGTCTCCAGGAAACCAGCGTCCACCATGGTCTAGTCATGGTGCGTGCCTCCTTTATTACCTGACTTCAATCTTGGCTGTAGAGTCATGGATATAAATATAAGGCACAAAAATGGCGGCTTTCGCTCTCACTTCCTGTTGTGTCGACATAAAAAGTGATGAAAATCCAAACTGTTGTAGTCGTCATCAGAACAGGAAGTGAAGGGAAATCTCCCATTGCGGACATCTGCTGGTATTTCTCCTGCCTTTGGCGACATATTCTTTTACTTCCTGTTGTGTCTCCAGGACAAGAAGTGAAAGCATAATCTCTGCAATAGAATCCAGACGGGCCAAAAAAAACAAACCTGACAGGGTTCTAACCCTACTCTACTTTTCAAAACCCGAAAACGTTGTAGCTTTAAATTTATTTAGGGAGGGATTTAAGGAAAACGAGAAGCCTGCTATACAGTATCTAGTGTCTCCTCTTTATTACCGATTATCAGAACCTTCTGCTGTCCTCTACAGATAGAACAAGGAACTGTTCACATACATCATTGCTCGTATTGATATAGTCATTCCGGTTTTCACCGCCAGGTTGCACTGCAGCCAAAGTTGAGCTAAAAATAGAAGCATGAAGTATGTAGACTTTGTGTTAAGGGGTATAAGACGTGTGAGTGCTCAGGTGGCGGCTGAAATTAGTCCGGTGGCTGAATCCTTTTCCACATATGGAGCAGCAATATGGCGTCTCCCCTGTGTGGGTCCTCTCATGAAGGATGAATTCGTACTTCCTCAGAAACCATTTTCCGCACTGGGGACAACAGTGAGGCTTCTCCCCTGTGTGAATCTTCTTGTGAAGGCCGAGTTCGTAGTTGCGGCTAAAACGTTTCCCGCACTCGGTGCACTCGTACGGCTTCTCGCCCGTGTGAGTCCTCTCGTGTTTTACCAACTCAGACTTGGCCACGAAGCCCTTCCCGCACTCGCCGCAGGTGTACGGCCGCTCCCCTGTGTGGATCCGCTCGTGTTTGATCATGGCCGACTTATGGGCGAAGCTCCTTTTGCAGATGGGACAGGCGAAGGGCTTCTCCCCCGTGTGGATCCTCTTGTGGCGGTCCATGTTCTGTTTGGTGCTGAAGCTTTTGCCGCACTCGTCGCAGGAGTAGGGCTTGTCGCCCGTGTGGACCCGCTGGTGGATGACGAGGTGGGAGTTGTTGGAAAAGCAGCGCCCGCACTGCAGGCATGAGTAAGGCTTGTCCCCAGTGTGGACCCTCTGGTGGCGTACAAGGTGGGAGCTGTTGGCGAAGCTCCTCCCGCAGTCGGGACAGGAATATGGCTTGTCACCAGAGTGGACTCGTTGGTGTCGGACCAGGTGTGAGTTGTTTGCGAAGGATTTCCCACACTCGGAGCAAGAATAGCACTTGTCGACCACGTGCGTGGTCTGGTGCATCATAACCTGGGCGTTGTCTGTGAAGCATGTCCCACATGTGGTGTACGGGTAGAGTTCTCCTGCAATATAGACCATTTCTTGCGGAGAGAGGTCCTGGTTACATATGTAGCACTTACTGTGGTCAGGCAAGCCACTTTTTCCTGTCCATGTTTGGGACTGCTCTTCGGTCCGTAGGTGCTCTTCATCACCTGAATCTGGTTCCTCCTTAATAACAGATATGGGTTCCCCGTTTGAGAGGTTCTCTTCATCAGATGAAGAGGGCTCCTCCTTAATATGACCAGATGTTGAGCGGTGAGTGGGTAGAGCTAGTCCTTCCTCGTTACACAAGGCTGACTCCTTAATACCAAGAGACGTCTGATGCCCACAATGCAAGTCCATGTCTTCTCCTTGTACAGCCATTTTCCCTTTAACATTAGGAGATGCCGTTTGAACACGATCCACTGCTTTGGAGAAGTCAATGGGTCTATGTAGTGCGTTCTTCTCTGGAGAGTGGGCAGTATCAAGTTCCTCCGCTGAGCAGGATTTCGCAACGATGGGGTGGATCGCTCTCTGGGCTTTCAGAAGGTCCAGTGATGGTGCATTGGGATGGGTGACTCTTCCTAGGGAATCTGGTGGACAGAAAGAGGGTGGTGAGAAGATGGACACATAGGGATTGATATGAACGTTTATATGGAGTTGACTGGAATTTGGGGACAGGGGACATTGCTATATAAAATAGTGAAGTGCAGGACAGAAAAATGTGTTTGTTTGTTATAGAGGAACTGCAGTCTACTCACATAATTTGTAATAAAAACATCTTTGCTATTCTGAAGCTTCCCTCCAACCACTTTGCATATTATTTTCTATATACTGTGATTCTGTACTTGCTAAATATGCTGCAGAAATCTCCCTCCACTGAGTCTGGCTGCAACCATTTGAACTGTGGGCAGCTGAAGCTGCTGCCTGTTCTATTTCTGGATTTACACAGAGGCACACCTCCAGTTCTGCAGCTCTCATTGGCCCTCTTATGGCTCACCCCCCTCCCTTCCTGGCAAACTCTGAGGAGAGTGAGAGAGAGAGCTTTGCATGATGTCATAAGCCTAGACTAATAACCAGAAAAGAAACAGGAAGTGGGCTGTATTTACTAGCAGAAAAAAAAATGTTTTACTATCCAAAGTTAAAACAACAACAAGGGCAGAAGATTTACTAGATGGAAAGTTGAAAAAATGACTGAAGGTCCAGTTAAGTTAAAGTGGTTGTAAACGTCAGAAATATGAACACAGCATATCCCTCTATAGTGTGTACTTGTCTCAGTCTAGAGCACTAAGTGTCATTTCTGTCTACTGCCTCCTTCCTTTGCTATCAGCATGAGTCACTTCTGACAAGTTTTCCTGACACCAAGAGAAAAATGGTGACAGGGGAGGTTGAACACCATTTTGGGTAGAACTTTTTCAGGGTTGGAAACCATATTAGGTAGAACCTTTCCAATGTTGGAGACCATATTAGGTAGAACCTTTCCAATGTTGGAGACCATATTAGGTAGAACTTTTGCAGGGTTGGGGACCATATCAAGTAGAACTTTTCTGGGGTTGGAGACCATATTAGATAGAACATTTCAAGATTGGCACCATAAAGAAGAAGATAGTCTATCTGAGCGAAAGCAAACAACCAAGAGATTAAAGCAGCGATTTTCAACCTTTTTAGCCCAGAGGAACCCCCTAAATTAATTTTTTGGGTCTTGAAGGAACCCTTATTAAAACCAGATCATTGGGAGTCAATGACCCCTTAGAGAAATAATGCAACCCTTTACAGACAGCCAAAAAGATAATCCATGTCATTCTGCTGGCTTTGCCAAGCGTTGTTGGTCCTGGAACTATGCAAGCACCTTCAAAATGGAAGGTCGACCAGCTACAGCTCAAGGAACCCCTAGCAACCTCCGGAGGAACCCTGGTCTCCAACTCTGGAAAATTTCTACCTAATATGGTCTCCAACCCCGGAAAAGTTCTACCCAATATGGTCTCCAACCCCAGAAAAGTTCTACCCAATATGGTCTCCAACCCCGGAAAAATTCTACCCAATATAGTCTCCAACCCCAGAAAAGTTCTACCTAAAATGGTCTCCGACCTTGGAAAAGTTCTACCCAATATGGTCTCCAACCCTGGAAAATTTCTACCTAATATGGTCTCAAACCCCGGAAAAGTTCTACCCAATATGGTCTCCAACCCCGAAAAAGTTCTACCCAATATAGTCTCCAACCCCGGAAAAGTTCTACCCAATATAGTCTCCAACCCCAGAAAAGTTCTACCTAAAATGGTCTCCGACCTTGGAAAAGTTCTACCCAATATGGTCTCCAACCCTGGAAAAGTTCTACCCAATATGGTCTCCAAACCCGGAAAAGTTCTACCCAATATGGTCTCCAACCCTGGAAAAGTTCTACCCAATATGGTCTCCAACCCTGGAAAAGTTCTACCCAATATGGTCTTCAACCCTGGAAAAGTTCTACCCAATATGGTCTCCAACCCCCGGAAAAGTTCTACCCAATATAGTCTCCAACCCAAGAAAAGTTCTACCTAATATGGTCTACAACCCCCGGAAAAGTTCTACCCAATATGGTCTCCAACCCCCGGAAAAGTTCTACCCAATATAGTCTCCAACCCTGGAAAAGTTCTACCCAATATGGTCTCCAATCCCGGAAAAGTTCTACCCAATAGAGTCTCCAACCCCAGAAAAGTTCTACTCAATATAGTCTCCAACCCCGGAAAAGTTCTACCCAATATGGTCTCCAACCCCCGGAAAAGTTCTACCCAATATAGTCTCCAACCCAAGAAAAGTTCTACCTAATATGGTCTCCAACCCCGGAAAAGTTCTACCCAATATGGTCTCCAACCCCGGAAAAGTTCTACCCAATATGGTCTCCAACCCCGGAAAAGTTCTACCCAATATAGTCTCCAACCCCCAGAAAAGTTCTACTCAATATAGTCTTCAACCCCGGAAAAGTTCTAATTAAAATGGTCTCCGACCTTGGAAAAGTTCTACCCAATATGGTCTCCAACCCTGGAAAAGTTCTACCCAATATGGTCTCCAACCCCGGAAAAGTTCTACCCAATATGGTCTCCAACCCCGGAAAAGTTCTACCCAATATGGTCTCCAACCCCGGAAAAGTTCTACCCAATATAGTCTCCAACCCCCAGAAAAGTTCTACTCAATATAGTCTTCAACCCCGGAAAAGTTCTAATTAAAATGGTCTCCGACCTTGGAAAAGTTCTACCCAATATGGTCTCCAACCCTGGAAAAGTTCTACCCAATATGGTCTCCAACCCCGGAAAAGTTCTACCCAATATGGTCTCCAACCCCGGAAAAGTTCTACCCAATACGGTCTCCAACCCCGGAAAAGTTCTACCCAATATGGTCTCCAACCCCGGAAAAGTTCTACCCAATATGGTCTCCAACCTCGGAAAAGTTCTACCTAATATGGTCTCCAACCCCCGGAAAAGTTCTACCGAATATAGTCTCCAACCCCGGAAAAGTTCTACCTAAAATGGTCTCCAACTTTGGAAAGGTTCCACTGAATATGGTCTGCAACTCTTCGCCATCCCTATTCAACATAGGGAATCACTGGTAAAGACATCTGGAAATTTAAGATTTCTAGACATTGCTGAGTTTCTTTAATGGGGGGTGGTTTAAACAACTCTTACCTGGAGACTTAAGGGCCTTCCAGCTCTCCATTACGAAATCCTTCTTACGATCCTCATGTTCTTCTCCATGCCTCTGTGCCTGCAATAAAACAAAGACATTGTCCCCTTCAAAAAAACTGACACACACACAATGATACAGTCACCATCCAGACACATCCCTTGTCTGCTACTGGATAATGTCCCAGAATTCCCGGCACCGCTCACCTCTCCTGTCAGCAGATCAATGATCTGCTGGGCGACTTCTAGAATCTTCTTGTCATTATTTCTTTCCAATGCAAGACAGTGAGGTGGAGGCTCCATAATGCGACCTTGGCTTCTGTTCCATCCTCCTGGGACCAGGGCGAGGCAGTTGGGCGCCATATTTGTCTCCAGTGTCTTCTTGATGATGATATAATCCTACAGAAACGAGACACAGGTCAAGGTGTAAGGTTTAGGATAGAGTAGAGAAGAGTTAGAAAACTTCTCATGTTTTTATTGCTGTCTGTGCCCTGTTGAGAAGATTTGTCCTCATGTCATGTGACCTCCCAGAATCCTCCTCACCTCTCCGGTCAGGTCTGTGTTTTATTAATAGAGATAAGAGTGATGTCATGTGACCTCCCAGAATCCTTCTCACCTCGCCGGTCAGCAGGTAGATGATCTCCAGCGTGAGATTTAATATCTTCTGGGTTTTGTGATTCTCTCCATCCTCCATTCTTGGTGTCCTATAAAGCAATGACTCTACTTTAGATTAAAATAAACATGTAGATGAGAAGGCTTTCAATAGCTTTCACTTTCAGACTTCATACTGCAATGGCACTATAGCACTTTCTCCACTTCCCTTTTCCCTACTTGTATGTGGTTTGTCACTTTATGTCTTTTTTTTTTTTTGGTTTTTATGTTTGTACACGTTTCACGTTTGATTAGTAGGGTGTAGGTCCTCGGGCCTGCCCTGATCGTCCTGGAAGGGGGTGGACATGGCCTTCTGGCTTGGTTTATCCTCTCTCATGGGGTCTGCCTTCGGGGGGAGCCCCACCTAGTACTTGGGGTGGTCTGTTTCAGCAGACCTCCCAAAGAACGGGGTCTGTCTGGTTTTGGCCAGATGGACCATGTGAAGTACCCAAGTCCCCGTCTGGAGCCTAATGCCCCAGGGGGGGATCAGGGCACAGATCCCTACTCTTCGGAGGAGGACGATATGTACACCCTGTGCACTTTATGTGTCTCACTTTTTGGTGTGCACTTTTTTTTTGCACCGGGTGGAGTTTTTGGAGTGTGTTCACACACCACGGGCTAAGAAAAAAAAAAATCTCATACGGCAGGTTCATTCTAAGTCTGCACCATGCAATTCATAAAAACGCCAGCAAGCGCAATGCAGTAACTGTTTACATAAAGGTGCTAAAAGTCTCATATTCATATACCGCAGTGTTGTTCAGAGAACATTGAACCAGAGGAGCTTGCACTCTAATGTCCCCCCACATTACTATAGCTCTGACACATATAGTGCTGTACAGAGAACACTGAGCCTTCACATCGGTCTCTGTACCAGAGGAGCTTACACTCTAATGTCCCCCACAGTCACACTTTACTAATATTATACATTTATATACAGTACCTCTGCCATATACCATGGTGCTATGCAGAGAACACTGAGCCAGTCTCTGAACCATAGGAGCTTACACTCTAACGTCTCCCCACAGTAACACACTATTATATATATATATATATATATATATATATATATATATATATCACACACACACAGTATCTCACAAAAGTGGGTACACCCCTCAGTCACATTTTTGTAAATATTTTATTCTATCTTTTCATGTGACAACACTGAAGAAATGACACTTTGCTACAATATAAAGTAGTGAGTGTACAGCTTGTATAAGGCCCCTTTCACACTGATCACATTAAAAATAGCGCCTGCAAAGCGCCCTGAAAGAGCCGCTACTTTGTATCCAGTGTGAAAGCCTGAGGGCTTTCACACTTGATCGGTGCGCTTGCAGGAGGGTAAAAAAAACTCCTGCAAGCCGCATCTTTGAGGCGCGATAGGACCGGTAAAAATGCCGCTCCTATAGCTCCCTTGTCCATTAAAATCAATGGGGTAGCGCCTCCAAAACGCTGCAAAGAGGCATTATTGCGGGCGTTTTTAACCCTTTTTCAGCCACTAGCGGGGGTTAAAATCACCCCGCTAGCGCCCGCAAATCGCGGCAAAAACAACGATATAGCGGCGCTAAAAATAGCGCTGCTATACCGCCAACGCATCCAGCGCTTCAGTGTGAAAGTAGCCTAACAGTGTAAATTTGCTGTCCCCTCAAAATAACTCAACACAGAGCCATTAATGTCTAAACCGCTGGCAACAAAAGTGAGTACACCCCTAAGTGAAAATGTCTGAATTGGGCCCAATTAGCCATTTTCCCTCCCCGGTGTCATGTGACTCGTTAGTGTTACAAGGTCTCAGGTGTGAATGGGAAGCAGGTGTGTTAAATTTGGTGTTATCGCTCTCACTCTCTCATACTGGTCACTGGAAGTTCAACATGGCACCTCATGGCAAAGAACTCTCTGAGGATCTAAGAAAAAAGAATTGTTGCTCTACATAAAGATGGCCTAGGCTATAAGAAGATTGCGAAGACCCTGAAACTAAGCTGCAGCACGGTGGCCAAGACCATACAGCGGTTTAACAGGACAGTTTCCACTCAGAACAGGCCTCGCCATGGTTCACCAAAGAAGTTGAGGTCACGTGCTCAGCATCATATCCAGAGGTTGTCTTTGGGAAATAGACATATGAGTGATGCCAGCATTGCTGCAGAGGTTGAAGGGGTGGAGGGGGTCAGCCGGTCAGTGCTCAGACCATACGCCGCACACTGCATCAAATTGGTCTGCATGGCTGTCGTCCCAGAAGGAAGCCTCTTCTAAAGATGATGCACAAGAAACCCTGCAAACAGTTTGCTTAAGACAAGCAGACTAAGGACATGGATTACTGGAACCATGTCTTGTGGTCTGATGAGACCAAGATAAACTTATTTGGGTCAGATGGTGTCAGGCGTGTGTGGCGGCAACCAGGTGAGGAGTACAAAGACAAGTGTGTCTTGCCTACAGTCAAGCATGGTGGTGGGAGTGTCATGGTCTGGGACTGCATGAGTGCTGCCGGCACTGGGAAGCTACAGTTCATTGAGGGAACCATGAATGCCAACATGTACTGTGACATATTGAAGCAGAGTATGATCCCCTCCCTTCAGAGACTGGGCCGCAGGGCAGTATTCCAACATGATAACGACCCCAAACACACCTCCAAGATGACCACTGCCTTGCTAAAGAAGCTGAGGGTAAAGGTGATGAACTGGCCAAGCATGTCTCCAGACCTAAACCCTATTGAGCATCTGTGGGGCATCCTCAAACGGAAGGTGGAGGAGCGCAAGGTCTCTAACATCCACCAGCTCCGTGATGTCATCATGGAGGCGTAGAAGAGGACTCCAGTGGCAACCTGTGAAGCTCTGGTGACCTCCATGCCCAAGAGGGTTAAGGCTGTGCTGGAAAATAATGGCGGCCACACAAATTATGGACACTTTGGGCCCAATTTGGACATTTTCACTTAGGGGTGTACTCACTTTTGTTGCCAGCGGTTTAGACATTAATGGCTGTGTGTTGAGTTATTTTGAGAAGACAGCAAATTTACACTGTTATACAAGCTGTACACTCACTACTTTACATTGTAGCAAAGTGTCATTTCTTCAGTGTTGTCACATGAAAAGATAGAATAAAATATTTACACAAATCTGAGGGGTGTACTCACTTTTGTGAGACACTATAGCTCTGACATATACCGCAGTGCTGTACAGAGAAAACTGAGCCAGTCACATCGGTTTCTTTACAGAGGAGCTTACACTCTAATGTCCCCTCACAGTCAGTGGCCAATTATTATTATATAGCTCTGACATATACCATGGTGCTGTACAGAGAACACTGAGCCAGTCTCTGAACCATAGGAGCTTGCACTCAATGTCCCCCCACACATATACATACATATAGAGAGAAATACACTGAAATCAGGTTTCCGGGCTCCTAAAATAAAAATAAAGTGTCACCTAATAATAAATAGCAGACAATGTATGAAGAGGTCACAATGTGTCTCATTACCTTCTGTCCCTCTCCCTTCTAACAGCACAATAACTGACCCTGCTCGGCATTCCACTGCTTCTGCCTGCATAGGATGCTCTTCCTTTCTGCGTTCCACCCGACTTCCTCTTGGTGCGTTCCAGGACACTTCCGGCTTCTTTATCCGCGATTGTCTAGTACTCTCTGCTCCTATTTAACCCCCCAGCCAAGGGAATGTCCGGGGCTCCAGTGTGTTTATTGCATTCAGAGGAGCACAAAGGGAAAGAAGAAAGAGGGAGATGATTTTTAAATGTCTGGCAGAAGAATAAACTGCGGATGGTGGTTGTAGCATGCAATTATAATAAATGGACACAAGATGGCGATGGTCTCCAGTGTAAATCATAGCGGAACCAACACTGCTTATAGAAGCAGGTGAAACGCATAACCCGGAAGTAGGTTGGAACGCAAAGGAAAGAAGTGTAATGGGGGACAAATATGGAAGGGGCAAGCTATTTCCGGTTTTACAGAGATACCTTTCTTTTTTGGGCTGGCTGTTATTGAAGGTGTGGGGCTAATTTTATTATCTTTGGGTCCATATTCACATATATTATTCTGTTGTATGATTACTATAGAGAACACTATATTGTTTCATATTAACGTTATGTCACATTTATTTGAAGCTTATGGATCCTCATTGGGTGTGTAATGGTTTTTATGTGTTTCACCGTTAGGTGTTGTTCCTAATATTGGTCTTCTGTATCCTGGATAAAGGAGTATCCCTCGAAATGTGATGCCGCCAAAGTTCTACCTACATCGGACACCAGATCCCCTAATGATGAAGATGGATCAGAGTCACCTGACTGAGAGGATATTAGACCTCACCCTGGAGATCATCTTCCTGCTGACCGGAGAGGTGGGGAGGATTCTCTGGGAGGTCACATGACATCACTCTTCTCTCTATTAATAAAACAGACCTGACTGTACATGTGAGGAGGATTCTGGGAGGTCACATGACATCACTCTTATCTCTATTAATAAAACACAGACCTGACCGGAGAGGTGAGGAGGATTCTGGGAGGTCACATGACATTTTCACAGCTCAACATCTCCATGCCGGTTCATGTTTCTTTTTTCAAAATATTTCTAAATTCTTGTTCCTTTATGTTGTGCAGAATTATGAACCCGTCAAGAAGGAGGCTAGCGAGTGTTCTTTTGGAGGATGGAGCAGGAGCAAGATCCCAACCATAGAGCCACTACCTCCCTCCCTGACACCGCACACAAGCAATGGCAAGAAGATCCTAGAAGTCACCCAGAAGATCATTGATCTGCTGACAGGAGAGGTGAGCGGTGCCGGGAATTCTGGGACATTATCCAGTAACAGACAAGGGATGTGTCTGGATGGTGACTGTATCATTGTGTGTGTGTCAGGTTCCTATAAGGTGTCAGGATGTCACTGTCTATTTCTCCATGGAGGAGTGGGAGTATTTAGAAGGACACAAGAATCTCTACAAGGACGTCATAATGGCGAGCCAGCCAGCCCTCACATCACCGGGTAAGAAGATATGAGATCACAGTTCTCAGTTGTATAAGGCTTGTGCATGTCAGGCTCCTATAAGGTGTCAGGATGTCACTTTATATTACTTCATGGAGGAATTCAGGTATTAAGAAGGACTTAAGGATCTCTACAAGGACATCATGATGGCGAGCCAGCCGGCACTCAAATTGTTGAGTTAGATGATAAGGGATCTCAGTTAGTTGTATGGGGCTTGTTTAATAGTAAAGGCCCTAAGGAACCAATGGGAAATTTGTCTCAATTAAAGGCATTTTCCTATTCTTTGATCTCTCCTTCCCATGCAATAGAATGTTTCACAGCTAAACACACAGCTTTAGTGACCTCCTACTCCATTGCTCTATCTCAGCATAGGACCAATCAATAAGCACAATCACTGTAGACAAGAAAGAAGGTCCTCACTCAGAATTTGTATCTTTGTGTTTTATGTTTATATCTGTTCCTGTGTTTCCATCATCTCACCAACATGTTTTCTTTCAGCTTTATCATCTGGAGGATACGACTCCCTTATTTCTCCATCACCGAACTGTATGAATGAAGATAACAACATCCATATCAATCCCTTCCCTGCCAAATGCTCCCCGTATGAGGAGCAGAACACAGAGACATCATGTGAGGAGGAAGAACATGTTCCATATTCTGACATATCTACCCTGACAAACATCGTACAAGACATGTCAATTCCCATCATAAAACAGCACCTCTTGTGTGAGGAACACCTCCCCATCCCCGATTTCTCCACCCCCACGTCTCATACACCTTCTTCATCCAAGAAGCAAGCCCTCACAGCTGAAGAACATCAGCCCAGCTCTGACATTTTCACACCTGTCCATCATAGGCAGTCACCAACTTCTCCCATTAAGGAGGGGTCACTCCCAGCTGAAGAACCTCCTTCACACTCCAACATCGCTTCACCAGCAGACCACATACAATACATATCCATTCAGATTGTGGAGGAACAGCTCCCGTCAGGAGAAATGGAACATCTTCAGCACATCTCCACAGCCAACCATTATAAACAATCTGCATCTACTGATTTTAAAAAGGATTCCCTCTCGGATGAAGAACATGTCCCCCACCCTGACATGTCTTTATCCCTTGATCTTACTCAATCTACACCCACTCATGAAGGGTTACTTTCATCAGAACATGTTCCACACTTGGATATCTCCAAACCTGCAGAACAAATACAATATATATCTATTCAGATTATCGAGGATCCTCTTTCCTGTGAAGTTGAACACTTCCAACACCCTGAGATCTCCACGCTAACACAATCTACCCCTACTGAAATTAAGGAAGGGCCCCCCCCCCCAGCTGTAGAACATCTCCCACACATCTTAATGGCTACTCATCACGTGCCATATACAACCACTGATGTTAAGGAGGAGGTCTCCTCAGCTGTGGAACATCTTCCACACATTTTAACGGCTACTCGTCACATGCCAGCTACAACCACTGATGTTAAGGAGGAGGTCCCCTCAGCTGTAGAACATCTTCCACACATTTTAACGGCTACTCATCATGTGCCATGTACAACCACTGATGTTAAGGAGGAAGTCCCTTCAGCTGTAGAACATCGTCCACACATCTTAACGGCTACTCATCATATGCCATCTACAACCACTGATGTTAAAGAGGAAGTCCTCTCAGCTGTAGAACATCTTCCACACATCTTATTGGCTACTCATCATGTGCCATCTACAACCACTGATGCTAAGGAGGAAGTCCTCTTAGCTGTAGAACATCTCCCCCATCCTAGAATTTCTACATCCACATATTGTACCCACTCAAAACCTCCTTATGTTAAGGTGCAAAGCCTCTCAGCTCCGAAACATTTTCCCCACCAGGACAGTTTAACACCAACATATCATATGCATTCCACACCTCGTCATGTTAAGGAGGAACACCTTTCAGCTGAGGAACATCTCAACACACATGCGTGTCCTACCCATTCTCCATGTACTCAGGTTAAAGAGGAACCCTTCTCATGTGAAGGGAACCAGCCCTCAAGCTGTGATATCAAACCAACAGGATCTATCCAAAATACATCTACCCCTATTAAAAAGGACTTAAACCCATGCAAAAAAGGAAGTCTTACAAGCACAACAGAACCTTCCTGCACCAAATTTGGCCAACGTTCTCCTCCTAGGTTGAGTCACCCCCCACCCATAATGCACACAAAACAAAGACCTTTTGTTTGTGGCAAATTTGGACGATGCTATTCCATCATCTCGAACCTGGAGTTGCACATGAGAACGCACACTGGAGACAAGTTGTACAAGTGCTGGGAGTGTGGAGAGACTTTCGGCGAGGCTTCGCTGCTTGCTGTCCACCACCAACGACACGCCGCGGAGAAGGAGCAGGCCAACGCCAGATCTGTGAGAGACCATGCGTAGAATGAGACTTCCTCAAGCACTCACGCCAGGAACGACCTCCCCAAAGAACAGACGTTCATCTGCGGTAAATGTGGGGGGCAGTTTTCCTCAAAGTCCAACCTGAATTTACACGCCAAACTTCACGTCGCGGTGAAGCCCTATTGCTGCCCCGAATGATGCAAAGGTTTCACCAGGAAGTCTGCTCTTAACAAGCACTGGAAGTACCACATGGGGGACAAGCCTTCCGCTTGTCTGGAATGCGGGAGATTTTTTAACCGGCAGGCAGATCTTACTAGACACATGACGGTACACACAAGGCGAAAGCACTATTGCTGCTCGAACTGCAGGAAGTGCTTTCGGAGGAAGACGGCCCTTCTGAAACACTGAAAAATTCACTCTAAACTGCTGGAGGAGGAGGACTCCAGGCCTACCGGTGGTGAGAAAGACAGCTATGACGTATCACATGAGACTCTATAAACTATATCCGTAACAACCACTTTGAAAATACCTGTAACCACTTCCCGCCCATAGAATGTCATATATCACCCTGGAATTTTAGTTGTTCTAGTTGTTCTATCTGGTATCTTTTTTTCAGCCAGCGATTCCCTGTTATAAAAGCCATCCTAGTGGTTGATTAGCTGCTGGATTGCTTTTACAGGCAGCGGGAGGGGATGTCCCCCACCTCCCGCGCTTCTCTGGGCTTTTCCATGCGATCATTTTTGGTTATGTATTGTTTTGGGGTTTTTTGGGCATTAAAATTCATTAAAGTGTATTTTTTCCCAGAAGAATTGCGTTTGAAAAATCGCTGTGTACACACCGTGTGCCATAAAAAAATTGTATAACCCGCCATTTTATTCTCTAGAGGCATCTGCTTAAAAAAAAAATATATATATATATATATATATATATAATGTTTTTAAAACGTCCGCCTAAAAAAAAAAAATGTTAAAAGCCAGTAGCTACAAATACTGCAGCTGCTGACTTTTAATATTAGGACACTTACCTGTCCAGGGCGCCCGCGATGTCAGCAGCCAAAGCCGATCTGTCGCTCGGCTCTCGGCTGCTGCCGCAGCCAGCCTTGCGGATTCACTTCCTGATTCCCTACTGCGCATGCGCCAGTCGCGCTGCGCGTCCTCACTGGTCCCTGCTGTCTTCTGGGACCTGTGTGTCTCCCAGAACACAGCGGGGGAGGACAGAGTAGGCGCCGGAAGTGGCGTAGGTCACCTCGATCTCCGAGGCGACCTATGCCTGGAAGTCGGAGCAAATACCTGTATTACACAGGTATCTGCTCCCTCCTCCCCCATGAAAGGTGGCAAATGTGACACCGGAGGGGGGAGGATTCAAAAAAGTGGAACTTCGCTTTAAGTAATTTTCTAGCAAAAAAAAAAATATGATTATTTTTACATGTAGGAGAGAAATGTCAGAATTGGTCTGGGCTGGAAGTGGTTAATCTGTGCGGTCCTTGTGTATATAGTAGATCCTTATTGGTGGTTTTGAAGGGTAACCATTTCTGTGATTATGGGGAGGACCAATCCTTCAATCCAAACAACAGTACCCGACATTGCCCATTGCACCCTGGAATTTACCATTTTCTTTGCACGATCCAAATGTGGAGTGAAAACCATTAAATAATGTTTCAGACTTCAATGTCCTTTGCAAAGTGGCCACCAAAAGCACAAAGCACGGAAAACTTGTCTATTATAGATGAAGTACTTTAAAAACAGTACAGTGTATTTCCAGCAATCACCTATTTTGACTTATGTTCTGTAGTGTGCTGTACAGGCTTGCTCTTCCATATTTTTTTGGTATTGTATTAAATATAGAAATTTGCACATTAGCCACTAGAGGGAGCTCTGTATGTGACTCAGACTTATTTAACCTCCTTGCTTTACAGCTGTCGGGATAAGACACTGGCCGCACAGGCAGTGCATTGTTTTTAATGGAGTTTGTTCAATCCCTGACTATACTGTGTAGCTTCGGATTCGGAGAGCAACACACAGTAACACCGCCTCCCCCCCATTGGAATATAAGCCAGCCCCCCCACCATTATTATCCCCCCTCAATCTCAGCCATCACCACTAAAAATAACAACCCAGCCCCTCCTGCAATTTTAGCAAGACCCCTTTTCCACTCACTGCGTCTGCACATACCCCAATCCTGGTATACCCGCTACCACCACCCAATATACCTACATTACCCCTATCCCCCGCAATCTCAGACTTCCTCACCAACCCCTCCTCCTGTAATCTCAGACCCCCCCCCTTTCCGCTGCACACCCCCAACCACTATGCCTACACCCGCCCCACAATATGAACCACCAGACCTCCTCCTGTAATCTCAGCCAGAATCCCCCCCCCCACACTGCTGTTGCACACCCCCCCAACCCTTCCCATCCACTACTATCACCACCCCACCCACTATGCCTACACCCTGCCCCACAATATTAACCACCAATCCCTCCTCCTGTAATCTCAGCCAGAGTCCCCCCCATCACCGCCACTGCACCCCCCAACCCTCCCCATCCACTACTATCACCATCCCACCCACTATACCTACACCCACCCCACAATATTAACCACCAACCCTCCTCCTGAAATCTCAGCCAGAATCCCCCCCAACCCTCCCCATCCACTACTATCACCACCCCACCCATTATGCCTAGACCCTGCCCCATAATATTAACCACCAATCCTCCTCCTATAATCTCAGCCAGAATCCCCCCCCCTCATCACCGCCGCTGCATACCCCCCAACCCTCCCCATCCACTACTATCACCACCCCACCCACTATACCTAGACCCTGCCCCACAAAATTAACCACCAACCCTCCTCCCGTAATCTCAGCCAGAGTCCCCCCCTCACTGCCGCTGCACACCCCAACCCTCCCCATCCACTACTATCACCACCCCACCCACTATGCCTACACCCGCCCCACACTATGAACCACCAACCCTCCTCCTGAAATCTCAGCCAGAATCCCCCCCAACCCTCCCCATCCACTACTATCACCACCCCACCCACTATGCCTAGACCCTGCCCCACAATATTAACCACCAATCCTCCTCCTGTAATCTCAGCCAGAGTCCCCCCCCCCCCCCCACTGCCGCTGCACACCCCAACCCTCCCCATCCACTACTATCACCACACCACCCACTATGCCTACACCCGCCCCACAATATGAACCACCAATCCCTCCTCCTGTAATCTCAGTATTACAGGACCTGAGTGTCTGTACCAGAGGAGCTTACACTCTAATGTCCTCCCACAGTCACACACTATTAATATTATTATACATTTATATAGCTCTGACATATACCGCAGTGTTGTACAGAGAACTCTGAGCCAGCATCAGTCTCTGTAGCAGAGGAGCTTACACTCTAATGTCCCCTCCCCCACAGTCATACATTTATATAGCTCTGACATATACTGCAGTGCTGTACAGAGAACTCTGAGCCAGCATCAGTCTCTGTAGCAGAGGAGCTTACACTCTAATGTCCCCTCCCCCACAGTTATACATTTATATAGCTCTGACATATACCGCAGTGCTGTACAAAGAGCACTGATCCAGTCACATCATTCTCTGCACCAGAGGAGTTTACACTCTAATGTCCCCCCACAGTAACACACTATTATTATTATACATTATATAGCTCTGAAAAATTCTGCAGTGCTGTACAGAGAACACTGAGCCAATCACATCAGTCTCTGTACCAGAGGAGCTTACACCCTAATGTTCTTATAGCAGTCACACGAGCCCACGTGCATACCATGGGGCCATTTTGGAGCCAAGCCCCCCACTGGCACATGTTTGTATTAAATCATAAGACCCTACAGACCCCACAGAGGTAGGACCCCTGCTGGGAAGTGAACTTTGAGATCTTTGGACAATAAGACGGCACCATGCTCTCCTATATAAAAATAGTGACAGTAATTTTATTTATGTATATATAGAGAATGGTGATGCCAATGGTTCACGCCATCAACCTCAAGGAGGTCTACAAATATAACTTTTGGGGCAGATTGACCATTTCAGCATAGAATGTTTCTGATCTGCAGCATGATGCAGATTACTCCCCCGTCCCTACTACAGAACACGGGGAGCCAGTCCATGACTTTGTAGATGCACAGCGAGGGCGCATTTGCTAAAATAACACATTCCACACTCCGAACAAGAGTGCGGTTTTCCACCAGGCCGCCTCCTCTGGTGCCTAGCCAGGTCGGAGTTGTACCGGTAGCATTTGCCGCAGTCCGGGCACGAATACGGCTTGTCTCCGGTGTGAAACTTCTGGTGACGGGTGAGGTTTGAGCTGCTGATGAAGCTTTTGCCGCACTCAGAGCAGGAATAAGGCTTCTCTCCCGTGTGAACCCTTCTGTGCGTAACAAGGTGCGAGCTGCAGATGAAGGACTTTCCACACTCCGAACATGAATATGGCTTCTCTCCCGTATGAGTCCTTTGGTGTAGAATGAGGTGGGACTTACTAATAAAGCATTTCCCGCACTCATGGCAAGAAAACGGCTTCTCTCCTGTGTGAATGCGCTGGTGATGGACTAATGCCGACTTCCAGGAGGATGATTTTCCACACTCTGAGCAGAAGAAGGTTTTTCCTTTTTGGAGAATCATCAGACGCTTGCTGAGATTCGCCTGTGGGTCAGTAGGGTTTTCACCAGTCCTGAAGTACCCAGCTGTAGTCGAATCACCACCTACACTGGCACCATGATGAGAATATGGTTCCTGGTTTGGTAAGGCATTAAAACTGTTCCCAAGGGAAGTCAAATTTTTACCAAAATTTTCCAACATAGTCGAGTCATCTGACATTTCTGGAGATGTGACCTGTAATTGATTGGTGGATGTGTCTGGGTTTGGTAGATCTTCTTCCTCCTCCTCCTTAATGACGAAAGATATGTATTGAATATCATCTGCAAGGCTATGAAGACCAAGCTTTCCTGAATGCCTGTCTTCATGTGAGCATGCATCAATTTGAGATGTATGTTGTGTAGGTGGTCTTGGTTTGGAGACCTCCAAGTGGAGAAGATCTTCTTTACTAGATGTATGTTGTGTACGTAGTCTAGGTTTGGAGACCTCCAAGTGGAGAAGATCTTCACTAGATGTATGTTGTGTACGTGATCTTGGTTTGGAGACCTCCAAATGGAGAAGATCTTCACTAGATGTATGTTGTGTACGTGATCTTGGTTTGGAGACCTCCAAATGGAGAAGATCTTCACTAGATCTATGTTGTGTACGTGCTCTAGGTTTGGAGACCTCCAAGTGGAGAAGATCTTCTTCTCTAGATGTATGTGGTCTAGGTTTGGAGAGTTTCAAGTGGAGAAGATCTTCTTCTTTAGATGTATGTGGTCTAGGTTTGGAGACCTCCAAGTGGAGAAGATCTTCTTCGTTTGACAAGGACTCCTCTTTGATAAGAACTGATGTGGAGATGTCAGGGTCTGGTAGATGAGCCCCTGCAAATAAGTCATGCCTAAAGGACATATGGTCATCATCACCATGGAAATTGGATGCCACCTTGGTGCAGTTGGGTGGATCGTCATGAGTCACATCTGGTAAATAAAAAAAAGAACATGTTCATTATGTTTTTGGATTTGGCTCCTATGTAGAAACACCAGTACGCAAAGCTAAGAAGAACACAAAGAGAAAGAGAGGGCAATATAATATGGACCGGGACCTACTCCCTACCCAATACAGAGAGGGAGCAATATAGTTAAACACATGGACATGATCCTTTCATGCCAGAAAAAGAAAAGTCAACCTGAATATTTGACAGTAAGGACCTATTTCCTAGAGTTGTGCCCCTAATATGAGATGAGCAGCCAGTTTTCCTCAACTTACCACGCAACTGTATAGACGGAGATTCTTCAAGGTTTGTGTAGTTATATAGAGTTGTTTTTCCCAAATACTTCCACACCTGCAGAAAGGGGAGAGTTCTCAGTGACACCAACACCTTTTTGTTCTTTACAGGTCACTGTAGTCACGCTACTAAGTCTGTGGGTATTGACCTTAAGTTGTAGGTATTTATTTAAAGTTTGAGTTTTAAAAAAAAAAATTTCAACTTCCAGCCACTAAAAATGTTCTCCATTGGTGGGATGCCTGTACCAGGTCTTACTTTACTTTTTATGATTAAATATTGCTTGACGAAGACTGAATCAGAAGGCCTAACCCCAAGAAAAATGAGAGCACCCAAAGCTCTAAAGTGAAGCCATCATGAATGGTTCCCACGTTGGAGTGTTCCAACTACTCTTGTTGCATTCTCCAGAATTCAGATTGCATTGGTGGGCGTCCCTCACTATGGGTAGTCCCAGAGACTAAAGTGCCAAGCGTCAACAACCCACCACTCACAATTTTGCCTAATATAAGAAACTGTTTGGTGGTTTTACATTTCCACCAACAGTAACGTAAATTCTGGTTGGAAGGACCTTTTAGCTTCAGCAAGGACAAATACGGGCCTATCACCTAACACTAAATTGTGATCAATAACACTAGAACTTTAACCAGTGGGCTGTCCTACTTAATCTGACAATAATTCTTGGAGCTGTCTTTCTGAGAACCTGGACTGGGCCAGGTAGGTGACTCTAACATAGATCTATTGGCGGTAAATGATGAGAGACTTGTTGATTAGCTGTACATTGTTCAGGCAGCACTCACCTCTCCAGTCAGTATGTGAATGACCTGGTTGGTGAGTTCCAGAATTTTCTTGTCATTCTTCTCCTGCTTCATAACAAGAGGTGAAGGATTCAAAGTATGGCTCCAGCTCCTGTTCAATACCCCAGGGTCACGGGAAGTGACACCTTTATCAGATGTCCTCTTCATTACTTCATAGTCCTGAAAGTTGAAAGGAAAGGAATAGATTTTGCCATCAAGAACAGAAGAGCCAGTATGGCATTTCCAGAATCCTCCTCACCTCTCTGGTCAGGTCTGTGTTTTATTAATAGAGATAAGAGTGATGTCATGTGACCTCCCAGAATCCTCCTCACCTCTCCGGTCAGGTCTGTGTTTTATTAATAGAGATAAGAGTGATGTCATGTGACCTCCCAGAGTCCTCCTCACCTCTCCGGTCAGGTCTGTGTTTTATTAATAGAGATAAGAGTGATGTCATGTGACCTCCCAGAATCCTCCTCACCTCTCCGGTCAGGTCTGTGTTTTATTAATAGAGATAAGAGTGATGTCATGTGACCTCCCAGAATCCCCCTCACCTCTCCGGTCAGGTCTGTGTTTTATTAATAGAGATAAGAGTGATGTCATGTGACCTCCCAGAATCCTCCTCACCTCTCCGGTCAGCAGGTAGATGGTCTTCAGGGTGAGGTTTAGTATTATCTGGGTGACATTAGGCTTGTCCTTCTTCATTCTTGGGGCATCCATTAAATAATTAAGCTTCGGCAACCTGAAACTGGCAAGCACGAGATTTTTATTGCACAAATAAAAAAAATGTCAAAACAACGATATACAGGTTACAATTATTGACTCGTAAAAGTGTTTACTTATTATGCAAACTGCAGATTTTGAAAGCATTCTGTTGGGTAGATAAGAATAGTCTCAAAACTGTGACCAAAGTTAAATAATGCTTTTGCTATAGGTGTAGGCCATTTCTGTACCTCATGAATCATGACTGGAAAACTCCCAGGACGTTGCTAAGGTCATTGCCAAGAGAAACCTAGCTATTACTGTTCACCTCCACCACCACAGGAGGGAGCTCTTTCTGTGATTCAGTCCCCCTCACATGCGTTTTCTCTCCCCTGATGCAGAGTTCTGAGCTCAGCGCTTGAAAACTCGCTCCTGTGACTGTGGATGTGAACATTAATGGCTAGGGGCATCTTAGCAACGTCCTAGTAACAAGGAAGGACAGGATGATGCCATCTCTGGGAGTATTCCAGTCAGGCTTTATGAGGTACGTAAAAATCCTACGCCTTTAGCAAGGGGATTATTCAACTTTAGTCAGACATGCTAAGGTTGGTTTTAATCTTCAGACACCCCTTATCTACATAGGCAGTTTTTTGGTGAACTAACCCTTTAAAGAGCCTAAGGAACGTTACGACGCTCAAGACTTGAGCCGGTGTTGTCACAACACCTACGCTCTGCCTTGTGTCCAACTATAGCAGGGATCTCCAATTTTTCTAAACAAAGGGCAAGTTTACTGTTCTTCAGACTTTAGTGGGGGCCGGACTGTGGCCATTGGGAGTAAAAAATGTCCTGGCATCAGTAGGCGTACACAATGGCCATTGGTGGTGTCAGCGGGAGGAACCGTGTCCCATCATTGATATCATTGGGCCCCATGGTTGGTGTCACTGGGAGGAACCGTGCCCCATCGTTGATGTCATTGGGCCCCATTGTTGGTGTCATTGGGAGGAATTGTGGCCCCATTGTTGGTGTCACTGGGAAGAATTTAGCCCCATTGTTGGTGTCACTTGGGGAAATTTAACCTCAATTGTTGGTGTCACTGGGAGGAACCGTGCCCCATTGTTGATGTCATTGGGCCCCGTTGTTGGTGTCATTGGGAGGAATTGTGGCCCCATTGTTGGTGTCACTGGGAAGAATTTAGCCCCATTGTTGGTGTCACTTGGGGAAATTTAACCCCAATTGTTGGTGTCACTGGGAGGAATTTGGCCCCATTGTTGATGTCACTGGAAGAAATTGTGCCCCATACTTGATGTCATTGGGCCCCATTGTTGGTGTCACTGGGTGGAATCGTGGCTTCATTGTAGGTGTCATTGGGAGGAACCATGCCCCATCGTTGATTTCACAGGGAGGAACCGTTCCCCATCGTTGATGTCACTGGGAGGAATCGTGGCCACTGTTGTTGGTGTCACTGGGAGGAATCATGGTCCCATCATTGATATCACTAGGAGCAATCGTGGCCCCATTCTTGGTGTCACCGGGAGGAATCGTGACCCCATTGATGGTGTCACTGGGGGGAATCATGGCCCTATTGTTGGTGTCACTGGGAGGAATTTGGCCCCATTGTTGGTGTCACTAGGAGGAATTTCGCCCCATTGTTGATGTCACTGGGAGGAATCATGGCCCATCATTGATATCACTAGGAGGAATCGTGGCCCCATTCTTGGTGTCACTGGAAGGAATTGTGGCCCCATTGTTGGCGTCACTGGGAGGAATTATGGCCCGATTGATGGTGTCACTAGGGGGAATCATGGCCCTATTGTTGGTGTCACTGGGAGGAATTTGGCCCCATTGTTGATGTCACTGGGAGGAATCATGGCCCCATTCTTGGTGTCACTGGGAGGAATCGTGGCCCCATTCTTGGTGTCACTGGGAGGAATCGTGGCCCCATTCTTGGTGTCACTGGGAGGAATCGTGGCCCCATTCTTGGTGTCACTGGGAGGAATCGTGGCCCCATTCTTGGTGTCACTGGGAGGAATCGTGGCCCCATTCTTGGTGTCACTGGGAGGAATCGTGGCCCCATTCTTGGTGTCACTGGGAGGAATCGTGGCCCCATTGTTGGCGTCACTGGGAGGAATCGTGACCCCATTGATGGTGTCACTGGGGGGAATCATGGCCCTGTTGTTGGTGTCACTGGGAGGAATTTGGCCCCATTGTTAGTGTCACTGGGAGGAATTGTGGCCCCGTTGTTGGTGTCACTGGGAGGAATTGTGGCCCCGTTGTTGGTGTCACTGGGAGGAATCGTGCCCCATTGTTGGCGTCACTGGGAGGAATCATGGCCCCATTGATAGTGTCACTGGGAGGAATCATGGCCCCATTGATGGTGTCACTGGGAGGAATCATGGCCCCATTGATGGTGTCACTGGGGGGAATTTGGCCCCATTGTTGGTGTCACTGGGGAGGAATTGGGCCCCATTGTTGATGTCACTGGAAGAAATTGTGCCCCATACTTGATGTCATTGGGCCCCATTGTTGGTGTCACTGGGGGGAATCGTGGCTTCATTGTAGGTGTCATTGGGAGGAACCATGCCCCATCGTTGATGTCACTGGGAGGAATCGTGGCCACTGTTGTTGGTGTCACTGGGAAGAATCGTGGCCCCATTGTTGGTGTCACTAGGAGGAATTTGGCCCCATTGTTGATGTCACTGGGAGGAATCATGGCCCCATCATTGATATCACTAGGAGGAATCGTGGCCCCATTCTTGGTGTCACTGGGAGGAATCGTGGCCCCATTGATGGTGTCACTGGGGGGAATCATGGCCCTATTGTTGGTGTCACTGGGAGGAATCGTGGCCCCATTGATGGTGTCACTGGGGGGAATCATGGCCCCGTTGTTGGTGTCACTGGGAGGAATTGTGGCCCCGTTGTTGGTGTCACTGGGAGGAATCGTGCCCCATTGATGGTGTCACTGGGAGGAATCGTGCCCCATTGATGGTGTCACTGGGAGGAATCGTGCCCCATTGATGGTGTCACTGGGGGGAATCATGGCCCTATTGTTGGTGTCACTGGGAGGAATTTGGCCCCATTGTTGGTGTCACTAGGAGGAATTTGGCCCCATTGTTGATGTCACTGGGAGGAATCATGGCCCCATCATTGATATCACTAGGAGGAATCGTGGCCCCATTCTTGGTGTCACTGGGAGGAATCGTGGCCCCATTCTTGGTGGCACTGGGAGGAATCGTGGCCCCATTGTTGGCGTCACTGGGAGGAATCGTGACCCCATTGATGGTGTCACTGGGGGGAATCATGGCCCTGTTGTTGGTGTCACTGGGAGGAATTTGGCCCCATTGTTGGTGTCACTGGGAGGAATTGTGGCCCCATTGATGGTGTCACTGGGGGGAATTGTGGCCCCATTGATGGTGTCACTGGGGGGAATCATGGCCCTATTGTTGGTGTCACTGGGAGGAATTGTGGCCCCGTTGTTGGTGTCACTGGGAGGAATCGTGCCCCATTGATGGTGTCACTGGGAGGAATCGTGCCCCATTGATGGTGTCACTGGGAGGAATCGTGCCCCATTGATGGTGTCACTGGGAGGAATCGTGCCCCATTGATGGTGTCACTGGGAGGAATCGTGCCCCATTGATGGTGTCACTGGGAGGAATCGTGCCCCATTGATGGTGTCACTGGGAGGAATCGTGCCCCATTGATGGTGTCACTGGGAGGAATCGTGCCCCATTGATGGTGTCACTGGGAGGAATCGTGCCCCATTGATGGTGTCACTGGGGGGAATCATGGCCCTATTGTTGGTGTCACTGGGAGGAATTTGGCCCCATTGTTGGTGTCACTAGGAGGAATTTGGCCCCATTGTTGATGTCACTGGGAGGAATCATGGCCCCATCATTGATATCACTAGGAGGAATCGTGGCCCCATTCTTGGTGTCACTGGGAGGAATCGTGGCCCCATTCTTGGTGGCACTGGGAGGAATCGTGGCCCCATTGTTGGCGTCACTGGGAGGAATCGTGACCCCATTGATGGTGTCACTGGGAGGAATCATGGCCCTGTTGTTGGTGTCACTGGGAGGAATTTGGCCCCATTGTTGGTGTCACTGGGAGGAATCGTGCCCCATTGTTGGCGTCACTGGGAGGAATCATGGCCCCATTGATAGTGTCACTGGGAGGAATCATGGCCCCATTGATGGTGTCACTGGGGGGAATTTGGCCCCATTGATGGTGTCACTGGGGGGAATTTGGCCCCATTGTTGGTGTCACTGGGGAGGAATTGGGCCCCATTGTTGATGTCACTGGAAGAAATTGTGCCCCATACTTGATGTCATTGGGCCCCATTGTTGGTGTCACTGGGGGGAATCGTGGCTTCATTGTAGGTGTCATTGGGAGGAACCATGCCCCATCGTTGATGTCACTGGGAGGAATCATGGCCACTGTTGTTGGTGTCACTGGGAAGAATCGTGGCCCCATTGTTGGTGTCACTAGGAGGAATTTGGCCCCATTGTTGATGTCACTGGGAGGAATCATGGCCCCATCATTGATATCACTAGGAGGAATCGTGGCCCCATTCTTGGTGTCACTGGGAGGAATCGTGGCCCCATTGATGGTGTCACTGGGGGGAATCGTGGCCCTATTGTTGGTGTCACTGGGAGGAATCGTGGCCCCATTGATGGTGTCACTGGGGGGAATCATGGCCCCATTGATGGTGTCACTGGGGGGAATCATGGCCCCATTGATGGTGTCACTGGGGGGAATCGTGGCCCTATTGTTGGTGTCACTGGGAGGAATCGTGGCCCCATTGATGGTGTCACTGGGGGGAATCGTGGCCCCATTGATGGTGTCACTGGGAGGAATCGTGGCCCCATTGATGGTGTCACTGGGGGGAATCATGGCCCTATTGTTGGTGTCACTGGGGGGAATCATGGCCCTATTGTTGGTGTCACTGGGAGGAATTGTGGCCCCGTTGTTGGTGTCACTGGGAGGAATTGTGGCCCCGTTGTTGGTGTCACTGGGAGGAATTGTGGCCCCGTTGTTGGTGTCACTGGGAGGAATTGTGGCCCCGTTGTTGGTGTCACTGGGAGGAATTGTGGCCCCGTTGTTGGTGTCACTGGGAGGAATTGTGGCCCCGTTGTTGGTGTCACTGGGAGGAATCGTGCCCCATTGATGGTGTCACTGGGAGGAATCGTGCCCCATTGATGGTGTCACTGGGGGGAATTTGGCCCCATTGTTGGTGTCACTGGGGAGGAATTGTGGCCCCGTTGTTGGTGTCACTGGGGAGGAATTGTGGCCCCGTTGTTGGTGTCACTGGGAGGAATCGTGCCCCATTGTTGGTGTCACTGGGAGGAATCGTGCCCCATTGTTGGAGTCACTGGGAGGAATCGCGCCCCATTGTTGGTGTCACTGGGAAGAATCATAGCCCAATTGTTGGTGTCAGTGGATGGTAGGGTTTAACACTTTAGTGGCACAGTACAATTTTGTTTGTTTTAGCATACACTATAGGATTTTAACAGATCTGGGACACCTTTGGGGGCTCTAAAGAGAATAGTAATGAGTCGTGCATAGTGCCCCCTCACCCTCCTGTCAGGCCCTGTTCTGAGTCACATTCCTGTCTGAATATTATGTCCGGGTTTCAGGTGGACTAAAACCCGGACACATGATTCAAAACCCGAACTGTCAGGGTGAATCCTGGACTGGTGGCAACCCTAGTGGCTGGCCAAGGGCCAGATAAAAGCAAGCAAAGTGCACTATCCGGCCCCCGGGCCGCAGTTTGGGGTCCACTGACCTACAGCATAACACGAATCAACGTCAGCTGACCATACAGCTAAAGGAAGACATCTGTTTTCATGACGGTTGAGTTAATGATTCAACCTCACATCCTACATAACAATACATATAATAATGGCATTAATAACAACAGCACTGAAATTTACCTCTCCCACACTCACTCCAGCATCACAAATCCTTCAAACCAGCTCAGCTCCAGACACTCAGAAGGTTAAGGGAGTTCTGAGAGAGTCTCTGTGTTGTGGACTACGGCAAAATGGCTTCTGTTTTGCGATACCTTTAACTCACCCACTTCAAAATACTTTAAATTAATTGAAGAGAAAACTGCTGCTTGCCTATTGAAATGATTTAAGCGATGACTTGACGCCGAATGCCCCTTCAAGGAAGCGACCGACTACAACAAAATGGCCACCGCTCTTCTAACTTGCGGACACGTTATTCTTAATAATGCTTGACTATTGAAATGATTTCAGCTTAACGCCCACTACCCCTTCAGGAAAGCGAACGGACTACAACAAAATGGATGCCATTTTGTTACACCTTTAACTCTCTTACTTCAAAATACAATAAAATTAACAAAACATTAAAGAAAAATGTGCTGCTTGCCTAATGAAATGATTTCAGCGATGTTTTGACACAGAATACTCCTTAAATAAAGCGACAGGACTACAACAAAATGGCCGCCGCTCTTCCGAATTGCGGACACTTTAATTTTAACTTGTTGCGGGAGGCTCAGTTATGTTTGCTCTTACGTGCTAGTGTGAAAAAAAAATGATATGTCTGTTGGAGAAGTGGAGGATGTAGGTGTAAGCGGTCAAAAAGTGAGCTGATCTACAACAAAATGGCCGCGGCTGTTTTCACTCAGATTATGACCCCCGGTAGGGCTTCTGAGCCGCGTGTGACTTCCGGTCGTGCTGTTTAACGCTGCTGGTGAGTTTTCTGGTGTGAATGGGGTACTTTGTCTGCCTGGGGGAGGGCAGATAGGGTTGCACTGTGCTCCTGGCTGGGCCTAGTTAGGTGGAGCTGTTGCCCATAGCAACCATGCAGTGATTCTGGGTGAGAGAGAGCTGACCAGTTGCTATGGGTAACACCGCTGTGTCACAATGACTGAGCGTCGTGTTGCCACAGCAGGTGGAAATGTTTTTTTTGGTGTGAAGCTTAGCGGTGCTTTTTGAATATGAGCGCAATGGACGCGTCAAGAAACGAGGGGAGTTATAGTGGTGAACTGAATTGATTGGCTTCCTGTATCCAGAGTCTTCTGGGTTGTGGACGCAGATTCCACCTACTGGGGATGGCGTGGTGCATTAGCATGGTTGGGCGGGGCTAAGGATAACCGTAGGAAGATCGAAACTGGTCGGTAGATTGACTTTTGAGTTGGGTTTGTTTATGTTTGTAGTCTTTCCCTTTATCTTGTTGACCTTCATCTCGCCCCTTCGTATTTCAGGTGGCCACCATGTCAGAAGATGTCCTCGGCGGGACCTCGGAGGCCAGCAGTCCCTGGCCGTCCTCTACCCCCAGCGTCCCCTCCACCAAGTTCGAGCTGGACAGGGAGACAGAGCTGCGGCTGGAGGTGGAAGGCTCGGCCCCCGTGCAGGTGGAACTGGTGTCGGGCCTCGCAGAGGTGTTCGGCACAGAGCTGGTGAAGAATAAGAAGTACACGTTCCCGCCGGGGAGCCGAGCCGCCGTCTTCACCTGGCACGGGTGCACCGTCCAGCTATTCGGGAGCCCAGACACGGCTTACGTCTCCAAGGATACCCCCATGCTGCTCTACCTCAACACCCACGTGGCCCTGGAGCAGATGAGGGTGCAAGCGGAGCGGGAAGGAGAGCGCGGGCCCCGGGTGCTGGTGGCCGGGCCATCTGACGTGGGTAAATCTACGCTTTGCCGACTGCTCTTAAACTACGCGGTGAGGATCGGCCGGCGCCCAGCCATGGTGGAACTAGATGTCGGGCAGGGCTCAGTGTCAGTCCCGGGGACGGTCGGGGCTCTGTGTGTGGAACGGCCAGCTGACGTGGAGGAAGGGTTCTCGACTCAGGCTCCGCTTATTTATCACTTTGGCTCCACTACACCGGGGACTAACATCAAACTCTACAACAAGGTGAGGAAGCAATTTTTATAACTCCTTCATTGATAGCCTGGTGGTCAATTGGATGGTCTGGGCTCTTCCGTATCATTGCTCTTAGGTTTCATCTTGCTGTAGATTTAGAGTCCACCAATGATCTTTTGGTGGTCGGACCTCAGGGTCCATACACAGGACAGTTATGTTGGCTGATTATAATGGTAAAGTCCTGTTGGAGCATTGACCAGTAAGATCAGTTCCTGGGATGAATAGTAAATATCTATGGTGGCCATGCTTGGTAAGATCTTGAAAGATTTGAGGGCTCAGTGGAAAAAAATGGCCCCATCTGTGGGTTGATGCTGGTGGCTTTTCCACTGGTTGGTGAAACCTTTCTACTCGAGATCACAAGGTCTGCTACTAGAAGATGCCATTTGATGGTGGCTTCTGCAGGAGCTGGGCAGTAGAATGTTCAGGAAGAGACCTCGTCACAGATGTCCCTGCTGAGTGGAATAAAATGGCTCCATTTGTGGGTTGATGCTGGTGGCTTCACCACTTGTTGGTGAAGTCTTTCTACTCAAGATACCAAGCTCTGCCATTAGAATGTGCCATTTGTAAGGATAAGCTCCGGCGTGTTCGCACAGCCCACGTTCAGGGCCCACCAGGAAGTCGGCACTGCGCTGCGCTAATCACAGGCAATTAGAGCTGCAACTAACGATTATTTTTTCTGTCGACTAATCTAGCGATTATTTTTTTACTTAATCTAGTGTTCTTTTTTTGATTACCTAATTAATCCTTCCAGGCTGCAACTTTCAGTCTTTCTTTTTTCCTTTAGGCCTCAAATACACTAGCAGTTGTGAAGGGCAGCAAAACCATGTGGTTGAGCAGCAGTTTTACCACCCCTAACCAGAGGTTGACCGATATATCGGCCGATATTTGGCCATTTTGGAGAAATCGGCATTGGCCGATTTAGTCTCCAAATTAGGCCAATATAACACTGACCGCAGTTACCGCACCTCTGCCTTCAGAGTGTGGAGAATCCTTCTCCCTTCTCCACACTGTTGGCAGAGCAGCGCCATGGTGTGTGAAACTGTAGGGGGGGAAAGAAAGAGAGAGAGAGAGAGAGAGGAGCTGTCAAAAATTAGGTTGAATGTCGGGGGTGGGCAGGACCCGGGGTGGGCGGGATCCAGCTATCCAACACCTGCTAATGGGATGGGATCTGGGCGGGCCACTGTGTATGTGGCCCGCCCCTTTCTTAAACAGCCCAACCATTGGCTGGATAGCTGCTAAGTCCCGCCCATCCCGGGTCCCTCCCACCTCCGACATCACGCCGAATGCTTCAGCTCTTCTCTCTCCATACAGTTTCACACAGGCGGCGCTGCAGAGAGCAGTTTCACAGTTACACTATCGGCTGTGAAATCTGCCAGTGCCATCTGCCAATGCCAACCAGTGCCACCTGCCAGTGCCAATTAGTGCCATTTTCCAATCAGTGGCACCTGCCAGTGCTAGCCAGTGCCATTTGCCAGTGCCACCTGCCAGTGCCAATCCGTGCCTGCCAGTGCCACGTTCCAGTGCCAATCAGTGCCACCTGCCCAAAAAAAAAAAAAATCAGCCTAAAATATCGGCTGCAAAAATCCGCATCATATATCGGCCGCCCAGATTTTCTAAATATCGGCATCGGCCAGAGAAAAACCCATATTGGTCGACCTCTACCCCTAACTGCCTGTGCTTCAATTAAATACACTACTGTCATATTTAATTGAAGCACAGTCTTGAAGTAAAGACCGGAAAAGAACAAAGACTAGCTTACACTAGAATTCTGAGTTTGGATTGCTCTTCAGAGAGCATTTGATAGGCGGTGAGGAGGAGTTGTAATACCTCACTTACCTGCTTTAACCCCTTGTACAACTCCTCCTAACCACCTGCTTTAACCCCATGGACCCTGTACAAGCTTGCCGCACCCATGTGCATTGCACATGGTTGCAGGGCGCTCCCCCATTCAGTTGCACAAGTCATACTCGGATGGTACTGCCAGCTGAATGCAACAGAGGGGATTATTTTTGCTGCAGCATATGTACTGTCTTTGCAGCTAAGGGGAAGCAGTTAGGGGCGGTAAAACTGCTGCTCAACCACATGGTTTTGCTGCCCTTCACAACTGCTAGTGCATTTGAGGCCTAAAGGAAAAAAGGAAGACTGAAAGTTGCAGCCTGGAAGGATGAATCTTTATTTTGAGCAATGCATCTCATACTATACGACAGAGGACGAAGACTGATATTCAAAGTTTGTATAAAAAGAGATACCAAACTAACCATCAGCCAGGTAAAGGCATAACATGGAAAACAAATTATTAGGTATTAAAAGGTGGAAATGATCTCATCACATTTTTAACTTGAATTCATTTAATGATTTTGCCTGTAAGTCAGTAAACAAATTCCTCCCAACAATATTAGCACTAGATGGATTACTATGCAGATAAAGGTTTACCTGCATGAGCAGGAGCAGCAGCCGCCATTACCCGCGAGTGAGTGTGACCGCGAGATGAGTGTGACGCGTCAACACCTTTTCACGCATGCCGAAGTAGTTCCGTAGTCGACGTTATTGATTGCGTCGTTGCAGCACTACAGGCAATGAGACATTGCCCTGATACGCGGCTGCAGAGATCGGGAAATGTCTCACTGTCTGTGATTAGCGCAGTGCCGACTTCCTGGTGGGCTCTGCATGTGGGCTGTGTGAACACGCCGGAGCTCATTCTTAGCCATTTGGTGGTGGCATCTGCTGGAGCTGGGCAGTAGGGTGTTTAAGAAGAGACCTCATCATAGATTTCCTTGCTGTTTGGGATCAAATGGCTTCATTTTGGGTCCTTGCTGGTGTCTGCATCACTTATAAGTCATTTTTCCATTCAAGAACCCAGCTCTGCTATTAGAAGATGCCTTTTGGTGGTGGCATCTGCAGGATCTAGGCAGCAGGGTGTGCAGGAGACCTCATTGTTGATGTACTTGCTGAGAGGAATACAATGGTTCTATTTGTGGGTCGATGCTGGTGGCTTCTCCAGTGGTTGCGGTTGGTGAAATCTTTCTACTCGAGATCCCAAGCTCTGCCATTAGAAGATGCCATTGGGTGGCATCTGAAGGAGCTTGGCAGTAGGGTTCTCAGGAAGAGACTTCATCACAGATGCCCTTGATGGATCCAAAGTTAGGTATAGATATCACAGTCTGGTTCTACAATGTCCTGAAGATGTTCTAAAACTGTCATTTTGAGTACTTACCTACACAGTCCAAAGAATCACATGCATCCAAAGGTAGCATCCAATCAGGTAGGCCCTTCTAAAACTTTGGTAAGTCTAATGGAATCATTGGTAGGTCTAAAGAAAATTGTACCATGTATGGCCGGTTTTCGATGGGATGGGTGGTTACCTGTCTATACAAAACTGTAGTATAAGTTTTCAGTGCACTTACCATAGATCTGTTCTTTCTGCTCAATGTGTTTTGTCATGTACTTGACTTCTGACCGCCATTTTGCTTCTCCTTCCACAGCTGACCTCCCGCCTGGCTCAGGTCTTCAACCTGCGATGTGACTCCAATCGTCGAGCTGCAGTCAGCGGCTGCATCATTAATACTTGCGGTTGGGTCAAAGGCGGCGGCTATCAAGCCATAATACACGCTGCTTCTGCTTTTGAAGTGGATGTCGTGATTGTTCTGGACCAAGAACGTCTGTACAACGACCTCCACCGAGACCTCCCGCACTTTGTCCATACCATTCTGCTCCCTAAATCTGGCGGAGCTTCAGAAAGGTCCAAGGAGTGTCGGAGGGAGTCTAGAGATCAGCGGGTGCGGGAGTACTTCTACGGCCCTCGGGGTTCTCTCTACCCTCACGCCTTTGAGGTGAAGTTCTCCGAGGTTAAGGTCTACAAAGTCGGAGCTCCCTCAATCCCTGATTCTTGCCTTCCGCTGGGCATGTCGCAGGAGGATAATCAGCTGAAACTAGTGCCGGTGACACCGGGCAGAGACATGGCTCACCACCTGCTCAGCGTGGTGCCCCTCGAGGGCGGACTACCGGATGAAAGCATCGAGGAGAAGAACGTGGCAGGGTTCATCGTCAGTACTGGTGTGGACATTGAAAGGCAAACTCTGACGGTACTTTCCCCGGCACCCCGACCTCTGCCCAAATGTGTCCTGCTCATTATGGACATAAGATTTATGGACCTTAAATAAGCTTCAGAAGAGACACATTTCTTCAGTTGACGTTTCAAAAAGAAATCTTGAGTTGCTTACAATTTTAAGAAGCCGTATTTTATATTTGCTTTTTTCACAGCGCCAAAATTGCTGTAGGGCTTGTTTAGTTGGCCATTTTGTTCCCCCCGTCTTTTAAAGATTTATAAAATAAGTGGCGGTAGATAGACACCGAAAATAGCAAGTAAATTGATCTGACATTGAAGTGCCACAATATGGGTCATTAGTCCAGATATAGATTTGATTCCAATGTAGGATCAAGTAGATGAAAGTTTCAACGCGTTTTGAGGGTCAATACCCACCCTCTTTATCAGAGTTTAACCAAATGTGATAATTGACAGTGCTCATCAGCAACTGGTTAAAGCACGACCACTTTATTTGGTTACTCCCTGTTGATGAGTGTGAGTATTGGCCCCCGAAACACGTTGGCACATTCATATAAGTGTTCTACCTGATCCTGCATTGGAATATATTTATATCTGGACTGATAACCTGTGGTGTGGTGCTTCAATGTCAGAAGCTTTTAGTTCCATTGCAAACTAAGGAACCTGTGGAGATCTTTTGGCATGTAGGACCTTCCATCAAAGAATCCAGACACCCTATGGAAGCGACACTATTAGATAGAAATGCCAATAAATTCCTGTCCTATGCGTTCCTTCAAGTTTCAATCTTGCGTACGGTTTATTGAGTTTATCAGAGGGCATGGTATATATCGTTTCCCTGGTTCCTCCTTCATCAAAATGCTAATAAAATGTTTTTGTTTATTTTTAATATTTCAGTTTCCATTACACATCTTATTTTTAGATCCAGCGATCTCATTGCTGGGTCTCAGTGTAATGCAGGCAGATCATGGCTGGTGGGAGATGGCATCTCCCACCAGCATCCCTCAGTACTCCTCTCAAGCTCAGCCTTGATGCGAGCAGTGGGCTGGCTCTTGGGAGGAGTTATGCAAATATCAAATTACCTTTTATATGTGGGTGTCAAGGGGGAGGAATAGGCTTTCTAGTCCCAAAAAATGTAATATATTGCAGCAGCATTCAACAAGTACAAAAAATCCCCCTAGATCCTGCCAGAAATGCAGTGTCCTTGTCACATCCTGTGAGCTGGAAAGGCGGTACAAGCACCGCTATTTATTTATTTTTGTGTAAACTACTAATCCCATCAATCCACCATGTAATAGAGAGGAAGACATGTTTGAAGGCCAGCCTGTTTGACCACCATGGTTCCTACCATAGGTACAGTGGAGAAATTAGGGTAGGCGCTCTGGGACAGGTAGTGGATTATTCACAGGACCACCAGGTAAAAATAAAGGGGGAAAAAAAGGTGGTTGCGATATATCATGTTTTTTTTGTTTGGTTTTCGGGTGGAATGGGTCCTGTGGTGGAGACATGTTGACTCTGTGTCACACTTTTAAAAATATATCTGTAAATCTAGACTTAAATGCACAGGGGTTCTATTCCATTCTTCTCAGCCCAGTAGGTATGTAGTAGCGCTGGACAAATGAGGATTGGTTCTGGGGTAAATCCAAAAGAGCGGGTGTTCTCCCGAAGGAGCCATAGGAAAAGGGTGGTGTGTAGACCTGATTCAGGTGTCTGATCGCAATGGAGGAATGGCTCTTTGGAAGATCAAATCCTGGATATGCTGTTGGTAGTGCCTTGTAAATTCCATCATCTCGCTTGAAAGTGGGTAGTCCAGCATTCAGAGGTTAAGATCTACCTGGACTACACGGAGGAAAGCAAAGATCCCTGGTGGAGGGGTCTACATGCAGCACTCTTCAGAAATAAAAACGACCAAGCTCCCAATAAAAAGACAGCATCACAGTAGCGCCCTCTGTCCCCTTCACATCACCCTCCAAATGTAGTGTCCTCTGCCCCCTTCAAATTGCCCCCACTGTAGTGTTCTATAACCCCCCCCCAATACTGTGTCCTCTGCCCCCTTCCTCTCCCTAGTAGTAGTATTCTGTAACCCCCCCCCCCCCGTATTGTCCTCTGCCCCCTTCCTCCCCCTAGTAGTGGTGTTCTGTACCCCCCAACACGGTGTATTCTGCCCCTTCACATCACTCCCCCCCCCCCCATGCCGTGTCCTCTGCTCTCTTCACATTACACCCCCACCCTGTAGTGTCCTCTGCCCCCTTCCTCCCCTAGTAGTAGTAGTAGTAGTGTTCTGTACCCCCCCCCCCCCCTCCAACACAGTGTACTCTGCCCCCTTCACATCACCCGCCCTATTGCACTGTTCTCTGCCCCCCACAGTAGTGTTCTTTAACCCCCCCCCCCAACGTAGTGTCCTCTGCCATCTTCACATCACACCCCCTTCTGTAGTGTCCTATGCCCCCCCAATGCTGTGTCACCTGACCCCCCTTCACATCACGCCCCCCCCCCCCCATATACACGGCGCTGTGTAGGTAGTACTTACCTGCCAGTATGTGTTCATGAGAGCAGAGATCAGGAAGGCGGGAGCTGACGGAGATCATAATAGTAAGCTGGTGATTGGTTGCTAGGATCAGCTTGCACCCACTCACTGAGCAGCTCCTGCCCTCCGCTGTGCTGTTAACAGGAGAGCAGTAGAGGCAAAGCCGTGGTCACGATCCACCTGTCGGCACCCCATGGTCGATTGTGATTGACGGCTTGCCCACCCCCCCGGTTTGAAGTGTTTAATGAGAACGGCGGATATGAGCGCCCCCTTTTTCAGGGCTTACAGAAAGTTTTGTGAGTTAAAATCAAAGTAGAGATTGCCGAGTAGCTTTGTTTGGGGTTATAAGGTGGGTGAGCATCAGGATACAGTCGGTTGCCCTCGCTGTGGTCAGGTTCCACTGATGCGATGTGACCGTTTTTACTAGGCGTACCCAGACACATATCCAGGATTTTTCTTGCCCGGCAAGCAATATTTCATTAGGTCAGTGGCTGGGTTATAGCCGTGTCCTCATAAATACGACAAATGTCAGAACCTAATTTTCCTGCACCCTGATGACACCTGAGGGTAGAAATATGGGATTGTTGACTTGTTTTTGGATAGTTGGGCTCCAGGGAAGGCTTCTTAAAGTGGTTGTAAACCCACTTAGACAACTTGCACCTACAGGTAAGCCTAGATTAAGGCTTACCTGTAGGTGCAAGAAATATCTCCTTAACCTACATGGAGATATTTACTATAAATCGATGACGTCACGCGCATGCACACTAGCGGGCCGGCTTCATTGCCGGTTTTCTGAATGGGCTCTTGCCGGCCCGAGCGCGCATGCGTGTGACGTTATCGCCACTCCAGCAAATCACAGCGCCGGAGCGGCGATACATTGACATCCGTGACATTGAGGCAAGATGGCGGTGGAGGTGACCAAGGACCGCTGCGGGGGCTTCGATCTCATGAGCTATGCATACTAGCTCATTATGACTTTCTTATGCAGGTTTTTTTTTTTTTCAGGGTTTACTTCCTCTTTAACATATAACTAAAGCCCATATTGGAGAGGGATTAGAAAACCTGTTAGGTTGTTATTGCTGTCTGTGACCTCGTTAGGGAGATTCACCCTCTGTATATGTCATGGGGACACAAGTTCTGGTGACAACCAGGGGTTCCCTTGCTTTGGAGAGATGTCCTCTCACTTCCTGTTTGACTATGGGACAGAAATTGAAGGGAAATCTCATCAATGGGACACAGATGGCAAAAAACGGACAGTGGTTATAACCCACATTTTACGCTAACCAAAATAAGAAAAAAAAGTTTCTACTTGAATCCTAGTGCCTCCTGCTAGTAAACCCCTGACCTGCTCTCAGCAATGTATTAACACTGGAACCCTGGTTGAGAATGGCTGCTCTAGGATATTTTTCTAGGTCTGTGAAAAAATGCAGTAACCATCAAAAGGGAGGTCAATCAGCTACAGCTCAAGGTAGCCCCTAACAACCCCTAGAGCAGGGGTGTCAAACTCAATTTCATCGTGGGCCACATTAGCATTATGGTTGCCTCAAAGGGTGCTAAGTTCAGGAGCGCTATCTGCAGTGTTTAGGCGTACGTGTCCTGCAAAGTTCAGGTGTGTGCTATGTACAGAGTGCAGGGTTTAGGAGTACGCTATGTGCAGATTTTGAGTGCTACATATAGAGTGCAGGGTTTAGGAGTTTGCCCGCATTCCCCCCCCCCCCCAGGAAAAGCTTCTCCACCTACCCTGCTTGGCTCTTGTACCTCCCACCTCCCTCTCACTTGCAGGGAGATCCTTTGTCGGCATCTGTCCCCGCCGTGAGTGCAGGCAGGGATCTGTTCGTGCAAACACAGAAGGCTTCTGTGTTTTACAAGTGACAGTGTTGAGAAGCGATCAGAGGGCAAGAGTCGGGGCTGGCTATATGGAGTTCTGCCACGTTCCAGCTGAAAAAAAGCCCTGGGTGCGAGGATCCCATGAAATGGGCCAGATTTGGCCCGTGGGCCTTGTGTTTGACACATGCTCCAGAGGGATCCTAGGGTTCCATGGAACCCTGCTTGAGATTGCCTGCTCTAGAGGAACCCTTCCCACTTGTTCCAAGTCTGCAACCTACTTGTAAAGGCAGCATGAGGATTACAGCCCTGGAGCTTGCCTCTTTAAAAACAAGCCAACAGTTGATGTTTCCATATTTCTATTCTTACGGGTTCCCCTCAAAAGAGCAATTGGGCTCTTTAAAATGCCCAGTCACCTGGATGTTGAGTTGGTCACCAACAAAGCTAGCCAACGTCGTTCCTCTATTCACAATTGATGAGTCCTCAGTTTGTGTTGTTTTTTGCCACCAGATTGCCCAAATGTTGGTTTTAATCAATAAAGTTGAGTTTTTATTTTCAAGAACAGCCTTGTGTCCTTACAGCATCGGTGAAGTGTCTTTAACTGTAGGATTAGTTTGCTAAGCACTTGACTGCCTTGTGTTCTAAACCTTATTCCCTTCTAAATCTGCCTCCGAAACACAATAACCTTTAGAGAATTGGCAAAGGTGGCACTACGTCTTTAGGACTAAGGGCCACCACCAGAGTTCACGTCGTTCAGTAGAAGCCCAAAAACCGGAGGAGGTGGGAACAAAAACTAGAGCCTTACCTGACTGTGACCCTTCGTTCAAAAACACAAAGGAGGTCAGAAAATAGCCATTCTACTTCACAACATGATTGAAGAAAACTTAGATGTGAACAATATGGTGTTTGAGAAACCTCAGCTACCCATAATGGTAAGGCTTCATGTACACGGGACGTTGTTCAACCTCTCCTGAACGATTTAACTTCACAGCTAGAAACCAGTGTCTAAAAACTGCCGTTTTGCTGCGTTTGCGCCTAGAAGCATTTTTTTTTTTTTTTAATGAAAAACATCTGTAAACAAAACACTGCTAAATGCGAGTTGTCGCGTTTGGCGCTTCAACTGCCTCTAAACACAGCTTCTGAACGCATTTTTTGGTGTTCGAGAAAAAGCCTCTAAACGCAACTGCCTAGAAACGACTATAAGGCCCCTTTCACACTGGGTCGGGAGGTGCGGTGGCGGTATAGCGCCGCTATACCGTCGGAATTGCAGCGGTATTCGGCCGCTAGTGGTGCGGTTTTAACTCCCGCTAGCGGCTGAAAAAGTGTTAACGCCCGCAATGCGCCTCTGCAGAGGCGCATTGCGGGTGGGATTACCGCGGTTTCCCATTGCTTTCAATGGGAAGGAGCGGTAAACACACCGCTCCAAAGATGCTGCTAGTAGGACTTTTGGAGCGGTCCCGCCAGCGCATCGCCTCAGTGTGAAAGCCCTCAGGCTTTCACATTAAGGAGTGGAGGGCAGGAGTTTTTTAGGCGGTATTAAGGCGCTATTTTTAGCGCTAAAACGCCTGAACAACTCCTCAGTGTGAAAGGGGTCTAAATGAACCAGTGTACATGTACTGATAAGATAACATAGAGGAGAGTTCAGGAGCAGTTGAAAAAAATGCCCAACTGCTCCTAAATGTTTGTTTACCAGCAGCAGTGTACATGAGGCCTAATGCCGCGTACACACGATTGATTTTCTCGACGGTGAAAATACCGTCGAGAAAATCGGCGGGAAAAACGAGGAACGGCTTGTTCCCCTACACACGGACGTTTTTCCCGTCATTTTTTCTCTTGGTCGTGAAAAACGACCATGTGTAGGCTCCCCGGCAGTGTTTCCCAATGGGAAAACTGCAGCGGAAAAAAATGCTGTGAATCACGACGAGAAAAATTAGAGCATGTTCTAATTTTTCTCGTCGTGATTAATGCCGTTTTTCTCGTCGGGAAAAATGCCCAAAAGCCCACACACGGTCGTTGTGTGTACGCGGCATTAGAGGTTCAAGTTTAGGAATCATTGCAACATTTTTTTTTAAGAGCTATCCATTCTGAAAACACCTCCTCTCTGGAGTTATACACAATCTGTTACTGAGGCCAAGCTGAAAACCATAGCACCTCACTACAGAATCTGCAGGACCTTGGAAGAACGGGCACTGGGTTAGCCAGGGCAAAAGGAGACATGGGACATGTGACCTGTAGATATTGATAAGCATGCGTAAAAGTTAACCTATGGCCACTTTAAAGCTCAAATTATCCTTCCTGTTACTGTAATGCACTCAGGTGTCATACTGTATACAAGCCTTTCTCAACCTTCTAGCTGAGAACACTTATGCCGTGTACACACGATCGGTTTTACCGATGAAAACAGTCCGATGGACTTTTCTCATCGGACAAACCGATCATGTATTGGCCCCATCGGTCTTTTTTCCATCGGTTAGAAAAAATAGAACATGTTTTAAATTTATCCAATGGGAAAAAAAACGATAGCAAATTCCGATCGTCTGTGTTGAACTCCATCGGACAAAAAACCCATGCATGCTCAGAATCAAGTCGACGCATGCTCAGAAGCATTGAACTTAATTTTTCTCGGCTTGTCGGAGTGTTTTACGTCACGGCGTTTGGGACGGTCGGATTTTTGACTGATGGTGTGTAGGCAAGACTGATGGAAGTCAGCTTCATCGGATTTCCAATGGAAAAATCCATCGGATTAGAATCCATAGGAAATCCGATCGTGTGTACAGGGCTTTAGAATATATTTTAGGTCTCGAAAAACATCTGCAAAAAAAAAGCATTTCTTTGGGGGGTGGGTTTGGGTAGTGAGAAAAAATGCAGGAACCATCAAAAGGGAGGTCAATCAGTCACCGCTCAAGGAAGCTCTACTAACCTATAGAGTAGCCATTCTCAACCAGGGTTCTATGGAGCTCTAAGCTCACTTTAGAGCAGGGGTCTCCAAACTTTCTAAAGAAAGGGCCACTTTACTATCCTTCCAAATTTAGGGGAGCCCGACTGGCCAGGAGGAGAAGAAAGTGCCCTGGCGTCAGTGGGAGTAAACATTGCCCCATAATTGGTGTCAGTGGGAGCAATAGTGCCCCATAATTGGTGTCAGTGGGAGGAATAGTGCCCCATTATCGGTGTCAGTGACAGGAACTATGCCCCACTGTTTCTGACAGTGGGGGGAATAATGCCCCAAGGGCCAGAGTAAAGCAAGCAAAGGGCCACAGTTTGGGGATCACTGCTCTAGAGCAGGGCTTCTCAACGAGAGTTTCATGGAATCTTAGGGTTCCTCCAAAGGTTGGTGGGGGTTCGTTCCTGTGGTTAATTGACTTTTCATATGATGGTGCCTTCATAGTTCCAGGTCCATTGTCACTTGGCAGAAACAGTAGCATGACACCAACGATCTTTTAAGCTGACTGTAAGGGTGGCAATCTAGCCAGTACTGTAAGAAGTTACTCCTTTCACTGACTGCTAGGGGCATTTTCCCTATGACCCTCAATAGACTAATGTTAGCAGGGAATCCCTGACACCTTAAAATTGTTTTAAGGGTTCCTTGGGTAAAAAGATTGAGAAAGGCTGCTCTAGAGGAAACCCTGGTTGAGAATGGCTGCTGTATACAGTAGTATGCTTCTTTTTTTTACTTTGATCAGCTGTTGTAACAATGGTTTAAAAAAAAAAAACTGTGCTGACAGCACTAAAGAGAGTCAGACCCCTTACTCTGCCACACAAGCAGCAGCCCTGCTCTCCTGTGTTCTGACACTTCACCCTAAACACTGCTCCATGAGCAGCATTAAAGCAGTATTCCAGGGGGCGCGTTGGAGAGCTAGGCTGTGTGAGAGCAGCGGTCTGGCTCTACTAGTGCTGCCAGGATAGGCCCTTTTAACCCTTACTGCATTACTTAGCAGATATAAAAAAGAGGCATATTTACACTATATTACCAAAAGTATTGGGACACCTGCCTTTACACTGTTGTGGAGATTTTTATGAAGATGTATTTAATATGTATTGTCATAGTGTCACCCAGTGTTAGTACTTCCGCAACCTGCTCTAAAGAGCTGGCTGGGGCAGTCTGAGGCTGGTTGAATCCCGTCTGTTAGGGGAAAACATCTTGAGGTTGGAGTGTGATGCTTGCAGGGTGCGGATATGTCCAACGACGGGGGCCCTCTGTGCATTAGCACGGACGATCGTTGAGGAGGGGATATGCTCGCTCTGCAACGACATCATTGGTTATAGGCAGATGCGTGCTCTTGTCTCTGCTGTGTCTGATCAACGTTGATTGGGATTCGTAGCGCGCGTCTGCAGAGAGCCTCCCTCCCCCATTCAATAATAGTATAATCTGAATATGCGTTATTCTATGGAATAGCGCAGAATAAGGGTTCCTATCAACGGTAATATGAGAGCTTGTGAGTGTTGTCAGAGTCAGGGAAGGCGTCCATGTTTTAAATCAATACGGCTTCGTTTGCTGGGAGCAAACATGCTTTCCCTGCCCGGACACACCCATAAGACGTTAGCCATCATGCGTTATTGTATTCATTGTATGTATTATTGAATTGAATCCTTTAAGCTATATTTCTTGAGTGGTATTCATGTACTGCATTGTATAGGATTCCCTGTTGGAAGGGATGTCCTTGTATTGTCATTTTCCCTGTGTGAAGGTCACATGCTGTGACCTCACTTCCTGTTGGTAACTTCTTTAGTGAGGAATCACATGCTGTGACATCACTTCCTGTTGGGATTTTAATCCTGTGGGGATTTTAATAAAATAGCGAGAGACACTGCTCCCAGGCACACTATGCTGGGAGGCTGAGATGAGAACAGAGCTAGCTGTGTGATGCTTGCTTCAGGTTATGGATGGGACGGATGAACGGTGAGTGGAACTTAACCTAAAGACAACATTATTGCAAAAAGATGAATCTAAAGTGTGTGCAAGTTTAGCACAGGAAATATAGGCTGTGTGCTCTGCATGCAACCTATATTTCCACGACAACACGCACATGAAATTTAATGGCATCCCAGTCTTAGTCCGTAGGGTTCAATATTAAGTTGGCCCACCCTTTGCAGCTATAAGAGCTTCAACTCTTCTGGGAAGGCTGTCCACACGGTTTAGGAGTGTGTCTATGGCAATGTTTGAATGAAAATTGTCTATGGGAATGTTTGACCATTCTTCCAGGAGTGCATTTGTGAGGTCAGGCACCAAATGTTGAACAAGAAGGCCTGACGCAGAGTCTCCACTCTAATTCATCCCAAAGGTGATCTATCGGGTTGAGGTCAGGACTCTGTACAGGCCAGTCAAGTTCCTCCACCCCAAACTCACTCATCTATGTCTTTATGGACCTTGCTGTGTGCACTGGTGGATTGATGTGAATGAGGCGTCAGCTTCCTTAGCTTGGACACCAGTATTACAGTTTTGGGAGGTAGTAGTACCTACATGATTGTTGGGCCTCACTGGTCAACAGTAAGGTGCAATGGGTCGTCTTGACTTGACTTGCTGCATGCTGGCTTTAGGCCAGTGATTTGGAAGAATTGAAGACAGCCAATTGCATTGTCAATAATTTTAAAAACTTGAGTATTACTCTCAGGTTCCTCTTGGAACCATCTACCACTTACTGGTCTACCATTTACAGTATAGTCTAGTCTCCATTTACTGGTCTGCCAGTTATAGTCCAGTCTGCTCTTTCTGGTTTACCATGTATGGTCCAGTCTCATCTTCCTGAATTCAAATGAAAATACGACCCTTTTCTGCACAGTAAAAGCCACACAGAATAATTGGTAAATCTGTCCATTTATTCTCATTTGCATACATAAGCCAGAAGCCGTTTAGGTCGCTTACATGAGCTAAATCACAAATTCAACCATAAAGAAGAGCCTGTAGTGAAGAAGTCCCGAAAGGTGCACACTGCTGCATATCCACTAATGGAAAAGTATGTGCCAGTCTGAGTCTGGGCTCTGGCCAGGCCACGCCACCAACGCGTTTTGCTCTGCCCCCCGGAGCTTAATCATAGGGAAGAGCCTGCCTAAAAAACCTTCCCTCTAACAGGCTGCTCAGTCATTTTCTGCTTGGCAGTAACTTGCTGATGTCTGCCAAGGTAGGCAGGACTTATGAAACCTTTCCCGCACTTGGCACAAGAATAGGGATTCTCTCCTGCATGGTTTCCCTGATGTACCCTGTATTTGGTCTTAGATGTGAAGGGATTCCCACATAACTTTGAATTTTCAGTTCTTTAATATTTGAAGAGGTGGTGATATTCAATGAACAATTTTCTGCATTCCATACAGCCCTATACACAGGATAGGTTTTACAGATGAAAACAGTCCGATGGACTTTTTTCATTGGACAAACCGATCGTGTATGGGCCCCATCGGTCTTTTTTCCATCAGTGTTTAAAAAAAGAACATGTTTTAAATTTATCCGATGGTTAAAAAACCGATCGCAAATTACTATCGTCTGTGGGGAACTTCATCGGATAAAAAACCCACGCATGCTCAGAATCAAGTTGACGCATGCTCAGAAGCATTGGACTTAACTTTTCTCGGCTCATCGGAGTGTTTTACGTCACCGCGTTTGGAACAGTCGGTTTTTTGACTGATGGTGTGTAGGCAAGACTGATGAAAGTCAGCTTCATCGGTTTTCCGATGGAAAAATCCATCGGTTTAAAAAACCATAGGAAATCCGATCGTGTGTACAGGGCTTAAGCGTTTGTCTTTGGTATGCGTTTTATGGTGTTCGTGAGGGAAGACTTGCGCACAAAGGACTTCCCGCACTCCATACAAGAATAGGGCCTCTCTCCCTGGTGGATCCTCTGATGGACGATGAGGTACGAGCTGGTTGAGTAGCTTTTTCCGCACTCACCAAAAGATTAAGGCTTATGCCCAGTGTGAGTTGTATAGTGCTTTTCCAGGGCTTTGAGGATTTGGAAACATTTTCCGCGCCCAGAACAAGCATGTGGTCGTGCCCCGGTGTGGGTTTGATGGTGTCTGATTAGCTGAGATGGATAGGCGAAGCATGTCCGGCACTTGGTGCAGGAATGTGGCCGGACACCCTGGTGGATCTTCTGATGTTGAATAAGGGCAGAGTTACTGATGAACCGTTTGCCGCACTCAGAGCACGGAAATGGTTTCTCACCGGTGTGAATCCTCCTGTAAATGACAAGGTCTGCATTGCTGTTGAACCATTTTCCACACTCATCGCATCGGTGAAGCTTGGTGCCCGTGTGTATCTGCTCATGTTTTCATTGTCTTGGTCCGAAAACACTTCTTGCAGGCATAAGGGCGCTCCTTAGTGTGGATCTTTTTGTGTTTGCTCAGGTCTGAGGGTCGAGTGCATGACTTTCCACAAACGGGGCAGGTATAATGCTTTTCTCTGGACTGACTTCTTTGATGGGCAGGGGTTGGAGTTATTGTTTGAGCATTTTCATCTGTCAATAAAAGCGTTTGGGTTTTCTTCAGCAGGGACTTTCTGGTGGTTGGGGAGTTGAGAATTTTTGAGACGTGACCCAGAGCATGACAGTTCTTTTGCCAAATGGGTGCTCAGGTGGCCTTCAAGTTTTGACTGCTCTCTAAAGCTTTTCCAGCACTGAGGACAAACACTTGCTGCCACTCCACCATGAACTTGTTGGTGATCCCATAGCTCCAAGTTCTGGGTAAAATGTCTCCCACAATTAGAACAAACTAATTTGTTTGATAACATCAGATGGCTTTCTAAATGCTTATTGGTTTCTGGAAAATCTTTTACAACTGAGCCCATTACCATGTTAATATCGGACATCTCATTGTCAGTAGGAGCTACATCTTTGCATGTAGTGGGTTCCTCCTTTATATAAGTAACTGGAAATTCTGTCCAGTGTTTGGGTGCGGAGATGTTAGAGCATGGAAGATGTTCATCAGATGAGAGGGATTCTTCCTTAATAAGAGTAGATAGAAATTCTGTACAGTATTGGGATTTGGAAATGTTAGATTGTGGATGATGTTCTTCAGTTGAGCGGAACTCCATTATAATTTGAGTAGTTGGAATTTTAGATTGTGGATGATGTTCTTCAGTCGAGAGGATCTCCGTTTTAATTTGAGTAGTTGGAATTTGCGCATGACTTGTAGGTGTGTCTATGTTAGAGTATGCAAAAATTAGAAGGACGCTTGGACAGCCGCACTCCAGAAAAATTGTTCTTTTATTAAAACAAGAGCACAAAATACATGCCACAGCAAGAAAACAGCAGGTATGAGCTGACGCGTTTCACACTGCGATTTAGTGCTTAATCAAAGCTATGATTAAGCACTGAATCGCAGTGTGAAACGCGTCAGCTCATACCTGCTGTTTTCTTGCTGTGGCATGTATTTTGTGCTCTTGTTTTAATAAAAGAACCATTTTTCTGGAGTGCGGCTGTCCAAGCGTCCTTCTAATTTTTGCATTTCTATATGCATTGCCTGCACCCACGGCTCTGGATCCTGTGAAAGACTCATCAGTCACACCTGAGCGGTAACCTCTCCTCTTATGTTAGAATATGGATGATGTTCTTCAGCCAATTTGGGTTCCACTTTAATATGAGTAGTTGGACTTTGTGCCTGACCTGTAGGTGTGGCCATGTCAGAATTTGGATGATGTTCTTCAGCCAAGAAGGGTTTCATTTTAATATGAGTAGTTGGACTTTGTGCATGACCTGTAAATGTTGTGATGTCTGAATATGCTGAATATGGATGACGTTCTTCAGCCAAGAAGGGTTCCACTATAATACGAGTAGCTGGACTCTGTGCATGCCTTGTAGGTGTGGCGATGTCTAAATATGGATGATGTTCTTTAGCCAAGAGGGGCTCAATTTTAATATTAGCTGGGCTTTGTGCATGACCCGTAGTTGTGGCCATGTCAGATAGTGGATGACGTTCTTCTGCCAAGATGGGTTCCATTTTAATATGAATAGTTGGACTTTGCACATTACCTGTAGGTGTGGCTATGTTAGAACGTGGTTGATGTTCTTCAGCCACCCGGGGCTCCATTTTATTATGAGTAGTTGGACTTTGCACATGACCTGCAGGTGTGTCCATGTCAGAATGTGGATAATGTTCTTCAGCCAAGAGGGATTCCACTATAATATGAGTAGCTGGACTTTGTGCATGACCTGTAGGTGTGGCTATGTTAGAATATGGATGATGTTCTTCAGCCAATTTGGGTTCCACTTTATTATGAGTAGTTGGACTTTGTGCCTGACCTGTAGGTGTGACCATGTCAGAATGTGGATGATGTTCTTCAGCCAAGAAGGGTTTCATTTTAATATGAGTAGTTGGACTTTGTGCATGACCTGTAGATGTTGTGATGTCTGAATATGCTGAATATGGATGACGTTCTTCAGCCAAGAAGGGTTCCACTATAATATGAGTAGCTGGTCTCTGTGCATGCTTTGTAGGTGTGGTGATGTGCATGACCCGTAGTTGTGGCCATGTCAAATAGTGGATGACGTTCTTCAGCCAAGATGGGTTCCATTTTAATATGAATAGTTGGACATTGTGCATGACCTGTAGGTGTGGTTATGTTAGAACGTGGTTGATGTTCTTCAGCCAACCGGGGCTCCATTTTATTATGAGTAGTTGGACTTTGCACATGACCTGCAGGTGTGTCCATGTCAGAATGTGGATAATGTCCTTCAGCCAAGAGGGATTCCACTATAATATGAGTAGCTGGACTTTGTGCATGAGTTGTAGGTGTTGTGATGTCTAAATATGGATGATATTCTTCAGCCAAGAGGGGTTCTGCCTTCATTTGAGTATCTGCACATTGTACATGACATTCAGGTGTGGAGATGTCAGGGTGGGGAGAATATTCTTCATTTGAGAAGTTTTCCTTTTGGGTAGGAGTAGCTGGAAGCTGTGTATGACATCTTGGTGTGGAGATGTAGGTAGGGCTCATAGAACGCTTCCCTAACTCGGCACAAGAATACAGTTTCTCTCCCACATGGTTTCTCTGGTGTGCCAAGAGTTTGGGGCTGGTAGCGAAGGATTTCTCACAAGCCTGGCATGGGTAAAGTTTCTCTTTGCTGTGCACCTTACGATGCTTGATGATATGGTGATTTTCCTTGAAGCATTTTCCACAATCTGTACAGCAAAAGCGCTTGTCTCTGGTGTGGGTTTTATGGTGTTTGGCAAGGAAGGACTTGTGTGCAAAAGACTTCCCGCACTCTGAGCAAGAATAGGGCTTCTCTCCCTGGTGGATCTTCTGGTGGACGATGAGATACAAGCTGGTTGAGTAGCTTTTACCGCACTCCGCACAAGAATATGGCTTATGTCCTGTGTGAGTTCTGTGGTGCTTTTCAAGGTCAGTGAGAAGCTTGAAACATTTTCCGCACTCGGAACAAACGTGCAGTCGTTCCCCAGTGTGTGTTTGACGGTGTCTGACTAGCTGTGATGGATAGGCAAAGCATGCCCCACACTCGGTGCAGGAATGTGGCCGGAGGGCATGATGGATCTTCTGATGCTGAAAGAGCGCCGAGCTGCTGATGAAGCATTTATCGCACTCGGAGCAAGGAAATGGTTTCTCACCCGTGTGGATCCTCGTGTGGATGACAAGGTCCGCTTTGCTGGCAAAGCATTTACCACACTCCTCACATTGGTGAGGCTTTAGGCCCAGGTGAATCTGCTTATGTTTTCGGCATCCCACTGTAGTCCGGAAACACTTCCCACAGGTAGAGCAGGCATAAGGGCATTCCATAAAGTGGATCTTTTTGTGTTTCCTGAGATTTGAGGCTCGGGTGAAGGACTTTCCACAGATGGGACAAGAATAAAGCTTTTCTTCAGACTGACTTCTCTGATGGGCCATGGTAGAGTTACTCTTTGAGCATTTTCCTCCTTCGGTACAAAAACTTGGGTTTACTTCAGTAATTTTCTGGTGGTGAATGAGGTCAGAGTTTTGGAAAACTGGCTTAGAGACGGGTAATTCTTTTCCCATATAAGTTTTCAGGTGGTCTTTAAGTTTCGACTGTTCGCTAGAGCCTTTCGAGCATGGAGGAACTTTCTGGTGGTGAATGAGGTTAGAGTTTTGGAGAACTGGCTTAGAGACGGGCAATTCTTTTTCCATATGAGTTTTCAGGTGCCCTGCAAGTCTTAACTGTCCGCAAGAGCTTTTTGAGCATGGAGGACAAACATGTGTTGTCACTCCACTTGGAGGTTTCTGGTGATTCTGGAGCTCCATGTTCTGGGTAAAATCTCCCCCACATTCAGAACAAACTAACTCTTTTGGTGACTGCAAGTAGGATTTGGAAATGTTGGATTGTGGGTAATGTTCTTCTGTCAAGAGAGGTTCCACTTTAATATGAATAGCTGGACTTTGCACATGAGCTGTAGGTTTGGGGATGCCAGAATTTTGGTGATGTTCTTCAGCCACAAGGGGTTCTGCCTTAATCTGAGTAATGGCACATTGTGCATGATGTTCAGGTGCGGAGATGTCAGGATGGGGAAGATATTCTTCAGCTAAGGTGGTTTTCTTTGGGATACAAGTAGCTGGATGGTGTGTATAATATATTGGTGGGGAGTTGTCAGTGGGTGGAAGACGTTCTTCAGCTGAGATGGGTTCCTCTTTGATATGAGTAGCTGGACACTGTGCACAATTTGTTGGTATGAAGATGACAGAGTAGGGAGATGTTCTTCATGTGATGGGGTTTCTTCTTTGATTTGAGTAATTGAACATCTTACTGGACATGTAGATGTGGAGATGTCAGGGTTGGGGAGATGTTCTACAGCTGAGGGGAGTTCCTCTATGATATGAGTAGTTGAACATCGTACTGGACATGTAGATGTGAAGATGTCAGGGTTGGGGAGATGTTCTACAGCTGAGGGGAGTTCCTCTATGATATGAGTAGTTGAACATCGTACTGGACATGTAGATGTGGAGATGTCAGGGTTGGGGAGATGTTCTACAGCTGAGGGGAGTTCCTCTATGATATGAGTAGTTGAACATCGTACTGGACATGTAGATGTGAAGATGTCAGGGTTGGGGAGATGTTCTACAGCTGAGGGGAGTTCCTCTATGATATGAGTAGTTGAACATCGTACTGGACATGTAGATGTGGAGATGTCAGGGTTGGGGAGATGTTCTACAGCTGAGGGGAGTTCCTCTATGATATGAGTAGTTGAACATCGTACTGGACATGTAGATGTGGAGATGTCAGGGTTGGGGAGATGTTCTACAGCTGAGGGGAGTTCCTCTATGATATGAGTAAGTGAACATCGTACTGAACATGTAGATGTGGAGATGTCAGTTGTGGGAAGATGTTCCTTATCTGGGAGGGGGTCCTCTATAATATGAGTAGCTGGACACTGTGCACACTTTATTGGCATGGAGATGACAGAGTTTAGAAGATGTTCTTCAGTTGAGGGGGTTTCTTCTTTGATATGAGTAGCTGCACATCGTACATGACATGTAGAGGTGGAAATATCAGGGCTGGGGAGAAGTCCTTCAGGTGAGAGGGGTTCCTTTATAATAGAACCATTCTTATATTTAGTTTCATCTGTAGTTGGATCTGTTGGAAAAAAGTTGTTTTTAGTATTTGAAACAATTAGATCCTTCTTATTCTAGGAATTAAAGTATACCATCTCTCCAGAAACCCTACCTGGTGATGTGACGAGTGTCCGGTTTGTCACCATAACATCCATGTAGAGGTCCTTGTGTCCTTCTAAATGTTCCCACTCTTCCATGGAGAAAAATGGGCATCCTAAAACCTGTGCAAAAAACATTTGTGAACTCTGAAAGGACCTGCATTTCTAAATCAATTGTTATGATTTTTATGAAATCATAACAAAAAATAATGATGACCTACAACGTTTTATGTTGCTGTGCCATTGCTGAACAAATGGTTTAGAGTAGTGGTTCTCAACCACAAGCTAGTGGGCCACTGCCGGGCTGCTGCCTTCCCTCTCGCAAGCATCGAGCCAGCCGCAGATCCCTTTAACTTCCTACAGTGTCTCCCAACTAACATAGTACACAATAGGGGTGCAACAGATCAAGAAACTCGGATCAGAGTCACGGATCGGATAATTTTTCGGATCAGCAAAAAAAAAAAAGACAAATAAACATATGTTTTGTCTTTTTGTTTATCCCCACTGTAATATCCACGTCATCTCCCCCACTGTAATATCCACGTCATCTCCCCCACTGTAATATCCACGTCATCTCCCCCACTGTAATATCCACGTCATCTCCCCCACTGTAATATCCACGTCATCTCCCCCATTGTAATATCCACGTCATCTCCCCCACTGTAATATCCACGTCATCTCAAAATACACAATAGAGAATACAAAATACATAATACAAAATAGAGAATACAGGTGAAAGTAAAAAATAATGATAATGATGAGAGTAAAAATGAAAAAATAAAAAATAAAAATGGTGAAAGTAAAAGAACAAAGAGCACGTCATCTCCCCCACTGTAATATCCACGTCATCTCCCCCACTGTAATAGACATCTCCCCCACTGTAATATCCACGTCATCTCCCCGTCATCTCCCCCACTGTAATATCCACGTCATCTCCCCCACTAATAGACATCTCCCCCACTCACTGTAATATCCACAATCTCCCCCACTCACTGTAATATCCATAATCTCTCCCACAGAAATTAAGCCGGCCAGATCAGATCCACGAGCAGTGAGGGGTGATGACGTCAGCACGCACCTAGGCAGCCACCGCCACTGGGTGTACCAAGATGGCCGCCGCTCCGGAGCTAGGCCAAAGCCGCGGCCTTTCTCAAGGCCGAGGCAGCGGAGCGCTCCGCGGATCGCGTGGTGTGCCAATCCGAACAGAGTGACCCGTTCGGATCACGGATCGTCACCGATCCGTTGCACCACTAGTACACAACCTTGCATATTGGCCCCTGAGAACACTTAGCCTCCCACAGTGCCTCCAGCCCCCACAGTGCCCAAACCTCCAACAGTGTCCCACAGCATCCTTCAACCTCCCACAGTGCTCCCTTGGATGTTCTACAATGCTTCTTTGACAATGTCTGTGGACCAATCAGTTGACCTTTTGCTTAACTATGCAGGGAAGGGATCAAAAAAGAGCACAAAAAATACAAGGTCATCTTAACTGTGAAGCATGGCGGAGGAAGGATCTTGATTTGGGGTTGCTTTGTTAGGTTAGGCTCTGGACAGTTTGCTATTAAAGAGTGTACCCAAAATTGTTATCAGATTTTACAAGGCAGAGGTCCGTTACCTAGAACTCAATAGAAGTAATCCCTACCCACCCCTTGTTCTGGGGGAGATGGCTTTCAATGTTGACTAGTTTTAACAAAAGATCAGGCCACATAGAGGCATGTTTGGCTTTATCACTTTAGGAAAAGTATTGAATCCAGAGAAGCCCACTCAGTGGCTCGGGTCAAATGCACTCACACGCCCGGTTATTAGATGACCTAATTTCTACCGGCAGCGTCTGTCATATCTTAGATTAGAGGCAGGAGAAACTACCAAACAAACCAGAAAACCTTGCCCCATCGCCATTTTCCTCACTATAGTAAGACAGTGTCTCTGCTCCTGCTCTAGAAGATAAATACTAACCAAATGTTCCGGTATTGTAGACAAAAACTCACCCAAAGCTCTACCGCATGATGGTAGAATGATGAGCTGAATAACGGTGCTCAGGCTTGTCGTGTCCAATAAACAACAATTCAATCCAAATGAATAAATAATGTTATAGATCATCTACCTGAATATAGTCCAGCTGTGATGTCTCCTCTTGCCTCATATTAGGTTCCTGATTTTGGTTTAGGAATGATCCAACAGCCCCCACAATGAAGAGACCCTTTAGGCTGTGCGATCCTGATTCCCTAACTCCCAGTAAGAGGGGCATTTACTTACAGGACAACATTGCAAACCATCATATCCCCCAGAAACCAATTGCTCTTTAGGAAAGGGTTCTTCCTGGCCATGGTTTTTAAAGTGGCTTATGCATGATGGATGTTGTAGTTTACAGTTGCACATCCAATAGTACAAGGATACAGGAGTAAACTACAATTCCCAGCATGCCTACTCACTGCCTTCCTGTCTGCATCCCAGCTGATTCCACCACCAGGTGGCCAGAGTGAGAATTGCAAGGACTGACATAAGAAATTTCATTCTGCAGAGAAACACTGCCATCTTGTGGTCATTTTGAAGAATGCATTTGCTGACTTATGATACCACCACCCAGGTGTAAATTATTATTATACAGGATTTATATAAGTGCCAAAAATGTGTGCAGCGCTTTACAACATGAGGGCAGACAGTAGAGTTATAATACATTTTAATACAGGAGGAATCAGAGGGCTCTGCTCGTTAGAGCTTACAATCTATTTTAAAAAATAAAATAAATCAATACATATTCTGAATAAAAAACGTAGTAATAATAATATTCCAATTATGAAAATATATTGTTATTATAACAACTTGAGTATAGTATCCTATTTATGATATTTATATTTTGGTAGTATTCTAATTAGATTATTATAAAGAGAAATTGTATTTTAATTTCCATCACCTTTGCTTCAGCTTTAAGGATCATTTTTGAGGGTTGTTACCACAACGCACATTACGTGCATTGGAATGCAATTCATTTAAATGGCACCCCAACTCACTAAGGCAACGCATTCATTTGGGGGCACAGTAAAAACCACGGCTCAACCGCCTGATATCACCGCCCCCCTCCCCGAGCTCTTCTGTGGATAAGTCCTTACTAAGTCATTCATTTGAAGTCAGCATAGGGTTTCTCTGTCCCTTAACCCCCATTATTTGCCATCAAAACAGAAACTTTACCCAATTAACAAGTTTGCTTTTGGAAGCCATTGAGGAGTGTTAATATGTAGCCTTAGCAAGACACATTTATCATTTAAATTTAGCATGTACGCTATGGGATCAATTTATTTAAAAAAAAAAATGCTGTGCGAATGTCTCAGCATTTGCGAGACTATCGTGAATATTCTCTGTAATGTGTCCAATATGTTTATTCCATGTGATCGCTGGCTCCATCTAATGGCCATAATGTGGTATTTTCCAGAAATGGTTTAATCAGAAACATACTGCATTATGGCCACTAGATGGAGCTGACGATAACATGGAATAAACATAATATAGACACATTACGGGGATTATTTGCGATGGGTGTGTGAATGCTGAGACATTCCCACTGCAATTTTTTCTTTATAAAAAAGACTCTTGTTAGTACTTAGTGAGCTAACAAGAGGTAAAAATATTATCTGATCTTGGCCCGAGTATATTACATACATTTCTGATTTAATACCCTGAGCTAATCATTACTAAGTTGCTAAGCTGCCTTTTATTTATTATGCAATGTGATATATTTTTATTAGTTGGAAGGTTACTCTCTATCGATTTACACACATTATTATTAATATAATTTAGAGAGTAATAGGGTTATATGAAAAAAAATATAAAAAATGATATATATATATATATACACAGTATATATAAATATATAATTGTGGTTTTAGTGGCCTGAGTTTGTCACATATGCTTCAAACCGTATACGTTGGGCGCAGTATTACTAAAAGGGTTTATTGCTCCGTTCTTTTTTTATACATTATGATATTTGTTTAATAATAATATTATTGTGAATGATTAAATATTCTGGCTTTGGTCCCCCTAGATATGACCCGGGTCATCCTGCCCATTATTATTTTGTGTCTCTGCCTGCCTTGATTTATGGGGACCAAAGTGTGTTAGTGGGGGGTGCTGGATCCAGTATTGGAGTTGGTAGCTTTGCTATACAAGCTGAACTAATGCTAATCGCCCAGTTGTGTATTTATTTATAAAAAAATTTTTATAGCGGTTTGTCCATTGAAACTGTATGAAACTGTATGTCCTGTATAAATGGGGCAACACAGAATGTTCACAGGCTTCAATCTCTGTAGATCGAATGTTTGAATAAGGGAATTTATGGCCACTAGATGGCACTGAGTATCACAGGAAATAAGTGAGCCTTCTAGTGGCCATAATGCAGTGTTTTCCCTAGTTGACCATTCAGTCTGCAGCTAATATATTCACAACAGAATGATTTTACATGCAGTACTGATGGACGAATAGCTATGCCAATTTTTTTATACACCCTTTAAACCCCCCCAAGCAGCAATGTTCAGGTCCCAGGCAGATTCCTGTGAGTGTCTCATCTCCTTCATCAATTTCAGCTCAGGTCTTGTAATACAGTCCTGAAGAAGAGATTATTTGATGCCGAAACGCGTTCAATGTAATCTGTATTCAACAAAAAGACCTTTGAATCTGATTCCAATCATGTTGGCACTCTAAACACATTCACACCATGCATTTGTCTCTATAGCTTGTGTTGGTCACTGCTGCTCTCTCTCTCTCCCCCTCCTGTAGTTTTCTACAGGTAGACTGTAGAGGGTGGAGTCTGTTGAGCTCCTCCCACAGCTCTGCTCTCTCTCCTTGTGCAGGGTGACCTGTTTTGCCTCTGCCCCCTCGTGTAGTTTTCTACAGGCAGACTGTAGTGGGTGGAGCCTGCTGGGACCCTCCCACAGCTCTGCTTTCTCCCTTGTGCAGGGTGACTGGTCTTGTCTCTGCCCCCTCCTGTAGTTTTCTATAGGCAGACTGTAGTGGGTGGAGTTTGCTGGGTCCCTCCCACAGCTCTGCTCTCTCTCCCTGTGCAGGGTGACTAGTCTTGTCTCCGCCCCCTTCTGTCGTTTTCTGCAGGCAGACTGTAGTGGGTGGAGCCTGTCAAGCCCATCCCACAGCTCTGCTCTCTCTCTCCTGTCACTGCTACTTTTGCAAATAAATATCTGGGTTTGCAGAGGCATTTGGTGCACACAAAGAGGATTTACATCCTTTGTAGCTATTGAGTAATATATTTAACCCCTTCCCACCCAGCTTCGCTGTCGCTTTACAGCTGGGAAGGGGGGGGGACTGCCCATTAATGTTATCACTGTGACTGGTTATAACAGTGGTCACATGACTGTGAGCAGGCCCAGCTGGCTCCTGATCATTCCTAGGCACCCTCTAAACACACAAACCTTGGCTGCCCATGTAACGCATATATGCGGTGGCAAAGAGGGTGGGGTTTAATGCCCAAATGCCATATATATGTGTACAAAGGTGGCAGAGGTTTCTGTGTTGAGAGCACGCTCACAGCACAGAGACTGAGCTGTCAAAGACAGCTCCCGGTCTGTGCTAATGATCGGAATCCGGCAGGACCGGCTCCCAATCATGTGACCCCTGTGACAGCCAATCATAGTGGTCACATGATTAGGCTGACCCCCACCCCCTAATACAGATGGGCAAAACATTGATAGACAAAGCTGGTCAATTTCATTTTTTGATACAAAAATATCGATGTATACAGGTACTTTAAAGAATAAGCATACTTTCAGAGAAAGCACACTTACCCTGCCTGCCTACACCTCCCCTCCTCAGCTGGATCTACTAGCCTCTACACTACATAGTTGATGGCAGATCTAAAGGAGATTGTACAATCAGATTGTATAGTGTACGTGAGCTTTACAGACTTCCAGGGACACCCTTCCCGTGTTTTCAATACTACAGCTCTGATCCATGTAGGCTGTTATGTGATCACTCAGCTCCTGCACACTCTGCCAAATGAACAATGTATGCAAGATGAAGGTATTGTACAATCAGATTATATGGATGTATGGAGAGCTTTACAGACTTCCAGGGACATACTTCCCCTGTTTCAATACTACAACTCTTCTGTAGATCCTCATAGCCTTCTACAGGACAACAGAGGTCCATTAAGCTTGCCCACTTTTTGAATTTTAACATGCTGGTGGAGAATAGGTGGTGGAAGAGTTACAATGTCAATCAAAAGGGAGTCTACCTTACATGAGCCATACTTACAAGCTGGGGTGTCGGATTTAGAAAGGACATGTTGGGACTTAAAGTGGGTTCTTCTACCCCTCATGGCCTCCAGAATAGAGATTCCCCTCCCGCCATCAAAATCCCCAACTCTGCTTCCCTCAATTGTCAATCTTACACAACCGTTCCAAATTATTTCTTACAAGGAGAACAAGACCTCTGCACATGGCAGGAGGGAACAGAGATGAGATACAACGCACATCTAATGTGGAATGACCCTTTAACCTAGGGTCTTTTTAAGGCTAGGTTCACCTTTTCAGGCACAATTTAACTTTTCATGATCAACAGAACAGCCTTTTCTAATGTCTTTTCTGCCCAAGACATCCTAATGTGCTGATCTCTCACTTACCAAGTCCATGGCAGCTTTCAATTTCCACCTATGTTTGAAATTTGAAAAAATGCTTTCTGCTTTCATCGCTTCCTGTAGTTAATGTGACATTCCAGGAAGCTTCATATGCCATCATGCACTGCCTTACTGCATCACAGAATAGGGATTGTTTTACCACTCTGGACCACACCTCCCTTATTACTATACCACCTCTTGTTTTATTTCCACCCACTTTCCTTCTTCCTTTAAGGTGGCCATACATTGTACAATCTCCTTTAGATTTACCAAAACTATATATTAGGAGGACTCAACTATCTATCCAATCACTCTGTATACAATTAGGCAGGCCCTTGCTTTACATCGTTGATGGTAGATCTAAAGGAGATTGTAAAAATCAGATTGAATAGTGTATGGTGAGCTTTATAGACTTTCAGGGATATACTTCTCGTGTTTTCAATACTACAGCTATGCTCCACATAGGCTGTTATATGATCACTCAGCTCCTGCACTCTGCCAAATGAATGATGTATGTAAGCAGAAGGTATTGTACAATCAGAATGTATAGTGTATGGTGAGCTTTACAGAATTCCAGGGACACTCTTCCCCTGTTTTCAATACTACAGCTCTACTCCACATAGGTTGTTATGTGATCACTCAGCTTCTGCACACTCTGCCAAGTGAATAATGTATGCAAGAAGAATGTATTCTACAATTAGATTGTATAGTGTATGGTGAGATGTACAGACTTCCAGGGACACACTTTCCCTGTTTTCAATACTACAGCTCTGCTCCACATAGGCTGTTATGTGATCACTCAGCTCCTGCACACTCTGCCAAGTGAATAATGTATGCAAGAAGAATGTATTCTACAATTAGATTGTATAGTGTATGGTGAGATTTACAGACTTCCAAGGACACACTTTCCCTGTTTTCAATACTACAGCTCTGCTCCACATAAGCTGTTATGTGATCACTCAGCTCCTGCACACTCTGCCAAATGAAGAGGAAGAAGGTAAGGTACAAAATGATTGATGGCTTTGTATTTAGTGAGAACAGAGCTCAGTGATGATTGCATTGAGGAACCTGAAACTGCAGAGGTGTATGGGAGCAATCTCCGGGAGGGGGAGTGCAGGGTGTGTGTTAATGAGTTTAGCTGGTGAAATACTTCCTTCTAACTGTTTTTCTGTCCCTAATACCAGGATGGATAATGGAGGAGTTTTCTATAGGAGACTGGAGGCTGATGTAAGGACTGCCCTAGAATATAGGGAAAGACATGTCTCAAACATACCGGGGAAAACATAGGAAATAAATTTTGCGCCATCTTATCAACACTGCTAGATCATGTATCGTACGGCAGTGGAGAGATACGAGCCCTCCCACAATTCTTACATGGGCCACACGAATTGAAGAGGTTAATAGGATGGAGGATTTGCTATTATCGGCTCAAAATAGTGTCTTTTTTTTTTTTCTCTCCTTTTCTCTTTCTATCATTTTTCTCTTTTTTTTTTTTCCCTTAGGGGGCTTTTTACTTTCTCCTTCTTCCTCTTCAGATATGTAGAGGTTTTTCTTTTCAGTAAAGTATGTTGTCAGGGCATACAAGAGAAGCAGGTCTAACAGAAGACAGAATGGGGACTATCCCAAATAACTAGTTATTGTTTTTTCTGTGGATGTATTTAAGATAGGAGTAATGCTGTTAATTGGATTTTGAATGGATTTGTTGGAGCTCATATGATTGATGGATTACTGAAATTGTTTATTTCTCTGTATGTATGACAATTAAAATAAAGAAATTATAAAAAGAATATAGGGAAAGTGCTTTATTTTCTGTAACAGAGGTACATTAATGATATATTGGTACATAGGGAAGCTGGAAAAACGAAAGGTCCTCTTTTGTGAAAAGGCCGCCTCCACTGCCCATTAAGAATGTTCAACAAGTCTCCATCCTCGGAGGTCACACTGACGCTCTGGCAATTTGGTCTAAACTATGATACTTCATGTGAGCCATCAACGTCTTCCTTGTTTGGTAGAACTTGCCACACTCGGAGCAGGGGTAGTGTTTGCCAGCCACGTGGGTCTTTTGATGGACGACAAGGGCAGAGCTCCAGATGAAACATTTGCCGCAGTCCGGGCAGGTATAGGGTTTTTCCCCCGAGTGGATCCGAAGGTGGATAACCAGCGTGGGCTTCTTGCCGAAGCATTTGCCACACTCCGGGCAGGGATAGGGCCGTTCCCCGGTGTGACTGCGCTGTGCTGAAGGATTTCTCACACACCGGGTAGGTGAAGGGTTTCTCTCCCGTGTGGGATCTCTGGTGGGCCACCAGCGACTGGCTTTGCCGGAAACATTTACCGCATATAGGGCAATGGCTTCTAGCCACTGTGAATCCTCAGGTGCCTGACCAGCGTTGACTTGACAGAGAAGCTCTGCTTACATTCAGCGCAGGAGAATGGCTTTCCCCCCCAGTGGGACCTCTGGTGGACCCGGAGATTGCACTTCTTTGAAAAAAACTTTCCACATTCCAGACATTCTCTGCCTTTCGAGTCCAAGTCAGAAGCCTGGTGGCGTATGAGCTCTTCCATGGAGCTGAAGGCCTTTTCACATTCTGGGAAACCCAACCTTTCATCTGCCTCCTGCGTCGCCTCATTATCAGAGTCAGAGAGACCACTGCCTTCGTCCTTACAGTATTCCTCCTTCACGGTGACAGATAAATATTCTTTGTGCATGGGAGAGGAAGGGCTGGCAAGATTGTTTTCTTCACATGAGATGGACTCCGCTTTAATTTGGGTAGAGTTGCATTGCGTCTGCCGTGTAACACTTGCTATGGGAAAGTTGGTGCCACCCACCCCTCGTTTATCAGAGTTGGATTTCTCCTTGGAAATGGTAGATGTGGTGGCATCACATGAGTTTGGTTCTTGCTCTATTCGTGTTTGGCTTATAGGAACTGCTGCATTTACTGGAGAATTTGAGATGTTACATCCGGAAGAAGACCTGTGGACTTCCGGCCTAGGTGTCTAAAAGACAAATGTGGATCAAACATTAAGGAGAAAGTGGTGACATGTCCAAAACTACACACGTCAATGTCCTGCCTGACATGTAGGCTGGGTCCACAGTACTCCTCAACAAAGAAAATTCTGGACTTCGTAGGTTAAAAAAAAAAAAAAAAGTTGACCAAGTGAAGGGTTATTTTCAGACCTGCCTGATAGGATTTCATATAAATGTAAGTATTATATCCTAGAGTTCCGTGGATCCCTAATTGAGAACAGCTGTTTATATAATATAGATATAGGCCTCCACTAATGGAACTGGCCAAACTAGATTTAGCAGATTGACCTTTTACCATCTAAAAAGTTTCCATGCAAGACCATTTTTAGGCAGAAAACAATTAGCCCCAAGACATGTGTTTATTACGAAGACCAACTGTACCTTTAATTAGTTCCTGAGTTCCCCTAAGTATTTGCTACTGGACTAGTTGGACAACATCTCTAGCGGATAGTATATAACAGCCTTTCTCAACCAAGGATCCATGGAACCCCAGAGGCTGCCGGAGGTTCCTTGAACAACAAGCGATTTCCGCCTCTCAGATAGGTAACCACTGACACCTATTATGACACATTGACCACCAATGGCCTGACCTTCTACTACAGCCAAGTTAAACTGCTATAAAAGTGAAAGCATGGCTTATAAACAAGAGGGCACAAGACTGCAAAGCCTGGATCTTACCAGTGGTGGGAGTGGCAGGTTGTCTTCCCTCTCTACTGATGTTACACATGGACCTTCAAGCTCTTCTTCATAATCCTGCATGGAGAGAGAATTCAAGAGAGAGAGAGAGACAATGTAACAGTAAAGTCAGAAAGGTCAGTGACATCCAGAGGCGTATCTAGTGAAAATGGCGCCTATGGCAAACACTGAAACTGCGCCCCTGTCAAAACATTTGAAACCCGTCTTTCAGATAATACTGTCAGTATATACAGGTATATAGGGAGAACAGTAGGTTAGTGGTTGGGACTTGCCTCACTTGGTTTGAATCTGGGCCAGGAAGCTATCTGCATGTAGTTTGCATGTTCTCTTGGTGTGGGCACACTCCAAAGCCATGTTGGTAGGTGATGGTCCCCTGTCTGTATAAAGTGGCAATCTACATGGGTGATCACCCAATGTCCAAAAAACGATCCAAGATGAGCAATGGCCCAAAATCCGCCAAGAGCTGGACAGGACTGAATGGAAGTATACATAGATATTTGTATAGTCCTCTATGATTGTAGGGTCAGTTTTTAATGTGATCAGCCATGTACACTGCCGGGTACAATTCACCTACCTGCATGTGTTTGGAGTAGGAGAGGAACTACACAGGGAGAACATGCTAACTCCATGTAGCTAGTGTCCTGGGCAGGAATGGAGCCCAGTATATATACCTGCTTCTCCATGCTCTCCTTGCCCTCGCTGCCCACTATGGGTGGGGTGGGATCCTCTCGCAGCTGGCACCCTCCAGCATGTAGAGCCTGGAGGGTCAAGTGCTCTGCTCTCCCTCGAAGCAGAAGAGGGAGAACCACTTGTCGTGCTAACTGTTGGTCTTGGCCGCCTTCTTGCTGAGTTGCCCCCTCTTGGTGCCCTCTTTGCAGGCCAGGAGAGCTAGGTACAGAGCGTAACCCTCGTTATAGCGCACACTCTTCTGCATGATCCCGAGCCACAGGACATAGCGATACTCGGGCAACGGTGCGATCAGTGCCCGGCACCCCGCACCATCTGTCCCCACCGATCACTCCGGGACAGCGCTGTGCCTCCGATTGCTGCACAAGTAGCCCCTGAATCTCCTGTTGCTGCACTGTCACTCTGTCTTCTGTAGAACAGTGGTATCGCTAGCGTTCATATTTAGGGATTTAGGGGGGGCACATAGGGGGGACAGGAACAAAAGTAGGGGGCCCCAACTATATATATATATATATATATATATATATATTACATTACACACACATACATACATAATACACACATATATATATATATATATATATACACATACACACACATACACACACACAGTGCCTTGAAAAAGTATTTTCCACCTTTTGTCATGTTACAACCAAAAATTTATTTTATTGGGATTTTATGTAATAGACCAACACAAAGTGCCAGGTTACGTCATATACAGTAGTGCCAGGTTAGGGTGGTATAGTGCCAGGTTAGGGTGGTAGAGTGCCCGGTTAGGGTGGTAGTGTTAGGGTGGTAGAGTGCCAGGTTAGGGTGGTAGAGTGCCAGGTTAGGGTGGTAGAGTGCCAGGTTAGGGTGGTAGTGTGCCAGGTTAGGGTGGCAGAGTGCCTGGTTAGGGTGGCAGAGTGCCAGGTTAGGGTGGTAGTGTGCCAGGTTAGGGTGGTAGAGTGCCTGGTTAGGGTGGTAGAGTGCCAGGTTAGGGTGGTAGTGTGCCAGGTTAGGGTGGTATAGTGTCAGGTTAGGGTGGTAGTGTGCCAGGTTAGGGTGGCAGAGTGCCCGGTTAGGGTGGTAGAGTGCCAGGTTAGGGTGGTAGAGTGCCTGGTTAGGGTGGTAGAGTGCCAGGTTAGGGTGGTAGTGTGCCAGGTTAGGGTGGTATAGTGTCAGGTTAGGGTGGTAGTGTGCCAGGTTAGGGTGGTATAGTGTCAGGTTAGGGTGGTAGTGTGCCAGGTTAGGGTGGTAGAGTGCCCGGTTAGGGTGGTAGAGTGCCCGGTTAGGGTGGTAGAGTGCCCGGTTAGGGTGGTAGTGTTAGGGTGGTAGAGTGCCAGGTTAGGGTGGTAGAGTGCCAGGTTAGGGTGGTAGAGTGCCAGGTTAGGGTGGTAGAGTGCCTGGTTAGGGTGGTAGAGTGCCTGGTTAGGGTGGTAGAGTGCCTGGTTAGGGTGGTAGTGTGCCAGGTTAGGGTGGTAGTGTGCCAGGTTAGGGTGGTATAGTGTCAGGTTAGGGTGATAGTGTGCCAGGTTAGGGTGGTATAGTGTCAGGTTAGGGTGGTAGTGTGCCAGGTTAGGGTGGTATAGTGTCAGAGTAAATATATGACAACATGAATAGATAAAAGAATACTGGTCCTGATCCCCTCTTCCTCCGTCACCTGCATTAAAAGCACAAATCTATGACTGTCTGCTGCTGCAGAACCTTCTTCTTCCCCTCCCTGAACTTAAGTAAACATAAAGAAAAAAAACTCACATGGCTGCTGGCACACTGAGGACTGATTCTGGCTTCTTCCTGGAAGTGAAGTCAAAATGTGGCGGGTGGGAGGGGCTGCAACATGGGCAAAGTTTTATTGGCTGACGAGATGAGATGCAAATATCCCCCCTCCCTGTGATGGTCGGGAGTCGGGACACTGAAATATCATCATGCAGCTCTAAATCTTACTAACTGCTGTGCTGTGAGCCCTTCTCCACACAGTACAGAGCGATTCTCTGTGTGTCTATCCCTCCAGCAGCTGAGAGCTTACAGGAGGGGAAGGGAGACACACACACAGGGAATCGCACTGCAATTGCCGTGACTATCTATCGTTGTAATTGGGGGGGGAGGGGCACAGATGTGCAACAACTCCGCTCTTCTCATGTGCAGCAACTTCCTCCCGCTGCCCACCCGTATACACTGCACGGCCGCGGAGAGTGAGCGCCCACCCTGCAGGGAGAACATTGCTGGAATGTGTCGAGGGGGGGAGTCACTTGTCCCACACACTAAAAACACTTTCCCAGACCTTCTCGGAGAGGAGAGCACCGACTGTGTGCTTTGCTTGGGGTCATCTCTGAGCAGTGTGTAGACTGCCAGCCACTTACCAGCACCCCCTTCATGTAGCGCCCATGGCACTTGCTATGTCTGCCATACCCTGGATACGCCACTGGTGACATCCTGACACCTTATAGGAACCTGACACACACAATGATACAGTCACCATCCAGACACATCCCTTGTCTGTTACTGGATAATTTCCCAGAATTCCCGGCACCGCTCACCTCTCCTGTCAGCAGACCATTGATCTTCTGGTCAGTTGTAGAATCCTCTTGTCATTGATTCTTTCATGGAAAGCCCGTGGATGACTTCTGGGTGTCTCATTCTCTACAGATGTCTTTGTTACCAATACATATTCCTAAACAGAAATAATTATTTTTGAATATGAAGAAAAGTAAACCCACTGTAGCTGAGTGATGCCATGTGACCTCCCAGAATCCTCCTCACCTCTCCAGTCAGGTCTGTGTTTTATTAATAGAGATAAGAGTGATGTCATGTGACCTCCCAGAATCCTCCTCACCTCTCCAGTCAGGTCTGTGCTTTATTAATAGAGATAAGAGTGATGTCATGTGAACTCCCAGAATCCTCCTCACCTCTCCGGTCAGGTCTGTGTTTTATTATAAGAGATAAGAATGATGTCATGTGACCTCCCAGAATCCTCCTCACCTCTCCAGCCAGCAGGTAGATGATCTCCAGGGTGATGTTTAATATCCTCTCAGTCATGGTGGTCCAGTTCTTCATCCTCAGTTCCGGATCTGTGCCCACAGTGGATTGATAGGAAGAATCTCAGATTCGGGACTTTAGAAGAACAGCTGAAAGATACAAGGTGGGGGCTGAGGGTGAACTATCTGTTCAGTTACTGAAGGGTTAGGTGACCAGATTTTTAAAATGAAATCCGGGGACATTTTTTTTTTTTTTACTAGTAATGGCGACAATTAGCGACTCTCTGCCCGTCGCCCGCCTCACAGCCTGTCAAGTCTTACTCTCCAGGCCCTGGCTACTACTGGGTTTGGAGCAGAGGAAGATCACTCCACCAGGGAAGGCAAGGAGATAAGCAGGCAGTCGGCTGGCCGGGACTTGAGCCAAGGCAAAAGAACATGCGAGCGGAGCTGAATTGGCATGCGCCCGAAACTGAAGAAATATTCACTCCGCTCCGACCAGCACATCATCATCAGAAAGGGGCACAGATAATGGTAAAAAATTCCCCCCTAAACTAGTAGGAGCAGCAGAGCGGGGGTGTGTAATTCAGAATTTTTATTTTTAATTCTGCATTGACTGTCTTTGAAATTACCCCAGCCCCTGTTCAAATCCAATCCGGGGACAAAACCGGGGACAAACTTGGTCCGGGGACAGTGTCCTCAATCCGGGGACTGTCCCCAGAAACCGGGGATGTCTGGCCACCCTACTGAAGGGCCACAATACAATATCTTCCCAACTGCACCTTGTTCATGAAATCCAAATATCCTTTATTTTTTTATTATTTCAGGAATTCTAAAATGTAAAGGTTCGGAACTGATTCTAAAGCACAGAGGTGTGTGCACCACAATGTCTTCCTCATAGTTGTGGCCGAATGGTTTCTGGTTCCTTCCCCAATGCCTACCTGCTGGATCCAGTGAGCGTCTCATGAATTGGCCAGAGGGTCTCTGGTAGGGTGACCACGTGTCCCGGATTGCCCGGGACAGTCCCGCATTTTGCAGGTCTGTCCCGGGCACCTTCATTCCAGGACAATACAGTGTCCCGGAATGAAACCCAAAAAAGGCCGCCACATCACCGCTTTACTCACTGACAGTACTTGTCCTGGCCGGGAATGCTTGGAGGAGCACAATCTCTTCCTTCTGCTTGTGATTGGAGAAATCATAAATCCCGCCTCTTGTGTCCAATCACTGTGCTGTGATTCGTTACAGCACAAGCTGATTTTTGGGAAGGGGGGTGTCCCTGAATGGTAGTTTGGAAATGTGGTCACCCTAGTCTCTGGTGTTGCTGTAGGTGGGGTCAGGGTCCTGCTGACTAGGGTTGGACCCTCGTGACTACCTGACACCCCAACAATGTTTAGGATGCACAAACAAACCCCTAAAGTTGGGTGACCAGACATCCCCGGTTTCAGGGGACAGTCCCCGGATTGAGGACACTGTCCCCGGACCAAGTCTGTCCCCGGTTTTGTCCCCGGATTGGATTTGAACAGGGGCTGGGGCAATTTCAAAGACAGTGCAGGATTGAAAAAAAAAATCTGAATTACACCGCCCCGGCTCCGCCACTCCTACTAGCTTAGGGGGGTGTATTTTTTTCATCATCTGTGGCCCTTTCTGATGATCATGTGCTGGTCGGAGCGGAGGGAATATTTCTTCAGTTTCGGGTGCATGCCCATTCAGCTCCGCTCGCATGTTCTTCTGCCTTGGCTCAAGTTCCGGCCAGCCTCCTGCCTGCTTATCTCTTTGCCTTCCCTGGCGGAGTGATCTTCCTCCTCTCCTCACCCAGTAGTAGCCGGGGCCTGGAGAGTAAGACTTGACAGGCTGTGAGGTGGGCAGCGGCGAAGGGCAGAGAGTCGCTGATTGCCGGCATTACTAGTAAAAAAAAAAAATATGTCCCCGGATTTCATTTAAAAAATCTGGTCACCTTACCCTAAAGGCCATTTTGATTGCATACGATAGTGAAAGGAAAGAATGGGGCAGAGCTTTTAGTGAAGTTGTCGGGTGTAGGACAATTGACCATGTGTGATGAGGGGGTCATGGTGGTGGAACTGGGAACAGGAGGTCAGGAACCCTATTGCAAGTGTCGGAGGTCATTCATCAGCATGGTGTTGGTTTAAAAGATGACTGTTGGAGACAGCAGAGGAGTTTCAGTGCCACTGCACAGGGTGGGGGTTGGGTTACCACCTAGCTGGTAAAAAAAATGGACTGGTTCCCAATGTTTGTAATAGGAAATGTTGTTTTTTTGTCCTCAGAAGAGGTGACAACCCTAAAGATTTGGGACTTGTGTGTTTACTGCTCATTGTGCAGCTACACAAGCTAATAAAATGATATATATATATATATATATATATATATATATATATATATAAAGGATGAAAGGCAGCATGTTCAGGTCTCTCCGCCCAGCCAGGGTCAGAATGTCGGGGAAAAGCTTCATTGTACAATTAAAGTCACATCCTACCATCATTCCCCTCTCTATTGTCCACTCTGCGTTCCAGCGCACTTCCGCATTTTGCGTTCCACGTCTCTTTCTTGCTCCTTCCTTATCCGCGGCAACTTCCACTTTCCAGTCCAGCCCACCCACAGGATGTCGCTGCAGCGCGTGTCAGGCAGAGCCAGGCTGGAACGCACGGGGAAGGAAATGCTTTATTAGCAATTTCCGGTCAGAACAGACAGCGGAGGACGCTGCAGGAGAAGAGGGCGGTGTGTATGGAGGGCTGATAGCGGGTAAGTGGGGGGGAATTTCTCCCCCTGGGTGCTGCCGTTATGGGTGGAGCTGGCCGGGGCCTCACCTACATGTTCCTTTTGTTAGCGGAGTGTGCGGAGACTAAGGACTCCTCACATTGAAGTCTATGGAGGGGGCGCAGTACAGCGGGGCGGCCAGTAGAGGCCGCTGTACACTAGTCAATACAGTGAGCCGTCAGCAGGGGGCGCTCAAACTCAGCCATTATTATTATTATTTTTAAGAGGGTCATTATAATAATTCGTAAAATTATTATTTTATTTACTTTTAGCATTGGTATAATGATAATTAATTTATACATATTGGGGGGAAAAAAATATCCTAGAGAGGAATAGGACTTTTAATGATGATGAGATCGATCTATCTATCTATCTATCTATCTATCTCTAATATAATAAATGCCATTATTTAATGGCCATTATTTTTTTCTTATTGATTATAGTTACTGCACCAATTAAAAACGATATTTTGAGTGATATTATTATGCAAAATAAATAAAATATTTATCTTGGAAAAATTAATTTTGTGAGGTTAGGAATGAAGAGCAGGTGTTATATGTGGTGGGTGAGTAATCGATTGGGGTAAGGTGGGGGGGGGGGGTTATTAAAAATCCTGTGTATGTGATAAAGTTTCCTCCGTTCTCTGATCCTAGGTCGAGCTGTGATGTCACAGAGCTGCGTAGAAGGATACGAGGATGTTATGATGGAGAATCGGCTCCAGTCTTCAGGTAAGAGGAGGGTGCATGGTGGTCCGGGCTCTATATAAGGGAGATGCTGTGGCCCAGGTCTGGGATGAAGGAGATGATGGGGCCCGGGATGAAGGAGATGATGGGGACGGAAAAAGGGAGATGATGGGGTCCGGGATAAAGGAGATGAGGTGGTCTGGGTCCAGGATGAAGGAGATGAGGTGGTCCGGGATGAAGGAGATGAGGTGGTCCGGGATGAAGGAGATGAGGTGGTCCGGGATGAAGGAGATGAGGTGGTCCGGGATGAAGGAGATGAGGTTATCCGGGTCCGGGATTGGGCCCGGGATGAAGGAGATGATGGGGCCCGGGATGAAGGAGATGATGGGGCCCGGGATGAAGGAGATGATGGGTCCCATGATAAAGGAGATGATGGGTCCCATGATAAAGGAGATGATGGGGACGGGAAAAAGGGAGATGTGGTCCAGGTCCGGGATAAAGAAGATGAGGTGGTCCGGGTCCGGGATGAAGGAGATGAGGTGGTCTGGGATGAAGGAGATGAGGTTATCCGGGTCCGGGATGAAGGAGATGAGGTGGTCCGGGTACGGGATGAAGGAGATGATGATGGGGGCCCGGGATGAAGGAGATGATGATGGGGGCCCGGGATGAAGGAGATGATGATGGGGGCCCGGGATGAAGGAGATGATGATGGGGGCCCGGGATGAAGGAGATGATGATGGGGGCCCGGGATGAAGGAGATGATGATAGGGGCCCGGGATGAGCCCGGGATGAAGGAGATGATGATGGGGGCCCGGGATGAAGGAGATGATGATGGGGCTCGGGATATAGGAGATGATGATGGGGCCCGGGATATAGGAGATGATGATGGGGCCCGGGATGAAGGAGATGATGATGGGGCCCGGGATGAAGGAGATGATGATGGGGCCCGGGATGAAGGAGATGATGATGATGGGGCCCGGGATGAAGGAGATGATGATGATGGGGCCCGGGATGAAGGAGATGATGATGATGGGGCCCGGGATGAAGGAGATGATGATGATGGGGCCCGGGATGAAGGAGATGATGATGATGGGGCCCGGGATGAAGGAGATGATGATGATGGGGCCCGGGATGAAGGAGATGATGATGGGGCCCGGGATGAAGGAGATGATGATGATGGGGCCCGGGATGAAGGAGATGATGATGATGGGGCCCGGGATGAAGGAGATGATGATGATGGGGCCCGGGATGAAGGAGATGATGATGATGGGGCCCGGGATGAAGGAGATGATGATGATGGGGCCCGGGATGAAGGAGATGATGATGATGGGGCCCGGGATGAAGGAGATGATGATGATGGGGCCCGGGATGAAGGAGATGATGATGGGGCCCGGGATGAAGGAGATGATGATGATGGGGCCCGGGATGAAGGAGATGATGATGATGGGGCCCGGGATGAAGGAGATGATGATGATGGGGCCCGGGATGAAGGAGATGATGATGATGGGGCCCGGGATGAAGGAGATGATGATGATGGGGCCCGGGATGAAGGAGATGATGATGATGGGGCCCGGGATGAAGGAGATGATGATGATGGGGCCCGGGATGAAGGAGATGATGATGGGGCCCGGGATGAAGGAGATGATGATGATGGGGCCCGGGATGAAGGAGATGATGATGATGGGGCCCGGGATGAAGGAGATGATGATGATGGGGCCCGGGATGAAGGAGATGATGATGATGATGGGGCCCGGGATGAAGGAGATGATGATGATGATGGGGCCCGGGATGAAGGAGATGATGATGGGGCCCGGGATGAAGGAGATGATGATGATGATGGGGCCCGGGATGAAGGAGATGATGATATGGCCCGGGATGAAGGAGATGATGATGGGGTCCGGGATGAAGGAGATGATGGGGTCCGGGATGAAGGAGATGATGTGGTCCAGGATGAAGGAGATGAGGTGATCCGGGTCCAGGATGAAGGAGATGAGGTGGTCTGGGATGAAGGAGATGAGGTGGTCTGGGTCCGGGATGAAGGTGATTATGTGGTCCGGGATAAAGGAGATGAGGGGATCCAACAACCAGTGACTGATTATGTTGATGCAGCACGGTCTCCGACGCTAGCAAGGGTGGACTGGTTGGCACCTTGAGTGGCCAATTGCCAGTCCCATGGGGAGGTCATTAGCCCTGTGTTAGTTCCAACATAGATCTAATATAGGGCTTTCTTCTACTTGGAGCTTCAAAGGGGTGAAGGGCAGGGATGGTAAATATTGGGGTGGAAGGATGTTTTATCACGGTTACATGATCATTTACGCTTTCAGGGTTGTGTTCAAGATGTGCAAAGAGAGATCACACAAACGCTTGTAGGTATAGCATGCAAGCAACATGACCTTTGACCAAGGACTTGCTAAGGTAACCAGGCTTTGGAGGCTTTTTAAGACACTGTGAGACAACTTTAATAAGAAAATCTAAATTTCTCCATCAGGGGAGGTGATCTTTTAAGTAAACCTGTCACTTTCCTTGTGTTAACCGTTATGTAATACGCATCAGCAGAAGTGTGAAAATTGTATGATCTCCTGGTTTTTGTTTTCATCCTCTCACCACTATGGCTTTTCTCCCAACAGATCTATTGTCTGGAAAACCCAACTCTGATGATCCTCCATCGCCGGATTGTAAGAATGAAGATGAGAATGATATTATAAGCCCCACGTGTGACAGGATTCCCACGCCAGACAGGACAGAGACCTTGTGTGAAGATGTCCCTGTTAGGACTTTACCCTCCGATCATCCTACGGACCTCCATACTGCGGAAGATGATGAGGAAAAGTCAACTCCTGTTAAGGAGGAGAAAGATCCCCCATTTCCTGACCGTTTATCGGATCCTGAAGAGACTACTACTACTACCTGCATTAAAGAAGAACCTGCCTGGTGTCAAGGAGAACATTTCCCACACAATGACCTTGATACAACCACTGATTCACAATGTGTGGCCAATCATGGTAAAGCGGAACCTCCGGCACCTAAAGAAGAAGATGATGTCACACAGATGGACGTTTCTCCACCCATGTCGTTGACGTCTATTAAGGAGGAACCATTCTGGGCTGAAGGAGAAGAGCTTCTTTCCCTCCCTGAGGCTTCTATGCCGATGGATCCACTGCAGGATTCGCCTTCTGATCTTAAGGAGGAGTCAGACTTTAGTGAGGAAGAAACACTCAGTGAAAATGATGAAGAGTCAAAATATACTCCAGATACGGAAGAGCAGCTGTATAGCGGTGAGCAGTATATGAACTCCGGGGATGGTGCATACATTTGCTCGGAGTGTGGCCTGTCTTTTTCCAACGTCTCAGAATTTGATGACCACCACCAGGCCACCCACCCCGAAGAGCAGCCTCATTTCTGCTCAGAGTGTGGGAAAAGCTTCACCAGCAAAGCCAACCTCCTCAAACACCAGACTATCCACAGTGGAGAGGAGCTGTTTACCTGCGGCGAGTGTGGGCGGCGCTTCCCCGACAGTGATCAGCTTGCCAAACACGAGCAGACTCACACAGGGAGCAAGCCATACGCCTGCGCTGAGTGTGGAAAATGCTTCTCTTACCAGCGTGGCCTAATGAGGCACCGCAAGATCCACACGGGCGTGAAGCCTTATTCCTGCACCGAATGCCGTAAGTCATTCATCACCAGGGCGGAACTCGTCATCCACCAGCGTAGTCACACGGGGGAGAAGCCATATCCGTGCTCGGAGTGCGGAAGGTGCTTCTCCCAGTTTGCCAACCTCTCCCAGCATCTAAAGCGTCACACAGGTCAGCGGCCGTTCGTGTGCCACAAGTGTGGGAAGGCCTTTACCCAGAACGCTCACCTGCTCAGCCACCAAAAGACTCACGGGCCGGAGAAACCATACCCTTGCCATGAGTGCGGGAAGGGTTTTACCACCAAGACGTATTTGGTGGAGCACCAACGCAGCCACAGGGGTGAAAACCCATATTGCGAGATCTGCAGGAAGTACTTCGTTAGCACCTACTACCTCGCCGTCCATCGGCGCATTCACACGGGCGAGAAGCCGTTCATGTGCTCAATCTGCCTAAAGGGCTGTTACACCAAGGCCAACCTGGAGGCCCACCAGCGGATCCACACCAGGGAGAGACGCTTCACCTGCCGAACTTGCGGCATCTACTATGAGTCAAAATTTAAATTGGTCCACCACCAGAAGAGCCACAAAGTCCCTCCACCGCCTCCGTCACCACCACTGGCCGCATCTTTGATATCATCCTCATCGTTGCCAACAGCATCATTGCCACCATCATCTCCGGGACCTTTGTCATCTTTAGCGAACTGTGACTATGTAAAGCACACCATAGTATGATCCCAAAATAAAGACTGAGCTTGGCACAGATACACATTGGAAGTCCTCCTTGAGAGGACCTACTTTTGACCTACCTTGTGGGAGCATGCTAGCTATGATTGTCTTTGGCAGTTTCTAGAGGCAACGTGCTAACTATAAGGAAAGCCTTAAGATAAATGCAAGTGTTGCTCCTAAAAGAGCAGCCACTTACCTTAACTATGAGAGGGGCTCAAACTGCCCTTCACTTTCAGTTATGTGTTTGAAGTTGACCTGGTTGGGAGGAGTCTGATGACCAACCAGTGAGAAGGCAGCAGAAGTCCAAGGCGATGTCCTACTGGAAGCACCCAGTGATCGACTGGTGGCTGTCACAACGTTTGGTTCTCCAGAAGCAAGGGGCTTGATGACCAGCCCAACTTCAGCACTTTCGCTATCAGCAGGATTACCGGGTGAGATTTGGTGGTCACTGCCCAGTGTTGTTACATTAGTGTAGGTGAGAGCTGCAGGGGGCAACTTGCAGAAGATCAGGTGGTAACAAGGACATGACCAACGGTTGTAAAGGTGGCACACAACCAAGCAAACTTTGGGAAACGGCTCGACCTAAAGGGTAGACTTCCTCAGGGAACTGACATGTCTAGGCACGGACTTCCTCAGGGAACTGACATCTCTAGCTAAGTAACACTCTTGAGATCTAGTGATGTCACCAAGGAGCACACTTGAGATCTAGTGATGTCACTAGGCCACACTCTTGACATCTAGTGATGTCACGAATCACCCCCTTAACAACTCTTGGCATCCCGATTCCTTGGGCTTAAAAAGAACTCCGATATCCCCAACGTGTATGGGAAATGGCCACATTCCATGATCCTCTTACCACCTTGGACACTGTATGACCCTTTCTGTGAAAGGAGGAAATGCATTAAGCCTCTAATAATTAGATATATGTGCACAGATTTAAACATTTGCAAAGATGTGTGGATGTTCCTCTCCAAAAAAAAAAGAGACCTCCCATGATGCACTGGGAGATTTCCCTGTGTTTTCAGTATGATATAATGGAAACAATTGGGGACAGACACTTGGCATGTAAAGGTATGAATGCTTATAACAATAATTTGTGATATTGACGTAGGCTTCTCCTACATTTTTATGCCGTATTCTGCCTTTTAGGCTTGGTTCACACCTACAGGTGGCACTGAGCATGCAAATGTTTCCCACAGGTAGGGCAGCCCATACATTTCAATGGAACAACAAAAACGGAGGGTGCACCAGCCTTGTGCAATAGCATTTTTGAAGAAATAAAAACAGCATATGGTATTTAGCGCATCAATGTCCCACATCATCTTGTCTACTGCTTCAATCCCAACAAGGGGAAGACACTTCAAATGGCTGCCGCATTATCGAGGGTAGTAACCCTGTTCCTCGGAGCCCTACCGTTGAAACGCATCAGCATTTGAAGTGTCTTCCTCACTTGCGATAGGAGCAGTAAGTAAGTAAGGTAATGTGCGAGGCTGTTGCGCCCTCTGTTTTTATTGTTCCTTTTGGACTCCTCCCAAGTCTATAGGGGGGCTGCAAGGTCTTGCTTAGTGTCAAGTCGCTGAAGATCTAAGGTTCACCATTGCTGGAACAGCTATTTCGAGTGCAGGAGGTTCATATTGTTTGCACATACATTTCAATGGGCTCACTGCGCACGAGAAACACAGAATAGCATATCCCGACTGAGTTCCACAAGCCTCATGTAGGGCCAACTACTCATTTTAATTGGCTGTCCTTTGCTGGAGAAACGTGGAGAAGAAGCCCGTGACCCTTTTCCAAAAAAATACGACACACCGAACCTGTGACACCATGCGGTTTGAGGCACGTTTGCAGATGTGTGGGGATTTCATTACCAATAATGCAGAAAAATGTGTATATCCAGGGCGCTCCAAGCATTTGAATCCTGACAGATAAGGTCTGTGTTGGAGAGGGTAGCAAATCTTCACACACTTTAGGCAGCACTCAGGGAGACAAGCAATCTCTAATGGAAACAGAAAAACAAACAAGGCGCCTCTAAGTGCAGAAGTATAAAACTTTTAATATCCCCTAAAAGGGTTAAAAACACTTACAAGATAGTGGATGAAACAGGCATGTAGTAGGTAAGTGCGTCCAGGAGATGTTCTAGTGGCAGGGCAGTCCCAGTCTCTGATGTTAAAGCTTCCAGGAAAGTCCACGATAACAGCTGATTGTGCTGTGAATGTTCAGAGGACACAGTAACGCTGGAGCCTGGGGATGATGTCAGAGGAAGCGAGACAGAAACCAGCATGGAACACGAACAGGAAGTGGACAGGAAGTGTGTCATGGAGGCGGGACGCGTTTCGGAACAGCTCATTGGTTCCTTCTTCAGCCAGTGACCTTCAGTGTTCATTGTGCCTAATGAGAAAGGGGACTTCCACAGACTCCACTGTGTCTGCATTCCCGACAATTACCAGTGGACACTTCAAGAGCCTGTACAGGCCTAAGGGAACAGAGACTGTTTATGTTTACAGAATCTGTGGTCTTATTGCTTCACCTTACTGTGTCCTGGTTGGAGTCGTGATTTGGGGCAGATAGTGAGTAACCAATCCAAACTCCCTTTACTGGGTATGCCGGAAGGAGAATGGAATCCGATTGGTTGAAAAAGCTGTTGCCCTTTGCTTCTTTCCTCATCAACCAACTGATTGTTCCAGATGAAGCCGTGTGAATGAGAGCGGCCATCGCAAGTCTGAGCTGTTGTGGGAGAAACATCCACACTGGTCAAATTTATTTTTATTTTTTTATTTTTATTTTTATTGTAACGTTCTAAAATAAAATCTTGTTTCATTGCAAGATGTTTGAATTTTGTTATATAGCTCTGACATATATCATAGTGCTGTACAGAGAGCACTGAGCCAGTCACATCAGTCTCTGTACCAGAGGAGCTTACACTCTAATGTCCCCTCCCCCACAGTCACACACTATTATTATTATTATACATTTATCTAGCTCTCATATACCGTAGTGCTGTACAGAGAACACTGAGCCAGTCACATTAGTCTCTGTACCAGAGGAGCTTACACCAGGGCTCGACAAACACCGGGCGCCAGGTCGCCATTGCGACTAGAATTAGCGACCTGGCTCCTGGGGCAGCACAGCTGGGGTATCCTGTGTCTCCGTGCCCCCCCCCCCCTCCGTGCCGCGGGATCGCGTCGGGCCGCGCCGGCAATTGAGGCCGCGGCTTTGCGGCCTTCTGCAGGCCTATGCTTCCTTCTGTGAACTAGCGCCATCTTGTGGTGGCAGTTGGTATGACAACCAGCAATGCTAATGGAGTTTCCCTGTCTGTTTTCCCTGCCATCTCCTTCCCTCTAATTAGAACCCATAAACATTATATATATTTTTTATTCTAACACCCTAGAGAATAAAATGGCAGTCGTTGCAATACTTTCTGTCACACCGTATTTGCGCAGTGGTCTTACAAGCGCACTTTTTTGGGAAAAAATACACTTTTTTTTTAATAAAAAAAAATAAGACAACAGTAAAGTTAGCCCAATTTTTTTTTATATTGTGAAAGATAATGTTACGCTGAGTAAATTGATACCCAACATGTCACGCTTCAAAATTGCGTCCGCTCGTGGAATGGCGACTAACTTTTACCCTTTAAAATCTCCATAGGCGACGTTTAAAAAATTCTACAGGTTGCATGTTTTGAGTTACAGAGAAGGTCTAGGGCTAGAATTATTGCTCTCGCTCTACCGATCGCGGCGATACCTCACATGTGGTTTGAACACCGCTTTCATATGCGGGCGCTACTCACGTATGCGTTCGCTTCTGCACGCGAGCTCGGCGGGACGGGGCGCGTTCCTGGCTCCTAACTTTTTTAGCTGGCTCCTAGATTCCAAGCAAATTTGTCAAGCCCTGGCTTACACTCTAATGTCCCTTACAGTCACACACTATCATTAATATACATTATATAGCTCTGACATATACCGTAGTGCTGTACAGAGAACACTGAGCCAATCTCTGAACCAGAGGAGCTTACGCTCTAATGTCCCCTCCCCCACAGTCACACTCTATTATTATTATTATACATTTATATAGCTCTGACATATACCGCAGTGCTGTACAGAGTCTACATCACCGTCCCAGCCCAGTGCAATCTCTGCTTTGTTTACATGCAGACAAATCTGTGTCTGCTTTAACACGAAAGGCATTTCCCCCACTGCAGTGCATTCATGTAATCATTGGAGATCACGGAACGCACATTCATAAGCTTAGCTACACATATCAGTAAACCAGAACTGAGAACAAGAAAGACATCCAGGGCTTAGCTACACGTACACAGGAGACGCCTTCTTCTCCCAGCATTCTTTACTCCCATGCTGAGCTATCAGCACCACTGCTATCTGACGCTTCCAGGTGTGTCAGATAGTGGATTCCTGCCCCCCCCCCTCCCCGCTGGGCGCTGTGGTTCCTCCTACTAGAGTCCTGCAGTGAAGTTTTTTGCTGGTGGAAGGAACCACAGCACCCAGAGGGGAGACCTGCTTTTTTTTTTTTTTTCTTTTAATTCTGTGGTGTGTGAACACACTCAGACTCCACCTGCTTTTTGACACACCTGGAAGTGTCAGATAGCAGCAGTACATAGGAGGAAAGACCGGGCTCATCTTCCACCAGACAAATATTTATCATCCTCTTCTACTACAGGGATTTTTTTTTTATTTTTTTTTTTGTAAACCAACAGGGTCCCTTTAACCTAAAATGCCCAGTACAGTTGCCTAAATGTTAAATATATTTATGTGCAGTATTGGAGTCTTTTTACATCCCTAATTATAAATATCATTAGAATTGCTTATAATAAATATATATTTACATAATATTATTATGTATGATAGAATTTCAATCTACGTCTATTGGTTCAATCTGGCCATTAGGTTTATTATTGTAACATATATATATATTTATTATTTTTTTGCAGGTTTCGAAGTTACAAAATAATTTTTAAATATATTTAAAATAATGTTTACATATAACCAAATGTAAATATAATTTTTTAATATATTTAAATTCCATGTATTTAAATATATTTAAATTATTACATTTATAATATTTACGATTATAATAACTCTAATGATTATAATAATACATTTAATACATTTTTATTATATTTAAATTAACCACTTAAGGACCGCCGCACGACGATATACGTCAACAGAATGGCACGGCTGGGCATAAGGGCGTACAGGTACGTCCCCTTTAAGATTCCAGCTGTGGGTCTCGCGACCCGGTCCGAAGCTCCGCGATCGGGTCACAGAGCTGAAGAACAGGGAGAGGTAAGTGTAAACAAACCTTTCCCCGTTCTTCCTAGTGGCAGTGTCAGTGATCGTCGTCTGTTCCCTGTACTAGGGAACAACGATCAGTGACGTGCCAAGCCACGCCCCCCTACAGTAAGAATCCCTCCATAGGACACACTTAACCCCTACAGCACCACCTAGTGGTTAACCCCTTCACTGCCAGTGTCATTTTCACAGTAATCAGTGCATTTTTATAGCACTGATCGCTGTAAAAATGACAACGGTCCTAAAAATGTGTCAAAAGTGTCCGATGTGTCCGCCATAATGTCGCAGTCACGATAAAAATTGCTGATCGCCGCCAATACTAGTAAAAAAAAAAAAAATTATTAATAAAAATGCCATAAAACTATCCCCTATTTTGTAGACGCTATAACTTTTGCGCAAACCAATTAATAAACGCTTATTGCGTTTTTTTTTTTTTTTACCAAAAATATGAAGAATACGTATCGGCCTAAACTGAGGAAAAAAATGTTTTTTTATATATTTTTTGGGGATATTTATTATAGCAAAAAGTAAAATATATTGCATTTTTTTCAAGATTGACGCTCTATTTTTATTTATAGCGCAAAAAATAAAAACCGCAAAGGTGATCAAACACCACCAAAAGATAGCTCTATTTGTGGGAAAAAAAGGACGTCAATTTTGTTAGGGAGCCACGTCGCACGACCGCGCAATTGTCAGTTAAAGCGACGCAGTGCCGAATCGCAAAAAAGTGGCCTGGTATTTGACCAGCGAAATGGTCCGGGGCTGAAGTGGTTAAAGTGTTATAAACTAACGAGCAGGACCTTCTGATTCATCCTGTATTGTACTGTCTGCCCTCATGTTGTAAAGTGATGCGCAAACTGTTGGCACTATATAAATCCTGTATAATTGTCTTCTGTCTAAATTGGCCCTAGTATATGAATGTGAGTTAGGGACATTAGATTGTAAGCTCCTTGAGGGTAGGGACTGATGTGAATGTACAATGTATACGTGAAGCGCTGCCTAAATTGACGGCGCTATATAAGTACCTTAAATAATAATAAACCTTGGAGCCTGCATTCACCATACAGTGAGGGGAAAAAAGTATTTAAACCCCTGCTGATTTTGTAGGTTTGCCCACTGACAAAGAAATGATCAGTCTATAATTTTTATGGTATGTTTAATTTAACAGCGAGAGACGGAACAACAACAAAAATATCCAAAAAAACGCATTTCAAAAAAGTTATAAATAGATTTGCATTTTAATGAGTGAAATAAGTATTTGATCCCCTATCAATCGGCAAGATTTCTGGCTCCCGTGTATTTTCCTATACAGGTAACGAGCTGAGATTAGGAGCACTCTCTTAAAGGGAGTGCTCCTAATCTCAGCTTGTTACCTGTATAAAAGACACCTGTCCACAGAAGCAACCAATCAGATTCCAATCTCTCCACCATGGCCAAGACCAAAGAGCTGTCCAAGGATGTCGGGGTAAAGATTGTAGACCTACACAAGGCTGGAATTGGCTACAAGACCATCACCAAGCAGCTTGGTGAGAGGGTGACAACAGTTGGTGCGATTTTTCACAAATAGAAGATACACTAAATAACTGTCACTCTCCCTCGGTCTGGGGCTCCATGGAAGATCTCACCTCATGGAGTTTCAATGATAATGAGAACGGTGAGGAATCAGCCCAGAACTACACAGGAGAATCTTGTCAATGATCTCAAGGCAGCTGGGACCATAGTCACCAAGAAAACAATTGGTAACACACTACTCTGTGAAGGACTGAAATCCTGCAGCACCCGCAAGGTCCCCCTGCTCAAGAAAGCACATGTACAGGCCATCTGAAGTTTGCTAATGAACATCTGAATGATTCAGAGGAGAACTGGGTGAAAGTTTTGTGGTCAGATGAGACTAAACTCGAGCTCTTTGGCCTCAACTCGCCATGTTTGGAGGAGGAGGAATGCTGCCTATGACCCCAAGAACACCATCCCCACATCAAACATGGAGGTGGAAAGATTATGCTTTGAGGGAGTTTTTCTGCTAAGGGGGCAGGACAACTTCACTGCATCAAATGAACAATGGACGGGGCCATGTACCATCAAATCTTGGGTGAGTACCTCCTTCCCTCAGCCAGGGCATTGAAAATGGGTTGTGGATGGGTATTCCAGCATGACAATGACCCAAAACGCACGGCCAAGGCAACAAAGGAGTGGCTGAAGCAGACACACATTAAGGTCCTGGAGTGGCCTAGTCAGTCAACAGCCCTTAATCCCATAGAAAATATGTGGAGGGAGCTGAAGGTTCGAGTTACTAAATGTCAGCTTTGACACCTTAATGACTTGGAGAGGATCTGCAAAGAGGAGAGGGACAAAATCCCTCCCGAGATTTGTGCAAACCTGGGGCACAACTGCAAGAAACGTCTGACCTCTGACCTCTGTGATTGGCAACAAGAGTTCTGCCACCAAGTACTAAGTCATGTTTTGCAAAGGGATTAAATACGTATTTCACTCATTAAAAATGTATACATTTTTTTGAAATGTGATTTTCTGGATTTTTTTTTTGTTATTCTGTCTCTGTATTGTCAGTAGACAGTTACATAGCTCTCCTTCTTCCACTGTCTCCAAAAAATAACCTGAGTTTTACAGAGCCAGGGAGCAGTTTGCACATGCTCAGTTTGGTGTGTATTGCTAGAGCTTTTTTTTTTATGGGGGGGGGGGTGGAGGGTGCATGTGATCAGTACAGGGCCAATCAGCACTGTCCGGACAGAGGGTCAGGGGTCCTGCATTCTCATTGGACAATTGTGGAAGAATGAAACCTCCTTCTACAAGCTTTAAAGTGGTTGTAAACCCACTTAGACAACTTGCACCTACCTAGATTAAGGCTTACCTGTAGGTGCAAGAAATATCTCCTTAACCTATAGCATAGGTGATCAAATACCACCAAAAGAAAGCTCTATTTGTGGGAAAAAAAGGACGTCAATTTTGTTTGGGAGCCACGTCACACGACCGCGCAATTGTCACTTAAATCGACACAGTGCCGATTCGCAAAAAGGGGCCTGGTCTTTATGCTGCGCATTGGTCCGGGGCTTAAGTGGTTAAATGTGCAATATATATATATATATATATATATATATATATATATATATATATATATATATTAGTTCTTTTAAATATATCTAAAAAAATAATTACATTTAAATATATTGGAAATTATATTTACATTTCATTAAATGTATTAATTTATTATTATAATATTAAAAATTATATTAGAATTTCCAATATATTTAAATTGTATTATATATATATATATATATATATATATATATATATATATATATATATATACACACGTTTAAATATATGGACTAAATATATCTAAAAATAATAACATTTAAAATATATTGGAAATTATATTCACATTTCACTAAATGTATTTATTATTATAATTATATTATCAATGGGATTAAAATATATTAAAAAACTAATTTAAATATATATATATATATATATATATATAATATTATAGTTGTTTTGTTTTGTTTTTTTACCTAAACTCAAACGTTGAGGGGTTCAGTTGGCAAAATGACCACAAGATGGTAGCAGAGAACTCTATTTCACCGTTCATACTCTGGTTCCCAGGCATTCCTTCTAACATTGAAGGCAGTCTGTGGAACGCAAACAGGAAGCGTTTTGAAGCGCAGAAGACGACAGTCGCTGGTTAACACAGGAAGTGAATGCCGCTAGGCTTTGTGGGCCGTGTAGTTGGCTGATTTTTCTCCTCTGGTCATTTGAGAACCAAATACACTCCACTTCCCAGAATCCCTTTTCAGCTTTAGGACCAGGCAGAAGTAGATGATCCCAGAGAGCTGCTGCTGATGGAGGCAGAAGAAAGGGGCTGAAGCTGGGAAGGAGACCGTAAACCTCGTGTGTTGATTTATTATCGCTCCGAGGAGGAGACGGTGGGGATGATCCGATTGGCGGAAACAAAGGGTAATCCGTTATTTAATGTATGTGTGAGAAGAGGGCATTGCCGCAAATTCGTTGTCATTCCTCGGTGCTGCATTCCGTATTCATCCAGTCTCTTCCCCCTCAGTCTGTCCTCCGATGTAACATATCGTAGTTGTTAGGTGATGTTTTTTTAATCTTTATTTATTTGTCCTCTATATAGTGCTGTGAGATCAGAGAATAATATATATAAAAAAAGAGAAAATGGAGAAGAGCGGAAGTCACAAGAGGGACAGAATCTTACAACTTACCCTGGAGATCATCTACCTGCTGACCGGAGAGGTGAGGAGGATTCTGGGAGGTCACATGACATCATTCTTATCTCTATTAATAAAACACAGAGCTGACCGGAGAGGTGAGGAGGATTCTGGGAGGTCACATGACATCACTCTTATCTCTATTAATAAAACACAGACCTGACCGGAGAGGTGAGGAGGATTCTGGGAGGTCACATGACATCACTCTTATCTCTATTAATAAAACACAGACCTGACCGGAGAGGTGAGGAGGATTCTGGGAGGTCACATGACATCACTCTTATCTCTATTAATAAAACACAGACCTGACCGGAGAGGTGAGGAGGATTCTGGGAGGTCACATGACATCACTCTTATCTCTATTAATAAAACACAGACCTGACCGGAGAGGTGAGGAGGATTCTGGGAGGTCACATAACATCATTCTTATCTCTATTGATAAAACACAGACCTAGCAAAGGATTGTAAGAAAGAAACATTATTACCGTAATTCTTTGTAAAGTGCACCATTTTCCTACTTAGGATTATGGGCCTATGAAGAAGCCCAGTGACCATGTGAAGTCCACTAACTGTTTAAACATGTCAGGAGGATGGAGCAGGACTACCACCCTGTCACCCGGGAGAAACCACAGCAAGAAGATCCTGGAGGTCACCCAGAAGATGGTGGAGCTGCTGACAGGAGAGGTGAGCGGTGCCGGGAATTCTGGGACATTATCCAGTAACAGACAAGGGATGTGTCTGGATAGTGACTGTATCATTGTGTGTGTCAGGTTCCTATAAGGTGTCAGGATGTCACTGTCTATTTCTCCATGGAGGAGTGGGAGTATTTAGAAGGACACAAGGATCTCTACAAGGACGTCATGATGGAGGAGCAACCACCCCCCACATCACCAGGTAAGGAATGTTTTATTTTTTCCTTATGGGGAGGAAGATTAGATTTTTTGACTTTTTAACGCGATCATTTTATTTTTTAGGAGAGCTTCACAATGAGGTGGCTGAAGAAGTTCATCTTATGATTGTTAAAGAAGAAAATCTCTCATCTGAGGAACACCTGTCCAGCTCCTACGTCTCCCCACCTACTGACTCTCCATCATATATATTTACTGTTATTAAGAAGGAGCCCCCCTCAACTGAAGAAGATCTCCACCAACCTGATGTCTTCATACCCAGCCCTCATACCCAACCTCCATCTACTCCTACTAAGGAGATCCCCCTCTCGGCTGACAAACATCCCCCATGCTTGGACAGCTGTCAGAGCCAGAAGGTTTCTACTGCCAGTGAGGGACCTTCCCCTGGATCTGATCAACGCATAGCCGAGAACGCCCCTTCTACCAAAGCTCCCAATGACGATAAACCCTACGGTTGCTGCGGTTGTGGAAAGAGTTTCGAGACCAATGCCGAGCTCATCAAACACCGTAAAATCCACACTGGGCAGAAGCCGTATTCCTGCTCGGAGTGCGGCAAATGTTTTCTCTACAACTCGCAGCTCGTCACCCACCAGCGCATTCACACGGGTGAGCGTCCATTCCCCTGCTCCGTGTGTGGAAAGTCCTTCATCAAGAACGCCCACCTGGTCACCCACCAAAGATCTCACACGGGCGAGAAGCCTTTTAGCTGCCCTGAGTGCGGGAAATGCTTTGTCACCAACGCCGTCCTGCGGGCTCACCTGAGGGTCCACAGTGGTGACAAGCCCTTCTACTGCTCTGAGTGCGGGAAGTGTTTTGTCTCAAAGTCCCGCCTTACCAAACACCGAAAGTACCATAGCCGGGTAAAGCCGTTCTCCTGCTCCGAATGCGGGAAGGCCTTCTTGAAAAACTCTGACCTCACCCGGCACCTCAGGATCCACACGGGGGAAAGGCCTTACTGTTGCTCTGATTGTGGGAAACGTTTCATCCAAAGGTCGAACCTCCTCTTGCATCAGCGGACTCACACGGGGCAGAGGCCTTATTCCTGCGGACAGTGCGGGAGAGGTTTCCACTGTAAGACCTCCCTAGTCAAACACCAGAGCAATCACACAGAGAAACAACTCTCTTCACCCAACTCGTTCCTTTCCTCCGGAGGGCCAGTGCCTGCAATGAGAAAATAATAATGTTGTATTGGGGGTTTATTTGGGAAGCTATTGGTCCTGATTTATCAGGCTGCACTTAAGGAATGCTCAAATGGCATACAATAGGGTAATATAAGAGGCCTCATACCATAATAGGAAGCTGCACCCTGATCTATAAGGATAAACACAACTTTATTGTTCCACCACTGTTGAAGACGCTCCACCCTGCTGATGCCAGTGACGCATTTCGCTTAATCATATAGCATGATAAGCCTCTTTAGAATGCCCCAAGTGCATTTGAAGGTTCCTTAAGCCAACCGCAATACATATATATATATATATATATACAGTATGTTGCAGTTTGCTTGTGGTTTACCGGTATTATGGGTGAGCATATCCATAAGCTGATATTGTTTTTTCAGCCGGCAGCTAACTTTCTCTTAAAAGCGTCTCAAATGGCTCATGAGCTGCTAGAACGCTTCCAGAAGTAGCAGGAGGGGACTGCCCCCCCCCCCCCCCTCCCGCTGCTTACTGTTGTCTCTCGTGCTTACCCATTCTGCCGGCTCGTCCGAGAAACTATCGAATAGTGTGGCCGGCTGGTCACAGAGGCGATCAGAAACCAGATCATCTTTGATTGCCTCTATGGCCTTGGAGGACCAGAGCAACGTCATGACGTCTCTTCCGGTTCAGAGTGGAAGTAAACAATTTAAAAAAATATATAAATCGAAAGATCAGAATTTTTTTTTTTTTTTTGATCTTTTGCTTTTAAGGCTCTATTCACACTTGTGCGAATCTAAAGTCGGGCGACTTTTGGAGTGCAACTTTGGATGGGTGCAACTTGGATGTGATTTGCTGTCCCTCTTCAAACTTGGACCCACTGTTGCATAAAAAACATTCAGGTATGACTTTCATGCAACTTTTGAAGGTTAACATTGAAGTCTATGGCCCTCAAGTTGCATGAAAGTCGAACCAAAGTAGCACGTGAAAACATGGGGTACGACTTGTCATGCGATGTCCAAAGTCACATGACAAGTTTCACAAGAGTGAATGGGGTGTCAAGCAACTTGAGGGCCATAGGCTTCAATGGTAACCTTCAAAAGTTGCATGAAAGTCATACCTGAATGTTATACATGCAACAGTGGGTTCGACTTTGCAGAGGGACAAGTCACATCCAAGACTCACCCATCCAAAGTTGCACTCCAAACTCGCTCGACTTTGGAGTTGCACAAGTGTGAATGGAGCCTAAAGGTAAAAGAGAGATTTGGGGTCTTTTTGACCCCAGATCTCTCCATAAAGAGGTCCTGTCATCCTTATTTCTATTACAAGAGATGCTTACACTCCCTGTAATAGGAATAAAAGTGAGCAAAAAATAATAATTAAAGGGACAGTGTAAAAATAAAATAAATAACATAATAAATGTAACGCACGCCCATCCCTCCATGCTCAGGCGCAGAAGCAAACGCATACGTAAGTCACGCACGCAAATGTAAACGATGATCGCACCACACATGTGAGGTATCACATCGATCCTTTAAGTGACAGCGATAATTCTAGCACTAGATCTCTTCTGTAACCCAAAACTTTTAATCTATAAAGGCGTTTATAGCATCGCCTTTGGAGATTTTTAAGTAGCGTAGTTTGTCGCAATTCCACGAGCGTGCGCAATTTTAACGCGTGACATGTTGGGTATCTATTTACTCGGCGTAACTTCATCTTTTATATCTCACAAAAATATTGCGGTATATATTGTGTTTTTATTTTATTTATTTTTTATTCATTAAAATATTTTTTTCCCCAAAAAATTGTGTTTGAAAAATTACTGAGCAATTACCGTGTGACATAAAAAAAAGCTACGTTCGCCATTTTATTCCCTAGGGTCTTTGCTAAAAAATATATATATATATATATATATATATATATATATATATAATGTTTAGGGGTTATAAGTAATTTTCGAACAAAAAAAATACTGTTTTTAAATTGTAAACAAAAAGGGCCAGTAAAGGCCAGGTCTTCAAGTGGTTAAAAGCAATTGATGAATCTGGGCAAATAAATGGGATTTTATCAGCTTGATTGAACATGTTGCACATAAGGAATGCTCAAATGACATATGGTAACATAAAAGGCCTCATACCATAATAGGAAGCCGCACCCTGCTGTTCCATTAGGAGAAATACAACTTTATTGTTCCAACACTGTTGAGGATACTCCACCCAGCTCCATTTACACATTTCGCTTAATCATATAGCACTAGAGGCCTCTTTAGCATGCCCCAAGTGTGTTTGAAGGTTCCTTAAAAGCTATTGATGAATCAGGGCCAATAAATAGGATTTTATCAGCTTGCAGTTAAGGAATGCTCAAATGACATATGTAACATAAAAGGGCCTCATACCATATTAGGAAGCTGCACCCTGCTGTTTCGTCAGGATAAACACAACTTTATTGTTCCACCACTATTGTGGACACTCCAACTGACGCATTTTGCTTAATCATATAGCATTAAAGGTCTCTTTAGCATACCCTAAGTGTGCTTGAAGGCTCCTTAAAAGCTATTGATGAATCAGGGTCAATAAATGGGATTTTTTTTTTTTTCAGCTTGATTCATCAAGCTGCACATAAGGAATGCTCAACTGACATATGGAGACATGAGAGACCTCATACCATAATAGGAAGCCGCACCCTGTTCAGTTAGGATAAACACAGCTTTATTGTTCCACCCCTGCTAAGGACACTCCACTCTGCTGATGCACTGACGCATTTTGCTTAATAATATACCCCGAGAGGCCTCTTTAGCATGCCCCAAGTGTGTTTGAAGGTTTCCCAAAAACTATTGATGAATCCGGGTCATTAAATAGGATTTTTTTCAGCTTGCACTTAAGCCCTGTACACACGATCGGATTTCCTATGGTTTTTAACCACTTCAATACCGGGCTTTTTGTACCTATTCAATACCGGGCCTATTCTAGCACTTCTCTCCTACATGTACAAATCATCATTCTTTTGCTAGAAAATTACTCAGAACCCCCAAACATTATATATGTTTTTTTAGCAGACACCCTAGGGAATAAAATGCCGGTCATTGCAACATTTTTTCTTGTACGATATTTGCGCAATAATTTTTCAAACGCCTTTTTTAAAAAAAAAAATGGTTTCATGAATTAAAAAATAACAAAACAGCAAAGTTAGCCCAATTTTTGGGGAAAATATGAAAGATAATGTTACGCCGAGTAAATAGATACCTAACATGTCACGCTTTAAAATTGCGCACACTCATGGAATGGCGCCAAACTTCGGTACTTAAAAATCTCCATAGGCGACGCTTTAATTTTTTTTACAGGTTACCAGGTTAGAATTACAGAGGAGGTCTAGTGCTAGAATTGTTGCACGCGCTCTAACGCACGCGGCGATACCTCACATGCGTGGTTTGAACGGCGTTTACATATGTGGGCGACTTACGTGTGCATTCGCTTCTGATCGCGAGCTACCGGGGACAGGGGCGTTTTAATTTTTTTTTTCATTATTTATTTATTTTTTTTACTTTTTTTTTTTTTTTACAATGATTTTACCTTTTTTTTTTTTTTTGATCACTTTTATTCCTATTACAAGGAATGTAAACATCCCTTGTAATAGGAATGTGTGTGACAGGTCCTCTTTATGGAGAGATGCGGAGTCAATAAGACCCCACATCTCTCCTCCAGGCTGGAAAGCATGAGATCAGTGAAAGTTTTTTCACTGATCTCATACTTACAGCCGCAATGGCGGCTTTGTTTACATTTGAGGCCCGGGCGTGACGTCATCACATCGCGCCCGGGCCTCCGACGATCATAGAGATGACTGGTGACCATCTGGTCACCAGTCATCTCTATCCTCATCACGTGACTCCACCAACGACGCCGGAAGATTCACTCCGGGTCCCCGATCGCACGGGGAGCCCGGAGAAGCACCGGATGGCGGCGGGAGGGGGGGATGTCCCCTCCCGCCGCCTGTAAGAACGATCAAGCGGCGGAACCGCCGCTATGATCATTCTTATGGTGCTCAGAATCGCCAGCACTTCAAAAGGATATCTGCATGATGCCTCTAGCTGCAGGCATCATTCAGATATCCCCCTACAAAGCCGAGGACGTCATATGACGTCCACCCAGGATGGGAGATCCCATCTGTGGACGTCATTTGACTATGGCTGGGTAGGGAAGTGGTTAAACCGATGGATTTTTCCATCGGAAAACCGATGAAGCTGACTTCCATCAGTCTTGCCTACACACCACCAGTCAAAAATCTGACCGTTCCAAATGCGGGTGACGTAAAACACTCCGAAAAGCCGAGAAAAATTAAGTTCAATGCTTCTGAGCATGCGTCGACTTGATTCTGAGCATGTGTGGGTTTTTTATCCGATGGACTTGCCCATAGACGATCGGAATTTTCTATTGGTTTTTGATCCATCGGAAAAATTTAAAACATGTTCTATATTTTAAAACCGATAGAAAGGATAGAAGGACTGTTTTCATCGGTAAAACCGATCGTGTGTACAGGGCTTTAAGGAATGCTCAAATGACATATAGAACAAAAAAGGGTTGTCCCCCAACTAGGGGCTGGGACTTTAACGGCAACAGAGTATTGCAAAACACAATAGTATAATATAAAGTAATTTAATATAATTGGTTTAAAAAGCCAACTTGGTGGCAAGATAGAGATAACTTTAGAATATGGAAATTCAAATACCGTAGATTACATATAAAAACAAAGAGTACAAATTGTTCTCCACACGTGACTGAGCCCAACGCGTTTCAGGGAGGGTTCCCTTTCTTCAGGGGCGTGTCCTTATTGGAGATTGAAAGTACATCTATAAAATATATACAAAAACATGGTCGGTGAACATAACAAACAGGGAATGAAAGAGCATCGTTGAAGGGGAAGGTGAATAACAGGGCAAAAAAAAAAAAAAAAGGAAAGAAATAGGTCTAACCTGATAGCCACTTATGAATTAGTCCAGATGGTAATAGAGACAATAAGTCCTAATAGGAAATAGGTGAGTGAGATCTGATACAATTTTCTGTTGCAGCATGACTATTCAGTCTTTATCAATTTCCAATAAATTTATTTAGTTCATGGTTCAGCCAATTTTTATTTCCTATTAGGACTTATTGTCTCTATTACCATCTGGACTAATTCATAAGTGGCTATCAGGTTAGACCTATTTCTTTCCTTTTTTTTTTTTTTGCCCTGTTATTCACCTTCCCCTTCAACGATGCTCTTTCATTCCCTGTTTGTCATGTTCACCGACCATGTTTTTGTATATATTTTATAGATGTACTTTCAATCTCCAATAAGGACACGCCCCTGAAGAAAGGGAACCCTCCCTGAAATGCGTTGGGCTCAGTCACGTGTGGAGAACAATTTGTACTCTTTGTTTTTATATGTAATCTACGGTATTTGAATTTCCATATTCTAAAGTTATCTCTATCTTGCCACCAAGTTGGCTTTTTAAACCAATTATATTAAATTACTTTATATTATACTATTGTGTTTTGCAATACTCTGTTGCCGTTAAAGTCCCAGCCCCTAGTTAGGGGGACAACCCTTTTTTGTTCTAGCTACACACGGGATGTTGGCAACCTGTTAATCAAGCCTTGGTGTATAACCGTATCTTCAAATGACATATGGTAACATAAGAGGCCTCATACTATAATAGGTTTGAAGCTGCACCCTGCTGTTCTGTAAGGATAAACACAACATTATTGTTCCACCACTGTTAAGGACACTCCATTCTGCTGATGCGCTGACGCATTTTGCCTAATCATGTAGCATGGGAAGCTTCTTTAGCATACCCTAAGTGTGCTTGAGGGTTCCTTTTAAATGCTTTTGATGAATCATGGCCATCGAAAAGGATTTTATCAGCTTGTAGTAGATATCATGTTATATACTGTATATTTATGCGTTCAACTTTTATAAATCTTTTTTATTCTGTTACATTTTTTACTCAATATACACAAAAGTGGCCATATTTACCAATGACTTTTTTTATACTTAGAATATAGCAGAGCAACAAATGCTGATCCCTCGATTGTACAGTGATCATGCCTAGACTGAACAGAGATCAGAATTCCACTGAAAGCTTTGGAAAGGCCACTGGACAAAACCGCCCCACTTCGGGCTGTCATGGAGTCAGAGGTGCAGTATTTTCTCCAGGTGGTTTCACCCAAACCCAACTACAAAAGGAGCCACGTTTCTACTCCTTTTTTTTTTTTTAATTGAACAAACTTTATTGCTAAAACACAAGGCCAGACTGGAGCACATTGCCATCTACCAGACCCGATCCTTATCTCCCAATGCGTTTCGCCCTGACAGGGGCTTAGTCGCCTTCATCTGGGAAGAAACGTGTTGGATTCTGTGATCTCGTACTACTAGCAATAATGTATGTTCAAGAAAAAATAACATAAACAGAAGTGTGGCTTTTTTTTTTCCTTGTTCTATATTTTTTATTAGGGTAAAGAAGCCATGTACAGTCACAATTCCATACAGGTTAGCAAAATGTCTGCACTTACACTCTTAGAACAGCAGGGGCGCTGTAAAAAAAAATTGAATTCAAGATTAAAAGTCTAAAAGTTTTGGTACATGGACAAATACTGTATCTTATTGCAGATGAGGAACCCCAAAATCTCAGGGGTAGGGTGAGTCTAAAAGCCTCAAGACGTAACAATTGGAGCGTAGCCTTATATGAAAGTTTAATATTTTCAAATAGAGCAGTGGTCTCCAAACTGTGGCCTGGGGGCCAAATGTGTCCCTTTTGCTAGGCTTTATCTGGCCCTTGGGGCACTATTCCTCCAATTGACACCAATGATTGGCCAGTATTCCTTCTACTGACACCAATGATGGGGCACTATTCCTCCTATTGACACCAATCACGGGGGAACTGTTCCTTCACTGACACCAATGATGGGGCACTATTTCTCCCACTGACACCAATGACGGGACAGTGTTCCTTCATTGACACCAATGATGGGGCACTATTCTTCCCATTGACACCAATGACAGGGCACTGTTCCTCTATTGACACCAATGATGGGGCACTGTTTCTCCTACTGACAACAATAATAGGGCACTACTACTCCCAATAACACCAACGATGGGGCACCATTCCTTTTACTGACTCCAATGATGGGGCACCATCCCTCCCTTTGACTCCAGTGATGGGTCACTATTCCTCCCACTGATACCAAGGATGTGTTACTATTCCTCTATGTAATAACAATGATGGGGCATTTTTTTTTTTTTTATTCTTTATTTAAAGATGTGTCACAGGTACAATAAAAAGGCAACTTCTCAGAACAAGCAATCAATGCAAAAAGTACAACTATTACTCCGTACTATATTATGAAATATCAAAAAAAATATTAGAGGCAATAAGAAATACAAAACATTCTTATCTTCATGTAGAAAACCCCTCAGGCAGGTCATACCGAGGGGGGGGGGATCCCTAGATTGCTATGGAAATCCGTCACATCATAGAGGGAAGTCTAAAATGGGGTAGAGAACGCTATCCTGTACACACCATATTTTCATTTACTTATGGGGCATTTTTTAATCCCACTGATGCCAGTACATTTTCTACTCCAACACAACACACAAAGAAAAAAATGTCTCCTGCGCTGTGCGGTAGGCCTTGGCGCAGTGTTATATTAATGTTCAGGGGCTTCAAGGTGGATAATGTACGCCTCGCTGCCTTATACAGACTGGGGAGGTCCAAAGTACTAAAACAAAAAAGAAGAAAGAAGGCTCTGAGGAAGAGGAAACCCCCCCGAAACGTGTTAGGCTATACTATTGCCTGATAGTCCTAGGAGATAGCGACAGTTTTACATGGACTCTGATGGAGGAATGATTTGATGTGCTTTTAGGCAAGTTTTATCTTGTGAGTATGATACCTACTTTTTATCAATAAATACTCTTTTACTGAGGATAAGGCGCTGGGCCACGCGCCTTCTTTCTTCTTTTTTTGTTTTTTACTCCCACTGGCCACAGTCCGGCCCCCCTAAAACCCTGAAGGACAGTAAACAGGCCCTTTGTTTAGAAAGTTTAAAGACCGTGGAATAGAGAATGGAATAGGAAGGAAGAAAAGGAGAGAGGAGGGTCGAGGTCTTCCAAAGTCTGGTCAGCACACATGAAAATGATACTGGGGCTAGGCTAGTCCACCGTAACGAGCCTTATTCAAGGTCCTAGCAATGTTTGGTCGAAATTTCGAGGGAGAAAATGGTCAACCCAAGGCTGCCAAAATCTATGGGTGTGTGGGTATTCGGTCCAGTAGGGTGGCCTCTATGTAGCTGTGTCCCTGTGGGGCATGGCTTGTGTTCCTCTCTGCTTTACCTCCCTAAGGCACAGACTAGGCGTCCTCCAAGCTTTGGCAATGGTTTGTTTAGACTATAGAGGGAGTTGTGACAGATAAAAGAAGTTTGAAGAAGCATGGCTTTTTTATTTTTTGCTTGGATTTGAATATCTCAAGGTAGGAACAGACTCAAAAGAAGTGTTCATTAGACATGGGAGCCGTCGAAAAATTTGTTTTGTTCCGTTCCGTTCCGTTTCATATTAAAAAAAAAAATCGTAATTCGTGTACGGAATTCAATTCGGATTCATACGACGCGTATAACGAATGATTCGACCGGAACGAACGAATGATTCGACCGGAAATGTACTTCCCCCACCCAATTCCAGCAGCAATCTTCTCTCTATAATGTCGAATCTTTCCTCTCTATGTCAAATCTTTTCTCTCTATAATGTCGAATCTTTCCTCTCTATGTCAAATCTTTTCTCTTTATGTCGAATCTTTTCTCTCTATAATGTCGAATCTTTTCTCTCTATAATGTCGAATCTTTTCTCTCTATAATGTCGAATCTTTTCTCTCTATAATGTCGAATCTTTTCTCTCTATAATGTCGAATCTTTTCTCTCTATAATGTCGAATCTTTTCAATTTGGAGCCAAAATTCGTAAACGGAAAAAGGGAAAATAGGAACTGCTACAGCTGCTCAACTATCTCCATCCCTGTACGAACCAAAACCAAAGAGAGACGCCCTGGGACTTTGTATGAGGTGGAAGAGATAGGTACATGTAAGGCAAGGAGAAATTGTGATGTAATCTATTTTATTCGTAACAGATATGTCTGTACATCAAAGGAGGAGACAACAATGAGTGTGTGTCACCAGGCATAGTGGCCGTGATGTACAGCAAAAGTACAGAACATAGATAAAAAACAAGCAACAATACAGCCATATAACAATGATAAAAGGTAAATGTACATATACAGAAAGACCAGTGAGTAAATTGCACACAATATAAAAGTACATGAATACATGTGAGGTACTGTCAGGGACATACTGGGCTTGAACCTGGGACCTCGTCTGTGTCTGGCATTGACTCTTCCCACTGAGCTATCTGGGATGCTGGACAGCTCCCTGCCTGATCTGCTGGATAACCTATCTAATGGATTAGACTACTCTGCTTGGTGTCTTGATTGATGTTGAACCCTGAACCCCTTGCTCCTCCCATGAACTTCCTATAAAAGACGTTCCAGAGATGTTGCCCCTTGCGGTTTGATCTGCTTCTGTTCCTGACTCTGTGCCTGTATCGTGTTCCTGTGTATGACCCGGCTTCCTGACCTCCCTCCTATCTCCAGTCCTGACTCTGGCTTGTTTGACCCTGCTAAGTTACCTGTCTGATCATCTGTTGCCAAGACCCAGCCTGGACTCTGACTACTCTCTGCCTGCCGTTTATGCTGTTTACCCTGATGTGAAAGACCTGGCTTGTCTGACTGCGCTGCTCTGCATACCTACACCTGCTGACCTGCATCCGCGGTCCTGCACACCTGCACCTGCTGACCTGCATCCGCTGCTCTGCATACCTGCACCTGCTGACCTGCATCCGCTGCTCTGCTGACCTGCATCCGCTGCTCTGCATACCTGCACCTGCTGACCTGCATCCGCTGCTCTCAGTTCCAGCTGTTCCAGCTTTCGCTTGGCTTTACTACACCCAGCCAAGAGGACCAAGCAGGCACCCTTACCTCACCGCGCTCTTACCACCACTGTCCCCACTCCAGTGGTCTCCGAGCCGGGGTTGTACGGGAGGTCTCCCTCTGCACGTCAGGCTCACACCAAAGGTACGTGACAGGTACACATAGTGTTGGCGTATATGGTAATTGAAGTACAGTGGCACAGATACTGGGTGAATCAGATGGATGGGGCATCAGGTAAGCCCTACGTGTTTCGCGAGCTTTACTCGCTCATCAGGGGCAGATGCACAATCATCATATCTGTTATGAGGTAGAACAAATAATAAAGAGAATGAATATATGGCAACATTGTAGTGGAAGGTGTGGGGGATGGTGAGGGGGTCAAGCCAAAGGTTAACCTTGTACTCACCAAAGTCTGGACCAACAAATCCAAGCACCACGTACCAAAAAACGGCGGCAAACCCAAAGTGCGGCTCGGGAGCTGAGGGGGCAAGGCATACGAACAACGCCCCACGGGGAAATCCGGATAGGCTGTGCGGTCTGTGGGAAATACCCAGACAGCAATTGCTGGGCACCCCAGAAAACCAACAGTGTGTCTGAAAAAAATTAGGACTATATCTAAAAACATGTATATAACACAAAACATGGCGGTTTGTAAATGATGCTGTATGTCAAAACGCAAATGCAAGAAAGGTCTAAAGGTAATGATAAGTACAAAAAAATCCATATAGTATGAATGTGGAGTGGCTATGCTGGATACATGGCGTGTATTATGACCGAAAGCAATAAATAAATAATATGAAATGAACCAAGAAGGGGGGGGGGGGGGTAAGCTGCATAATCAAGGGCAGTCTAGACATAATGCGCATGTGAAATAGGTACAGTAAACCATATTATGTGTGTATGGCTATTGGGCTACAGCTGGGTCCAAGTGATATTTCACTATGGAACCCTGGTATTGTAGGCAAACCAAGTGTGGTACTGATATAATCCACAAACAAGGTGGATACAATGCGCATATATGGGGGAGGGTAGAAACGTAATGTCAATGAAAAACCCAATATGACTGAAACAGTCATGAGTGGGGAGGCTACCTTGTTGCAGAAATCTGAGGGAAACACAGCCATAAGGAGGTGTCCAGCACGCCAGATGGAAAGACCGCAAATGCTGGTCCAACCGCACAGCCATCCGGATATAAACCCGGGGCGAGTCCGATGGCTCCGCCCCCAACATCATGTGCGGATGTGCGCAACCCAGCGTCATGAAGGCGCTGGTAGCATTACATCCGGGATGTCCCACACAGCCCGCAGCGGCGGCGTCAGAGACGCCGCATCAGCGGGCGTGAAAAAGACATGATGCCGTTGCGTGGGTGGCCCCGCCCATCCCGAGGGATGGGCGGGGACAGCAGGAGGTCAGTGAAACCTCCCTTTCACGCAACGCAGCCCCCGAGCCAAAAACCGAAAATGCCAGCGCCCGTGGAAACAGGGAGGAGAGGACAAGTGGCCCAGAGAGTACCCACAGTGCAATATAAAAAAGGCAACTGGCCAAACAATAACTGTACTAGAAATGACAAATAATAAAAAATGCATACATGGCCAGAGCTGCAGGAGACCTATTAGGGGCTAAATGGGTGTCTACCACCCGATATACACAGAAAAAGGGAAAATAGGAACTGCTACAGCTGCTCAACCCTCTCCATCCCTGTACGAACCAAAACCAAAGAGACACCCTGGGACTTTGTATGAGGTGGAAGAGATAGGCACATGTAAGGCAAGGAGAAATTGTGATGTAATCTATTTTATTCGTAACAGATATGTCTGTACATCAAAGGAGGAGACAACAATGAGTGTGTGTCACCAGGCATAGTGGCCGTGATGTACAGCAAAAGTACAGAACATAGATAAAAAACAAGCAACAATACATCCATATAACAATGATAAAAGGTAAATGTACATATACAGAAAGACCAGTGAGTAAATTGCACACAATATAAAAGTACATGAATACATGTGAGGTACACATAGTGTTGGCATATATGGTAATTGAAGTACAGTGGCACAGATACTGGGTGAATCAGATGGATGGGGCATCAGGTAAGCCCTACGCGTTTCGCGAGCTCTACTCGCTCATCAGGGGCAGATGCACAATCATCATATCTGTTATGAGGTAGAACAAATAATAAAGAGAATGAATATATGGCAACATTGTAGTGGAAGGTGTGGGGGATGGTGAGGGGGTCAAGCCAAAGGTTAACCTTGTACTCACCAAAGTCTGGACCAACAAATCCAAGCACCACGTACCAAAAAACGGCACCCAAAGTGCGGCTCGGGAGCTGAGGGGGCAAGGCATACGAACAACGCCCCACGGGAAATCCGGATAGGCTGTGCGGTCTGTGGGAATTACCCAGACAGCAATTGCTGGGCACCCCAGAAAACCAACAGTGTGTCTGAAAAAAATTTGTATCCGTAAAAATTCGTAATTCGGATTCGTACAAATGTACGAATTTCGAAAAATTCGTACGAATTTTCGATTCGTACGAAACTAATCGCACATGTCTAGTGTTCATTGGCTGCTGGTGTAGGAGCCATGAGACCACCTTGGGAGGAAGACTTTTAGAGGAAGACTTTTAGATGTGTTTATTGTGGCTTATTTCGTCATTGACTTTATCACAGCTGCTAGTCAACAAGATTGCCTAATGTGTACCCATAGCAGGGCTGGGCTGGGACGGAGGGCAGAAGGGGCAGCTGCCCCGAGCGCAAGCATGTATTGCAGGGATGGGGGTGCCGCAAGTTTCTTCTACTATAAGTGTTGTGTTACACTATGTGATTATTCTTGCTCTGTGTCTTTAAGATCTGTCCCCTTCTTTCTAGCTGAACTCTCTCTCTCACCGTAGTTCTTTATATATCTCCTCCACTTCCTGATTCTGGTCATTACTCCTGTATATCTTCCATGCTAAACATCTTACATGTGGCTTACAACTGCAACGTTTTTCTACCTATGAATATCCATCATTAAACGGAACATTCGAAAGGATTCATCGTCTGTCGTCCTAACTGTGAGTTTATTCATTGAGTTAAACTGCCTGTATCGATGCAAGAGATGAATATCAAACCAGCTTGAGTAAGGCCTACTTAAACCTGGAGATGAACTTTATCGCTTTGTAGTTGAAACAGAACAGTAGAAAAACGGAGTTTCACAGCCTAATTACAAGATTTCTGCATGTCAGTACTGAAACAGACAAGATTTACTGCCCTCATAGCAAGACAGAAGGGACAGAGCAGCACATGGCAGCCTTATAGCCTGAGACAATCTGCACAGTGTCATATTTCAGCACACAGATCCTGCCTGCTTTCACAGTCAGTCTGCTATCATGAGTGACCAAGCTTCTGCATGTGAACTCACATCTACCTCCCCACAAGTTCCTGAAGAAACTGAGTTACCCAAACGCTCAGTTAAACCCACTTGGAAAGTAATGGAGAATTATGAAGCTTCAAGGACTGAATTGTCAAATATCTTGGAATTAGTCTGGGAGAAAATCCTTGCTGAAGCCAATACAGTGTCTGTTGAACGTGAACTACTGACACTAGAGGGCACCATTAAACAACTTTCTGCCTCATATGAGCTTTATCAGCTTACCAGCATCAAATTCACTAATGTCTTACAAAACATGAAGTCAGAAAATGTGATGATGCAATTAAAGCGCGTCAATGCTCTCAATATTGAAAGAGACAGTTTTATCCAGCAAACCAGATTAAAGGCAGAAGCAAAAATAAAGCTGTTACAGGACACTGCATCTCACAGATCTGTTTCCACCAGACGTTCTAAAAACTCGTCAAGATCCCATAGTTCAAGATACTCAACACTCAGTGAGCGACTTATTAATGCCCGCGCTGAAGTGGAAGCCAGCAAAGTGCAGGTGGCATATGCAGAAAAAAGAGCAGAGTTGGAAGCGCAGTCAGCACGTCAAAGGGCAGAGTTGGAAGCGCAGTCAGCACGTCAAAGGGCAGAGTTGGAAGCGCAGTCAGCACGACAAAGAGCAACAATGGAAACCTTAAATGAACAGTGTAAACATGACGCAGCTGTGGCAAAGCTAAGGGTCCTACAGCAAGCTATCAGTGCAGACGAAGGTGCAAGTGAGAGACAGCATTAACCTAAACATAGCAGATATGGAAGACCCCCTCAAACGCACTAAAGACTATGTCCTAAGCCACTGCAGTGCACACTCCATCATCTTCAATGCTCCCGACTACATAGAGACTCCTTCACAGCTTCAAGTTAAAGAGGTTCCAGCAACTTCCTGCACTCAAAATCACTCCACTGCATTTCCTACCTGCCTACCTTGCCTGCCTTCATACGTCACAGAGCATCAGCGCAAGCTTCAAGCAAGTCATCAATCTCCAGTCATCGGTACAGCCTTGAATCAACGTACCATTGGAACAACTGATTTCAAGCAAGCAACTCACCTGGATGCATCTGCTGCACCATATTTCCCTGTGTCCTTTAACAACAATGTCAAAGATAACGCAATTAGCACCATACAGCCAACAGCATCTCACATAAAGGCAGAGACAACTGAGACAGAAGAGTTTGTGAGGCACATGCTTCGCAGAGAGCTCACAAAGACTGGTCTTACAAGTTTTGATGACCAACCTGAGAACTACAGAAGTTGGAAATGTGCCTTCAGAACTACAATCAGCAATATTGGCATTACAGCTGATCAAGAATTGAATCTGCTGATCAAATGGCTTGGTCCTCTATCTGCTGCACGTGTTAAGCCATTAAGATCGGTTTTCATGGACAATCCTACTGCAGGCCTCATAGCTGCATGGGAGCGACTAGAGCAAAGTTATGGCAGTCCAGAAGCTATAGAAAATGCTTTGTTCATGCGTCTGGAAACTTTCCCAAAGATATCCGGTAAGGACAACAAGGAGTTCCAGAGACTGAGTGACCTTCTCCTTGAGCTTCAGCTAGCCAAGACAGACCCAAAACTACCTGGACTCAGTTACCTTGACACTCCAAGAGGGGTAAACCCAATTGTCTCCAAGCTCCCGTATGGTTTGCAAGAGAAATGGACTGCACTAGGGTCATCATACAAAAGAGAGAACAAGGTTTCCTTCCCTCCATTCTCTTTCTTCTGTGAATTCATCAGGAAAATTGCAGAGACCAAGAACGATCCAAGTTTTTCCTACGGTGAGTACAGCCTCTTCTCACCCTTTCCTAAGAGTACCAGTCTTCAGGACAACTATAGAAACCATAGAGGCCAAGTGTCCGTGAAAAAGACTGACATCCTTCCCACTCCTACCACACTTCTGGCCACGAACAAACAGAGTAGAAAGATTGAAAAACCCTAGCAGAGAGTGTCCCATGCACAAGAAGCCACACCCCCTCAATAAATGTATCGGCTTTAGGAAAAAGCCTCTGGAAGAGCGCAAGGAGCTTTTAAAGACATTTAGGGTATGTTTCAGGTGCTGTGCTTCTACAGAACATTTTGCAAGGGACTGTAATGTGTCCATCAAGTGCATAGAGTGTGGCTCTGAAGAACATGTGCAAGCCCTCCATCCTCTTGAGCCCAGCTCTGCACAACCTGCCAACACTCCTCCCAGGTTAACGCATGGCGGGGAGAATACAGACCAAGTGCCTAATTCTACCATGATTTCTTCATCCTGCACTGAAGTTTGTGGAGAAGACCGCTGTGGTAAGTCCTGTGCTAAGATATGCTTGGTGAACATATACCACAAGGATCAACCAGAAAAATCTCTAAAGGCATATGCTATCTTAGACGATCAGAGCAATCGATCACTTGCAAAATCGGAATTGTTCAATCTATTTGAAATAAAAGGCGAAGCTCATCCTTACACCTTGGGTACCTGTAGTGGAACTATAGAGGTTTCTGGAAGAAGGGCTCATGGACTCATGGTATCTTCTCTCAAAGGTAACTTGCAATTACCCTTACCTACACTTGTTGAGTGCAATCGGATACCTGCTAACAGGGAAGAAATCCCTACTCCAGCTGCTGCTTTCCATCACCCTCACCTCAAGGTAAGAGCAAATGAGATACCGCCACTTGACAAAGATGCTCAGATCCTTCTTCTGTTAGGAAGAGACATTCTAAGAGTTCACAAGGTACACAGACAAGTCAGTGGACCCCCAGATACCCCATTTGCCCAGCGCACGGATCTAGGGTGGGTCATCATAGGCAATGTCTGCATAGGCAAAATGAAAAGACCTACCAACATTTCGTCATTCAAGACAAATGTTCTGCCAAATGGCCGAAACACTTACTTTGAGCCATGCCCACATCACTACTGGGTGAAAGAGAAGATAGCCAGCCACGAATGGCAACATGGTATCTCAGGTGACACAAGCCCTTTCTCCTGCCATGATGGCGACTTCGGCTCTACAGTGTTTAATGCAACCAGTGAAGATGACATACTGGCTCCTTCAATGGAAGACAAAGAATTCATCAAGGTAATGGACAATGAGTTCTTTCAAGATGACTCCAATAACTGGGTAGCACCCCTACCCTTTCGTCTCCCAAGAAAGAGATTGCCCAACAACTTACAGCAGGCCATCAGTAGATTCTCCTCCTTAAAGCGAAACTTAAGCAGAAAACCAGAGATGCAAAAGCACTTTGTGGACTTTATGCAAAATGTATTTGACAGAGATCATGCAGAGCCTGCTCCCCCACTAAAGGAGGGAGAAGAATGCTGGTACCTTCCATCCTTTGGCGTGTATCACCCACGCAAACCAGACCAAATCAGAGTTGTCTTTGATTCCAGTGCTCAGCACGAAGGTGTTTCTCTTAACAACATGCTCCTTACTGGACCCAACTTGAACAACAGTCTAATAGGAGTCTTGATTCGTTTCAGACAAGCGCCTGTAGCAGTAATGGCCGACATTCAACAGATGTTTCACTGCTTCATCGTCAGAGAAGACAACAGAAACTACCTCAGGTTTCTATGGCACAAGGACAATGACCTCAACAAGGAAGTTATAGATTATCGCATGAAGGTACATGTCTTCGGTAACAGTCCTTCCCCAGCAGTGGCAACTTATGGGCTAAGGAGAACAGCTCAGACTGGAGAAGTTGAATATGGATCTGATGCCCGTCAATTTGTTGAAAGAAACTTCTACGTTGACGACACACTTAAGTCCTTTCCAAGTGCTAAAGAAGCAATTGATCTTCTCACCAGAACAAAGGAGATGCTGTCTGTAGCAAACCTTAGACTGCACAAGATTATATCCAACAGCCAGGAACTTATGAATGCCTTTCACTCTGAGGACTATGCCACTAGACTAAAAAACCTTGACTTAGGTACAGATGTGCCTCCTGTACAGCGAAGTCTGGGTTTGTTGTGGAACATCAAGTAAGACAAATTCACCTTCCAAGTGTCAACTTGTGACAAACCCTTCACTAAGAGAGGAGTCCTGTCCGTGGTGAATAGCATCTATGACCCACTGGGTTTCCTTGCTCCAGTTACCATTCAAGGTAAGATTTTACTAAGACAGTTGTCTACTGAGAACATAGACTGGGATACTCCCTTGCCTAGTGAGAATCAACACAAGTGGGAAAGGTGGAGATATTCTTTGAAGTCACTAGAAAAACTTCAGATTCCCCGTTGCTATGTTCCGGGTTCCATTTCAACTGCTAACCGGAGAGAGATTCATATTTTCTCTGATGCATCAGTTGAAGCTATTGCTGCAGTAGCCTATTTGAAGATCTCTGAACTGAATGGAGAATCACACTGTAGTTTTGACCTAGGCAAGGCAAAACTCACACCCAAGCCTGCACATACCATACCAAGACTTGAACTTTGTGCAGCCGTGCTAGCAGTAGAAATTGCCGAGGTCATACGAAGTGAAATGGACACTAGAATTGATTCTTTCACCTTCTATACAGACAGTAAGGTAGTACTTGGTTACATAAACAACCAAACAAAACAATTTTATGTGTACGTCAGCAACAGGGTTGAACGTATCAAGAGATTCTCTCTACCAAGTCAATGGCATCACGTTCCCACTGAACTCAACCCAGCTGACTGTGGGACCAGAGCCGTGTCACCTGCCGCTCTTCAGGACAGCTTATGGCTGTCACCTCCAAGGTTTCTGTGTGAGGACTCTTACTTACTCCCTATTGACACCACCTATGGGCTAGTAAACCCTGAAGATAAGGAAATAAGAACTGTGAACACCTCACTCCACACTTCTGTAAGTACAAAACAGAAGCTGCGGTCACACCATTACGAGCATCAATGGAAGCAGGTGCAGCATCTAGCCAATGTGTTCTGGCATCGCTGGAAGAAAAAGTATCTTCACCACCTTCAAGGTCGTAACAAATGGCAAGCATCTAAGCCGAATCTTAAGGTTGGAGACCTCATCCTTCTAAAAGACAAGGAAGTTTGTCGGAATGAGTGGCCTATGGGTCTTATTACTAAAGTAATGCCCAGCGACGATAACAAAGTCCGGAAGGTAGAAGTCAAGGTAACCAAGGGAGGATCGACACAAACCTTTAGTCGACCAATTACAGAGTTAGTACTCTTTTTGCCAGGTGAGTGACTTGTGCAAGGACTAGCCATGCTGTTGGCACGGCGGGGAGTACATTGCTGCCATCTACAGGTTCTACTCAGAACTTTGGAATTATTTGAAGACATCATACTGTGACTTTATGTTCTTCATCCTGTTGAACTTACGTTTATTATTTGCTTGTTGCATGTTTTTCATTACAGGTTCCAGGACATTCGTCAGTATTGGACTTTTTGAAAATATATATTTTAGTTTGAGGTTATGAAATCTAAAGATTTCAGACGGGGAGTGTTGTGTTACACTATGTGATTATTCTTGCTCTGTGTCTTTAAGATCTGTCCCCTTCTTTCTAGCTGAACTCTCTCTCTCACCGTAGTTCTTTATATATCTCCTCCACTTCCTGATTCTGGTCATTACTCCTGTATATCTTCCATGCTAAACATCTTACATGTGGCTTACAACTGCAACGTTTTTCTACCTATGAAAAATCCATCATTAAACGGAACATTCGAAAGGATTCATCGTCTGTCGTCCTAACTGTGAGTTTATTCATTGAGTTAAACTGCCTGTATCGATGCAAGGGATGAATATCAAACCAGCTTGAGTAAGGCCTACTTAAACCTGGAGATGAACTTTATCGCTTTGTAGTTGAGACAGAACAATAAGGCTGACAGGATTAGTGACTGCCCCATAGTAAAATAATGTAATGGTGGCAATGGTGGGGCTGCAGAAAGGGTGCAGTAGCATCAGGATTTGCATTATGAGAGGTGGGTGGAGGGATGCCCGGGCTTACAGAGGCACTTCGTTGGCTTCAGTACACACTGGTGTTTTGTGGTGTCCTCTCTCTCTTTGAATCTACTCACTCTGAACATTAATAGCTACAAAAGTACTAAAGTGCACACTTTTAATCTCGCTATGGAATATGAGCTTGCCTTTGGTAGGTTAGGATGGGATGTTTTGGTTGGGGGGGAGGGGGTGGTTCCTGCCTCTGGACCAAAGCTGCTGGAGTCATGAGAACTTGATTGACATCACTTTTTTTCAGCCTTATTAACCAGAAAAAATATGGAGCAGCAAAGAGGTAAAACTTGTGAACCTGATGGAATTATGGTGGAGCTTTCCATCGAGCTTAACCTGCCTATTCTTTTTTACATGATCATTGGGTACAGCTATGGACATTTTACATTTATGTGTATTAGATAAAGATGTCTCCAAAATGTACGAACAAACTGGCTTTATTTTGAAAGTAATTTATATTAAAGCTGAAATGTACGAATATAATACCAACCCCCCTCAGTAAAATTTTCAATCAAATCATTTTGTTTCCCAGAAATATCTCTTCACTGGGTCTGGTCTTTGTTCAGGGTTTGGTGGGAGGGATTCCTGACATCCCTTTAGATGTGCATGCTCCTCCATGCTGCCCACTGGGTGCTGCAGACTAGTCGTTAGTTGCTTGAGCATGAAGGTCTAAAGGGATGCCAGGGATGTGTTCTTTTATATAAAGCTTGGGAACAAAATGACTGATGGCAGAGAAAACCAATAGCTGTAAGAGGCGGCCCAACAACAGTGCTTTGCCTCTAGCATTATATAAAATAACACATTCCCAACATCCCTTTAGATGTGTATGCTCATCCCTGCTGACCACTGGGTGCTGCAGACCTTAAAGTGATTGTAAAGGTTAGTTTTTTTTTTGTTTTTTTTTAATAACAAACATGTTATACTTACCCCCTCTGTACAAGGGTTTTGCACAGAGTGGCCCTGATCCTCCTTTTCTGAGTCCCCCGGCAGCGCTCCTGGCTCCTCCTCCTCTTTGAGTGCCCCCACGGAAAGCTGCATTCCATGGGGGCACTCATGCAGGCACTCTCCCGAGTCCTGCTGCTGCGTCCATTGACACAGACAGCAGAAATTGTCCCTGCCCCCAGCTTCCGTGTCACTGGGTTTGATGGACAGCAGTGGGAGCCAATGGCTCCCGCTGCTATCAAGCTGTCTAATGAGGACCCAAGACAGCGGCTGGAGCTGCTGGGCTCATTCTCGTCGCTGGAAAGACTGGGTTCAGGTAAGTAAAAGGGGGGCAGCTGCAGCACAGAAGGTTTTTCACCTTAATGCATAGAATGCATTAAGGTGAAAAACCTTGAGGGTTTACAACCCCTTTAACTGTGCAATGTGCTACTCAGTTTTTAGAGCATGCACTTCTAAAGGGATGCCAGGGATGTGTTCCTTCCTAAAATGCTCAGGAATAAAATGACTGATGGCAGAGGAAACCAATAGCTGTAAGATTATTATTATTCATATTATTATTATTATTATTATTCTACTATTCATATTTATTATTATGATTATTATGATTCTTATCATAATTTTTAATAATTATTAGTAGTATTTTTAGTTTTATTATTAGTATAATTATTATTAATAATAAGTATTAGTAGTAGCAAAAACAATAATATTTTTGTTATTATTATTATTAATAATATTTTGTTATTAATAAAATTAACAACAATATCAATACTACTACAAATAATAATATAATATGATTATATATATATATATATATATATATATATATATATTGTGAGGGGGTTAACTCGGTAGCGGGTGTGTGTGACCCCCTGGTTGGGCTCCCCACACAAAAACAGGGCCAGCAGACGGAGGTTGTGGTTTTCAAAATTAAAAGGTGCGGTTTATTTCTCTATGTACAGTGACAAAAACACAGCAAAGCCAAAAAGAAACATAAACAAAATAAATCCTGGTCAGTTTGACCTCTGACTAAACATACAGGTTTCCTAAACTAACAACTGGGATCAGCCTGGTGCTGTCCTAGTCCCTGGTTTAGTAAAAGTCCAAACAAATAATTAGCCACACAGGCTTTGCCTCACCGCACAGGGGTTCACTCTCCCTAGACAGTCCACACAGGTCTGGTTCCAGGCATGAGCTAACACCTAATGAATCTGGGAGTTCTTATAGAGGCCTAAATGAGCTGACAAGCTTCAGCTGGTCTCATCAACTCCCTGCCTCACGACGCCCAGCACTCTCCCTAGAGGTATGAGTCATTCATGAGCCCACTAGCCTCAGCTGGGCTTATACAACTCTCCACCTAGTTGTATAAGTCGGCATAAAGCCTGAATCTGGGAGAAATATATCTACCCCCCTGGATGCAACCAGGTGACTTTACCTTCCTGCTGTCACATACCCCCCCCTCTTGTTTTAACCTTGGGGTTGGAACACCAGCAATCAGGCATTCATGTACTCGAGACAAAGCATCCACATTCCCCATTTGAACGCCAGGGCGATGCTTTACTGTGAAGTTGAATTCCTGTAGGGCCAGGAACCACCTATTCACTCTTCTATTTGTCTCCTTGTTTTGAGCCATCCACTTTAACGGAGCGTGATCCGTAACCATGTCAAAGTGCCTACCTAGCAGATAGTACCGAAGGGAATCTAGAGCCCACTTCACCGCTAAACACTCCTTTTCAACCGTGGCGTAATTTACCTCATGGGACTTCAACTTCCTGCTGAGGTAAATGACTGGGTGCTCTTCCCCGTTCCAGACCTGGGACAATACTGCTCCTAACCCCACATCTGACGCATCACTTTGTACGACAAAGTCTTTAGAGAAGTCGGGTGAGTACAACACTGGCTGGCTACATAAGGCTTGTTTCAAGAATTGGAATGCTGCCTCAGCCTCGGGGGTCCATTTAATCATGACCGACCCTTTTCCCTTCGTTAGGTTGGTTAGGGGCACAGCCTTAGAAGCAAAGTGGGGAATGAAGCGCCGATAATAACCCGCGATTCCCAGAAAGGCTCGTACCTGCTTCTTGCTGTTGGGACGTGGCCAACTCTGGATGGCCTCGACTTTGTTGAGTTGGGGTTTTATTACTCCCCTGCCAATGGTGTACCCAAGATATTTGGCCTCCTCCTGCCCAATGGTACACTTCTTGGGGTTAGCCGTAAACCCCGCTTCCCGGATAGAGTCTAGGACTGCTTGCACTTTTGGCAGATGTGAGGCCCAATCTGTGCTATGGACAATTACGTCATCCAGGTAAGCCGCAGCATACTTCCGATGGGGCCTCAGTATCTGGTCCATTTTCCGCTGGAATGTGGCCGGCGCATTCTGTAACCCGAACGGCATTCTCTTATATTGGAACGCCCCGTCTGGGGTTACAAATGCGGTTTTCTCTTTGGCCGACTTGGCCAGGGGAATTTGCCAATACCCTTTTGTGAGGTCAAGAGTCGTCATGTATCGGGCTGTTCCCAGCCGGTCGATCAACTCATCTATACGTGGCATGGGGTAGGTGTCAAATTTTGTAACTTTGTTCAACTGACGAAAATCGTTACAAAATCGCCAGCTCCCATCCGGTTTAGGCACCAACACAATGGGACTAGACCAATCACTTTGGGACTCCTCTATCACCCCTAAGTTCAGCATTTTCTGTACTTCCTCCCGTATTGCCTCCCGTCGGGCCTCTGGGATCCGATAGGGTTTTAACTTCACCCTTTCACCGGGCGGGGTAATAATATCATGCTCTACCCCAGATGTTTGTCCCGGCAGCTCAGAGAACACCTCCTTGTTGCGAAGCACAAACTCCTTAACCTCCTGTTGTTGGGGTTGTGACAAGGTGGCTGCTATTCCAACCTCCGGAATCACGCAACCAGTTTGAGCTGGTGACCAAGTTTCTGCGACTAGGGACTCTCTATCCCTCCAGGCTTTCAACAGATTAACGTGATATATCTGTTCGGGCTTTCGCCTTCCTGGTTGTCTGACCTTGTAATTCACTTCGCTCACTTTTTCCATTATCTCGTAGGGGCCTTGCCATTTGGCAAGGAATTTACTTTCAACCGTAGGGACAAGTACCAATATCCTATCCCCCGGGGAAAAGGTACGGGTCTTGGCTCCACGGTTGTACACTCTCTGCTGTGCCAACTGCGCTTGGGCCAAATGTTCCTTCACGATGGGCATTACCTGTGCAATTCGATCTTGCATCAGGGCGACATGCTCAATCACACTCCTGTGGGGAGAACTCTCACTTTCCCAAGTTTCCTTGGCAATATCCAACAGCCCTCTTGGGTGTCTCCCATACAGTAACTCAAAGGGGGAGAATCCCGTAGAGGATTGGGGCACCTCCCTAATAGCAAACATCAAATAAGGAAGTAGACAGTCCCAATCCTTTCCATCTCTATCCACCACTTTCTTCAACATTTGTTTTAGGGTTTTGTTGAATCTTTCAACCAGCCCATCGGTTTGGGGGTGATACACAGATGTACGCAATTGCGTCACTTTGAGCAATTTACACAGCTCTTTCATAACCCGGGACATAAAGGGTGTACCTTGGTCCGTAAGCAGTTCTTTACAAATACCCACCCGGCTAAAAACAAGAGATAGCTCTTTGGCTATGGTTTTGGCCGAGGTATTTCTGAGAGGGATCGCTTCTGGATAACGGGTGGCATAGTCCATTATAACCAATATGTACTGGTGCCCCCTAGCGGACTTGATTATAGGACCTACCAAATCCATTGCGATTCTCTCAAACGGGACCTCAATGATGGGTAGAGGGACCAGCGGGCTACGGAAATGTGGCATCGGGGCCGACCTCTGACACACAGGGCAGGAGGAACAATAATTTTCTATGTCCTTCATCACCCCAGGCCAATAGAATCTCTGTAATACCCTCTCTCGGGTTTTCTCTGTCCCCAGATGACCTCCAAGAATGTGCCCATGGGCCAACTCCAACACCAACTTCCTGTAAGGTTTGGGCACCACAAGCTGCTCAACGGTTTCTTCTGCCCTTTTTGCCACCCGATACAGTAGGTCCTTCTCTACGCTGAAGTATGGGTAAGTGCAGGTATTATCTGGGTTCACTAACTCGCCATCTATTTCCACTACGTTTTCCCGTGCCTTTATTAGGGCGGGGTCTTTTAACTGTTCTGTGGCAAAATTTTCCCTGTGAACCTCCAGATCAGAAAACTCCACAGACGGTAGGTTTTCGTCTGAGGAGGTGGGCTCCTCTCCAGTTTCTTGAGTCTCCCCTGCCAATACTGACAAGGGAAATTCTGGAGAGTCCTCACCACTCTCAGAGGAGTTCTGGCTATCACATTCCTGGTACATAGGGGCACCAGTGAGGGGCTCAGGATCATCCCACAGTTCCCAGAACTTCGGAAAATCCCTTCCCACAATGGCATCATGCGGTAATTGAGATACTAACCCCACTGGATGAGAGAGGGTACCTTTGGGGGTCTCGAAACACACTGTAGTCACTGGATACTCTCGGGTGTCCCCATGCACACAAATAACAGCTACCTTGCTATTCCCAGAGACCTCTGTTTTAACTAATTCAGCCTTTATCAGGGTCACAAGGCTACCTGAATCCAGTAATACCACAACATTTCTACCATTAATACACATTTTGCATAAATGTTTCTCAGTTCCCCGAATGGCAGTGCATGCGACTGTCGCACACAGCGACTGACGTCTGTCCATCAGAAAGTCACATTGCATGGGTTCCTCCACAACCGGGCAATTTGCTGCAATATGTCCCGCTTGCCGGCAGCGGTAGCAAACAATCCATTTGGCTGCCTCTTGAGCCCCTGACTTCCCAGGCTGTTCTCGCCAAACTTTGGGTAGAGCTCCCACCCTCTCACTCTCTCCACCCTCACCCCTTGGAATCCTCTTATCCGCCCCTGGGGATGGTCTGGTCTTAGGGTGGAAAGTCCGAGAGTCTCTGGAAGAGGCCGTCAGGTTCTCTGTAGCCAAGTATTTCTCTACATGATCCACAAGACCACCGGCCGTCTCTGGGTCTCCATGGCTTACCCACTTTTGGATGGCAGTAGGAAGAGCTCTCAAAAACCGATCCATTACAACACGTTCCACAATCTCTGGTGCGGACAAAGTCTCTGGCTGTAGCCACTTCCTGCTCAGGTGAATGAGATCATACATTTGAGACCTGGGGGGTTTTCCAAGCTGGAAAGTCCAGTTATGCACACGCTGAGCCCGGACAGCCAGGGTGACACCCAGCCTTGCCAATATTTCAGCTTTTAGCATCACATAGTCTTTTGCTTGGTCAGGCTCTAGGTCATAGTAAGCCTTCTGCGATTCACCAGTTAACAGAGGAGCCACCAGTCCAGCCCACTGCTCCTCAGGCCACTTTTCTCTTTCAGCAGTCCTTTCAAATGTGGTCAAAAATACCTCTGGATCATCCTCTCCAGTCATTTTTGTCAATAAACGACTCACCCCAAAGGACGCGGTATTAGTGGGACGGCTTTCCTCACTGGTCTGCGGACGTTGCTGCATTACTGCTTCCATTTGTTGTAGTCTCTGCTCTTGCTTCTGTAACAGGTCTATGAAGCGGGCCTCAGATTGCTGCTGGGCTTGTTGATGAGCTTGCTGCTGGGCTGCAAGGCTCCTTTGCAAACCTGCATTTGTCTGCTGTTGATTGGCATTTGCTAGAGCCAGCTGTTTCAGTATCTCCTCCATGCTGGCTTAAAAAAAACTGCCACTGGTTCTCCACCAACTGTGAGGGGGTTAACTCGGTAGCGGGTGTGTGTGACCCCCTGGTTGGGCTCCCCACACAAAAACAGGGCCAGCAGACGGAGGTTGTGGTTTTCAAAATCAAAAGGTGCGGTTTATTTCTCTATGTACAGTGACAAAAACACAGCAAAGCCAAAAAGAAACATAAACAAAATAAATCCTGGTCAGTTTGACCTCTGACTAAACATGCAGGTTTCCTAAACTAACAACTGGGATCAGCCTGGTGCTGTCCTAGTCCCTGGTTTAGTAAAAGTCCAAACAAATAGCCACACAGGCTTTGCCTCACCGCACAGGGGTTCACTCTCCCTAGACAGTCCACACAGGTCTGGTTCCAGGCATGAGCTAACACCTAATGAATCTGGGAGTTCTTATAGAGGCCTAAATGAGCTGACAAGCTTCAGCTGGTCTCATCAACTCCCTGCCTCACGACGCCCAGCACTCTCCCTAGAGGTATGAGTCATTCATGAGCCCACTAGCCTCAGCTGGGCTTCATCAACTCCCTAGTTGTATAAGTCGGCATAAAGCCTGAATCTGGGAGAAATATATCTACCCCCCTGGATGCAACCAGGTGACTTTACCTTCCTGCTGTCACAATATATATATATATATATATATATATATATATATATCTCATATTATATTATTTTTATATAAATAAAAATGTATGTTGTTGTTATGATCATTATTATAACACTTGCATTTAGCAAAACTGCCACTAGATGGCAGCGCTTCTCTACAGCATGAATATTACTAATACTACAAAGTTGCATTTTTTAGACTGACCACAGGGGGGCGGACATAGAGATCAAAGCTTGTCCGGAAGTGCGACTCTCCTTTTGGAACGCAAACACCGGAAGCCTTTTGGAATGCACAGTGCAGATGTCACATCTCTGGGGCTCAGCAATGCACTGTGGGTGTTGTAGTCTGTTCAATACCCTTCCCTGGGCTAAACCTCCACTTCCCAGCATGCAGCTGGACCTGTGAGGGTATTAATGGCTAGGCAGTAGTAGATGATGCCAGAGAACTGATGTTAGGATGGAAGAAACAAATGTAGAGAAATGTCAGTTGTAGTCTAGGGGGAGGAGGGGAGCTCACCTCACCAGCCGGGTATGTATTCCATCATATATCTATTATATTCTGTGTAGTGTGTTTTAGTATTTTATTAGATTGCTATATATTTATTAAATAGATTGTCTATATAGAGCGTCTTCCTGTTCCTGCACGTCCATCGTCCGTAGATGTCAGCAATTTCCAGGGACAATCTGTTACTGGCCGGGTCTGTCTTAGATCATACCAAATTATAATTTAGGCGATCAAAAGGTATCTGCGTTATAAATTTGGCATAAACCCCCCCCCCCCCCCCCGGCATATAAACCCTTCTCCCTACCCCACCCTCCAGGTCCCGTCCTGTGAGTTCATTTTTTCCCCACCACCCTTGCCAAATTCCCAGACCAGGCCTGCCAAGGACTGTGTAATGCATGGACTAAAGTTTGTATCTTTTTTATATTTCTAGTGCAACCAATATTTTGGATGGCAATAAATGTATAGAAGAGTCTTCTATAGGTCAAGAGAATTTCTGGGACAGCGATGAAGAAGGAGCAGGGTCATATGACTGAAAAGATACTGAACCTCACCCTGGAGATCCTCTACCTACTGACCGGAGAGGTGAGGAGGATTCTGGGAGGTCACATGACATCACTCTTATCTCTATTAATAAAACACAGACCTGAACAGAGAGGTGAGGAGGATTCTGGGAGGTCACATGACATCACTCTTATCTCTATTAATAAAACACAGACCTGACCGGAGAGGTGAGGAGGATTCTGGGAGGTCACATGACATCACTCTTATCTCTATTAATAAAACACAGACCTGACCGGAGAGGTGAGGAGGATTCTGGGAGGACAAATGACATCATTCTTGCTGTTTCAACAGATAATGAACAAGTCTGGAGACCATATAACAATCACGGTGCCTCTAACTCACTTCCTGATACCCGAGAGAAAGAATAAGGAGAAAATTCTAGAAGTCACCAAGAAGATCATTGAGCTGCTGACAGGAGAGGTGAGCGGTGCCGGGAATTCTGGGACATTATCCAGTAACAGACAAGGGATGTGTCTGGATGGTGACTGTATCATTGTGTGTGTCAGGTTCCTATAAGGTGTCAGGATGTCACTGTCTATTTCTCCATGGAGGAGTGGGAGTATTTAGAAGGACACAAGGATCTCTACAAGGACGTCATGATGGAGGACCAGCCGCCCCTCACATTAAAAGGTAAGAGGAGACTTTTTAACTTTAATTGCTGGAAAGGTAACAGTTGACTTTGTCCTACCACCAATTTACTAACCCCCAATTATATAACATACACGAACAAGGCATCCCTTGAACCCTTTAGTGCCTCTTCTTTGATGATTATTTATAAACCATTCCACCATCTCACCACCATATATCTCTTTCTTCAACAGATTTACTATTTAGAGAGTCCCACGTCCTAATTTATCCATCAAAGGACTGTTTAAGTGAAGATCCCGGGATCAAAATCAATCACTCAACTGCAAAAGCCTCACTACAAGAACAAACCAAGTCCCACACTCTGGAGAACATCACTGAGACACCGGCTTCATGTCCAGATGAAGAAGATCTCCCACGTTTCGATGATTGTGCACATCACATACAATATCCCTCTACTCAGATTAAAGAGGAAACCTTCTTGGCTGAAGAAGGCTTTATGGCCACCAGCCATTCAGTGACCCAATATAAAAATGATAACTTTGATCATGAAATGGCTTCGGATGCTTTCCAAAGCTTTGAGAGGTTTGAACATCAGTTCTCTGATTCTGATCTTGAAGACCATTTCACAGTACAGAAACCAGTTTCTCGTAGTGCCTATGGTAGGCCACCGGTTGGTAGACACCAGAAGAACCCCCCTGGAAGAAAGACCTATACCTGTTTGCAGTGTGGGAAATGCTTTCCCAATACCTCAGACTTGGCTGTCCATCATAGGGCGCACACTGTGGAGAAGCCGTATACCTGCACACAGTGCAAGAAGACCTTCAGCCGGAAATCAAACCTCGCCATCCACGTCAGGACGCATACTGGGGAAAAACCCTTTTCCTGTGCTGTGTGTGGCAAATGCTTCAGCAGCAGCTCTGACTGCATCGTCCACCAGAGAATCCACACGGGGGAGAAGCCTTACCCCTGCTTCCAGTGCGACCGATCCTTCGTCAGCAGCTCCCATCGCATTTCACATCAGCGCACCCACACTGGGGAGAAACCGCATTCATGTTCCCTCTGCGGAAAGTGCTTCCGAAACCGCTCTGACCTCCATATCCACGAGAGAACCCACACAGGGGAAAGGCCATTTTCCTGCCCCGAGTGCGGGAAGGGCTTTGTGTGTAAGTCATCTCTTGTGCGGCACCAGAACCAAAAGTTGCATCACGTTGAGCTTCAGGGCATTGACGGGACCTGATGTTTGTTTCAGACAAGTTTGTAAGAAACTTTTTATCTAGTTGGGCTTTTCCCGACATTGTCTGAAACTCTTCCATATTTACTGACTTAGAAAGTCTAAAGGAGAACATCAGTGTTGGACCAACAAGGACATTTTGCATTGCAGTGGAATCCAAGTTTTTTTACTTCCAGACAGTTGCACATCGCCATCATGTGAGAGATTACTACAGACCCCTTCGAAAGCACTGGGATGACTTTAGTGCTGTTGCACTTTCCAGCTCATTACCCTGCATTCTCCATTGGCTGGTGTCCATCGATAATAAAAGATACATTCCCCTTGATGTTGTTAGTATTTTGTCTGATACTGTTGAGATGGTGGTAAATTTCCATCCATCTGGGCTATTTGTCAAAGGTCATTTTCAGCCGTGTTAACAAAAATACCTAAACGTAACTTTGTAGAACCAAATCCATAGCTATCTGATGAGTTGTGGTCCAGTTGGATAAGCAACTACTCTTAATGTGCTCTCAATCTAAGACGTTTTTCGGTCACTTGCGTAGGTCTCCTGAAAACTGTCCATGTTGGGCCCTGTTTATGTTGGTTGACCTTTTTAGAATTACCATCTGCTCCCATGATGCCTCCAAGTCCCCTGACCCACCCAAATAAAGATGGTATTCCATAGAGTGATCAGGGAGGGGAGGTGCCAGGGACTAACCATGACACTTGTGCTGTGAAATGCATGGTGTTAAGGGCCAATCCAAATTTGGAGCCCCCTGCAACTGCAGATCAACACCAAGGCATGGCTCACATGTTGTCTACAGAAGGACCTGGAAGGTGGGATGTTCAGGTGGAAGCAGCCAGTTAATGACTCTGCCTGAACACTTACCTCTCTCCTTTTGCAAAGGTCACCTGACCAATGCCATGCCATTAGGGCAGTAATTGGAGGGAGCCCAGATTGAGGAAGATTTTATACATTGAATGTATTTATTCATAAACCTAATTTAGTGCTATCCCTGCAGGAGCTGCTTGATATCTTGATTCCCCCTATTCCTGCACAGCCAGGTAACACACATTTCCAGCTTTCTAGACAAAAGAAATCAGTCCATGGGCTTGTTTTATTGGGAAAACAACTTGGATAGGGTATAGGGATTATAGGATGCCCATCTTGACTTGAAGAAACATCAGATGAGGACAAACTTCCTTCTCTATGTACACAAAAATGAAGATCTTGGACTGTACTCCCTCCGGAATAATTGCAGTCTCTGTGGATCAGTGGCAAAGTTCTTTACGAACCAGGAGCTCTCAGTCCACTTTAGGGAACTAACTACTGTGGGAGATCTCACCATTGTGGGAGGGGCAGAGACACTAACTGCTGGGGGAAATCCCACCATTGTGAGAGGGACAGAGACATGAACTACAGCAGGGAATTCTCATCATTCTGGGAGGGGCAGAGACACTAACTGCTGGGGGGAAATCTCACCGTTGTGGGAGGGGCAAAGACACCAACTACTACAGGAAATTTGATCATTGTGGGAGGGGCAGAGACACTAACTACTACAGTACAGGAAATTTGATCATTGTGGGAGGGGCAGAGACATGAACTACAGCAGGGAATTCTCACCATTCTGGGAGGGGCAGAGATACTTACTGCTGGGGGGAAATCTCACCATTGTGGGAGGGGCAGAGACACTAACTACTACAGGAAATTTGATCATTGTGGGAGGGGCAGAGACATGAACTACAGCAGCAAATTCTCACCATTCTGGGAGGGGCAGAGATACTTACTACTGGAGGTAAATCTCACCATTGTGGGAAGGGCAGAGACACTAACTACTACAGGAAATTTGATCATTGTGGGAGGGGCAGAGACATGAAATACAGCAGGGAATTCTCACCATTCTGGGAGGGGCAGAGACACTATCTGCTGGGGGGAAATTTCACCATTGTGGGAGGGGCAGAGACACAAACTACTGCAGGAAATCTCACCATTGTGGGAGCGGCAGAGACACAAACTACAGCAGGGAAATTTAATCATTGTGGGAGGGGCAGAGACACTAACTGCTGGGGGAAATCTCACCATTGTGGGAGGGGCAGATACATGAACTACAGCAGGGAATTCTCACCATTCTGGGAGGGGCAGAGACACTAACTGCTGGGGGGAGATCTCACCATTGTGGGAGGAGCAGACACACAAACCACTGAAGGGAAAAGTCACCTTTGAGGAAGGGGGAGAGACACAAACTACTGCAGGGAAATCTCAGCATTGTGGGAGATGCAGAGACACAAACCACTGTTTTTGTAATCCCAGATCAGGGTCCGAAAGCTTCAGAGAGTCTTGGGTGGAATGAAGCCTTCGGTCTTGTGTCCGGGTCCTACTGGAGACCTGCAGGCTGTGTGAGTGTGCTGGTGTGCACACTCGTTATAAGTAAGGCCTGGCCTTAGTTTTGAGCTCAAGCTTGAAGACAGGTGTGTGCTTCCGTCAGGAGACATGCGTACTCTCATTAGGAGAGGTGCTCTACTCAGGAGACAGCACTCCATGTTGGAGAAGAGATTCCATACCTATAGGTAGGGTTGTCACCTCATCTCTTTAAACCCAAACACACATGAGTTCCACAGGTTCTGTGGCTGATTAAGGTGGTCAAAAATTAGATGATTGCCTGGATCTACCGTTTATGAAAAATATAAATTATTTCAAAAATTCGAATTCGCTAAATGTATTCAGACCTCATCCACATGGTAACCCATGGCACGTAGTTCCAATTGCCCTATAGGCATATAACATAGAAATAGGAGAATAAAGTTCTCTTAAGAGGGTCAAATCAGAACACTGTGTAAGGTACAAAAAAGCTTTTATTACAGTAATTCTGAAAAATTCACAACACTTAATTAGAAAAAAAATGGCAAACTGATTGTGTGATACAGACTGATTAAAAATTAGACAACGTTGTCAAATATTAAAAACACAGGGAGTCACAGCTGCGCATATCACATACACACTCCAATCACCACATTCAAGCAATAATATATGTCCGACACAAGGTTGAAGAAAAATTCAATAATAGATAGTCACACTGGAGAATTCATGTTCACTTTCAATGAAACAGTCTTTTGAACAAACTCCTGGTTTACTATATGTGCTTGGTCACGTAGCTTTACTAAGCCTGGAATATGTTGGGTGGATGAATGAGTGAATTGCTGTCCTGACCTCAGCTGAGGGAAATAGTCCAGATTAGAAGTCCTTACTTGATAGGTGGTTGCAAAAGAACCCCCTCTAGATTAGGGTGACCAGACATCCCCGGTTTCAGGGGACAGTCCCCGGATTGAGGACACTGTCCCCGGGCCAAGTCTGTCCTTGGTTTTGTCCCCGGATTGGATTTGAACAGGGTCTGGGGCAATTTCAAAGACAGTCAGTGCAGAATAAAAAATAAAAAAATCAGAATTACACCCCCCACTCCGCCCACTAGCTTAGGGGGTGTATTTTTTTCCATTATCTGTGCCCCGTTTCTGATGATCATGTGCTGGTCGGAGCGGAGGAAATATTTCTTCAGTTTTGGGTGCATGCCCATTCAGCTCCGCTTGCATGTTCTTCTGCCTTGGCTCAAGTCCCGGCCAGCCGCCTGCCTGCTTATCTCCTTGCTTTCCCTGATGAAGTGATCTTCTTCCGCTCCCCACCCAGTAGTAGCTGGGGCCTGGAGAGTAGGGTTGTCCCGATACCACTTTTTTAAAACCGAGTACAAGTACCGATACTTTTTTTCAAGTACTCACCGATACCGATTACCGATACTTTCTTTTAATGTCATGTGACGCACTGATAGATGGCACTGACTGATGGCTGGGACTGATGGCTGGCAGTGGCACTGATGGGCACTGATAGGTGGCACGCACTGATAGGTGGCACGCACTGATAGCTGGCATTGAAAGATGGCACTGATAGGTGGCACGCATGGGTGGCTGGCACTGAAAGATGGCACTGATAGGTGGCATGCACTGAAAGATGGCACTGATAGGTGGCATGCACTGATAGCTGGCACTGATAGGTGGCACACACTGAAAGATGGCACTGATAGGTGGCACGCACTGATAGGTGGCACACACTGAAGGGTGGTACTGATAGGTGGCACGCACTGATGGCTGGCACTGAAAGATGGCACAGATATGTGGCAATGATGGGCACAGATGAAGTGGCACTTAAAGGGCTGCACTGATGTGTGACACTGATAGGCGACAATGATGGACACAGATAGGCGGCACTGATGAGGGGGGGCATTGATATAAGGGGGGCTGTGAGCTAATGGTTGGATACCACACATTAAATCAGCAGTCAGTACCCCCTCTTAGAGACCCTTATTAGCAGCTCAAATCCCCCCCCCCTTCCTTTGAGACTTCCAGAGATCAGAGAGCCCCCCCCCCTTATAACAGCGGGCCCTGCCCTCTTTAAGACATCATTTATGTCTTACCAGCAGGACTCGGGAGCCACTGCAAGGAGGGAAGTGTGAAAGTCGAGCTGGGGGGAGGGGGGCAGAGCTGCTCTTGGACTCCTCACACTATGCACAGTGTGTATGTGAACAGATCTGGCAGGTTATTACTCACATGCACACTGTCCCCCCCCCCCCCCCCCCCCGCAGCGCCGACAGCACTTTCTTCTCCTCTCCTATCCCGCCTCCCGAACGTCTGAATGATGTCACGGCGGGGCCAGCACTAGAAGGCATCTGTCGGCGGAGCTCATTCCGCCTTACAGGGAAGAGAATATGCCGGGTGCAGGAGGAGTGCACTCAGCATACCGCAGCCATCTCTGTACGGTCAGTGATTTTACCTGCGCGCCCGCTGACTTCATGTTGTACGCCGCCTCTCTCTCTCCCATCCCAGGTATCGGATCAGGCATCGGGAGCATTTGCGCGAGTACAAGTACTCGCGCAAATGCTCGGTATTGGTCCCGATACCGATACTAGTATCGGTATCGGGACAACCCTACTGGAGAGTAAGACTTTACCGGCTGTGAGGCGGCGGCAGCAACGGGCACAGAGTCGCTGATTGCCGCCATTACTAGTAAAAAAAAAAAAATATGTCCCCGGATTTCATTTTAAAAATCTGGTCACCTTACTCTAGATGTCAAATTTAATGACTAGGCCCATACAGCAGGGGCCTGTAACTACTACCTGGGTGAGTCAGGAGAACCCAGAGCGCCGGGTGAGATGGTTTGATGAACCAGTGGAAAGAGCAGCAGTGCTGCTGAAGAGGGAGCCGGTGGTTCGGCATTTTTGTTACCTTTTTTTATAACACCCAACTTTTTGAGGGACGCCTATTAGCAAAAGTATGTAGGCATAGGACACACCCCCTTGAAGGAGCATTGTACAAAAAAAGAAAGACTAATTAAACCCATACGTGCTATTTTTACCCCTTCTGTTCCTTTTGGAATTTCCAAGTGCAGCAATTTAGAAATTGGATGAAAGGTTTAGCACTGGGAAACACTTTTTAATAGAGAGGTAGTGCATTTTATATACAACAATATAGATCAGACCAAAATGAGGGACAAATGAGGAGGAAAGAGGGACAGAGGGACTTTGTTCCAAACCAGGGACAGTCCCTCGAAATCAGGGACAGTCTCTCCAAACCAGGGACAATCCCTCGAAATCCGGGACAGTTGGGAGCCATGCAGTTTTGCTATGTGAAACTGAACCCCCTGCGTGGGAAATCCTGATTTAAAGGACTTTGCGTTATCTTTGTTTTGTTTAATAAAAATGTGCTTGCAAGCCCTGAACCACAGCTCAGACTGGCATGGACTCTACAACCAAGCTGAACTCCCCAATATCATACTATATACAACAACACTTCAGCTGCACTACAAATCCCAGCATGCTTTGATTACCACAAATACGCCAGGCTATCAATTTGCCACCGTCCCACCACATCCCCCTATAGAACACATCTGCCATCCCTTCCATTTTTCTCCTTAATGAATTGATTGTGTTTGTCAGCAATCCCTACTTAACAATAAAGTTTATTGAAAAAAAAAAGAGCAATCAAAGCCAAGTGGAACGCACAGCCAGGAAGTCATGGATATCTTTATTGACAACTTCCTTTTCAGACACACAATGGAAAACCAATTAGGATGGATGTAGAGGAGGAGGATATATTGGAGCTGGCAAAAGGGATGGTTTGTTTATGTCTGTTGTAGGTAGGTGGTGATTGCATATCATAATATATAATATTTTATATATAGATATAATTATATAAATAAATATATATTTTTTTATATATGAAATATACATTCACAATATGTTAATATATACTGTATATTTCTATATATATATATATATATATATATATATATACCGTATATTTCATATAATAATATATATTTTCCACGCCAATGCATGTATATAGTTTCATAGTCATGTAATGTCCATACCATATGGTGACCCAGATGGGACATTTGGGGGAGCGGAATGTACGACCGCCCAGTGGTTTCTCTGCAGATCTTCATTGAGATTTTGTTCTAGCCAATAGGATGAATTTTAAAGACAACTAGGGGACTACTCATTGGCTGACTTCACACATTGCTATCATGTCCTATATCAGTGATGGCGAACCTTGGCACCCCAGATGTGTTGGAACTACATTTCCCACGATGCTCATGCACTGTGCAGTGTAGATGAGCATCATGGGAAATGTGGTTCCAAAACATCTGGGGTGCCAAGGTTCGCCATCACTGTCTTATCCTGTGGAACTGTGCAAGATCTGTCTTATTAGCGTGTGATAAATCCCCACTTTCTTTTATTTGCAGGTTGGTTGTGAGGTCACGGGATAGGTGACCATCCTGAAACATATATGGGATGAGCTGGAACCAGAGTCACATGACCAGGGGGATAGTGGATCTTGCCCTGGAGATCATCTACCTGTTAACCGGAGAGGTGAGGAGGGTTCTAGGAGGTCACATGACATCACTCCTATCTCTATTAATAAAACACAGACCTGACCGGAGAGGTGAGGAGGGTTCTGGGAGGTCACATGACATCACTCTTATCTCTAATAATAAAACACAGAGCTGACCGGAGAGGTGAGGAGGATTCTGGGAGATCACATGACATCACTCTTATCTCTATTAATAAAACACAGACCTGACCGGAGAGGTGAGGAGGATTCTGGGAGGTCACATGACATCACTTATCTCTATTAATAAAACACAGACCTGACTGGAGAGGTGAGAAGGATTCTGGGAGGTCACATGACATCACTCTTATTTCTATTAATAAAACACAGACCTGACCGGAGAGGTGAGGAGGATTCTGGGAGGTCGCATCTGTAGGAAAGTTCCTAATGTTTGTCTTTATCTAGGTATATGTACCTGAATCAAAGCCCCGTGGCCATTTGCCAGCCAGTAGCCTTGACCATGTATCCAGAGGACGGTGCAAGAGCCACAGCCCCATTATGGGTACTCCACCTCCCTACCTGACATCTGAGGGAAACAATGAGAAGCAGATCCTAGAAGTCGCCCAGAAGATCATTGATCTGCTGACGGGAGAGGTGAGCGGTGCCGGGAATTCTGGGACATTATCCAGTAACAGACAAGGGATGTGTCTGGATGGTGACTGTATCATTGTGTGTGTCAGGTTCCTATAAGGTGTCAGGATGTCACTGTCTATTTCTCCATGGAGGAGTGGGAGTATATAGAAGGACACAAGGATCTCTACAAGGACGTCATGATGGAGAATCAGCCGCCCCTCACATCACCGGGTAAGAGGAGACTTTATTGTAAAGGAGAGAGCAGTACGGAGGGTCCACCTAGATCCCCCATCATCTGATAAACACATAGAAACAATGTATTCAGTCAGTGTGTGTGTTTCCTACAGATGGATCCAGTAATGGGAACCCACCAGAGAGATGTCCCCATCCTCTCTATTCCCGGGACTCCACACAGGAAGATCACACCATCCCTCACCATCATCAGGTACGTGGGGCTAATTGTCCCATTATTGTATCTCATGAGAACCTTTATGGGCATTACAGAAAGATTAATGCTTTTTATTATCCAGAATGGAGCCTTGCTGGATATTAAAGTTGAAGAGGAAGAGCCATATGTGTGTAGTGATGAGCCATGGAAGGGGGAGGAAATTCCTCCAGAGATCAACACAGGTGAGGAATAAACCCTTTTCATACAATACATCTTATGCCCTGTACACAAGAGCGGAATTCCCATCGGAAAAAAATTGGATGGTTTTTCCAACGGAATTCCGCTCAAACCTGCCTTGCATACACACGGTCACACAAAAGTTCGGTGAACTTTTTACTGCCAAGAACACGGTGAGGTAAAAGACTACGACGAGCCGAGAAAATTAAGTTCTATGCTTCCGAGCATGCGTCGGAATTTAGTGCGTCGGAATTTGTACACACGATAGGAAATTCCGATCGGATTTTTTCCAGACGGGAAAATAGAGAACCTGCTCTCTCTTTTTCCGGCAGTTTTACCGTTGCAAAAAGTCCGATGGAGCATATACACGGTCGGGATTTTCGACCAAAAGCTCTCATCTGACTTTTTCCGAAGGGAAAACCGACCGTGTGTACGGGGGCATAAGACATACCATAATATATTGCCACATTTTCATGTCACAGGTATCGGTGCCCAAGTGCCACCAGGTGGGTTGCAGTGCAGTGCTGAAAAATGAAGACATGCTGCATTTTTGCAGAATAATACGGAGCTCACGTGAAGTCACTTTGATATTTAACTAGTTCTGCCCGTGCTATAGATGAAGGACGGCTACAGCGCGGCTCTCCAGTTCTGGGAGGATGTCCTTGGACGTCCTCCCACATGTGCGCCTCCTGCGTGCCCCCTGGGGCGTGCCCTGTGACCACTGTGTCCTTTGGACACAGCTGATCACAGATTGTGGTAAAGGGCCAACCACAGCGGCCCTTTACTATGTGATCAGCTGTGTCCAATTACAGTTGGCCACATGTAAACAGACTTGCCGGTTATCGGAATTCCTTTCCTCACACGCTGTCTCTGTGTGAGGAAAGGAGAACCGATAACCGGCAAGTCTGACAGGGCACAGTGAGTACACTGTGTACACTAATAATCAAGGCAGCCCCATCCGTAAAGCTTATTAGTGCCACTTCATCAGTGCCGCCTCATCAGTGCACATCGATGCCGCCCATTAGTGCCGCCTCATCAGTGCAGCCTCATCAGTGCACATCAGGGCCACCTCATCAATGCACATCAGTGCAGCCTCATCAGTGCACATCAGGGCTACCTCATCAATGCACATCAGTGCAGCCTCATCAGTGCACATCTGGGCTACCTCATCAATGCACATCAGTGCAGCCTCATTGGTGCACATCAGGGCCGTCTCATCAATGCACATCAGTGCAGCCTCATCAGTGCACATCGGGGCTACCTCATCAGTGCACATCAGTGCAGCCTCATCAGTACACATCAGGGCCACCTCATCAATGCACATAAGTGCAGCCTCATCAGTGCACATCAGGGCCACCTTATCAATGCACATCAGTGCAGCCTCATCAGTGAACATCAGGGCCACCTCATCAGTACTGCCTATCAGTGCAGCCTCATCAGCGCACATTAGTGAAGAATTAAAATTACTTTATAACGGAAACTAAGAAAAACTTTGTTTTTTCAATATTTTTAGTATTGTTTTCATTTGTTTAGCAAAAAATAAAAAACCCCAGTGGTGATTAAATACCACCAAAAGAAAGCTCTATCTCTTATATGGGTCCAGTGCTGCATGACCGTGCAATTGTCATTCAAAGTGCAACAGCACTGAAAGTTAAAAATTGGCCTGGGCAAGAAAAGCTGGTGAAAGTGCCTGGAATTGAAGTGCTTGCGTGCTGCATAAGGTCCCCGACAGCCAAGCTTAGCAATAGAGCATTGTGAACGTCTACTCTGTTGACCTTTCTAATATTAATAAAGTCCAGAAAAAAATAAAAATATGGAAGTATACAGATTAATGTAAAATGATTTCTTATCCAGCAGAAGGACAGAGCAGCCGGTCACTTCCACGGTGTAAAGTAGAAGACATCATTGAGACATCTGTGGGAGATGACCCCACTGCTCCTTATCTTCATCTAGATCTTCACGTTGCCAATCTGCCAACTGGTCCCTCCACACACAGTAGGCACCTTCCTACCCAGTCAGTAATTATTACCCATAATACACCTGACTCAGGGGGTGAAGCGTGCCTCAGCTCAGTTGACTCTTGTCCCCAAAATCTGAGCCTTAGTTTAAGTGAGACCTCCAGCCTGGATTGGAGGCCCCTTCACTGTTCCGATTGCGGGAAAAGTTTCTCGAACCAAGCTTTTCTCCTGGCCCATCGCAGGTCTCACACTGGCGAGAAGCCGTACGTGTGTTCCTACTGTGGGAAGGGCTTTGCACACAAGTCAGACTTTAACAAACACCAACGCATCCACACAGGGGAGAAGCCATACTCCTGCTCGGATTGCGGGAAGAGCTTCACCCAGAAGTCCAACCACATGCGGCATCAGAAGGTCCACCTGGCAGAGAAGCCGTATTCCTGCTCGCACTGCGGCAAGGGCTTCTCGCAGAAGTCCAACTTCCAGAGGCACGTCCAGAGTCACTCGGAGGAGAAGAGCTATTCCTGCCGGGAGTGTGGAAAGCTTTTCACCCTGAAGGCTTATCTCCTTCAGCACCAGACCGTCCACAGCGGACAGAAGCCGTATTGCTGTACGGAGTGCGGGAAGTACTTCGCCCACCAGTCCAGTTTTTACCGGCATCACAAGAACCACACGGGGGACAAACCTTACGCCTGCCGAGAGTGTGGAGAACGATTCACCCAGAGCTCCAGCTTGGCCAGACATCAGCAGCGACACCTACAGTTACTCCACTGAAAGAGCAGAACCTCCATATCTGTGAATGAACGTGACTTTATCCAATGTGTAAATTACTATTACTATACAGGATTTATATTGCACCAACAGTTTGCGCAGCGCTTTACAACATGAATCCCAATAAAGATCAATTGTTTTTTACTGATATCATCTCTTCACTCTCTTATTAGTTTATTTTGTAATATTATTATGCACTCGTATAGCTGAACATTGAGCCACATCATTCTCTGCACAAGAAGATCTTACACTCTAATGTCCACCACAGTCCTATGCTATTATTATATATTTATATAGATCTGACATATTCTGCAGTCTTGTACAGAGAGCACTCCACCAGGTGCTGAGGTACCCATTATGAGGGGTTCCCACCATCCCTGTGCTGAGTTCCCAGGTCTGTATACCTGCTGTGCTCATTATGAAGGGTTCCCACCATCCCTGTGCTGAGTTTCCGGGTCTATACACCTTCTGTGCCCATTATAAGGAGTTCCCACCATCCCTGTGCTGAGTTCCCAGGTCTATACACCTTCTGTGCCCATTATAAGGGGTTCCCACTATCCCTGTGCCAAGTTCCTGGGTCTGTATACCTGCTGTACCCATTATGAGGGGTTTCCACCATCCCTGTGCTGAGTTCCCGGGTCTGTACACCTGATGTGCCCATTATGAGGGTTCCCACCATCCCTGTGCCAAGTTCCCGGGTCTTTACACCCGCTGTGACCATTATGAGGGGTTTCCACCATCCCTGTGCTGCGTTCCTGGGTCTGTACTTCTGCTGTGTTCATAATGAGGGGTTCCCACCATCCCTGTACTGAATTTACGGGTCTGTACATCTGCTGTGCCCATTATTAAGGGTTCTCGCCAGTGGCAGGTGGTGACGTTTTAGGATGGGGAGGCGCCAGACCCCGCCCTTCATTTTTGACCCCTCCCACTTGGTGGAAATGAGCATGAATTCAGCTAAATAGTGGGCGTAGCTCTAATGTGGTGTGGTTAGCATCTGAGATGAACGAGAGATGGAGGGAGAGAGAGAGGGAGGGACAGCAGGCCCAGATCCTATACAACAATAGAAATATGTGTATTCTAGAAAGTTTAACAATCAGCAGATAAAGATACTCCAAACACCTGGTGTTAGCGCTTCAATCATCCCGGCACCATGGTTGTTATGGTGTCAGGATGATTGAAGCGCATTATTTCTATTATTACATTGTAATATAAAATGAAATCATTCAACTCACCATAATGCAGAAACAGTGGGAGCCCCAAGCGTGTCACCTGCCACCAGATGCCATCAGGTGTCCCTAGCGGAGTCCCTCCTTACATCAGGTGCCCCCAGCGGAGTCCCTCCTTACATGCAGCATGTGTCACATCAAATGCAGCCCTGTGTCACATCAAATGCAGCCTCTGACCCATCAAATGCAGCCTATGTCCCATCAAATGCAGCCTGTCCCATCAAATGCAGCCTCTGTCCGCAGCCTCTGTCGCATCAAATGCAGCCTTTGTCCCATCAAATGCAGCCTCTGTCCCATCAAATGCAGCCTCTGTCCGCAGCCTCTGTCGCATCAAATGCAGCCTTTGTCCCATCAAATGCAGCCTCTGTCCCATCAAATGCAGCCTCTGTCCGCAGCCTCTGTCGCATCAAATGCAGCCTATGTCCCATCAAATGCAGCCTGTCCCATCAAATGCAGCCTCTGTCCGCAGCCTCTGTCGCATCAAATGCAGCCTTTGTCCCATCAAATGCAGCCTCTGTCCCATCAAATGCAGCCTGTCTCATCAAATGCAGGCTCTGTCCCATCAAATGCAGCCTCCATCCCATCAAATGCAGCCTCTGCCCCATCAAATGCAGCCTGTCCCATCAAATGCAGCCTCTGTCCCATCAAATGCAGCCTCTGTCCCATCAAATGCAGCCTTTGTCCCATCAAATGCAGCCTCTGTCCCATCAAATGCAGCCTCTGTCCCATCAAATGCAGCCTCTGACCCATCAAATGCAGCCTCTGTCCCATCAAATGCAGCTTTTCCCATCAAATGCAGCCTGTCCCATCAAATGCAGCTTGTCCCATCAAATGCATCCTCTGTCCCATCAAATGCAGCCTGTCCCATCAAATGCAGCCTCTGCCCCATCAAATGCAGCCTGTCCCATCAAATGCAGCCTCTGTCCCATCAAATGCAGCCTCTGTCCCATCAAATGTAGCCTGTCCCATCAAATGCAGCCTGTCCCAGCAGCCTCTGTCCCATCAAATGCAGCCTGTCCCATCAAATGCAGCCTCTGTCCCATCAAATGCAGCCTCTGTCCCATCAAATGGAGCCTGTCCCATCAAATGGAGCCTGTCCCATCAAATTCAGCCTCTGTCCCAGCAAATGCAGCCTGTCACATCAAATGCAGCCTGTCCCATCAAATCCCCCTCCCCCTTCTCCGTGGGAGCACAGCGGCACTTACCTTGCTGTGTGGTGTCCTCTCCTGTTGTGTCTTCTTCCACTGGCAGCGGCCATGGAGGAGTCCGTTCTGTATACTTCCGGTTTTCTCTCTCTCTGGCGCAATGGGAGAGAGAAAAGAGGAAGTGACATCTAACTCATATGTCAATTGAACTGCTCGGCCGTAGTAATAGATACTACGAGCGCCGGGCGGAAGCTACTCAGCGCATCGGAGAGCGCAGCAATATCGTGATTGCATTGACGTGGCGCTTCCCATAATGCACGTGGCCGGCGCCACATAGTGCAGTAAGTAAAAGGACATTTTTTTCTTTTTTTTTCTTAAAGGGGCCGTTTTAAAATGTATTTTTTTTTGGTGACTACAGGAGGGGGGGGGGGGCGGCCCTATGGACGGGCCGCCACTGGTTCCCACCATCCCTGTGCTGAGTTCCTGGGTCTGTACACCTGCTGTGCCCATTATGAGGGGTTACCACCATCCCTGTGCTGAGTTTCCGGGTCTGTACACCTGCTGTGCCCATTATGAGGGGTTCCCACCATCCCTGTGCTGAGTTCCTATGTCTGTACACCTGCTGTGCCCATTATGAGGGGTTACCACCATCCCTGTGCTGAGTTTCCGGGTCTGTACACCTGCTGTGCCCATTATGAGGGGTTCCCACCATCCCTGTGCTGAGTTCCTATGTCTGTACACCTGCTGTGCCCATTATGAGGGGTTCCCACCATCCCTGTGCTGAGTTTCCGGGTCTGTACACCTGCTGTGCCCATTATGAGGGGTTCCCACCATCCCTGTGCTAAGTTCCTATGTCTGTACACCTGCTGTGCCCATTATGAGGGGTTACCACCATCCCTGTGCTGAGTTCCTGGGTCTGTACACCTGCTGTGCCCATTATGAGGGGTTCCCACCATCCCTGTGCTGAGTTCCTATGTCTGTACACCTGCTGTGCCCATTATGAGGGGTTCCCACCATCCCTGTGCTGAGTTTCCGGGTCTGTACACCCTGCTGTGCCAAATTGAGGGGTTCCCACCATCCCTGTGCTGAGTTTCCAGGTCTATACACCTGCTGTGCCCATTATGAGGGGTTCCCACCATCCCTGTACTGAGTTTCCAGGTCTGTACATCTGCTGTGCCCATTATGAAGGGTTCCCACCATCCCTGTGCTGAGTTCCTGGTTCTGTACACCTGCTGTGCCAATTATGAGGGGTTTCCATCATCCCTGTGCCGAGTTCCCTGCTCTGTACACCTGCTGTGCCCATTATGAGGGGTTCCCACCATCCCTGTGCTGAGTTCCCAAGTCTGTACACCTGCTGTGCCCATTATGAGGGGTTCCCACCATCCCTTTGCTGAGTTCCTGGGTCTGTACATCCTGCTGTGTCAAATTGAGGGGTTCCCACCATCCCTGTGCTGAGTTCCCGGCTTTGTACACCCGCTGTGCCCATTATGAGGGGTTCCCACACCCATTATGAGTTTGGTGTCCATGTTTTGCCATACCTGGAAGTACAGGAGGATTTCTATAGATTGGAAGTGGGAATTGACACAGCAGTAAAATGGCGCTAAAGATAAGCTCAGTCCCAACAGGGAGCTCACACTGCAAGGCAGGACAAGTTGAAGGTTTTATTAAAAAGACAGGTTTGCTTTAAGAATAAAAAAAAATAAAAATGAGAAAATAAGACATGATAATGAATATATCCCAGGCATTATGCATTCCCTGAGTGGAGCCGGTGACCGCACATAAAATGCATCATATAATGAGAATTTATGTCTGGTCACACTCACTCTAGGAAACACCGAACTGCATTTTGTACAGGCGGAACCACGTAGCTGAGTCGCCGGGGAAGGACTTATCACACACACACACACACCATCCGCTCGGTGGAACGCAAACCACGGAAGCGGCATGGAAGGCATAAACCGGAAGTGCTGCTTAACTTCCTCTCCCGGGTCAACTGGCAAGAAAGCTACTGGAGAAGGGTGAGCGCGAGAGGATAACAGGGACCCGGGGGGCGTCTCCCAAGGTACTTGGCTCAGGTATCCGCAGAATTTAGTGACTAAGGCAGTCTGTAAATCACACGACCGGTTAATCCGGCTGTTGTACAAATTCCTCACCACTAGATGTCACTGTGCTGTATATTCCTATAGAGTCACAAGTCCCAGTGGCTGCAGTGTTATTTTATGACCACTAGATGTCACTGTGCTGTATAATCCTATAGAGTTACAAGTCCCAGTGGCTGCAGTGTTATTTTATGACCACTAGATGTCACTGTGCCGTATATTCCTATAGAGTCACAAGTCCCAGTGGCTGTAGTGTTATTTTATGACCACTAGATGTCACTGTGCTGTATAATCCTATAGAGTCACAAGTCCCAGTGGCTGCAGTGTTATTTTATGACCACTAGATGTCACTGTGCTGTATAATCCTATAGAGTTACAAATCCCAGTGGCTGTAGTGTTATTTTATGACCACTAGATGTCACTGTGCTGTATAATCCTATAGAGTTACAAGTCCCAGTGGCTGTAGTGTTATTTTATGACCACTAGATGTCACTGTGCTGTATAATCCTATAGAGTTACAAATCCCAGTGGCTGTAGTGTTATTTTATGACCACTAGATGTCACTGTGCTGTATAATCCTATAGAGTTACAAGTCCCAGTGGCTGTAGTGTTATTTTATGACCACTAGATGTCACTGTTCTGTATATTCCTATAGAGTTACAGGTCCCAGTGGCTGTAGTGTTATTTTATGACCACTAGATGTCACTGTGCTGTATATTCCTATGGAGTCACAAGTCCCAGTGGCTGCAGTGTTATTTTATGACCACTAGATGTCACTGTGCTGTATATTCCTATAGAGTCACAAGTCCCAGTGGCTGTAGTGTTATTTTATGGCCACTAGATGTCACTGTGCTGTATATTCCTATAGAGTTACAAATCCCAGTGGCTGTAGTGTTATTTTATGACCACTAGATGTCACTGTGCTGTATATTTCTATAGAGTTACAAGTCCAAGTGGCTGTAGTGTTATTTTATGACCACTAGATGTCACTTGTATTCATTTTACCACAGGGATGCAAGTCTCTGTAGTAGCTGTAGTGTTATTTATGGCCGGTAGATGTCACTGTGCTTCACATTCCTATAGAATCACAGCTGGCTGTACTGTTGTTTTACAGGTGCATCTCAAAAAAATTAGAATGAGATCAAAAAGTTAATTTATTTCAGTAATTCAGTTCAAAAAGTGAAACTCATATTTTATATAGACGTGTTACACTCAGAGTGATATATTTCAAGCATTTCTTTCTTTTAATTTAGCTGATTATGGCTTACAGCTAGTGAAAACCCAAAATTCAGTATCTCAGAAAATGAGAATATTGTGAAAAAGTTGAAGATTGTAGACTTATTTTTAAAGGGACAGAGCTCGCATGCAAAAGCGAACGCATACGTAAGTCACGCCTGCATATGTAAACGACATTCAAACCACACATATGAGGTATCGCCGCGATCGTTAGAGCGAGAGCAATAATTCTAGCCCTAGACCTCCTCTGTAAGTCAAAACTGGTAACCTGTAGACATTTTTAAAACGTCGCTTATGGAGATTTTTGAGTGTCAAAGTTTGTCGCCATTCCACGAGCGGGGCGCAATTTTGAAGTGTGACATGTTAACATTATCTTTCACAATTGAAAAAAAAAATAATTAGGCTAACTTTACTGTTTTATTATTTTTTTAATTTAAAAAGTGTATTTTTTCCCTAAAAAAAATGCATTTGTAAGACCACTGTTGCATAAAGTATTGCAATGACTGCCATTTTTATTCTCTAGGGTGTATATAAAATAAATATATATAATGTTTGGGGGTTCTAAGTAATTTTCTAGCAAAAAAACCTGATTGCTAAATGCTAAAAATAATATAGTCTCATTAAATAATAATAAAAAATAAATAATAATAAATACAAATAATAAAAACATAACTTTTATTATTTGTTTTATTATTGTTTTATTATCTTTTAATTAAAAAAAGTGTATTTTTTCCCCCAAAAAATGCGTTTGTAAGACCGCTGTTGCATAAAGTATTGCAATGACTGCCATTTTCATTCTCTAGGGTGTATATAAAATAAATATATATAATGTTTGGGGGTTCTAAGTAATTTTCTAGCAAAAAAACCTGATTGCTAAATGCTAAAAATAATATAGTATCATTAAATAATAATAATAAAAAAGAAATAATAATAAATAAAAATAGTAAAAACATAACTTTACTGTTTTATTATTTTTTAATTTAAAAAAGTGTATTTTTTCCCCCAAAAAATTGTGTTTGTAAGACTGCTGCGCAAATACGGTGTGACATAAAATATTGTAACGATCTCTATTTTATTCTCTGGGATGTCTGAAAAAATATATAATGTTTGGGGGTTCTAAGTAATTTTCTAGCAAAAAAAACCTGATTGCTAAATGCTAAAAATAAAATAATATAATATAATGAAATAATAATAAAAAAGTAATAATAATAAATAAAAATAGTAAAAACATAAATAGTACAATTTCCTGCCCACTAGGTGGCACAGTTGTTCCAATCTCTGTTGTCCATAAGGCATAATTTAGAGGGCCAGCCAGGATGATGGATAATACTCATAACTGTGATTTTTGTTCATTAATAATTTTTCAGTCTGTGGAAACCCAGACATAGCAAGAGCTGAGGATCTGCAGAGTTCAGACCCTTTAGAGTGGGGTGAGGAGGAGTCTGGAAAAAATGATTCCACCAGTGATGGAGAAGGAGCAGAGTCACGTGACACAGAAGATACTGAACCTCACCCTGGAGATCATCTACCTGCTGACCGGAGAGGTGAGGAGGATTCTGGGAGCAAAAAGACGGTGCTCAAAGACTCACCAAAAGGTCAGACTTTAAAGGCATTGACAACAATGTGGAAGTTTTATAGGAAAAAAATATTAAACAATTTATTGGAAAGAGTACATATACTAGTTATAGTCACATAAATGTTCAAAATGGTTAAAAATCATATGAAATGATACAGTATATACAGTGAACCCTTGCGTATCGACGCGTTTCACCGTTAGGCTTCTTCAGGATGGAAACAAGGTTCAGGGAAGAAAACAAGTCTCACTGTCTGAAATAAAATACATACAGATTACATATATGACAAAAAACATCATAATATGGTATAAAAACATATACCAAACAACTGTCCCATGAGAGAGCCAGACACACGACAGACACAGGCAGACCAAGGAAATACCTTCAAGTGGACTTACCCTTCATATTTGGGGGTCCAATGGACAAAAATATTATAAATATTTCAAGAGGAATTTACACTGATAAGAAAGAACAGAACACCTACAATTGAAAATTTACATTACAATCCAGTAAGACTACCATTGCTTATCTGGATATTACCATCGGCATCACTGAAGATGGGTCAATTGTTACATCGTTATACCGCCAAACCCACTGCGGGTAACACTATTTTACATGCGTCAAGTGCGCATCCCCATGCATTTTACATGCGTCAATTGCGTTAGTAACTCAGTTACTACATTGAAAAAGTAATTAGTTACTCAGCAAAGTAACTGCTTTTGTTTTTGAGGGCACATAGCAAATCAGGGCATGGGGCACATAGCACATCAGGGCACATAGCACGTCAGGGCAGGGGGCACATAGCACATCAGGGCATGGGGCACATAGCACATCAGGGCACATAGCACATCAGGGCATGGGGCACATAGCACATCAGGGCACATAGCACATCAGGGCATGGGGCACATAGCACATCAGGGCACATAGCACATCAGGGCATGGGGCACATAGCACATGAGGGCACATCAGGACATGGGGCACATAGCACCTCAGGGCATGGGGCACATAGCACATCAGGGCACATAGCACATCAGGGCATGGGGCACATAGCACATCAGGGCATGGGGCACATAGCACATCAGGGCACATAGCACATCAGGGCATGGGGCACATAGCACATGAGGGCACATCAGGACATGGGGCACATAGCACATCAGGGCACGAGGCACATCGGGGCACATAGCACATCAGGGCATGGGGCACATCGGGGCGCATAGCACATCAGGGCATGGGGCACATCGGGGCGCATAGCACATCAGGGCACGAGGCACATCGGGGCACATAGCACATCAGGGCATGGGGCACATCGGGGAGCATAGCACATCAGGGCACGAGGCACATCGGGGCACATAGCACATCAGGGCATGGGGCACATCGGGGCGCATAGCACATCAGGGCACATAGCACATCAGGGCACATGATAGCACATCAGGGCATGGGGCACATCGGGGCGCATAGCACATCAGGGCACGAGGCACATCGGGGCACATAGCACATCAGGGCACGAGGCACATTGGGGCACATAGCACATCAGGGCATGGGGCACATCGGGGCGCATAGCACATCAGGGCACGAGGCACATCGGGGCACATAGCACATCAGGGCATGGGGCACATCGGGGCGCATAGCACATCAGGGCACATAGCACATCAGGGCACATGATAGCACATAGCACATCAGGGCATGGGGCACATAGCACATCAGGGCACATAGCACATCAGGGCATGGGGCACATCGGGGCGCATAGCACATCAGGGCACGAGGCACATCGGGGCACATAGCACATCAGGGCATAGGGCACATAGCACATCAGGGCACATGATAGCACATAGCACATCAGGGCATGGGGCACATAGCACATCGGGGCACATAGCACATCAGGGCACATAGCACATCAGGGCATGGGGCACATCGCACATGTGGCACATAGCACATCAGGGCGGGGCACATAGCACATCAGGGGAGGGCACATAGCACATTGTTTACCAGCCATGCCGAGTAGCACAGGAAGCGTGTGTAATAAGTTCTCTCTCATGTCACGGCACTGACGGCAGTCACGCTACTCCCCCCCGGCGGCCCCTCCTCTCTTCTCGTCCATCCCAGATGATGTCACAATGGGGATGGGGATGGACAAGAAGAGAGGAGGGGCCGCCGGGTAGCAGCATGACTGCCATCAGTGCCGTGACATGAGAGAGACCCGGTCATAGAGGAGAGGAGGAATTACACTACTGCCATCTAGTGGCGGTAGATGTAATTGGGGTAACGCCGCCCAAGTAATGGTAACTGCGTTACCATGAGGGGAAGAGTAATCAGTTAGATTACTCGTTACCCTCTAAAGTAACTGCGTTACGTAACTCAGTTTATTCTAACTCAGTTACTTACATCACTGGATTCCAATAAAGTCAGATTCCTAACCACATACTCTGACCAACATCTACAAATACGGTCAATAATCCAGAGACACTGGCATATCTTGTCAGCGGACCCGATATTGACCAAATATCTAGGACCTAAACCTCAGATCACTTTTCAACGCTCTAAGTCTGTTAGGGGGACCGTCTGGTACATAGCCAATATTGTAGAACCACAGACGAATCTAAAGATCAACCTGGTCTATACCGCTGTGGTGCCTGTGACTTCTGTCACTTATTGATCCAAGGTCCCTCTTTCCCTCTTCCAGATGGTCAGATCCACTCCCTACGACACCATATTACTTGTCAAACCAAGGGAGTAATATATATAATTTTTTGCCGACGTGGAGCTTTCTACATCGGCAAGACGATCAGGCCATTCTGGAAGAGGATGAAGGACCACGTTTACTACGCCAACAGTGGCCTTCTCAATACCACTCTGGGCCACCATGTGGCGTTTAGGCACAAATATGACCCACTGGTTTTTAGGTTTGCTGCCCTCGATCGGATCCTTGAGGACCCTCGAGGGGGCAACTTTTTGATCAGAAAGTTCTCCAAAGGGAGACGCAGTGGGTGTTTAACCTACGTGCTACTACCTACCCGGGGCTCAACCACACGATGAGCTCTAGACCCTTCTTGTAGTGATTTTTTGCCTCTCTATATATAAGTTGTTTCTCTATTTCGTGCGTCGTCTTTTCTTTTTCGTACATCACGGGACACAGAGCGACTTAGTCATTACTAATGGGTTATATAGATTACCTTCAGGTGTTGGCACTGGCCAATTCCAAACCGGAAGTACCCTCCCCTATATAAGCCCCTCCCACCCGGGAGCACCTCAGTTTTTTGCCAGTGTCTAAGGTGTTGGCCAAAGAGTAACATGTGTTTTCACTGGGCTTGCGTACAGGTTCTTTTGGGCCTTAGTAAGCTGTTCCGGATCCCACCAAAAAAGCTTCATAGCTAAACGGTCGGTACCCGGGCCTTGCAGCAGAAGAGCAAGGTTTTGCCTGTAATGCTTCTCTTAGGAGGGCTGGACCCTGGGATCCAGAGCTCTGGTCATACCCACGACCAAGATGTTGTCTGTGCAGGGTGCTATACAGGTCCAGGGGAGTGGAATCCTTGGGAACCCGGTCCCTGAAGGTTTAATTACAATGCCTGCCGTGATAGGTGAAGTTTGGACTTCTGTGGACCAAACAAAGTCCTGCGGCGGGGATCAGGTAAGTGGGGGCCCCCAGGAACTTGGTTCTATTGGGGGACCCCCAAGCCTAATTTGTCTTTCTGTCTGTTACCTAACGGTATTCCCGCTAAATATCTGTGTTTGCCTGTAACTACTGAAAATGTAAAATTTTAATAGTAGTCAAGAAAAAAAAAAAAAAAAAAAAGGGACCGCGGTACCTGTGTTAAACCACTAGAGGCCGCTGTAGTCCATTTTTCTTGTCATGTGGATCTTTGGTTTTCTCAAGTCAAAAGATCCAGGCAGCTGGTAAGTTTCTCTGTGGGAATCCACTTCCTCTGCCCTGTTGCTGCGCTCATCCACCGCACAGGCCCTCTGGCAAAAAGGGCCCTGGCTCCTAGTCCCCTGTTTGATTTCGAAAAGGGCGCCAATGGCGCACGGGCGCGCGCGCGGGCGCGTGCACGCGCCTCCTATGAAAAAAAGGGGCGGGGCGGGTGGATGACGCTCGATGCGCGCCGCGGCGCTTCTGCGCATGTGCGGGCGTCCCAGCATAGTTAAAAGACACAGTACAAGTGTCAGCTGGATGCAAACAGAGTTAGCAACAAACAGTGGCACACAGAGGCGGTTGATGCAGGCATCCCCATAGAAAGGCACTTTAGTGGACACCAGCTGGTATATAGCAGCACCTGTGTTAGATTATTACCAGCAAAATTGGTGTATGACGACGGGAATACCTCAGCTTTGTGCTTAAAGATATGTCGTCCAGACGCTCCGGAAATAGATCTTCCAGGAAGCCAAAGGGGTCTCCATCGGGCTCTGAGGATATTGGGCATGCTTGTACTGCACCAATCTCCCCTGAGAATTCAGAGGTCAGTAGCCGTAGAAACCCCGCAGGAATGCCTGGTGCTGCGGCTGTCCCCAGTCCACCTGCTCCTGTATATATAACAGAGGAGGTTTTATCCTCAACTCTGGGAGGATTGGAAGAGAGATTAACAGCATTGATCGCTGCTTCCCTGTCACAGGGAAAGCGCGTCCGATCTCCGTCTCCTCCTTCAGAGTGCCTGTTAGTGGAGGAACAGCCCCACACAGAGATCGACCTACCTGAAGGGGATCAGGATGAGGTTGATTCAGTTATAGAGGAATCAACAGTGGAAGAACCTTTCTCAGCATCTCAGGCTGAAAGATTATGGGTTCAGTCTCTGACTAACATGGTCCGATCAGCATTTAAAATGCCTCTGGCGGAACCACCATCCACTACGGTTTCCTCGCTGGGGTCGCTAAAAGCTCCCCAGGCTGTCTGTTCCTTCCCAATCCACCCTTTATTAGAAGGGCTTATTTACCAGGATTGGGAGCATCCTGATAAAATATTTGCTCCCCCCAAGAGATTTCCGGTGATCTATCCCATGGAGGATAAGTTCATAAAAAAATGGAGGGTCCCTACAGTGGACGCAGCCATCTCTTCTGTTAACAAATCACTGACATGTCCAGTAGATAATGTTCCAATGTCAAAGACCCAATAGATAAAAAATTGGAGTCTTTACTAAAATCTGCTTTCTCTACAGCAAGCATGGTGACACAACCTGCGGTAGCAGCGATTGGAGTCTGCCAAGCAGTGAAAGATCAGTTGAAACAAGTCTTAAGGGACTTACCAGATCAGCAGGCTCTTGCCCTAGCTGACCTGCCTAGAGCCTTGTGTTTTGCGGTGGACGCTATAAAGGATACAATCCAACAGGCCTCCCGCTTTACGCTGTCTATAGTACATATGCGTAGGCTTCTGTGGCTCAAAAACTGGTCTGCTGAAGCTCCCTGTAAAAAACTGCTGGTTAGCTTCCCATTTCATGGAGAACGCTTATTTGGAGAAGATCTGGACAAATATATCCAGAAAATTTCTGCCGGTAAAAGTTCACTCTTACCGGTTAAGAACAAGGGTAGAAGTCCTTCTTTTAAGAGGCCTACTTCTCCAGTCCCTGGCACATCGGCTGTGAAACAGTTCCGACGGCCTCCGCGGTCAAATCCAGGGGGCAGAAATCAGGGACAATCACAGGGTATCAAGAAACCCTGGGTCAAGAGAGGTACAAAACCTCCCCCTAAGTCATGAAGGGTTGCCCCCACTCAGTCGGGTGAGGGGAAGACTTCAGTTGTTCACAGAGACCTGGCGGGACACCATCAGAGATGGGTGATCCCCGCAGTAAGTCTGGGATACAGGCTGGAGTTAAAAGACATTCCTTCTGCCCATTTTATAAGGTCAAACGTGCCAAGCGATCCCCAGAAGAGTGGATCCCTCCTTCTGGCACTAGAGCAACTATTGCCCCAAGGGTAATCATGAAGGTTCCCTTGAAAGAAAACGGGTTCGGGTTTTTCTCGAACCTTGTCACAGTCCCCAAACCAAATGGGGACATGAGGCCCATATTGAATATAAAAGGGCTAAACAAGTTCCTACATATCAGGACTTTTTTCGGATGGAGTCGATCCGATCGGTGGCCACCGCCCTACAAGGGCAGGAATGGTTAGCCTCGATCGACATAAGGGATGCTTATTTGCATATTCCCATCTGTCCGGCCCACCAGAAATTTCTACGCCTTGCAGTAGAAGGGCGCCATTTTCAGTTCAGAGCCTTACCTTTCGGTCTGGCCACGGCACCACGAGTGTTCACAAAAATTCTGGCCCTACGATTGGCCAAACTAGGAACACAAGGTGTAACGATAATGGCATATCTAGACGACTTGTTGCTGATAGACCACTCAGTGAAAAAAACTAGAAGTGGTCGTTCACAAGATAATCAAGTATCTGGAATCTCACAGTTGCATTATCAACCGAGACAAGTCAGCCCTAAAACCAGTCAAAAGCCTGGAATACTTGGGGGCTAAGACTGGATTCAAATCAGAGAAAGATTTTCTTACCTCCAGAGAAGGTGTCGTCTTTGAAAGATTTGACCCACTTGGTGGGTACAAAAAAGAAAAACCATCCATACGCCTGTGTATAAGGCTGCTGGGAAAAATGGTGGCTTCATTCGAAGCGGTACCCTACGGTCAATTCCATTCAAGGAACTTGCAGAGGGCCATACTGTCAGCCTGGAACAAAAAAGTTCAGGCTTTAGACTTACCAATGTCCCTGTCCCCTTCCGTTCGCAAGAGCCTCCATTGGTGGTTGGTGCCCCAGAATCTGGGAAGGGAAACCCTTCAGTCCGGTTTCTTGGAAGGTGGTCACTACAGTTGCCAGCCTCATAGGCTGGGGGGCAGTACTGGAGCAATGGTCTCTCCAGGGCAAGTGGTCAGAAGCAGAGAAGGCCCTGCCCACCAATCTCTTAGAGATACGAGCAGCCCGGTATGCCCTAGTAGCATGGACATCCAAACTCCAAGGGTCACCTGTCAGAATTCAATCAGACAATGCCACAGCAGTGGCATATATCAATCTCCAGGGTGGCACCAGGAGTCGTGCAGCCCAGAGGGAAGCGAAATGCATCCTGGAATGGGCAGAAAGGTATGTCACAGCCATATCCGCGGTTTTCATCCCAGGAGTGGAAAATTGGAGAGCGGACTTTTTTAAGTCGCCAGCAATTATGCCCGGGGGAATGGTCTCTTCACCCCGAGGTTTTCCAGGCAATATGCCAGCGGTGGGGAACACCGGATGTAGATCTGCTAGCATCCAGATTCAACGCAAAGGTGGACAGATTTGTGTCTCGCACAAAGGATCCCCTCGCTTGCGGTTCGGATGCCCTAGTGTTCCCTTGGGATCAGTTCAAGCTGATATATGCATTCCCACCGCGATTAATCCGCAGAATCAGGGTAGAAAAGAAACCAGTGATTCTGGTGGCTCCAGCGTGGCCCCGAAGGGCATGGTACGCGGAGATTGTAAAAATGTCAGTGGGAAGTCCTTGGACCCTCCCACATCGTCCGGACCTGCTTTCGCAAGGACCGATATACTACCCTTCCTTACCAGCCCTAGGTTTGACGGCCTGGCTATTGAAGCCCACATTCTAAAAAAGAGAGGGCTCTCTAATCCTGTGGTATCTACCATGATCAATGCCAGGAAGCCGGTATCCAGGCAGATCTATTATAGGATCTAGAAGGCGTACATCACGTGGGGTGAGGCCAGGAAATGGCATCCACGTAAGTACGTAATAGGTAGGATTCTGGACTTCCTACAGTGGGCTGTACATAGGAAGCTTGCCTTGAGTACTATCAAGGGTCAGACGGCCTTGTCAATATTTTTTTTTTTCAAAGGCCCTTGGCTTTGCATTCATTAATCAAAGCTTTCATACAAGGAGTGATGCGTATTAGCCCTCCGGTTAGTATTCCCATATGTCCATGGGACTTAAACCTGGTTCTGTCGGTTCTACAGAAACAACCATTTGAACCATTGCGGCACATTTTCTTGGTTCTTTTCACCAGGAAATTGATTTTCTTAGTAGCCATTTGTTCGGCTAAAAGAGTATCGGAATTAGCCGCCTTGTCCTGTAAGGAGCCATATCTGGTTATCCATAAGGACAGAGTAGTATTACGTCCTCATCCAGCCTTCTTCCTAAGGTGGTATCGAGGTTCCATTTGAACCAAGATGTGGTTCTTCCTTCTTTTTTCCCCAAACCTAGTTCGGTAGAGGAAAAGTTATTGCATTCTTTGGATGTAGTAAGAGCAGTTAAAGCTTATCTTAAAGCCACTGCTCAGATTCGTAGAACGGATACTTTGTTTGTTCTGCCGGAAGGCCCCAGAAAGGGTCAGGCAGCATCAAAAATCTACTTTAGCCAAGTGGATTCGACAGGTCATAATACAAGCCTATGGCTTGAAAAGGAGACCGCCTCCGTTCAAAGTTAGGGCGCACTCCACAAGAGCAGTTGGAACTTCATGGGCAGTGCATCACCAAGCCTCCCTGGCTCAAGTACTGTAAGGCCACAACATGGTCCTTAGTACACACGTTTACTAGATTCTACCAGGTAGACGTCAGAAGTCAGGAGGATGTCGCCTTTGGGCGCAGTGTGTTGCAGGCCGCAAAAGAGCCTCATGCCTGATGGCGCCCAGCTTATGTATCCCTCCCCTCATTTGGCATTGCTTTGGGACGTCCCATTAGTAATGACTAAGTCGCTCTGTGTCCCGTGATGTACGAAAAAGAAAAGGGGATTTTTATAACAGCTTACCTGTAAAATCCTTTTCTTGGAGTACATCACGGGACACAGAGCTCCCACCCCTCTTTTTGGGACACTTATTGCTTGGCTACAAAACTGAGGTGCTCCCGGGTGGGAGGGGCTTATATAGGGGAGGGTACTTCCGGTTTGGAATTAGCCAGTGCCAACACCTGAAGGTAAACTATATAACCCATTAGTAATGACTAAGTCGCTCTGTGTCCCGTGATGTACTCCAAGAAAAGGATTTTACAGGTAAGCTGTTATAAAAATCCCCTTTTTCTCTTCGTTGTGCACTAGTTTGCTTATTCCCAACGTATTCCTCTCGAAGAGTATCCCTACTCCCGATGAGGTATATATTGCTCAACTTTCCCTTTTTTGCTTTCGCCTACAGCGAATCTGACCTAAGAGTCAGGGATTCTACTCAGGATCAACATGTTTATTCATGGCTACAGTAATGTATATAAAAAAATAAAAATAAATCATTTTATTTATATGATATAATTTATTTCTTATACTACCTGACAGACAATGTGTATGAATCGATACAAATTTATAAATGTTGTAACTAATGTTCATGTGTTTTATCTTATTCTAGCTTGTACTCGCTGTCCCCTGATTAGTTGGTCGACATCGATGGCACATACAGACTATGTGTAGGACAGCCTTGTCCTTTCTCTTTTTCATTATAATGTATCCCAGGTTGAAATTACATTTCTTGCCACAGGAGGCATTAGCTGCCTTTATTCTGTATCTCGCCCATAGAGTTTGATCCGTGCGGTGATACGCATGCGCAGGAAGTATACCCCGCGCATGCGCCCTGCGTCCCACCTCTCTTATACATCGCCACGGCGACGGGCGCCCACTGCATAACGGCGCTGACTGCTGACATCACTAGCTACGCGCCGGCGTCTTCCACGCTCGCGCAAGAGGGTATAAATAGCTTATGGGGCCCCTTCACATTTGTTTACAGTATTGGACTGTCTCCCAGGGGCATACCCACACGTCACACTGTGAATGTAAGTACTCTTGGACTTTTCTAAGTGCTATTATAGACGCCAGTTGCTTATATGGTATGGTCATGACTCTGTTTGTTTGTTTGCTCTTGATAATTTTGTAGATTCCCGTTTTGGACACTGTGTCCGTTTGGGCTCTTGAGTCATTCACTGGTAGATTAGAAGTCTTTTCTTGGTGACTTTTTCCAATGTTGGATCCCTGCAGTACACTATATGTGACATCAGATGTGACGCTTTTATGCCCCTGCCTTTGAATTCCTATTCCTGTATGAAGAGGTACACATACTTCATTTATTTTTCAAAGTTTTTTTATTTTATTTATTTATTTATTTATATTTATTTTTTATTTATTATTTATATTTATTTTTTACATATTTTTTTTTATTTTTTTTATTGTATGTATTTTTACATTTTTTTCAATCATTCTTTTTTTTTTCTCATTAGAATCATATGTGGTTTACTATGCAGCAACCTGTTGGGACACTTTCTTATCAATGTGGATTCCTCTTGAAATATTTATAATATTTGTGTCCATTGGACCCCCATATATGAGGGCAAGTCCACTTGAAGGTATTTCCTTGGTCTGCCTGTGTCTGTTGTGTGTCTGGCTCTCTCATGGGACAGTTGTTTGGTATATGTTTTTATAACATAATATGATGTTTTTTGTCATATATGTAATCTGTATGTATTTTATTTCAGACAGTGAGACTTGTTTTCTTCCCTGAACCTTGTTTGTATCCTGAAGAAACCTAACGGTGAAACGCGTCGATACACAAGGGTTCACTGTATATACTGTATCATTTCATATGATTTTTAACCATTTTGAACATTTATGTGACTATCATGTACTCTTTCCAATAAATTGTTTGATATTTTTTCTATAAAACTTCCACATTGTTGTCAATGCCTTTAAAGTCCGACCTTTTGGTGACTCTTTGAGCACCGTCTTTTTGTTCCCTCTACATATACGGATGTGGCAATGTGAGTGCTTCCCTTCCACAATTTCTTTGAGGATTCTGGGTCTGGGAGGTCACATGACATCACTCTTATCTCCATTAATAAAACATATTTTTTGCTCTCTTCTGCAGGATTTCATGGTAGTTAGGAAATCATCTTGGAGTGAGAGCCAGATCCCCTTCATGCACCTTACTCCTGGACACAACCACAAGAAGATTCTAGAAGTCACCCAGGAGATCATTGAGCTGCTGACAGGAGAGGTGAGCGGTGCCGGGAATTCTGGGACATTATCCAGTAACAGACAAGGGATGTGTCTGGATGGTGACTGTATCATTGTGTGTGTCAGGTTCCTATAAGGTGTCAGGATGTCACTGTCTATTTCTCCATGGAGGAGTGGGAGTATTTAGAAGGACACAAGGATCTCTACAAGGACGTCATGATGGAGAATCAACAGACCTTGATTGATGGAAAATTAGGAATAAAGATATGTGGCTTGAATGAGATGACATTGAACCTCACTATGGAGATCATTAACTTGTTGACTGAAGAGGTGAGGAGGATTCTGGGAGGAATACATGACATCACTCTGATCTCTATTGGTAAAGGTGACCAAATCTGCTCAATTGGGGTGGGGAAGATTGTAATATTATATTTATTGCTGTATATCACAGGACTGTGCTGTAGTTATGAAAACAAGAATGAGAGAAAGAAGAGGCTCCATCGCCACGTCTCCACCAACCTTCCTTTCTCTTAAGAGAAAACGCAAGAAGAAGATTGTAGAAGTCACCCAGAAGATGATGGAGCTACTGACAGGAGAGGTGAGCGGTGCCGGGAATTCTGGGACATTATCCAGTAACAGACAAGGGATGTGTCTGGATGGTGACTGTATCATTGTGTGTGTCAGGTTCCTATAAGGTGTCAGGATGTCACTGTCTATTTCTCCATGGAGGAGTGGGAGTATTTAGAAGGACACAAGGATCTCTACAAGGACGTCATGATGGAGAATCAGCCGCCCCTCACATCACCGGGTAAGAGGAGACTTTATTGTAAAGGAGAGAGCAGTACGGAGGGTCCACCTAGATCCCTCATTATCTGACTGCCCTTACGCGTTACGTCCAATCAAGCATTTATTGAACCTTGTTTATTAAGAGGTCTATAAGCAGTGCTTTGTATTCAGTCAGTGTGTGTGTGTTTCCTACAGATGGATCCAGTAATGGGAACCCGCCAGAGAGATGTCCCCGTCCTCTGTATTCCCGGGACTCCACACAGGAGGATCACACCATCCCTCACCATCATCAGGTGGGTTGTACACATTTATTTTCATATATTGATCTGTATAGAGGCATACTGGTTGACATAATGGGATATACTGGTTTGGTCAATATTTCTATATTGGTTGGTTTTCAGGGTGACAATTTGATTACTGTCAAGACTGAAATGAAAGAAAAGGAGGCGTGTACGAGGGGTGAACCATGTAAGGAGGAGGAAGCTCCTCCAGAGATGAGCACGGGTGAGGAATAAAAAGTAAAATCTGTCCTCCTATCCCTTATCTTCTCCTCCTCACGCCTGTCCACTCCTCTCTTATTTATCCTCTCTGTTAGTTTTTCCCATTACTCTACTTTTCTCCTCTTCAATCTTTCCTTCTTTCTCCTCACTCCTCTCCTCTGTCCTTATCTCTTCTTCTCCTCTCTCTCCCTCCTCTCTTCACCACTTATTCCGCGTATACACGACCGTTTTTAATGTCATTGAAAAAAACGAAGTTTTTCTCAACGTGTTTCTTCTCAAGCCTGCCTTGCCTACACACTATCGTGAAAAAAAATGCTTGAGCAAAGCGCGGTGATGTACAACACGTACGACGGCACTATAAAGGGGAAGTTCTATTCTGATGGCGCCACCCTTTGGGCTGCTTTTGCTGATCCTTGTGTTAGTAAAAGTTTGGTGAGAGACGATTCACGCTTTTCAGCCTCGTGCTCTTCAGTCCGTTACAGCGCGACGAATGTGCTATCTCCATTACGAACGCTAGTTTTACCAGAACGAGCGCTCCCGTCTCATCACTTGCTTCTGAGCATGCACGTTTTTTTCACAGAAAAATGAGAGCATGTTCCAAATTTTTAATGGCCATTTCTCACGTCGTGAAAAATGCTCTGGAGCCTACACACGATTGTTTTTAATGACCAAATAAAAAAATGGCATTTTTCTCGTCATGAAAAACGGTCGTGTGTACACGGCATCACTCTTCTCTCTCTCATGTGCTCCCGCCACCACTCTCTCCTTTTCTCTCCACTCACTCCTCTTCTCATTCTGTCCTCGCCTCCTGCCACTTCTCCACTTCTCTTCTCCTCTTTTGCTTCTCGACACTGCACTCTACTCCTCCTCCTCTTCTGATTTTCTCCTCTCTCTTCCTTCTCTCTTCGACCCCTGCCACCACTTTCGGGCTCTGCTTTCCACTCATGTCTTTCCTGATTACCTCCTCTCCACCTTCCACCTCTCCTCTATCTTCCCTCTTCTTCTCTCCTCTCGTCTCCACTTACTCCTCTCTCTGTTGCCACCCAGCACTTCTCTCCACTCAATCCTCTTCTGATTCTGTCCTCTCCTCCTGCCACCTTTCCACTTCTCTACGCCTCTCTTCTCCCCCCTCTCTCCTTTCTTCTCCACTCACTCCTCTCTCTCTTCTCCCCCTGCCACCACTCTCTCCTCTTCTTTCCACTAATTCCTCCCCTAATTCACTCCTCTCCTCCTCCCACCTCTCCTCTTCTCTTGTACCTCTTTACTTTCTTCTCCACTCACTCCTCTATTGATTCTGTCATCTCCTCCTGCCATCTCTCCATGTCTCTCCTCCCCTCTCCTCCTGTCTTCTTCACCCTTTGTCCCTTCCTTTCACTCCTTTCTCTTTTGTCTTCCTGCCACCTTCTCTCCTCTTCTGATTCTGTCCTCTTCTCCCACCTCTCCACTTCTCTCCTCTCTCTTCTCCTCCTTCACTCCTCAACACTCCACTCTCCTTCTCTTCTGATTTTCACCTCTCTCTCCCTTCTTTCTTCTCCTCCTGCCACCACTCTCTTCTTTATACTAATTCCTCTCCTAATTCACTCCTCTCCTCCTGCCACCTCTCTTCGCTCTTCCCTCTTCTCTCCTCCTTCTGTCCACCCTCTTCTCCACTCACTCTTCTCTCTCTCTCTCTTGTCCTCCTGCCACCCTTCTCGTCTTTCCACTCACTCCTCTCCTGATTGTATTATCACCCCCTGACATCTCTCCTCTCCTCCTGTCTTCTCCTTCCTCTCTCCCTTCTGTTCCTCTCACTCCTTTCTCTTTTGTCATCCTGCCACCCTTCTCTTCTCGTTCTGTCCTCCTCACACTCTCCACTTCTCTTCTCTCTCTTCTCCTCCTTCACTCCACTCCATTCTCCTCTCCTCCTTTCCTCCTCTCCTTCTCTTTCACCTCTTTCGCCCTTCTCTCTTCTCCTCCTGCCACCACTCTCTCCTCTTCTTTCCACAAATTCCTCTCCTAATTCACTCTTCTCCTTCTGCCACCTCTCCTCTCTCTTCCCTCTTCTCTCCTCTTTCTGTCCCCCCTCTTCTCCACTCACTCCGCTCTCTCTTGTCCACTCACTCCTCTCCTGATTGTATCCTCACCCCCTGCCATCTATCAACTTCTCTCCTCTCCTCCTGTTTTCTCCTTCCTCTCTCTTTTCTGTTCCTCTCATTCATTTCTCTTTTGTCTTCCTGCCACCCCTCTCTCCTCTTCTCATTCTGTCCTCTCTTCCTGCCACCTCTCAATTTCTCTCTTCCCTTTTCTCTCCTCTCCTGAATACATGTATTTTTTTGCAGAAAACACTAGCTGGTTCCCGACTGGCTCACGTACATATACGGGGGCAGAATGGCTCCCCTGTGCAAAACCCCGTACAGGTACGAGGTTCCTTTAACAGCCGCCAGAGGGCGCGCGCACGCCGGCTGCGCGGCGGGGGACCCGATTCGCGTGGCCAGCGGTTGCGATCGCCGCCGGCCACACGCGACCGCGTGCACGAGTGCCAGCACGAGGATTTGTGTGTGTAAACACAAATCCCTGTGCTGTCAGAGGAGAGGAAACATGTTGTTTGTTCCTAGTAAGTAGGAACAGCGACCATGTCTCCTCTCCTACTCAGTCCTATCCCCATACAGTCAGAACACACATTTAACCCCTTGATCGCCCCCTAGTGTTAACCCCTTCCCTACCAGTGTCATTTACACAGTAATCAGTGCATTCTTATAGCACTGATCGCTGTATACATGTCAATGGTCCCAAAAATGTGTCAAAAGCGATCTGTCCGCCGCAATGTCGCAATACCGCTAAAAATCGCAGATCACCGCCATTACTAGTAAAAAAAATAATAAAAAGGCCATAAAAATTCTATAAATCTTTCCCATAGTTTGTAGACTATAACTTTTGCGCAAACCAATCAATATACGCTTATTGGGATTTTTTTTACCAAAAATATGTAGAAGAATATAAATTGGCTTAAACTGATGAAGAAATTCGTTTTTTTAAAAAACATTTTTGGGGATATTTATTATAGCAAAAAAATATATATATTTTTTTCAAAATTGTGTTTTTTTTTGGGTTTATAGCGCAAAAAAAAAAACTGCCGAGGTGATCAAATACCACCAAAAGAAAGGTCTATTTGTGGGAAAAAAAGGACGCACATTTTGTTTGAGTAGAGCATCGCACGACCGCGCAATTGTCAGTTAAAGCGACGCAGTGCTAAATTGTAAAAAGTGCTCTGGTCAGGAAGGGGGTAAAATCTTCCGGGGCTGAAGTGGTTAACTCGTAAGGTGATAACTTAAGACTCTAATACTTCCACAAATAAAATATTGGAGAGGAGCTCAGACGCAGGAGTGCCGCTATCTGGTACTTACCTGAATGTGTCCTTTGTCCTTGGCAGGTGAGGCGAAGACTGGCGAGTCCCCAGCGAGGAGTCTGACTTCAGTTTTGGAGTCACAAACAGAAAGCTGTGAAATGAGGCAGGAAAATTACATTTCACAAAGTCCGCACCCAGGACCCCCCAATAACGTACCAGCTCCCTGCTCACCTCTAAGGAATGTTCCCGATCCCCCTGATACCGCCACCCACAATTCCTCTCACCGATGCGATAAGATGTTCCGGTGCAACAAATGTGAGAAATTCTTCGCCGACAAAGCCTCCTTCCTCAAACACAAGAGCACCCACAAATTTCCGTGCGCCGACTGCGGTAAATCATTCGCCTACAAGTCCGGCCTGTATAAGCACCACAAAATGCACAGCGGCGAGAAGCCGTTCTCCTGCTCCGAGTGCGGCAAATCATTCACTTACAAGTCTGACCTTGTGAGCCATCGGCGCGTCCACTCCGGCGAGAAGCCGTTTTCCTGCCCGGAGTGTGGGAGAAGCTTTGCGCGGAAGTCGTATCTGATTTGCCATCAGAAAGTCCACACGGGGGAGAAGCCCTTTTCCTGCGCGGAGTGCGGCAGATGTTTCTCGCACAGGAAGCACTTGGTGATTCATGGGCTGAGCCACTCGGAGGAGAGGCCGTTTTCCTGCAGCGAGTGCGGGCGGAGCTTCAAGCAGAAGGCGTACTTGGCGGAGCACCAGAGGCTCCACACGGACGAGAAGCCATATTTCTGCTCGGAGTGCGGGAAGGGTTTTATACAGAAGCTAACGCTGGTTAGACATCAGGTCACACACACGGGTCAGACGCCGTTCTCCTGCGCGGACTGCGGGAAGAGCTTCGCCCGCAAGTCAGAACTCTACAGGCACGAGAAGCGGCACCGGGGGGAAAAACCTTTCCCGTGCCCAGAGTGCGGACGCTTGTTTGCTCACAAATCCGATCTAGAGAGACATAAGGTTATTCATACGGGGGAGCGGCCTTATTCATGTTCAGAGTGCGGGAAAAGTTACACGCGCAAAGCCGACCTGGTCCACCACCAGAAAATTCACGGCTTGGAGAGGAATCCTTCACCTCCTGAGAAGGGAGAGAGCCTTACACAGGAACACCAGGGACCTAAAGAGGACCAGGAATAGTCTTTATATATTTCCTGGGAGATATTGTGGATAAGTATTACTGTCCCATCTGAAGTATTCTAAACCACATTCTCAACGTCCATTAGTAGCTGTCCGTCATTTTCTTGGTCACCCTGTGCCCCTAATAGACACAGGGTGACTTATAAATAAGAGGGGGCTGAGGAGCTTAAACAAGGGTTTCCCAACCTCTCCAAGTTATTCTGGGTTCCACGGGCCCCCCACCCAAAACGACTCCCGTCACAGGGGGGTTAAGTGCAGTAGGTATATGTCTCCTCCTGGAGCACTCGATATTAGTATTACAATTTACTGTTTCATTGAGCGCCGGTAGTATAGCTATTACTATACTTCCAGTGCTCCAATACCCCAGCAATGGGTGTCCTATGCAGCAGCTGTAGCATCCTTCGCAGCTGTACTGCCTGCTCTTCCTCTTCCTTGCCCAGTCCCAGAATGCTTTGCAAAATCCAAAGCTTTCTGTGAATAGGCAGGGGAGAGGGTGGGCAGGTAGAGCAGCTGCTGTGTAGCAGCTCTGTATTTCCCCTCCTGGAGTGTCTGAGTATAACAAAAGCTATACTATCAGCGCTCAGTGAACCAGTAAATTGTAAACACAGAGAGATCCAGGAGGTGGCATACACCTCCTTACACGTAGCTCCTGGTGTACCACCATTTCTTTAAAGCAGTAGTAAACCCGCTGACACTTTTTTTTGTTTTGTATACACCTGTAAGGCAAAAGGCATAATGAGCTAGTATGCACAGCATACTAGCTCATTATGTAATACTTACCTTAGAACGAGGCGTCGGTATCTCGCCTAGTCCACGCCGAGGGAGCTGACATGTTGCCTCGGCGTGTCTTCTGGGTATCGCGGCTCCAGCGCTGTGAGTGGCTGGAGCCGCAATGTCGTCACTCCCGCACATGCGCGCAGGAGGCTTCTTTTCAGCAAGTTCCGGCGTCTGCCGGGCTTTCAGCCGAGAATCCCCGGAGCGCATGCGCTGCTGAAGTCAGTGGCTCATTGCAAGGGGAATATCTCCTAAACGGTACAGGTTTAGGAGATATTCTTTTTACCTACAGGTAAGCCTTATTATAGGCTAACCTGTAGGTAAAAGTAAAAAAAATGACTATACAACCGCTTTAAATTACACTAAGGCCCCTTTCACACTGGGGCGGGCATATGCGGTGACGGTATAACGGCGCGATTTTCAGCGCCCTATACCGTCGTGTTTTACCGCGATATACGGCCGCTAGCGGCCGAAAAAGGGTTAATACCGCCCGCAAACCACGGCTATAGCCGCGGTTTGCGGGCGGTATTACCGCGGTGTACCATTGATTTCAATGGCAAGGAGCGGTAAAGGAGCGGTATACACACCGCTCCTTCACCGCTCCAAAGATGCGGCTTGCAGGAGATTTTTTTGTCTCCTGCCAGGGCACCGCCTCTGTGTGAAAACCCCTCGGGCTTTCACATTGAGAATGCTGGGGCAGGAGTATTTCAGGCGTTATTTATGCGCTATTTTTAATGCAAAAACGCCTGAAAGGGGCCTAACAGGTCTATTATAAAACATTTGTTGCACAAATGTCATTAGCATTCCTGCAAGCTGAACGAAATATGACTTTCATTTTTCTAAGGCCCCTTTCACACTGGGGCGGGCAGGAGCGGTGGCGGTATAGCAGCACGATTTTTAGCGCTGCTATACCGTCGTTCTTACCGCGGTATGCGGTCGCTAGGGGGGTGAATTTAACCCCCGCTAGCGGCCGAAAAAGGGTTAATACCGCCCGCGAACCGCGGCTATTGCCGCGGTTTGCGGGCGGTATTACCGTGCTGTCCCATTGATTTCAATGGGAGACTGCGGTAAAGGAGCGGTGAACACACCGCTCCTTCACCGCTGTAAAGAAGCGGCTAGCAGGACTTTTGGAGCGGTCCTGCTAGCGCACCGCTTCAGTGTGAAAGCCTTCGGGCTTTCACATTGAAGGCTAAAGGGCATGATTTTTTCATGCGGTATAATAGCGCTAATATTAGCGCTAAACCGCATGAAAAACGCCCCAGTGTGAAAGGGGCCTAAGAGATAAATTTGTATCATCAGCTCCATCTAGTAGCCAACATGCAGTATAGTTTTCCTATTGAGGTATTTAACCACTTAAGGGCCGAGCCTCTTTTTCGGATTTGTTGTTTACAAGTTAAAATAATTTTTTTTTTTTTCCTAGAAAATTACTTACAACCCCCAAACATTATATATTTTTTTTCAGACACCCTAGAGAATAAAATTGCGGTTGTTGCAATACTTTATGTCACATCGTATTTTCGCAGCGGTCTTACAAGCACCATTTTTGGGGAAAAAATACACTTTTTTTTTATTCAAAAATAACACATCAGTAAAGTTAGCCCAATTTTTTTTTTATATTGTGAAAGATAATGTTCGCCGAGTAAATTGATACCCAACATGTCACGCTTCAATATTGCGCCCGCTCGTGGAATGGTGACAAACTTTGGCACTTAAAAATCTACATTGGCGACATTTAAAAAATTCTGCAAGTTGCATGTATTGAGTTACAGAGGAGATCTAGGGCTAGAATTATTGACCTCGCTCTACCGATCGCGGCGATACCTCACATGTGTGGTTTGAACACCGTTTTCATATGCGGCGCGACTTACGTATGCGTTTGCTTCTGCGCGTGAGCTCAGCGGGACGGGGCGCTTTGAATTTTTTTTTTTCTTATTTATTTTACTTTTTATTTTTTATTTTTACACTGTTCTTTTAAAAAAAATAAAAAATTGGGTCGCTTTTATTCCTATTACAAGGAATGTAAACATCCCTTGTATTATAAAAAAAGCATGACAGGTCCTCTTGTAAAAAAGACCTCAGATCTCATATTTACACTAAAATGCAATTATAAAAAAAAAAAGTCGTTTAAAAAAAAAAAAAAAATGTCCCTTTTAAGAGCTATGGGCGGAAGTGACGTCACTTCCGCCCTGCAATTGTATGGAGCTGAGCGGGGGCCATCTTCCCCTCACTCATCTCCATGCCCAGCAGGGGAGAAGATGTGATTGCCTCCGCCACTGCCGGTGGCTCCCGTAAGCGGCAGAGGGCACCGTAGCGTGGCAGGAGGGGGGAGGCCCCTGTCTCTCGCCCCCGATAAAATCTTGTGGCGAATCCGCCATAGAGACCACTTTTATCTGAAAGCGGACCGCCTGCTGAAGAAGTGGATACCGGGGTTATGGCAGCTAGCTGCTGCTATAACAACGGTATTCCACTTCAAAGTGCCGCCTTATAATGACAGTGGGCGGTCCATAAGTGGTTAAGATTATTGGGCGGAAGTGACGTTTGAGGTCGCTTCCGTCATCCAATGTTATGGAGCCGAGTGGGGGCCACCATTCCCTCACTCAACTCCATGCTACTGAGGGGACAGCATCGGATCGGCTCCGGTATGCGGCGGAGACGACCGGAGCACGGCGGGAGGGCACCTCTCCCGCTGCTAATAAAAGTGATCTTGCGGCGAATGCGCCGCAGAGACAACTTTTATCCCAAAGAGAACCGTCCGCCGTTGCACAAAATATCGGGGATTCTACGTCAAAATACCGACGTACAGCTACGGCGGTTTGCGGTAAGTGGGTAAGAAAACTATACTGCAATTTTGCCACTAGATGCCGCTGATGATATCGGCAATAATGTTTTAAGGTGACATTTTGTCCAGATTGCACCAATCCTTCTGACATTTTATAATTAGAGCCCTTAGATTGCCAAGGCATGTTGAATCTGGTTGTTTGAATGTGAGAAACATCAAAGCATGGACATTTTTTTAATTTATTTTTTGGAAACATACAGTTTGCCGTCACCCACACCAACCTGTCAGATATTGTTGTAAACTATGCAATGGAATTGGTCTCAATGGATTGGGGCACTCTGCGCAGCTTTACTCTATAAACCACAGCTGATACAATGTGGATTTTTTTTATTTTATAATAAAGAGGAACCAAATGAATTGGATGTGTTTCTATATTTCTTTCTGACTTTTACATGTGTTTGTTCCATATATTAAGGATTAAAGCTGATCTTAGAAATTACCCATAATTGGGAAAGGACTTAAGCCACACGGGAGGTGGACCTGGGTTGCTGGTCTCCATGGCCTCAGTGCCTGTGGGGTAGACAGGGCCTGATGGGGAACTAAGAGACAAGTTCCTCATCGGGTCCACCTTACTTTTGACTGACAGCAGATGGCAGCGGGTGGATTTGGAAGCTTCTATTGGGCTGAATGACGGCTAATATGCGTACTGACGAAAAATTCACTTGTTTTCCTTTACAATACATTTGTTTTTTTGCATTTTTCATAAATTCGAAAATTCGGAGGTTCGGAAATTCAAAAATCCGAATTTTCGAATTCTGAATTCGGAAATTCGAAAGTTCGAAAATTTGGAAATTCAAAAATCCAAATATTCAAATTTCGGAATTTTCGAATTTCCGATTTTTCAAATTTCCGATTTTTCGAATCTCCGATTTTTGAATTTGGAATTTTCGAATCTCCAATTTTAGAATTTTCGAATCTCCGATTTTAGAATTTTAGAATCTCCGATTTTAGAATTTTAGAATCTCCGATTTTCGAAATTTCGAATCTCCGATTTTCGAAATTTCAAAATTTTGTAATTCCGAATTTCCAATATTGAAAAATTCGGAAATTTCGGAATTAACAAATTTTTTCTAAATTTGTTAAAAAACGAATTTGGAACTAAACGAATTGCACATGTCTATGGATTCTCCCACTTGTCAATCAACAGCAAGGTGGACCTGATGAAGAACTAGCAGCCAGTTGATGGGGCAAAAAACACCTTTTTTCTTTTTGTTCAAAAAACGTACATTATCCAATGGTCCCTTATCTGGGCATGTGAGGGTCTTACGCTTGTGGTGAATGGCCCATAGCTCATGGAGGTGTTTGGGCGCTACACAGAGAATGACAGACAAGTGAGCATCTAGAGAAGACCCCAGGAAAAAAACGAACATAAAGGAGAGGGAGTGCGGTCAGAGGTATCTTAATGACGTAAGGTAAGTGTCAGAGACAACAAAGTGCTGGGATGACCCCACAAGGCAACAAAATGCTGGGAGGACCCCACCGAGACAACAAAATGCTGGGAGGAGCCCTTAGAGACAACAAAGTACTGGGATGACCCCACGAGGCAACAAAATGCTGGGAGGACCCCACCGAGACAACAAAATGCTGGGAGGAGCCCTTAGAGACAACAAAGTGCTGGGATGACCCCACGAGGCAACAAAATGCTGGGAGGACCCCACCGAGACAACAAAATGCTGGGAGGAGCCCTTAGAGACAACAAAGTGCTGGGATGACCCCACGAGGCAACAAAATGCTGGGAGGACCCCACCGAGACAACAAAGTGCTGGGAGGATCCCACGAGGCAACAAAGTGCTGGGAGGACCCCACTGAGGCAGCAAAATGCTGGGATGACCTTACGAGGCAACAAAATGCTGGGAGAACCCCACGAGGCAGCAAAATGCTTGGAGGACCCCACCAAGACAACAAAGTGCTGGGAGGACCCCACTGAGGCAGCAAAATGCTGGGATGACCTTACGAGGCAACAAAATGCTGGGAGAACCCCACGAGGCAGCAAAATGCTTGGAGGACCCCACCAAGACAACAAAGTGCTGGGAGGACCCCACGAGGCAACAAAATGCTGGGATGACCCCACCGAGACAACAAAGTGCTGGGAGGACCCCACCGAGGCAACAAAATGCTTGGAGAACCCCACCGAGGCAACAAAATGCTGGGATGACCCCACAAGGCAAGAAAATGCTGGAAGGACCCCACCGAGGCAACAAAGTGCTGGGAGGACCCCACAGAGGCAGCAAAATGCTGGGAGGACCCCACTGAGGCAACAAAGTGCTGGGAGGACCCCACTGAGGCAACAAAGTGCTGGGAGGACCCCACCAAGACAACAAAGTGCTGGGAGGACCCCACTGAGTCAACAACGTGCTCCTAACGGGAAAATGGCATCCGATCGCACACAGGACACCAACCCTCTGTGACCAAAACAAAACCAGGTAGTGTAAGATGGCTTCAGCTCTGGTCTCCACCCAGAGGAGAGATCCCTCAGATGCGTTTCGCCCCCCTTATGGTTGATAACCTCAACTATTAAGCCCACTAGGGGGCGAAACACGTCTGAGGGATCTCTCCTGCGGGTGGAGAGCAGAGCTGAAGCCATCTTACATTATCTGGTTCAGTTTTGGTCACAGTGAGTTGGCATCCTGTGTGTGGTCGGTGGCCATTTTTCTGTAGCACATTGTAGCCTTGACAAGCTGTTTTATATGATCTGCACCAGCTCATTACATGTCATGTTGGCTGATATCAGTCATAGCAGCATTAGAGCGCTACTACTTTTTTGTTTGTTCGTCTACATGCTCCGAATAGGGATCCCATTGCAGCCCTGCCATGGCCGAATTTAATGACTGCAGCTGGAACCCTGAAACACACCAGCCCCATCCCCCCTCAAGTCACGCCATGACTGGGCAAAAATTCTCTGAAGCATCCTAAGAGGTGGCTAGACCCAAAAAGACTTCCTCCCAACCTGTTGGGAAAATGGAAGAAAACTGAAAGGAGGAGAAACCAACCAGTGGAAACAAAGGAAGAAGAGCGAAAGAGAACCAGGGAATTAGATCGGAAACGAAACCCTCCTTTTGTTTTCACTGTTCAGCCAAGGAAGCTGCCATCTTGGCCTCTGTAGGGATGAGCCGAACACCCCCCAGTTCGGTTCGCACCAGAACTTGCGAACAGGCAATAAATTTGTTCGAACATCCAAACACCGTTAAAGTCAATGGGACTCGAACATGAAAAATCTAAAGTGCTAATTATAATGGCTAATATGCAAGTTATTGTCATAAAAAGTGTTTGGGGACCCGGGTCCTTCCCCAGGGGACATGTATCAATGCAAAAAAAAGTTTTAAAAACTGCAGTTTTTTCGGGAGCAGTGATTTTAATAATGCTTAAAGTGAAACAATAAAAGTGAAATATTCCTTTAAATTTCGTACCGGGGGGGGGGGGGTGTATAGTATGCCTGTAAAGCATCGCTTGTTTCCCGTGCTTAGAACTGTCCCTGCACAAAATGTCATTTCTGAAGGAGAAAAAAGTAATTTAAAACTCACTCGCGGGTATAATGATTTGTCGGCTCCCGGGAATACATAGAAAAGTCATTGGTAAAAAAAAAAATGTGTGGTGGTCCCCCCAAATTCAATTACCAGGCCCTTCAGGTCTGGTATGGATATTAAGGGGAACCCTGTGTCAAATTTTTAAAAAAATTACGTGGGGTTCCCCCAAATATCCATATCAGACCCTTTAGGCCTGGTATGGATTTTAAGGGGAAGTCCACGCCAAATTTAAAAAAAAAATGTCGTGGAGTTCCCCCCAAAAATCCATACCAGACCCTTTATCAGAGCACGCAACCTGGTAGGCCGCAGGAAAAGAGGGCGGACGAGAGAGCGCCCCCCGCCTCCTGAACCATGCCAGGCCACATGCCCTCAACATGGGGAGGATGCTTTGGGGGTCTGTGACCCCTCAAAGCACCATGTCCCCATGTTGATGGGGACAAGGGCCTCATCCCCACAACCCTTGTTGTGGGGGTCTGCGGGCGGGGGGCTTATCGGAATCTGGAAGACCCCTTTAACAAAGGGGACCCCCAGATCCCGGCCCCCCCTATGTGAATTGGTAAGGGGTACATTGTACCCCTACCATTTCACAAAGAAAGTGTAAAAAATTGTAAAAAAACACACAGACACCTTTGGGAAAAGTCCTTTATTAAAATTTAAATTTTTTTTAAAAAGATTCCAGCGGTGGTAATCCAGTCTCAGTATCCTGCGATATCACTCGCATTATTAAAATCACTGCTCCCGACAAAACGGCTGTTTTTAAAACTTGTTTTTGCATTGAAACATGTCCCCTGGGGCAGAACCCGGGTCCCCAAACATTTTTTAGGACAATAACTTGCATATTAGCCTTGATAATTAGCACTTTAGATTTCTCCCATAGACATACAGGGTGTTCCGCAGCTTTTCGAATTTGCCGCGAGCACCCCAAATTGTTCGCTGTTCGGCGAACGGGCGAACAGGCAATGTTCGAGTCAAACATGAGTTCGACTCGAACTCGAAGCTCATCCCTAGGCCTCTGTTTGATCTGCAGTTGCCATGATGCTGTACATGTGATCAGTTATGACTCCAGTCATTGAACGGTTTGACAGTTTGGTTGAGAGCACAAACAAATGGGACAGTTACATTGCCGGCATGTGCAGACTGACCGCAGCAATCGCTGTAGTAGCAGTGACTACTACCGTTACTCTTATTCTCTGCATCCACAGCGGTCTCACAGGTATGGAATATGTATACTTCCATTGTTCCAAGCTGGGCCAATTCAATAAAATCCGTACCTGAAGAACAGCTTTTAACATTGGAGAGTGAGGATACTATGTCTGGTTCCCATAACTAAAGGTTTGATTACTTCCAGGCTGCTTTTCAGTTGCAAACATAGGAAAGTGAAACATTCCAGGTGCCGCACATCCAACAAAACCCAGCGGTATCAGAAGTAAAAGCAGCCTCAGCCCAAACTCCATCCAGGCCACGTCACAAACGCATTTTACCCCACCAACGGGGCTTAGTCATGGAGGTGGGGCGAAACGCATTGGGGGTGTGGCCTAGATGGAGTCTGGGCTGAGGCTACTTTTACTACTGAAACCCCTGGAGGTTGTGTTGGATATGCGCAACCTGTAACGTTTCCCTTCCCTATGCTTGTACCTATTGGGCTGAGACCAGCTCTTTCCTAGCCTGCCCTCCTGGTGGGTAACCTGGACAGATAGGAGACTGGAGTGGCACCCCGTATCTTTGGTGTGCCTTTCTGTTGCTTCACACTATTAAGTAGAACTATGTGCCATGACTGCTGTTGCTTCCAATCTTGTGATCTGCAGTTTACATTGTAGGGTTGCCACCTTTTCTTCGAGTCAAACCCGAACACTTTAGCGGCGGTATAAACTATACATATATTTTGCTATTAAATAAATGTTTTAATCATATGAAGTTAATAACAAGAGTCCCCCTTTAAATCAGACTCCACAGAGTTCCCCTTTTAAATCTTAACTCGCAGAGTTCCCTTTCACTGCAAAGGAGGACCCTGCCGACTCTGATGTAAGGGGAAACTCTGGGGCCTATAACATAAGGGATGCTCTGGGAACCCTGATTTAAGGGGGAACACAGAACTCTGATGTACGAAGAAGACTCTGATGTTGTAAGGGTTGGGTTGGGTTGTAAGAGGAAACACTGTGGCCTCTGGTGTAAAGGGGAACTCTGATGTAAGAGGTTCTCTGAGAACCCTGATTTACCTTAGTGTACTTACACAGAGGCAGGAGAGAGAAGGGGGGAGACTTCAGTCACAGACAGGGATGGATGGTGAGCTCATTTACCCCTTGGCAGTCAGCACTTCTCATCCAGATGTATCTAAGGCTGTTGGACTTCAAATTTCCGGCCCCAACTTTTCTTTTCTGAAGCACAGTGCTGGGGAGTGGAGTGTGGGCAGACAACGAGGGGTAGAGGTGTTTGGGTTGGGGGGGTTTGTTAGTGCTGGCTTTGGGCAGTGTAGAAGAGTGTAACAGACACTCTCAGCTTAGACAACTGCAGCCAGCAACCCTGCTGGGAAGCCAAAGTCCAGTCTAAATAATGTGTCCGGGTTTAAGGCAGTCTGAAACCTGGACGCATGATTCCAAACCTGAACTGTCCGGGTGAATCCTGAACAGGTGGCAACCCTAGTACATTCCCATCCTTTTTTTTTTCCATTCCTCTTTCACCATGTTAAAGTAGAACTATAGTCAAAACTGGGGACAACCCGAAATTTGGGATTTTCTCTTACTTTCACTTTCAATGATAATAGTAAACAGGACAGATAGAGACTGTAAGCTCTAAAGAGAAGAGCCCTCTGATTCCTCCTGTATTGAATTGTATTGTAACGTTACTGTCTGCCCTCATGTTGTAAAGCGCTGCGCGAACTGTTGGCGCTATATATCCTGTATAATAATAATAATAGAGGAGGGTGAATCTCCTTATCGGGGGCACAGGCAGCGATAAAAACTGTCAGGTGTTCTAATGCCTCTCCACTCTGTCGAAAATGTAAAAAAAAATTGGCTTTAGTTCTTTTTTTTTTTTTATATTTGTTTTAACCAAAAAGTTTTACTTTAATGCTGAAAACTCGATAAAAAAAACTTTGCAAAAGAAAAAAATTAACATGTAGAAAAGGCTATTCATAGTTTACTTATTAAATTCATGTATAGCTTGAATAATAATACTATTAATAACAATAATATAATTAATATGATCAATTATAATATAAAAATGAAAGGATTACTTCTTCTTTCCACCGATATAATGCAGCACAGTTCTCAGTGTGACCACTGGAGGGAGTGCGAGTCCCCCCAGAGTGATCCCTGCTGTGTACAATGCATTTCTCCCTCTGGTTGAGCCGCAGTACCCAAATTTGGCCACAAGATGTCAGTATGAATGTATAATGCAGCTGTGAACTTTATTGACAACATCCGATGTGGACAACAGTGGAGAGATGGCAGCTTGTAGTAGTGGATATGGGAACAGGGGAGGTAAGGATGAGGTCTATTATTATATGATTGTCTGGGAGAAATCCTGGAGACATCTGTAAAGGGTAGGAGGTGCCTTATGGGAAACAGATATATAAATATATATTATATGTTGTACACATTGGATGCAGGGGGCACCACCAAGACATTACTTTTCTATGGTCCAATCATATGCGCTCAAGTACAAACTGGGAACCATTTATAGGTGGTCACACAATATAATGTCTCCTTGTAGACCCAGATGAGTCATCACCTCTAGTCCACATCTATAACTGTACCGGCTCTGAGAACCACTGGACAACCTACCACCACTGAATGACACAGGGTACATTTAGGGTTGTCACCGCATCCCTTTAAACCCAAACACGTATGAATTACACAGGTTCTGAGGCTACTTTAATGCAGATAAGGCACCAAGTGAGTTGAATTACCACTTTGATCAGCCACAGAACCTGTGTACTTAGTAGGTGTTCGGTTTTAAAGGGATGTGGTGGCAACCCTAGGTACATTGGGTGTTTTTGGACCAAGCTTCCTTGTACTTTGGTGAACAGTTGGGGCAATGGATGAGGTTACTGTTCTTCTTCATCATTAATGTCATGAACACTCACCTTATATCCCCAAATACTTTGAGTTGATGAGGACATTGAAACCTTTTCTGTTTTAGATTTTGTTCGGTTGCGAAAAACACCTGACTTTGTTCTGTGTCTAGACCACCAGAAGATTGAGGAGGAGCGAAGTCACATGATGGAGATACTGGACCTCACCCTGGAGATCATCTACCTGCTTACTGGAGAGGTGAGGAGGATTCTGGGAGGTCACATGACATCACTCTTATCTCTATTAATAAAACAGACCTGACCGGAGAGGTGAGGAGGATTCTGGGAGGTCACATGACATCACTCTTATCTCTATTAATAAAACACAGACCTGACCGGAGAGGTGAGGAGGATTCTGGGAGGTCACATGACATCACTCTTATCTCTATTAATAAAACACAGACCTGACTGGAGAGGTGAGGAGGATTCTGGGAGGTCACATGACATCACTCTTATCTCTATTAATAAAACACAGACCTGACCGGAGAGATGGAGGATTCTGGGAGGTCACATGACATCACTCTTATCTCTATTAATAAAACAGACCTGACCGGAGAGGTGAGGAGGATTCTGGGAGGTCACATGACATCACTCTTATCTCTATTAATAAAACACAGACCTGACCGGAGAGGTGAGGAGGATTCTGGGAGGTCACATGACATCACTCTTATCTCTATTAATAAAACACAGACCTGACTGGAGAGGTGAGGAGGATTCTGGGAGGTCACATGACATCACTCTTATCTCTATTAATAAAACACAGACCTGACCGGAGAGGTGAGGAGGATTCTGGGAGGTCACATGACTAGAGGTCGACCGATATATCGGCCGGCCGATATTTGGCCATTTTGGAGAAATCGGCATCGGCCGATTATTCTCCAAATTAGGCCGATATAACACATATAACATATTCACCGCAGTCACCACACCTCTGCCTGCAGAGTGTGGAGAATCCTTCTCCCTTCTCTACACTGTTGGCAGAGCAGCGCCGCGGTGTGTGAAACTGTAGGGAGAGAGAGAGAGGAGCTTTCAAAAATTAGGTTGAATGTCGGGGGTGGGCGGGACCCAGCTATCCAACACCTGCCAATGGGATGGGATCTGGGTGGGCCTCTACGTGTATGTGGCCCCGCCCCTTTCTTTAACAGCCCAACTATTGGTTTGATTGTTGCTGTGTCCCGCCCATCCCGGGTCCTGCCCACCTCCAACATCACGCTGAATGTTTCAGCTCTTCTCTCTCTCTCTCCATACAGTTTCACACACACGGCGCTGCAGAGAGCAGTTTCACAGTTACACTATCGGCTGTAAAACCCGCCAATGCCAACCAGTGCCATCTGCCAGTGCCTGCCAGTGCCATCTGCCAGTGCTTGCCAGTGCCATCTGCCAATGCCAACCAGTGCCTGCCAGGGCCATCTGCCAGTGCCATCTGCCAATGCCAACCAGTGCCTGCCAGTGCCATCTGCCAATGCAATCTGCCAGTGCCAACCAGTGTATGCCAGTGCCATCTGCCAATGCCAACCAGTGCCATCTGCCAATGCCAACCAGTGCCTGCCAGTGCCACTTGCTAATGTCAACCAGTGCCAATTAGTGCAATCTTCCAATCAGTGCCACCTGCCAGTGCCAATCAGTGCTATCCAGTGCCAACCAGTGCCACCTGCCAGTGTCAGTCAGTGCCACCTGCCAGTGGCAATCCGTGCCAACCAGTGCCACATTCCAGTGCCACCTGCCCAAAAAAAAAAAATCGGCCTAACATATCGGCCGCAAAAATCAGCAAAATATATCGGCCATCGGCCGCCCCGATTTCTAAATATCGGCATCGGCCAGAGAAAAACCCATATCGGTCGACCTCTACACATGACATCACTCTTATCTCTATAAATAAAACACAGACCTGACCGGAGAGGTGAGGAGGATTCTGGGAGGTCACATGACATCACTCTTATCTCTATTAATAAAACACAGACCTGACTGGAGAGGTGAGGAGGATATTATGATGTATGATTTTTATTTTATTATTTAGTATTATGGACCGATAAGAAAGCCCAATGATCCGCCATTTTCCTCACTGATACTGGAGAGAACTGATGACAAGAAGATCCTGGAAGTCACCCAGAAGATCATTGAGCTGCTGACAGGAGAGGTGAGCGGTGCCGGGAATTCTGGGACATTATCCAGTAACAGACAAGGGATGTGTCTGGATGGTGACTGTATCATTGTGTGTGTCAGGTTCCTATAAGGTGTCAGGATGTCAGTATTAAATTCTCGATGGAGGGGAAGGAGTACGTAGAAGAACACAATAATCTCTACAAGGGCGTCATGATGGAGAATCAGCCACTCCTCACATCACCGGGTAAGAGGAGACGTTATTGTAAAGGAGAGAGCAGTACGGAGGGTCCACCTAGATCCCCCATCATCTGATAAACACATAGAAACAATTTATTCAGTCAGTGTGTGTGTTTCCTACAGATGGATCCAGTAATGGGAACCCACCAGAGAGATGTCCCCGTCCTCTGTATTCCCGGGATTCCACACAGGAGGGTGACACCATCCCTCACCATCATCAGGTAGATAGAAGGGAATCGGCCTTATTTCATATCAGGTTTCCAAGGTTCAGTCTAAATTCGTTCAGTCTATGATTTGTTCTATTTTTTTTTTTTTTTTGGTCTAAAGAATAAAATGGCGACTAATTTTGAAGTGGAAGCAATGAATGAAGAGGCGTATGTGAAGGTTGATGAGCCGTTTAAGAAGGAAGACGTTTCTCCAGAGATCAGCCCAGGTGAGGAATAAACACTAAATCCAGAGAAGAGTCTCGAATTCTCCTTGTTTGGTCTTTGCTACAATGTCTTCTGCTTCTCCCTCCTCTTTCAATAGAAAGTAATGGGGGGATTGCTGGTGCCTAGTTCAGTGGTTTACTCGTTCAGTTCTTTGGATTGATTAGATCCTAGAGATTGTGGGAAAATTACTTGGGGATAAAGCATTTTATTCTTGTCAAGTAAAGCCGGCAACTCGGATTGCTCTTTCAAAATGAATCCTTTATTAGCTACATATATAAAGACACAATGCTATAGGTTCTAACGCGTTTCAGCTACACATTGCTATGAGGAAGTCTGTGTAGCCGAAACGCGTTAGTCCCTAAAGAATTGTGTTTTTATATATGACGCCAATAAAGCATTTATTTTGATAGAGCACCCCAAGTTGCCGGCTTTACCTGACAAGAATTCAAGTGTTTATCCCCAAGAAATAATCTCTAGGATATCAGGGAGTGTGTTGAAAGCTGAGGGGATAAGATAATCACTCACAGTGTCACTAGTACTACTCAAAGGACTGTCTCTGTCATCACCTGAGAGGGTGCTCACCTGTCCAGGATCCACTACTACCATACCATTCCATATACCATCATAGGAAGCTACTGGAACAATTTTATTGCTCCGACACAATTGAGGTCACTCCTCTCACCAGACACATTTTGCCCCCTGCTTGGCCCTAAAGTGATTCTAATGGTTATATATTTTTTAAATAACTAACATGTTATACTCACCACTGCCCTGCAATGGTTTTGCACAGAGCAGCCCAGATCCTCCTTTTCTCAGGTCCCGCGCCAGCGCTCCTGGCTCCTCCCGTTGCCAAGTGCCCACATAGCAAGCCCCTTTATATGGGGGCACTCGTACATGCTTGCTCCCAACTCACTGGCTGTGATTGACAGCAGTGGGAGCCAACGGTTCCACTGCTGTGTCTGAACCAATGAGGATGGAGAGAGCCTCTGCTCTCCTGCACATCGCTGGATCAAGATTGGGGGCAGGTAAGTATGTTTTTTAGTTAAAAAACCTTGTAACGTTACAACCACTTTAATTATAAAGCTCTAGGATTATTTCCCAGCAGGGAGTGAAATGCATCAGTTGGTAGAAAATTTGTAAATGACGGGCTGAAATTTTTTAATTTTTTTTGATCAAATAGATTTTTATTGACATTTTGTTAAGTTTTACAAAAACAAACAACACATACACAAAAAAGAAGGAAAAGGCAGTAAATGTACATTAACCGCTTCCCGACCGCCGCACGACTTTGTACGTCGACAGAATGGCACGGCTGCGCACATGGGTGTACAGGTATGTCCCCTTTAAGATGCGAGCCGTGTGGTCGCATGCACCGCCCGCGGCGCGCTCGCGACCCTGACGTGAGCTCCGTGGCCATGCCCCCGGGACCCGTGGACCCGATCGCCGCCGGTGTCCCGCGATCGGGTCAAAGAGCTTGAAGAATGGAGAGATGTTAGTGTAGCGGACCCTCTTCCTCCCCTCTTTTGCAGTTCTGCTCGCAATGTCTCTGGTCTAGGGGATATGATAGGGGAGGTAGAGGGGCACCACGCCTGGCTTCCACCACAAATGTATAAGTGGTATCAGCAACACCTTTCTTTACCTTCGGGCCTGTGTTGTGTATCGAATCCTCCCACCAAGAGTCTCCGAGAACCTCGTCTGCCAGGAACTTGAGCCACACACCGTTAAAGTCCAACACTCCTTTATTTAGAACCTAACATGGACTCCCTTGGCTATAGAACAGAAGAGGAGGTGTGTGTGCGAATAGGCCCAGACACAAGTTCGATCCTCCACTCTCCTCCAAAGAGTGGGTTATGGTCTCCGCACAAGGGGAATTCACCTTCCGGACGGTCTCCGACAAGAGACTCGCCCGTCACCGGCAGTATGCTGCACCGGGTCTTCAGATGAGGAGCTCTCCCTGGTCCATTACGCCCATCTTGGATTCAGGCATCCATCTCCGGAGTACCTTAGGCTCCTTCCCTCGCGGAACTCAGTGTTGGGCACTGAGCTCCACACCGCCGTCCGAGTACCTCACCTCAGGCTAAAGGTGCCTGAGATGGAACACGATCTCCGGTGGTCCTCTAGGCCTAGTCCGCCTAGAGGACAAACACAAACTCCGTCCGCAGGCTAAAGGTGCCAGGGACCAAAAAAAACTCAGTGACCAAGATGGCCGGCCCTTTTATCCCCTCTCCCAGCATGCACGGCAGGTTCCCCGCCCCACCATACCGCTGCCCAGAGAGGACAAAAATAGGCTCAACACACAGCAGTGTCCATCCGTCAACCCATGGCGACAGCGCCACCCAGTGGACCGACGGAAACACACCACTGGTGTCACCGAAAAATGCAAAAATTACTGGCGGGAAAGTAAGTACCCGCCACATATTCCCCCCCTGTATTTTGACACTGGTCCCCAGTGTCTGGAGTAAACCACATCCTCAACAGCTGACGTGATTCAGTTCAGAAACCACTAACAATTGAAAAAACAAACTTTTTGGAAACTCTATCCTAACGAAGAAGTTGTGTCTGAGCCCCTGTAACAGAAAGAGGAGTGAAAGACAACATCAACTTTAAAATTACATTTCAACATTTCAACTTTTCCCTCCCCATCCTAACTAAAGACCTCCCCAGAGTCTGTAATCTTACTGGGATGTTCTCCTGCAGAGGGAAAAAAAGAATTAGAATCAACATGTAAAACCCTGACACATGTATCCATGTGCGTGAGGAACAGAAACTTCTCCTAAAAGAAATCCCTGTTTCTCCAGAGAGTGAGTGCTTTAAAAAGTGTTTGTAACGTTGCACGACACTGCCACCCGGTGACAGCCTCGCGGTAACTGCACCCGTGGAACTTCTTTCTCTCTAACACTATCTACCCCAGAGTCTATGATCTCATTTCAGAAAGATAGAAACGAACAGGAACAGTCTCTTTCCTCTTTTTTTTTTTTTCTTCTGGCATACCAAACACAATCTCTCCAGAAAGTTCAGCATCATGATAACATTGGAGTCTCTTTCTCTCCTACAGGTAAAAACGGGGATGTGGCAACATTAGTGGCTTCAAGTGCTGATCCATAGTCTCTAGATGATACTCCACATCTTCGCCTTCTTTGCGTCTGATCACCACTTTGTCTGCATGGATATGTCTTCCCACCATCCAGTCTGCCTTGCAGTCTTTGAAGCGCTGTGAAGCCTTTGGAGAACATGTCAAGTATCTGCGAGCGTGTGGAACTTTGAGGTGGGTCCACACAAAGTCATTGTACCAGCGCTCCCGGCACACTTCCACCTCGTATAGCAAGTCCTTCGATAAGTAAGGGTACTCCCAGCCGTACTCCGCTGCAACCTTTTGACTAAACAGGCGCTGTAATCTTGCCAAAGGAGGCATGGTGGCTTTGTCTCCTTCACCAGGCAGAACCACTGAATCTGGATGTCGAGGTGTCTTGACCACCTCCGTTCTGGGCATTGGGGGCCGCAACAACAGTCTCTTTACCCCAACGTCAGGTACAGATGGCGCCGGGGATGCAGGGACAAGTTGAGAAAGGGATTCTCTTTCAGGCGCTGACGCCTCCACCCGAGGTGTGCTCTCTCCCATGGACATAGGTGAACTCCGAGTTCCACGGAATGAAGCAAGCGGTACCTTGTTCCAGCCCTTCTCGGCAAACAAGTCATCTATTAGGGCATCATCTCCCATATCCGAGAGAGATTCCAGGTCAGAGGTGTCACACTCCTCCGCGGGTATGTAGCCCTGTGTGGAAACAGAACCCACACACTCCGGGGACTTGCTAGGCCATGCCTTCCTGACACCTCCTCCCTCACACCAAGTCTTCTCTGCCGGCTTACCTCGGCCTCTCCCAGGACGTCCGGAACTCCCGTCAACGGATCCCTCTGGGCCTGGCGTAAGCACGCGAGATGGTCCACCACCACCGCTGGTCGGGGCTACCACGCTGGTTCTTTTCTTCGGTGGCGGACGCTGTGAGACAGTGGTGACCGAGTCAGCATCCTCGGATTTCTCCCGTTGATGTTTCACGACCTCCTCCGCGGTCGTTGCAGTGTGCGCAGGGGTGACTCTCACAGCCGTGATTCCTCCCTTCTGAGCGGCGATACCTGAAGCCCGGCCTGGGTAGATGGTCTTCGGCCTCTCAACCTCCGGATCCACCTCGAATGTAAACTCCCCACAGGCCTCACAACGTCCGAACGGCTTCAACAGGCACACCAGTCCCAAACACCCAGGGAAAATCATACCCAGGGCCTCCACGTCCATACACGAGTATAGGGCGAATCGACCCCTCGGTTTCAGTCGGATCCCCGTATCCGTTATGGGTGCAGCAGCAGTCAAGGTTGTAGTCGCCGGGTGAACAGGGATCCACGAGGCGGGTCCATACATGGCGACCTGTTGCTGTTCCATCTCACACTGCAAGGTTCTTGCGCCAATGTCCCACGTGTAGTCCCTCACACGTATTGGACTCCTCCCCTTTTGCTCCAGTTCGCAGGCTTTTCCACTTGGGCTTGGTTGAGACACGCCCACGAACTAAGCGGTGGGGGTTGTGTCTGTTGGCGCAGTGCAATTAAAAACCCCCACGTGTAGTCCGTCACACGGCTGGGCTTTCCCCCTTTCACCACTCTTCCTGCGCGGGCCTTTCCTCTTCTGAGGTCATGTCCACGACTTTCGAGCAGGGCTGCACTTTGGCCTATTCGTTTAACTCTGTCTGGCAGACACCTTCTTCCAAGTGATGCACAACACACATACCGGACCCGAGCCCCCACGTGTAGCGCCCCCCTCGTCCTCCCCTTTTTTGCAGTTCTGCTCGCAATGTCTCTGGTCTAGGGGATATGATAGGGGAGGTAGAGGGGCACCACGCCTGGCTTCCACCACAAATGTATAAGTGGTATCAGCAACACCTTTCTTTACCTTCGGGCCTGTGTTGTGTATCGAATCCTCCCTCCAAGAGTCTCCGAGAACCTCGTCTGCCAGGAACTTGAGCCACACACCGTTAAAGTCCAACACTCCTTTATTTAGAACCTAACATGGACTCCCTTGGCTATAGAACAGAAAAGGAGGTGTGGGTGCGAATAGGCCCAGACACAAGTTCGATCCTCCACTCTCCTCCAAAGAGTGGGTTATGGTCTCCGCACGAGGGGAATTCACCTTCCGGACGGTCTCCGACAAGAGACTCACCCGTCACCGGCAGTATGCTGCACCGGGTCTTCAGATGAGGAGCTCTCCCTGGTCCATTACGCCCATCTTGGATTCAGGCATCCATCTCCGGAGTACCTTAGGCTCCTTCCCTCGCGGAACTCAGTGTTGGGCACTGAGCTCCGGACCCCGTCCGAGTACCTCACCCCAGGCTAAAGGTGCCTGAGATGGAACACGATCTCCGGTGGTCCTCTAGGCCTAGTCCGCCTAGAGGACAAACACAAACTCCGTCCGCAGGCTAAAGGTGCCAGGGACCAAAAAAAACTCAGTGACCAAGATGGCCGGCCCTTTTATCCCCTCTCCCAGCATGCACGGCAGGTTCCCCGCCCCACCATACCGCTGCCCAGAGAGGACAAAAATAGTCTCAACACACAGCAGTGTCCATCCGTCAACCCATGGCGACAGCGCCACCCAGTGGACCGACGGAAACACACCACTGGTGTCACCGAAAAATTAAAAAATTACTGGCGGGAAAGTAAGTACCCGCTACATTAGTGTAAACACAACATCTCCCCCATCTGCCTAGTGACACTCACTGATCGTGTTCCCTGTCATCGGGAACAATGATCAGTGACATGTCAGGGCAAGCCACGCCCCTAACAGTTAGAAGCACTCCCTAGGTCACACTTAACCCCTTCAGCGCCCCCTACAGGTTAACCCCTTCACTACCAGTGTATTTTTTAAAGTAATCAGTGCATTTTTATAGCACTGATCGCTGTAAAAATTACAATGGTCCCAAAATGGTGTCAAAAGTGTCCGATGTGTCCGCCATAATGTCGCAGTCATGATAAAAATCGCTGATCGCCGCCATAACTAGTAAAAAAAAAATATTAATAAAAATGCCATAAAACGACCCCCTATTTTGTAGACGCTATAACTTTTGCGCAAACCAATAAATAAACGCTTATTGCGATTTTTTTTTTACCAAAAATATGTATAAAAATAAGTATCGGCCTAAACTGAGGAAAAAAAATGTTTTTTTATATATTTTTTGGGGATATTAATTATAGCAAAATATAAAAAATATTGAATTTTTTTCAAAATTGTCGCTCTAGTTTTGTTTATAGCGCAAAAAATAAAAACCGCAGAGGTGATCAAATACCACCAAAAGAAAGGTCTATTTGTGGGAAAAAAAGAACGTAAATTTTGTTTGGGAGCCACCTCGCACAACCGTGCAATTGTCAGTTAAATCGACGCAGTGCCGAATCGCAAAAAGTGGCCTGGTCTTTGGCCAGTAAAATGGTCCGGGGCTGAAGTGGTTAAAAAACCTGCAGTGTACACTCCTATCGCCACTATCCTATCACGAGCAGCATACACAAATGAAATAGCAGTAGTTTATTAAGTAAGTACATTCACATCAAAGATAAGATTGCACAGGTCTTTATTGGCTTGTAATCCCAGTAGTAAATAAATCGCCACTCGCTCCCATCTATATCTGAAAAAGTGCCCCAGGACGACGTCATCTGTGACGAAACACATAGGGAGGAGCGACGTGCTGATGTCACCGCGTTCTCGCAAGTCCCGATACATGGGCTGCTACTATTAGCTGGCCGGCTTGAATTTTTATCTAAGATTACATTCCTTGATGTAAGTGCAACACATTTTTAAACCAATAAGCATTGAAGATTTTACACTATGGAGGCCCTATCTCTTTTTTGGGGCTTACGTGTGATCGAATCTATTTTGGGTGGTGGAAGCCTGACAGCGGGATCCCCCTGGGCGGTCAAAGGCCCTGGCTGGGTATATAGCCACAAGCGCAAATGACTTCCCGTAACAAAAGGTCATGAGGAGCTGGTAAGCACCCATTTTATGAGGTGGAGGCTTGTCTTGAAAATTCACGAATTATCGGTGAAAGTGTAAAGCACTGAGGGACACATTGGATTTCACGTCACTTTATGGACTTTTTTTCTGTCTTTTCTTTTTATGTGCTTATGAACGCAGATTCAAATATATTTTTTTTTTAGAATTATTTAACCACTTCAATACAGGGCTTTTATACACCCTTCCTTACCAGACCAATTTGTAGCTTTCAGCGCTCTCACACTTTGAATGACAATTACTCAGTCATGCTACACTGTACCCAAACCAAATTTTTATAATTTTTTTCTCACAAACAGAGCTTTCTTTTGGTGGTATTTAATCACCGCCAGGTTTTTTATTTTTTGCAATATAAGCAAAAAAAGTTAGATTTTTAAAAAAAAAAACACTTTATTTTTTGTTTTTATTGTAAAATTTTGCAAATAAGTAATTTTTCTTCATAAAATTGGGCCAAAATGTATACTGCTACATATCTTTAGTAAAAACAACCAAAAAAGTGTATATTATTTGGTCTCTGTGAAAGTTATAGAGTCTACAAGCTATGGTGCAAATCATTGAAAAATTATCACATCTGATCACACCTGATGTACTGAAGGCCTATTTCATTTCTTGAGACCCTAACAAGCCAGGAAAGTACAAATACCCCCCAAATTACCCCTTTTTGGAAAGCAGACATTCCAATGTATTTAGTAAGAGTCATTGTGAGTTTTTTGAAGTTGTACTTTTTTCCCACAATTCTTGGGAAATGTTTTAAATTTTTTTAAATTTTTATTTTTTTGCACAAAATTGTCATAATAACAAGTTATTTCTCTCACACAGCACATGCATACTTGCAATGACACCCCAAAATACATTCTGCTACTCCTCCTGAGTATGGCGATACCAAATGTGTGAGACTTTTACACATCCTGGCCAAATACACAGGCACAACATTGAAATAGCACCTTCAGGCATTCTAGGAGCATAAATTACACATCTCATTTCTCAACCACCTATTACAGTTTTGAAGACCCTGGAGCACCAGGACAATAGAAACGCCCATAAAATGACCCCATTTTGGAAAGCTAACACTCCAACGTATAATCTATGAGGCATAATGAGTCTTTTGAACAGTTCATTTTTTTCCAGAAGTTTTTGGAACATGTGGGAAAAAAATGAAAATGCATTTTTTTTATACAAAGTTGTCCATTTGTAAGATATTACCAACACATAGCATGTACATAGCAAAAATGACACCCCAAAATACATTCTGCTACTCCTCCTGAGTATGGCAATACCAAATGTGTGAGACTTTTACACATCCTGGCCAAATACAGAGGCCCAACATTGAAATAGCCCCTTTAGGCATTCTAGGAGCATAAATTGCACATCTCATTTCTCAACCACCTATTACAGTTTTGAAGACCCTGGAGCACCAGGACAATGGAAACGCCCATAAAATGACCCCATTTTGGAAAGCTAACACCCCAACGTATAATCTATGAGGCATAATGATTCTTTTGAACGGTTCATTTTTTTCCAGAAGTTTTTGGAATATGTGGGAAAAAAATGAAACCGCATTTTTTTTATACAAAGTTGTCCATTTATAAGATATTACCAACACATAGCATGTACATAGCAAAAATGACACCCCAAAATACATTCTGCTACTCCTCCTGAGTATGGCGATACCAAATGTGTGAGACTTTTACACAGCCTGGCCAAATACAGAGGCCTAACATCTAAGTAGCACCGTCACATGTTCTAGGAGCATAAATTACACACATAAATTCCTGACAACCTATCACATTGTTGAAGGCCCTTCATATTTCTAAAACATAGCATGTACTGTACATACCAATTATAAACCAAAATACATTCTTCTGAGAAAAAGGGTAAAGAAAAGATTACCTGCGGTTTTAGTAGTGCAGTGGTCCAAAGAGGAGAGCATCGGTCCAGGCAGCAGGCAGGAACGTGGACAGCGACAGCAAAACAGGCAGCAGGCAGGAATAGTCAGTACAGGTAGAGATGATGTCAGCACAGCCAAAGCATTGGTCCAGATAGCAGGCAGAGATGTGGTCAGCAGTAGCAAAAGGAACAAAGGATCGTCCATGCAGCAGGCAGGAATACTGTCCATAGTTAGTACATGCAGCAGGCAGAGGTATGGTCAGCACAGCCAGAGTATTTGTCCAGGGAGCAGGCAGGACCATCAAGCTTAGGGCAACGGTCAGGAAAGAATGGGGACAGGGGTAGAGGCTTCTCCCACCCAAATCGCTTTGAAGCCTCCGGACAACCAGACCCTGTTCTGGGAACACAGAAAACCAAAAACTGGTTTTCTGAACTCAGAACACTATTCTGGAGCCCCTCACATATGTGAGACCCCTGTGTAGCAGGGTGAAAGATCAGTCCAAGGGGGCAGGCAAAAACATGGTCAACAGGCCGAGGTCAGTGCAGGTAAAAGGCAGAAATAAACGGTAGGCAGAGGCATAATCCATACAGTCCAGGGTCAGTTCACGTGAAAGGCAGAAACATGGCGGATAAACAATGCAGACGGTAGGCAGAGACATAGTCGAGAAACAGGCCAGGGTCAGTTCACATGGAAGACAATGATATGGTTGGTTGAGGCAGGGAAATATTCAGGACATATTGAAAACGGGGAAATGGCAGTATTAGAAATATGGGCTAATAGTTTTCGAGAGTGTGATATCGCTTGAAGCATTTTCCGATGCAAAGGCCAGGTTGGGAGGGACAGTCGGGACAATGGAAGCTGGTGTCTTTCCTAATTCCTCTTCTGGTGCACACCCGACATTTTTTTTGGCGTCGTCTTCCGGATCGTGATGGTGGAATATGGTCTGAAAAATGGCGCTCATGTAGTCTGCTGACACAATCTGAGTGAATGCTTTCTGGGGGGGATGTTTGTTGGTAGATCAGGGCAGTGACAATGTCTTCAATAAATCTCATGAAGGTGGTGGGTCTATGTGTGGATTTTTGGTAGACTATGAAAGAATTTAACAGGGCCAAATGAAAAAAGTAAATTGCGATTTTTTTATACCAGAAGAGGGATTTTCGGGTTGAAAGATAGGGCTGCAACATTTGATCATTTAAATCCACACCCCCCATGAATTTATTGTACTCATTGATGCAGGAAGGCTTGCGAACGGTACTGCGTCTTCTGTGAAGTTCCACCGAGGTGTCATCGTGGATGGTGGACATGATGTACACATCTTTCCTATCCCTCCACTTCACAGCCAACACTTCCTCGTTCCTCAAGCTTGCCGATTCCCCCTTTTGAATGGTTGTGGTGACAAGACGCTGTGGGAAGCCCTTTCTGTTTATTCTTGTTGTACCACACGCCAGAGTTTTTTTTAGGTAGAGGTGGCGGAGAAGGGGCAGGCTGGTATAATAGTTGTCCATATAAATATGATACCCCTTTTGGAGGAGTGGAAATACCAACTCCCAAACAATTTTTCCACTTATTCCCATGTACGATGGACACTCAGGGGGCTCGAGCTGGGAATATTTGCCTTCGTATATGCGGAATGAGTGCACATAACCAGTGGCGCTTTCACAGAGCTTGTTGAGCTTCAAGCCGTACCTCGCCCGCTTACTGGGGATATATTGCTTGATTCCCAGCCAGCCTGTGAAATGCACCAGGGATTCGTCCACAGAAATGTTTTGGTCAGGGACATAAAGTTCGGCAAACTTCTTGGAAAAAAAATTAATTAGGGGGCGAATTTTATATAATTTGTCAAAGTTTGGGTGATCTCGGGGGGGGGGCACTGTGAGTTGTCACTGAAATGCAGGAACCGCATTATAAGTTCGTATCGGGACCTGGACATGGCCGATGTAAAAATTGGCATATGGTGGATGGGTTTCTTCGACCAATACCTATTCATTTCATTTTTTTTTGTAAGCCCCGTGTTAAACGTTAGGCCTAAAAACAATCTAAGCTCCACCACTGTTAGGGGTCTCCATTCAAAAGGGCAGGCATAGCTGGAGCTGGGGTTGTTTTCAATGAATTGTTGAGCAAAAAGATTAGTTTGCTCCACAATGCCTTGAACCAATTCATCAGGGAAAAATAAATTAAAAAAATCAAGTTTGGAAAAACCCTCAGTGTTGACCTGCACACCTGGCTGTGCTGTAAAAGGAGGGATCGTGGCTGACCCTGAGGTAGAAGGCAGCCACAATGGGTTTGCCAAGCCATCTGGAAGCTGGGTTCGGGTCCTACTTCTTTGGCGTGTACTTGCACTGGGCCTTTCCTCCTGGGGTCTAGCAGCGCTTGCACTGGGCCTTTCCTCCTGGGGTCTAGCAGCGCTTGCACTGGACCTCGCCTCCTGGGGTCTACCGCCGTTGGCACTGCTGGTCGCTGCCTGGTGTTCAGACCGTCTTCTTTTTGGACGGACTGTGTCCTCCTCTAATTCGGATCCGGATGTGCTGCCTTCGGGGGGTTCATATTCCGAACCAGAATCGGAATCAGAACTGAGCGGTGAGAGCTCCCCGTTGCTCTCATCAGTCAGACTGAGTATTTGATATGCTTCTTCTGGGGTGTACACCTTTCTGGACATAGTGGGTACGCTGGTGAGGTGGCAGGTACTCTGGTGGCAGGTTCTCTGGTGAGGTGGCGGGTACTCTAATGGACAGGTACTCCTGATGGATTGGTGGTGGGTACTCTGGTGAGGTGGCGGGTACTCTGGTGAGGTGGTGGGTACTCCTGATGGACAGGTACTCCTGATGGACTGGTGGCGGGTACTCCTGGTGAGGTGGCGGGTACTCCTGGTGAGGTGGCTGGTACACCTGATGGACAGGTACTCCTGATGGACAGGTACTTCTGATGGACTGGTGGCGGGTACTCTGAGGTGGCGGGTACTCAGGTGAGGTGGCGGGTACTGCTGATGGACAGGTACTCCTGATGGACTGGTGGCGGGTACTCAGGTGAGGTGGCGGGTACTCCTGATGGACAGGTACTCCTGATGGACTGGTGGCGGGTACTCTGAGGTGGCGGGTACTGCTGATGGACAGGTACTCCTGATGGACAGGTACTCCTGATGGACTGGTGGCGGGTACTCTGAGGTGGCGGGTACTCAGGTGAGGTGGCGGGTACTGCTGGTGGACAGGTACTCCTGATGGACAGGTACTCCTGATGGACTGGTGGCGGGTACTCTGAGGTGGCGGGTACTCAGGTGAGGTGGCGGGTACTCCTGATGGACAGGTACTCCTGATGGACTGGTGGCGGGTACTCTGAGGTGGCGGGTACTCAGGTGAGGTGGCGGGTACTGCTGATGGACAGGTACTCCTGATGGACAGGTACTCCTGATGGACTGGTGGCGGGTACTCTAAGGTGGCGGGTACTCAGGTGAGGTGGCGGGTACTGCTGATGGACAGTTACTCCTGATGGACTGGTGGCGGGTACTCAGGTGAGGTGGCGGGTACTCCTGATGGACAGGTACTCCTGATGGACAGGTACTCCTGATGGACTGGTGGCGGGTACTCTGAGGTGGCGGGTACTCAGGTGAGGTGGCGGGTACTCCTGATGGACAGGTACTCCTGATGGACTGGTGGCGGGTACTCTGAGGTGGCGGATACTCAGGTGAGGTGGCGGGTACTGCTGATGGACAGGTACTCCTGATGGACAGGTACTCCTGATGGACTGGTGGCGGGTACTCTGAGGTGGCGGGTACTCTGAGGTGGCGGGTACTCAGGTGAGGTGGCGGGTACTCCTGATGGACAGGTACTCCTGATGGACAGGTACTCCTGATGGACTGGTGGCGGGTACTCTGAGGTGGCGGGTACTCTGAGGTGGCGGGTACTCCTGATGGACAGGTACTCCTGATGGACAGGTGGGTGGCGGGTGATCTGGTGGCAGGTACTAGATGACAGGTACTCTTTATTTAGGGGGGGCAATCTGGGCACAGTAGTACATATGTATATGTGTATAACATATGTGTAACTCACTGTTAGCTGATCTCCTCCTCACAGGTGTGTGAAGAGGAGAACCAGGCAACAGTGAGTTACACACAATTGTGTGTTTTGTTTACATTTAGTGACCTGCTGTGATTGGACACAGCCGGTCACGTGGTAAAGAGCCAATTTCATTGGCTCTTTACCCTGATCGAGGCTGGGCTGTATCCAAGGGAAAAACCTCAGCCCCGATCGCCGCGCTGCGCAGCTCTGCATCATCAATTCCGGTAAGTTTATACCGGAATCTCCGCCGCCCGCCGCCACATTACTTGAATCGGTGTGTCCAGAGGGACACACCGGATCCCAGATCGCCGCGCTGCGCGCCCCCGGGGGCGCGCGCGGGCGCCGTGCACGCCGCTGCTGCAGCTCTGCATATGGGAGCCGGTAAGCCGCTCCGCTGCCCGCCGCGCTGCACAGAAAGCTCCGCTGCCCGCCGCTGCTGCTCCGCCGCCATTAATTTACCCCCATCAGGGAACTGCTGTGTCCTAAGGAACACAACGGTACCTGGGAGAGCCGGCGAAGCACCGGATGGCGGCGGGAGGGGGGGTGCCCTCTCCCGCCGCCTATAAGAACGATCAAGCGGCGGAACCGCCGCTATGATCGTTCTTATGGTGCAGAGAATCGCTGGCAGAACAAAAGGATATCTGAATGATGCCTCTAGCTGCAGGCATCATTCAGATATTCCCCTACAAAGCAGAGGACGTCATATGACGTCCACCCAGGATGGGAGATCCCATCTGTGGACGTCATATTACTATGGCTGGGTAGGGAAGTGGTTAATTAGCGCAATTAATTTTTGATCTATATCTGAAAATTGTTTAGTACCATAATCTATCAAAAAAAAAAGAGATAAGAGGAGGACAAGCGTATAAGATCAGGGATTACAACCACAAATGATTTAATGTTTGACCAAGCCAGTGATGAACAGAAATGAGAATACTGTATAGCATTATTGAAATTTTTTGTAGTAATGAGTTGTAATTTAAAGACCAACCATTTGAAAATTAGAAGATGGTGGATCATGGCAGGTTTTGGAATTGTACCATGAATGAGTATACCTCAATAGTAAGTATAAATTCTCCTTTATCTCCAGCAGTTGGATGGGAGACCAGCGAATCTTCAGACTCATTCTTCAGACTAAGATGTAAAGCAGAAGACACAGACGTGTCCAAACCTTCAATAGAAATCGGCGTTGTCACAACTCTCCACCTTGAGGGACGTCTCAGTTCATCTCTAGATTGTAACTCAGAAGATGAGAACATTACATTTGGCTCTTCAGAAGACAAACCTTCTAATCCCAATCTTCATTCAGGGCTCCCCAGTGCCCATCTGACTCTGGATCCCGCTACATGTGGAGTACATTCTTTTGAAACCGCAAATGCGTTTGGCTCTTCAGAAGACAAACCTCCTATTCCCAATTTTCATCCAAGAAACCCCAGTGCCCATCTGTCTCTGATTCCTTCTACATGTGGTGGGCGTCCTCTTAAAAACAGGGATATGTTCGGCTCTTTGGAAGACCGACCTCATAATCCCAATCTTCATCAAGGTCTCCCCAGTGCCCATCTGCCACCAACTGCTCCTACGTGTGGTGGAAGTCCTCTTAAGAACAGGGATACATTCGGCTCTTCAGAAGACAGCCCTCCTAATCCCAATCTTCATCAAGGACTCCCTAGTGCCCATCTACCACCAACTGCTCCTACATGTGGTGGGCATCCACTTAAAAACAGGGTTACGTTTAGCTCTACAGAAGACAAACCTCCTAATTCCAATCTTCATCAAGGACTCGCTAGTGCCCATCTACCACCAACTGCTCCTACATGTGGTGGGCATCCACTTAAAAACAGGGTTACGTTTAGCTCTACAGAAGACAAACCTCCTAATTCCAATCTTCATCAAGGACTCGCTAGTGCCCATCTGTCATTGGAGCCCCCTATACGTGGCAGGCATCCTCTTAAGAACACTGATACATTTGGATCTCCAGTAGACACATCTCCTAATCCCAATCTTCATCCAGGACTCCCCAGTGCCCAACTGTCACTGAACCCCCCTATATGTGGCAAGCATCCGCTTGAAAACATGGATACATTTAGCTCTTCAGAAGGCACACCTCCTAATCCCAATCTTCATCCAAGACTCCCCAGTGCCCAACTGTCACTGAACCCCCCTATATGTGGCAAGCATCCGCTTGAAAACATGGATACATTTAGCTCTTCAGAAGGCACACCTCCTAATCCCAATCTTCATCCAGGACTCCCCAGTGCCCAACTGTCACTGAACCCCCCTATATGTGGCAAGCATCCGCTTGAAAACATGGATACATTTAGCTCTTCAGAAGGCACACCTCCTAATCCCAATCTTCATCCAAGACTCCCCAGTGCCCATCTGTCACAGGATCCCCCTACATGTGGCGGGCGTCCTCTTGAGACAGTCACAGACGCTCGAGCCGTTGATGCTCTGTTTGTTTGTTCAGGATGTGTTAAATGGTTTCTGTTAAAGTTACCTCCCGAAGAGTATCAGACCATCAATTCCAACAAGATTCCGTTCCTCTGTCCAGATTGCGGCAAGCGTATCACACAAGACCGGGGTCCCCATAGGCCTCGGAAAGCAGACAAGGAGACCTACGAGTGTTCGGAGTGCGGAAAAAAATTTGGCTTCAACTCTGAACTCATCAGACATCGGCTCACCCACACGGGAGAGAAGCCGTACCAGTGTGTCGAGTGCGGAAAAAGGTTCCGTCAGCGCGGCTCTCTCCGCGAACACCAGAAAATGCACTATGGGGACAAACCGTTCTCCTGTTCCGAGTGCGGCAGTTGTTTCACCCGCAAAGTATTTCTCCTCAACCATCAGCGCACTCACACAGGGGAGAAACCGTTTTCCTGTTCCGAGTGTGGGAGATGTTTTGCGCAGGAGGCGGTCCTTATCCGACATCAGGTGGTCCATACAGGGGTGAAGCCGTTTACCTGTGTGGACTGCGATAAGAGCTTTGCCCATAGGTCCAGTTTCATGACACACCGGAGGATCCACACCGGCTTTGAGCCCTACCCCTGTTCCGAGTGCGGAAAACGCTTCAAGCAGAAGTCCTACCTGGTTGACCATTTTAGGCTTCATACCGGAGAGAAGCCGTACGGCTGTGCAGAGTGCGGGGAGCGTTTTACCCGGAGGCTATTCCTGCGGAAACACGAGCAGGTCCACACAGGGATGATGTGGTTTCCCTGTCTTGACTGCGGCAAAAGGTTCAAAGAGAAAAGGCTTCTCAATAGACACCAAAAGATTCACTCTGCCGACAAACCATGTTCTGCTCCACCGGAGTCCCAAAACTCAGGACTCACCGGACACTGGAGAACTCATGCTGTTAAGGAGCCATCTTTAGGTCCCGAGATAGGGGACCCTTTTACAGTAGAATGAATTGCGACATGTGGGACCTTGGGTGGAGGGTTCTTAGGAGAGATGGACATTTTATTTATAAAGAGTTAAAGAAAAAGAATTGTTATTATGACCACTGTTCTAAATTTGCTGTAGGCCCTTGAAGAGTTCTGCACGGCATCCTGAGACTTTCACTTAACCCCTAGCTTTTTTCTTACTATTTAAATGACTTCTTTCTGTAGTAAATCCAAGCCAGCAATTCAATGTAGTCTGTAAAATCCAAATCTTTATTGGCTACAAACTGAATAGGGGTGTTGAATATAATCGCAGCATCGAAACACAGAGGCAGAGCCTGCATGGTGGATAAAGCCCCCTCCCATTCACTGAAGCAGAAAGTCCGCTAATGAGCGGACAGCAAGTACAGTGCAGGGGGAGGGGCTCAAGGAGTCCCAACATCAGGAGAGGCTTCACTGGAGGCACCTGAAGGGGAAAACACACTGAGCAGCGTAGAGGAGGGGAATCGACCGACACTGAGAGCTGGTGAGTGCCAGTGTCACTGATCCCATCCCTCCACTACCATCACCCCTCTGCCTGATCCCACCATCCTTCTGCCTCTGATCCCACCACCCTTCTGCCTGATCCCATCTATCCCTCTGCCTGATACCACCACCCCTATGCCTGATCCCACCACTCCTCTGCCTGATCCCATCTATCCCTCTGCCTGATCCCACCACCCCTATGCCTGATCCCACCACTCCTCTGCCTGATCCCATCTATCCCTCTGCCTTATCCCATCTATCCCTCTGCCTTATCCCATCTATCCCTCTGCCTGATCCCATCTATCCCTCTGCCTTATCCCATCTATCCCTCTGCCTTATCCCATCTATCCCTCTGCCTGATCCCATCTATCCCTCTGCCTTATCCCATCTATCCCTCTGCCTTATCCCATCTATCCCTCTGCCTGATCCCATCTATCCCTCTGCCTGATCCCATCTATCCCTCTGCCTGATCCCAACAACCCTCTGCCTGATCCCAGCCATTCCTCTGCCTCTGATTCCAGCCATCCCCCTGCCTCTGATTCCATTGATCCCTCTGCCTGATCCCACCACCCCTCTGCTTGATCCCATCTATCCCTCTGCCTGATCCCACCACCCCTCTGCCTGATCCCAGCCATTCCTCTGCCTCTGATCCCAGCCATCCCTCTGCCTCTGATCCCAGCCATCCCTCTGCCTCTGATCCCAGCCATACCTCTGCCTCTGATCCCAGCCATCCCTCTGCCACTGATCCCATCTATCCCTCTGCCTGATCCCATATATCCCTCCTGCCTGATCCCAGCCATCCCTCTGCCTGATCCCAGCCATCCCTCTGCCTGATCCCAGCTATCCCTCCGCCTGATCCCATCTATCCCTCTGCCTGATCCCGGCCATCCCTCTGCCTCTGATCCCACCTATCCCTCTGCCTGATCCCACCACCCCTCTGCCTGATCCCAGCCATCCCTCTGCCTCTGATCCCAGCCACCCCTCTGCCTCTGATCCCACCTATCCCCCTGCCTCTGATTCCATCTAACCCTGTGTTTGATCCCAGCCACCCCTCTGCCTCTGATCCCACCTACCCCCCCTCCTCTGATTCCATCTATCCCTGTGTTTGATCTCAGCTATCCCTCTGCCTCTGATCCCAGCCACCCCTCTGCCTCTGATCCCAGCCACCCCTCTGCCTCTGATCCCAGCCACCCCTCTGCCTCTGATCCCACCTATCCCTCTGCCTCTGATCCCACCTATCCCTCTGCCACTGATCCCACCATCCCCCTGCCACTGGAGAAAAATTTAGTTTTTCTGACTACTTTTTTGGATAAAAAGTTTTTAACCATGCGCACTTGCGCAGTAATCATGATGCATCGCGGAATCGAACTGTGGACAGGATAATCGTAATCTAATCTCAAATCGTGAGACCAATGATATGCGCACTCCTAATACTGAAACACACTGGTAAGTAGCTAACGCGTTTTGACTGTGACAGCCTTCCTCATAGCAGTCTGTGCTATGAGAAAGACCATCACCGCCGAAACGGGTTAGCTTCTTACCAGTGTGTTTCGGTATAATAAGGATTTGGATTTTAGACTACACCAAGTTGCCGACTTAAATTTACTACGGATCTGATAATTGGAGAGCGGGAGCACTATAGCCAGAGCACCGGTCTTCAGCCTTTAGAAGCTGAACTTGCAGTTGAGCTTGGGGATTTGTTTACCTGCCTCTGAATTTCTTTCTATAAGGCCACCCAAGACAGAACCTGGTGCTCGTAGAATCTATTAGATTTTGTAGGATCAGCCAGTGCCGCTCTGGCCACGCTCCCCTGACGTGTTTCGCCCCGTCCACCGGAGCTTGGTCTCAGAGGTTTCTTTTTAGTTTGACTGCTTTTATCACTAGAAAGTAGTACCTCTTTAAGAGGCGTCCAACCTTTATAGGGTCCTTTCTGTCAACCGAGGTGCCCAAGAAGGTCATTGGGGTGGTCCAAAGTTAATTGATAGGATAAGAGCGCCACAAGAACTTGAATGAGGCCTATAAGAAGTTCTCTTTAACCACAAAAACAGTACATTTCGGGGGGCTTTCTCATGGTTTGGCTACTGACAATAGGTTTAAAGAGATACTGGACAATAATTGAGAATCCGATACTGAGGCTGTGTTTTGGGTCACGGAATGACTGCCAGAAAAATTCTGAGTATTGTCCAGAATCTCTTTTAATTTTTCCCGGTGTTCAAGGCCTGAGGAAAGGAGAGTTTTGAGCCCCTGAAATGTGTTGATTGATTTAATCGATTTTTACTGGACTCATTCAAGTTCTTTTGGCACTCTCATCCTTTTTAATACTTTTTGGATTACTCCTGGAAAATCTGCCTCTAAATGTTGTGATTTCTTTTTCTCTCAAAGTAGTACTAAAGACGTTCTCTGATTGGATGAGGTGGGGTGGCGACATTACAGTCTTAACCTAGTCCAGTCAGAGAATGCCTTGCATTCACCAAGAAAAATGCAAGGCAATCTCTGAATGGCTCCCTGAGTTCATTATGCAGCAGGGCAGCCACCGGACCCTGAAGACGAACACAGTAGTAGCGGTGCCTACTACAGTGATTTACAGCTTCCACTAGGATCCCACAGGTATGCCACATACTGTACATACTGACATTGGTCCTTGGTGGACCACTGTAATTACAATGAAATTCAGATTTAAGGTAAAACATTCTCCAGTCCATTTACTTCCCCGTTGTCTTTGTCACCACTGCTCAGTTCTCACGATCTGCAGTTTTCCCCCCGAACTTCCTTGTTTTAAAGGAGGTGTGGGTGTAGGATAGCGATAGGCTCCTACAGCTGACTTTCAGGTGCTGGAAGGAGGGAGCACAGGCATGGATTGGCAGGCATTGTGTGTTTCAATGGACACACACAGCCCTGGCCAGGGTGTCTCCTTTGCAGATGGCTAGACAAGAGTCTCCTTTGCCGACAGCTAGGCAGAGAAGGCACCCACAAACAGTGAGGTGGGGCAGCCATTTAGGGACTATCCAGGCAACCAAAAAAGGTGGATTTTTAAGGAAGCAAACTATATAAGTATAGTATTCCGGACTTACTGAACTAAATTATTTTTTGTACAACTTTGCTTAAAGTGGTTGTAAACCCACATTGAAAAAACAAAAAAAAAAAACACCTGCAAGACAAAGGCATAATGAGCTAGTATGCATAGCATACTAGCTCGTTATGATATACTCACCTTAGATCGAAGCCCTTGCTGCGTTGCCCGTACACAGCACCGGCCAGCGACATCGCTCCAAAGTGATTGGCCGGAGCCGCGATGACGTCACATAGCGCGTTCCCAGCACAGAGACCAGGGCCTTTAGTGGCAGCCCCGGTTCCCGGACTAACAATCGGGACCCAGATCTCCCGCTTCCAGGTCACCTGATTGCTGGTATAGCTTCTGATTGGCTATCACACTGATCAGTCACTGTGAAGCCCACCCCTGTGTTTCTCCCTCTATGAATGAAGGAGAGAGATACATTGTATCTCTCTTTCCTTGCAGAGAGACAAAAAGGTGTGTGTAAAAAAAAAAAAATATAGAAATAATAATAATAAAAAACTAAATAAAAAATAATTTGATCTAGGTCAGTGCCAGGGTCAAAGTCAGTGTATTTTAGGCAGGATTTATTTTTAAAAGCATTTTTTAAATTAGTATTAGTGTCAGTGTGTTTTAGGTAGGATAAAAAAAAGCAAAATGTGCACTATTGTTTTGGAGCCATACTACGGGTACAAACATCAACTAACATACACATATGTGGTATTGTTGGGATTGTCCAGAGCAGAAGAATTTATTTTGGGTTGTTCCCTGGTGGTAGGTTATGGTAGTAACAAGAAATATACAGCTAAATGTAAACAATTTTTGGGCCAGTTTTCCTTTAATAATAATAATAATAATAATTTTAAAAAACTGAATATCTATTGCCATTTACCACTATATGAAATTGCCCAATTTGTCCTGAAAAAAAACCAAGGTATAATCCACCTAGATGCACAAAGATGTTGTGATGACATGTACGGTTTTACTAACACATGTCAAAGTTGCAAAATTGTGCTTATGCTTAGGCATTTACATTTGTTTTTACCCTTAGGTGTGAAGGGGTTAATCTGGAGTCTAGTGCTCCACCAGCACAAGATAAGGACACTGGTAAGGGTAGAAAAGAATAGGGGCACTAGAAGTCCAGGTATCTCCATCGGTTGGTGGTGCGTGGGTGATATCGTTTACGAGCAGTGAGCTACTTTGCTGGCAAAAGCTTTGAAGAACCCGCGGATTTCCAAAAACACAGAAGGATTCTGCTCCCTCTGCTTCGTAGTGCCCCCCCCCCCCCTGAATAAGCAGTGTAGGTTGCCACTTCTTGCAGTGCTTTGCCTATATGGATTTGGAAAGCTTGTATGTTTTGTGTTTTAGCGCAGAACATCAGAATCGGGACTTACGCTATGATTATGCTCCGAAAAGGACGAAACGCGTCTGAGGAGTTCTCTACGTGTGGAGAATAGGAGCTGAAGCCATCTTTTACCCATTTCATTCACATTTATGCAACGTGGAGTTGGTGTCTGTGTTTAGATGGCCACCATATTGTTGAAGGGGACTTGCTCGTAGTTTTGTGTTGAGAATTTCCAAAGTCCGGTGATAAGGTGTGCGGTGAAAGTCTTGCCGGACCTATTCTTTTTTTTTTTTTTTTTTTTTTTTTTAATTTTTTATTTATCATAAGGAGCAGATCCCGCAAGGACCAACAGGTTACAGGGTAATATGTACTATATACCATACAGTATAAAGCAGTAATCAAACAACATGAAACTTGCATGTACAGCAGGTTGGTCCCCTTAAACATTTCCTGTGGGTTTAAGTAACATGTGTCATACCAGGGTATAGTGCATTGCCTGCTGCTGTGTGTTGATAGAGTGTGGTGTGCTTGGGGTTCTGTGTGAACTTACGTCTCTATGTGTGTCCTGCATTGAAGTTTCCCCTGCATGCAGCTTAAGTTGTCTGGCTCTGTAGGGAGTTTGTATGAGTGTTTGCAGTCCCGCGGAGTCCGCCCTCCGTTTTTATTGTATTTTTTTTGTACAAAAAATTCCCCCCTCCTCTCCCCAAACCCCCCGGCCGCGGTCCCCTATCTCAGGGGGAGCTACCGCAGCACGGGGGAATCAAGGCAGGGGCGGGAAATAGAATAAAGAAACTAGTGGTGTAGGGGGAAAAGTGGGTGGGATTAGGGAAAGAAGACAGAGGGAGTAAAGGGGAAAGGGGGGAAGACCGTCCGCGGCCATGGAGTCTCTATCATCCATATGCCCTCTTCCATTTACTGACTGGTCTGTCTTCCCGTACAGTTTTTGGTTTTCCCTACTACTGCGTTGTATTGTGATTAAGTTATTATGTCGGTTCCTCTCAAGGTCTGGCCCTCCTCAGAGTATATGAACGTATGCCATGTTTGCCAGGTTTTAGTGAATATCTCTTGTCTCTTTTGCCCCGAAAGGGTAAGATCCTCCATTTGCCTTATTTCTTCTACCTTTCGGAGCCACAGATCGATGGACGGCGGAAGGGCAGACCTCCAGCAAAGCGGAATGCATGCCTTAGCCGCATCAAGCAGGTGGCGTATCACTGATTTTTTATATTTCCTGATGGGGATGTCATTCCCGTGCAGGAGAAAAAATGCTGGATCGGCCGGGATGGGCCGCTCCGTGAGTTTTTGTATTGTCTCATGAATGACCTTCCAGAAATTTTGTAGCTTGGGGCAGGACCAAAAGATATGTAGTAAGGTCCCTTTTTCAGTTTGACATTGCCAGCACCTATCCGATGTCGTCGGAAATATTTTTTGTAGTAGGACTGGGGTTTTGTACCAGCGTGATACAATTTTATAATTAGTTTCCTGTATCTTGGTGCAGATTGAGGTTTTGTGTGTGTGTTGGAGTATGTGCTGTCTTCTGGTGGAGCTAAACTGTGTCTCTAACTCCTCTTCCCATTTAAGTAAACCAGGGGGAACAAAGTTTTCTGGGGGATTGTTCAGGAGGGTGTAGGTCAAGGAAAGGGTATGGGACAGGACTCCCGTGTCCTCGCAAAGGTCTTCTAACGTCGTACGCGGTTGGTCAGCGTCTGAGGGTGGTGGGATAGTGCTGAGGAAGTGGCGTATCTGTAGAGCTCTCAAAAAATCTAGGTGGAATGGACCCGTGGGGTCCGATAGTTCCTCAATCGATTTCCATTCCCCTCCAGAGCTAAAGTGAGATGCCTGATATATCCCTGACTCCGCCAGGGCACGGAAAGGTCCGTCCCCCAGCCCTGGTTTGAAAAAGGGGTTGCCTAGTATCGGATATAGAGGAGAGTTTGGGGTGAAAAGGGTCAGTTTGGACATGAGGCTTGCGCATACCTTCGATGTGTTCCCTATTAGCGGGTGTCGCTTGACTTCTGGTGGTAAACCCATATAGCACCATGGTGTACTCTGAAGAGGGATCGTGTGCTGAGCCTGCTCCACCTGAGTCCACAATTTGGTCTCTTTATGGCGGTACCAGTCCAACAGCCTTCCCAAGTGAACCGCCTGGTAGTAGGCGCGTAAGTTCGGTAGTGCTAGGCCCCCGTGCTGCTTGGGGAGGACGAGAATTGTGTTGGCTATTCTAGGTCTCTTCCCGGCCCACACGAACTCCGTGAACAGGGATTGTACTTGCCTAAAGTATGTGGTTGGTAGATGTATGGGCAGTGCCTGCATTAAATATAGGAATTTCGGGAGTATAGACATCTTCAAGATGTTGCAGCGTCCCAGCCATGAATGAAGACCCGTTTGCCATTGCTGTAGCAATGTCCTGACCTTTTTTAAAAGGGGTGGGAAGTTCAGATCGTATACTTTCGAGATTTTTTGAGGGAGGTATGTGCCTAAATACTTCAGGGCCGTGGTTGTCCATTTCAATTTAAAGTTGGATTGGAGGTGCGTGAGTTGGGACGGTGTTACATTTACCCCCATCGCTTCTGATTTGGCAAAGTTAATCTTTAAGTTGGAAAGTGTGCCGTATGTTGTGAATTCCTTTAGCAGGTTCGGGAGAGAGATCACTGGATTCGAGAGCGTGAACATCAAGTCGTCGGCGTAGGCCGACACTTTGTATTGGGCAAGCTTAACCCGTATCCCTGTTATGTCCGGGTTCTGCCGTATGTGGGCTAAGAATGGTTCAAGGGATAGTGCGAACAGGATGGGTGAAAGAGGGCATCCCTGACGTGTCCCATTGGTGATCAGGAATGGGTCTGACATGACTCCATTGACTCTGACCCTTGCCGCTGGCCGTGTGTATGCTGCTGCAATCCAGTTCAGCATGTTACCCCCCACACCCATATGTTTCAGCGTGTTGAACATAAAGTCCCAGCCCACCCTATCGATTGCCGGACCTATTCTAAGTCCTGAACTCATTATTATCCTGTGACTTAACCCTTGCCTCTTTGTGATCTGGTGGTACATTGTGCCTTAATTTTTTTTGTGTATTGGATCTATCAGGCTCCCTGTTAGACCTGCAGATCACCCAGGCGGATACCTAACCTGTTGAAAGAGTTCGGAATCATCTGCCAAGTGTGACAGTGATAGCTAATATCTTATGTGACACTAATCCACCTTTCTAACTATAAACAGAACCTTCACCTATAATTAGTAGAGAGAACCGGTCATTTTTCTGGCTGACAACAACCAGTCAAGGACCAGGTATTTTTTAACCTGTAGGATTAGCCAAATCCATATTTGATATTTAAATGTGGACCTGTGTTATGTTTGGTGATGTAGACAGAATAAAATGAAGTAGATGTACGTATCAAAGCTGTAGGATTAGTTCCCAGCAGGAGGCGAAACACGTCAGTTGGCGGAAAATTTGTAAATACAATGAAGTATATGTACTTTAAGTATTTTTCTTCATAACGGGTGGAGTAAGACACAGTTAATTCCCTTGTGGACTTTGCTGCTGCCTGTTATTCTGCCACAGAAATCACCTCTTTCCACCAATGATGCAGCTATGCCAGACTTGGTGCAGCTTTTCGGCTAAACTACTTTTGTCACAAGGGGGACACAAGCAAGAGGAAGATATGTCTTGAGTTAGCAAAATGAGCTCAGCTAGGAAGCTTTAGAATGAAGGAAGTGTGGGCAAAAGAAGGACGGGTTCACTCCCTGTCCCAATCAATATGAAGAAAATTATTTTGGGTGGAGTTGTTTTTTAAAGCCCATGTCCAGGAAATGTCCCTCTCCCATTCTCCTCTAACCGATCATTGGCTTGAAAAAGACACTCCAGTCCAGAGTCTTCTCTCTCCTTTGGTTCACATGAGGTGGGGTACTTCTTCGGGTGTCCATGTCACATCCTATTGGTGGCAGGGTCACATCCTATTGGTGGCAGGGTCACATCTATGTCACATCCTATTGGTGGCAGGGTCACATCTATGTCACATCCTATTGGTGGCAGGGTCACATCTATGTCACATCCTATTGGTGGCAGGGTCTTTTAAGAATCCAAAAGAAGACAATGTCAGCACATAGAGTAGGGATTGGCCAGCATGGGTGCTCTGCAGAGTTAGATTAGCAGTTCCCCTGCACCTGGAGATGGTGCCAGGGAGGGACCCAGACAGCCAACCAGGTTTGTCTAATTGGCCACTCTGTCTGGTATTGATACTTTATTTCCCCTATCATCCTCTTTACCTACAGGAACACAGAGAAGAAGCCATGTGCAAGCTCCAGGTCAGTCTGGTAGAGCTTACACAAGGCAAAGGCGCCTCCTTCTTCATCCCCATGTGACAGCAGTCAGGCCTGGCATTCTGATCAGGGTGAAACCACATAAACTCGTACCCAATTTCGTGAACACGGCACAGAGAAGATAGGCAGACTATTAAGTGAAACTAAACGGGAAAGTTGGCTTTAAAGCTGAACTCAAGTTGGTCATACCATTTTAGTAGTATGTGGTTATTCTCCCCATATCCCCAGGATAGCAAGTTTTGAATGCTTGTTTTGTGTAGGGTAGGTTAGGTTTACTGTAGAAGAATAATTACCTTGTCCCTCTCCTAGCAGCCCGTGCTCTCCTTTGCTTCTGGTATGTGGGCAAGCCTTTGAAGTCCTCACCTACAAGGCTGGTCCTGATGACGTCAAGGAGGAGGTGGCTACATGACCAGTGAAGAGGAACAGCTTGATGGGACTGGTCATACAGCAGAAAACCGGGGGGAGCAAAGAATTAGACAGCTCAGCATCCATCACACACACGGAGGCATGGAGACACCCCATATTTAATGTTTTTAAATAGAAAATGGGTTTTTCTTCTTTTTTTTTGTAGAAGTTATTGTGAATAGGTCTTATCTGGTCATGTCCCCTGAAAATGTCACAATATTTGAATGTCATAATGAAGGGCTTTGGTCCCTTTAGGATGTGTAATAATAGGAGGGTCTGGTCCCTTTAAGTTATAAGTAATATGTATGTTATTCGATCAAGTAATAAATATTAATAAAAGTGTACCCACATTGGTTAATAACTTAGTAGAAGTAGTAAAGAGACCATATAAAATCGATATTACGAGTGTAACAGTTTTAATGTGATTGGTAGAGATTAGACCAATTCCCTTGACAGATTCACGGTTATCAGCGACATGTCCAGAGAGGAGTGGGATGATGTGAGACTCGTGTGATTGATAAAGATTAAACCGATCCCCTTGACAGACCAACTGTTACCAGCGACACATCCAGAGAGGGGTGAAATGTTGTGAGACATGTGTGATTGGTAGAAATTAAATCAATCCCCTTGACGGATCCAGGGTTATCATCAAAACATCCAGAGAGGTATGGGATGTTGTGAGACTCGTGATTGGTAGTGATTAAACTTGACAGACTCTTGCTTATTAGTTTGAGATAAAAGTAGACAAATAGAGTCAACGCGTTTCAGTTGAATTGCCTTCCCCCTTCTTCAGGGCTGTATTTCTTGAAGACTGGTTACATTTTGAGAGGGTTGACTAGCAGCTCAGCAGTAGCCAGCCTTGTGGAGCAGAGACCAGCTGTCTTTAATTGTCTACTTTTACATTGAAACCTCGGATTGCGAGTAACGCGGTTAACGAGCGTTTCGCAATACGAGCACTGCTTTTTTTAAAATCCTGACTCGGTTTGCGAGTGTTTTCTCACAACACGAGCAGGATTCAAGCGACAGCGGTGTGCTGTACCGCGTTTGGCCTGAGGTGGGGGGGGGCGTCGGAGCCGTTCAGGAATGCTCGAAAAAACTGGGAAATAGTTCCCGGGGTTTTTCTGAGGCTTTCCGGCGCCTATGCTATTTGCAGCTCAAAAACGCCTAGGTGGGCATGAAGCTATGAACCCAATAAAATAATAATATAACTTTTTGGGTTCATAAAAAAAAAAAAAACAGATTACACTTTCACCCTTTTGTTGCTCGTGCAGTGGCTGTAAGACCAACCCTCTTTGCCATAAAGTTACCCAAACCCTTCTATACTCTGGTAACAATGCCACCCTCCCGTCTGGCTCCTCCACCCGCCAGAAAACTGTTGCCAGGTAAGTAGCATTTTTTGGAGGTGCTCTGCGATGGCAGCCTCTATATTTTCCTTAGGACAGGACAGGTGCCCTTTAAATGTTTGTGCTATAGAACACCTTCCACATCAGGAACAGTCTGCGGGCGGCTGGCTTTATCCCCCTATGAACTCTCTGCGGTATATGTCAGAGCAATATAATGTATAATAGTGTGTGACTGTGGGGGAGGGGACATTACAGTGTAAGCTCCTCTGGTACAGGGACTGATGTGACTGGCTCAGTGATCTCTGTACAGCACTGCGGTATATGTCAGAGCTATATAATGTATAATAGTGTGTGACTGTGGGGGAGGGGACATTAGAGTGTAAGCTCCTCTAGTACAGAGATTGATGTGACTGGCTCAGTGTTCTCTGCACAGCACTGCGGTATATGTCAGAACTACTGTCTCATACCTCCCAACCCGCATGGATTCTGCGTGTTTTTCCAGCAGGGACACCATTTTCCCGCGGTCCCGCGAAGGACACTGTATTCCCACACAGCAAGGAGGGAGGAGGAGGACGTAAGACTGATCACCGTTTGGCGGCAATATCCTGCGGACCCCCGCCACACAAGTGTAGATGTAGAAAGTTTGGTGTTTGGAGCCCTGTCCAGCGGCAAAGCCCCCCCCCCCAACATTGTTTCCAAGCAAGTCCTGCAAAAACGAAATTGAGGGACTCCACGCCTTCTGTATTTTTATTTTTGACAACAAAAAGGTTAAACATTTCAGGGTACCGCTTCGTCACAATTAATATTTCTAGATACGATCGAAGGAGTCAGTGCCTCGATGTATTGCAGTTAGACAAATTTAATTGCAGATCAACCAGTCTAGGGCAGCGATGGCGAACCTTGGCACCCCAGATGTTTTGAAACGCGTCAACATTTCTGTGCTGGATTTTACTCCCCCTATACCAGTGATGGCCGAACCTTGGCACCCCAGATGTTTTGGAACGCGTCAACATTTCTGTGCTGGATTTTACTCCCCCTATACCAGTGATGGCCGAACCTTGGCACCCCAGATGTTTTGGAACGCGTCAACATTTCTGTGCTGGATTTTACTCCCCCCTATACCAGTGATGGCCGAACCTTGGCACCCCAGATGTTTTGGAACGCGTCAACATTTCTGTGCTGGATCTTACTCCCCCTATACCAGTGATGGCCGAACCTTGGCACCCCAGATGTTTTGGAACGCGTCAACATTTCTGTGCTGGATCTTACTCCCCCTATACCAGTGATGGCCGAACCTTGGCACCCCAGATGTTTTGGAACGCGTCAACATTTCTGTGCTGGATTTTACTCCCCCCTATACCAGTGATGGTGAACCTCGGCACCCCAGATGTTTTGGAACTACATTTCCCATGATGCTCATGCACTCTGCAGTGTAAGTTGAGCATCATGGGAAATGTAGATCCAAAACATCTGGGTTGCCAAGGTTCACCATCACTGCCGTAGACTGGTTGATCAGCAATTAAGATTGTCTAACTGCAATACACCGAGGTGCCATCTCATTTGATCACATCTACAGAATTGGCTTTCAGAGGCTATGAGAAGTCCACTGGTGCGAAGATTAACCTCACAGGATCGCATTTCCAGGTTTGTAGAGCTGTCTCTCCTTTTAGAATATTTCTAGATGTTTCCTAGAACATAAAACCCTTTACTTTTTGCATTCATATCTACTGAAAAGTTCACTTGCACTTTGTAGGGTCTTTGGGGCACCCATGGCAAAGTATGACCACTTCCCACATCTGTCGACGCGTTTCCTCACAATCTCATCCAGCACATGAAGATATTTTATCCCTACAAAACGCTTTCCGTACACTGAGCCTGAAAAGGGTGCTTCACAGTGTGTCTTTTTTGGTGTGCAAGAAGGTATCCCTTGCTGGCGAAACATTTCCCGCACTCTGGACAGGAAAAAGGGCGCTCGCCTGTGTGGGTCCTCTGGTGAGTAAGAAAGTGTCCTTTCTCGGTGTAGCTTTTTCCACACAGCGAACACAAAAAAGGACGCACGTTCGTGTGACTTCTCTGGTGTTTAAGTAGGTGGCCCCTCCGCGTAAAACTCTTCTCACACTCGGAGCATGCAAAAGGACGTTCCCCCGTGTGGTTTCTCTGGTGTAAGAGCAGGTATGCTTTGTCGATAAAACATTTCCCGCACTCTGAACAGGAAAAGGGGCGCTCGCCCTTGTGACGCATCTCATGTCTAAGAAGGTTAATTTTCTGAGTGAAGCTGCTCCTGCACACAGAACACGAGAAAGGACGCTCGCCCGTGTGGGTTCTCTGGTGTGTAATAAGGTGTCCATTTGAGCTGAAACATTTCCCGCACTCCGAACAACTGAAGGGCATTTCGCCAGAGTGCCGCTTCAGATGGGTAATGAAGTTTTCTTTTTGGGAAAAACATCGGCCGCACTGGGAACACGAAAAGGGCTTCTCACCGGTGTGGACTCTCTGGTGCTTAACGAGACCCGATACTGTTGTGAAGGACATCTCACACTCCGTACATGGAAAGGGCTTTTCATTGGCGTGATATTTCTCGTGCCTAACAAGATGTGATTTGGTTGCGAACGATTTCCCGCACTCGTTACAGGAGAAGGGCTTCTCCCCGCTGTGAGACCTCTGGTGCGCCACAAACTGAGATTTTTCCATAAATGATTTTTTACACTGGGGACACGAGAAGGGCTTCTCCCTGGTGTGATATTTCTGGTGTTTTTTCAGTTGTGACTTTGCCGTGAAGGATTTATCGCACTCTGTGCAGGAGAAGATCTCCTCGCCGGTGTGGGTTCTCTGGTGTAGGCGAAGTTCACATTTTGTTTTTAAGGATTTCCCGCACTCCGAACACGAGTAGGGCCACCTTCTGTGGTGATGTGGTTGAGGTACGACCTGTGCTGATTCGTGAGTAGAAGTCTTTTCACCTTCTGAATATAGAATATCGCGGGTGTGCGTCCTCTGATGTTCAACGAGATGGGACTTCTCACTAAAACATTTCTCACATTCAGGACAAGGAAATCGGCTCTTCTCTCGAGGTTTACCGGTATCTGAATCATCAGAAGAAGATTCCTTAAGATTGGAGGGATCTGGTGATCGATCTGCACTGTAGTCTCGGTTTTGTATATTTGTAGCTGTGGAGTTTACTCTCGGAGAATATTCTGAGACCCCATCCTCTTCCGTTTTATAATCCAGAGAGGACATCGGATTTTCTGGAGAGGTATTCAGAACATCATGTCCATCTGTTGGAAAGATATTTTTTCATTTATTATTAAAAGCAATATAATAACTAAACGTAACCACTTGACCTCTGGAAGATTTACCCCCCCCTTCATGACCAAAACATTGTTTGCCATACGGCAGGCACTGCGTTACTTTAACCGCTTAAGGACCGCCCCACATACATATACTGCGGCAGGGCGGCCCTTAAGCGCAAAATCACGTACCTGTATGTGATTCCTTTCTTTGGCTCTGGGAAGCGCGCCACCGGAGCCCTGCTCCTGCTGTGATTGGACACAGTGGGACCCAATGTCCGCTGGAAAAAACGGCGATCGTTCGGAGAAAGGCAGAACGGCGGTCTGCCTATGTAAACAAGGCAGATCGCTGTTCTGCTAGTAAGAAAGACAGAGATCTTGTGTTTCTGCTAAGCAGGAACACGGATCTCTGTCTTTCTTCAGTTAAACCATCCCCCACACAGTAAGAAAGCACTCTCAGGAAATACAGTTAACCCTTTGATTGCCCCTGATGGTAACCCATTCCCTAGCAGCGTCATTAGTACAGTGACAGTGCATTTTTTTTTTAGCACTGATCACGATATTGGTGCCACTGGTCCCCAAAAAGTGTCAGTTAGGGTCAGATTTGTTCCTCCGCAATGTCACAGTCCCACTAAAAATTGCTGATGGCCGCCATTACTAGTGAAAAAAAAAAAATCTATACCATAGTTTGTAGATGCTATACCTTTTGCGCAAACCAATTAATATACGCTTATTGGGATTTTTTTTTACCAAAAACACGTAGAAGAATACATATTGGCCTAAATTGATGAAGAAGTTTGGTTCTTTACATTTTTTTTATTGGATATATTTTATAGCAGAAAGTAAAAAAAAAAATTTTTTTTTCAAAATTGTTGGTCTTTTTTTGTTTATAGCGCCAAAAAATAAAAACCGCAGAGGTGATTGAATACCACCAAAAGAAAACTCTATCTGTGGGAAAAAAAGGATATTAATTCTGTTTGTGTACAGCGTCGCACGACTGCGCAATTGTCAGTTAAAGCGCCGCAGTGCCAATTCACAAAAATAGCCTGGTCATTAAGGGGTAAATCCTTCCGGGGCTGAAGTGGTTAAAGTGATTGTAAAGTCTCGCCTTTTTTCTTTTTTTTTATAAAAATAATATACTTAGCACCTATGTGCAGTGGTTGTGCACAGAGCAGCCCAGATCCTCCTCTTCTCTGGTCCCTCTTCGGCTCTCCTGGCCCCTCCCTTCTGTTAAGTGCCCCCACAGCAAGCAGCTTGCTATGGGGGCACCCAAGCTGGGTCACAGCTCCCCGTGTCCATTCAGACATGGAGCCGCGACCCGGCCCCACCCCCTTTCTCTCCTCATTGGCTGACTGACAGCAGCGGGAGCCAATGGCACCGCTGCTGTGTCTCAGCCAATCAGGAGAGAGAGTCCCGGAATGGCGAGGCACTCGTGAACATCGCTGTATAGAGATGGACTCAGGTAAGTATTAGGGAGGCTGCTACACACAGAAGGCTTTTTTATCCTAATGCATAGAATGAAGTAAGAATAAAAAACCTTCTGACTTTACAACCACTTTAATCGTAGAAGCCGAAAAGTGCGAAACGTGTTGAAGAGTTCTCAACAGGTGGAGAACAAAAGCTGAAGCCATCCTTTACCCATCTCATTTACATTTATGCAACAGGGAGTCAGTGTCTGTGTGCAGACGGCTACCTTTTTGTTGAAGTCTCCTAAAGCCTATAAGCCGATTCTGTCTTGCACCAGTCTATTCACGTGCCGATCCGACTGATCCAAGTTTGAAGGGCATTCAAGCAGTATTATTTACATTGTTTTGGGCTACACGGGACGTGTCCTTGTTACAAATAGTAAGAAGAGCCAGCAAGGCTGTAATCCTTGAAGTGTCGTTTATTGCTACATCAAAGTGACAGTAAAACAATAGCCCTGACGCGTTTCTGCAATAGCCTTAGTCATAGCTACGACTAAGGCTATTAGCGAAACGCGTCAGCGCTATTGTTTTACTGTCAATCTAACGTACCAATAAACAACACTTCAGGGATTACAGTCTTGCTGGCTCTTTTTACTATTTGCTACATACATTGGAGTGTGATGGGATACATCGAGCCTAGGCACCTGTTGTATGGATTGGGTTGTCCCTGCAGAGAGCGCTGTTACCCTTTTCTTTTCCGTGTCCTTGTTACACTTTCTGTGAGATGAATTTGTTATGTAAACTACTAACCCCATCATCCCCCATGTAGTGAAGATGAATACAGGCAGACAGGTTTGAAGTCTGATGACGTCACATTTGACGAAACGATCGCCGGGACGCTACGCACACACGTACTGCGCATGCGCGATTTCGATTCAAATGGACTTTGTATGTCTTTTTCCTTGCAAGGAACACTGCTGAATTATTTTTTTTTACGTTTTATTGGATATTTCTATGTTGTGGAAATCCCTATTCCCTCTTTTTAAATAAAAAGTTAGAAGGTCTCTGCATTATTGGAGTTTTTTCTTTCTTATTTTACATGACCACTATTTGCTGTTTTATACCATCGGATCCCTGCCTGAAGTCTGTGGATCTCCCTGGATGAGGCAAACTGGAGGATTTCTTGTCGGTGGACTCCCGATTCTTCTTAAAGCTTTGTTTGACCTCCCTGAATAAGGGCGGCCGCAGGCTTTCTGTTAAGCCTTTTATCTTTAAGCGGTGACGGGTATCACAGCTGTTTGAGCACTTCAACTACGTCCCATACTGCACTTGAAGGCACTTTTGTGGACTCTATCATATCAAGGACTTTTATTTGCATTTATTACAATTTATTATTGTGTGTGTGTTTTTTTTTTTTTTTTAGATATTTCATAGAACCATACGGTTAAATTATTTACCCGATTTCTGGGTGGAATTGTTTTTTGGATAATTTTACTGTTCAATTTATTTGCATAATAGCACTTTATTTTGATACTTAGTTTACACTAAATACTGTATATGCCTGGATTCACTTTAGTATTCATCTAGCGCTGCACTTTATTATCTACATGTTTGAAGTCTACTGTTGTTGGCAACCGTGGCTCCCCCACCCCCCAAAGATGTAGTGGAGTGAATGTAGCCACCCAGGAACGAGTAGTGTATTATTGGTAGGATCACCAGGTAATAAAAGAAACAAAAGCCTGAAAAAAAAAAAATCAAATGCAGCCACCACCATGTTTTACAGACAGGGGTCACATATGTTGGTCTAGTGACCAATGCTTTTATAGAATTCCAGCAAGCAACTGTGTGAAATAGTATTTATTTCTTACCTGTGCCGATATCCTGAGAAGGTTCCTCTTCTTTAATTTTAACCACCATCCCAACCTCCTCTGTGGACTGACGGTCTTCACCCATTGATGTCTCCTCTCCTTCATCTTTAATCTCAACTTTCACATCAGTCAGTTCATCCTAATCCAAAAGAATGATATAAAAATTGCTAACCAGTAAAATGAAACTACACGAAAGAACCTTCTTTAAGAATTTTCGATTTCAGTTGAGCCAAAGATCCACCGAATTACACCTACCTGATGATAGTGAGGGACGGTGTGACCTTCCTGTGCAGAATCCCGGGAATTCAGAGGACGGGGACATCTCTCTGGTGGGTTCCCATTACTGGATCCATCTGTAGGAAACACACACACTGACTGAATACATTGTTTCTATGTGTTTATCAGATGATGGGGGATCTAGGTGGACCCTCCGTACTGCTCTCTCCTTTACAATAAAGTCTCCTCTTACCCGGTGATGTGAGGGGCGGCTGATTCTCCATCATGACGTCCTTGTAGAGATCCTTGTGTCCTTCTAAATACTCCCACTCCTCCATGGAGAAATAGACAGTGACATCCTGACATCTTATAGGAACCTGACACACACAATGATACAGTCACCATCCAGACACATCCCTTGTCTGTTACTGGATAATGTCCCAGAATTCCCGGCACCGCTCACCTCTCCTGTCAGCAGATCCATCATCTTCTGGATGACTTTTAAGATCTCCCCATTTTGCCCATCAGAAATTGAGTGCGGTGGAAGAAGAATATAAGGACTTTGATTTTTCCACCATCCATGGGACACGCTGTGACTTGTCCTCTCTGAAGAGGTCTTCCTCACTACTGCACACTCCTGTATAATACAGCAATTATCATCATAGGTTTAGAAGACCTCATCTCTCTTATCATATGTGTTTTTTTAATAGAAATAAATTATGTCATCTAAAACCTCCAGAATTGTCCTTACCTCTCCAGTCAGCAGGTAGATTACCTCTAGGATGAGGTCGAGTATTAACTCATTTAAATGACATTTATGCTCTTCAGTTTGTACATGACTGAGGGGCGGCTGATTCTCCATCATGAAGTCCTTGTAGAGATCCTTGTGTCCTTCTAAATACTCCCACTCCTCCATGGAGAAATAGACAGTGACATCCTGACACCTTATAGGAACCTGACACACACAATGATACAGTCACCATCCAGACACATCCCTTGTCTGTTACTGGATAATGTCCCAGAATTCCCGGCACCGCTCACCTCTCCTGTCAGCAGATCAATGATCTTCTGGGTGACTTCTAGGATCTTCTTGCTGATATATTTCTTAGTTGTCAGGGAGGGAGGTGAAGGCAATGAAGTGGAGAGAGGCTCATGGAGACCAATGATAGGTCTTAATTGTTCATTCGATGTCTTATTTAATGCCTCACAATTCTGCGTTAAAACAAAAAGTAACAATTATCACTGTACATTTTCCCGGCATCCTCCTCACCTCTCTGGGCAGGTCTGTGTTTTATTACTAGAGATAAGAGTGATGTCATGTGACCTCCCAGAATCCTCCTCACCTCTCCGGTCAGCAGGTAGATGATCTCCAGTGTGAGATTCAATATTCCTCTCAGAACTGTGATTATCCTTGTCTATCCTCATTGATGTGGCCATATCATCTTTTTAGAACACTTATTTTTTGTAGATGGTTAATGAACTAAGAATCTAGACTTTAGTGGTATGAATAATGTCTTAGTATTTTGTTTACCGACATCATAGTCTGCATTCTGAACTATATTACTGGGCTTGTTTATCAATGTAATGGAAAGATAAACACATATTCCCTATTTATATAAGTCGGATAAATGGTTTTATATTTAGGATGTATCCAGTCTATAAACCAGAGGCTCTGGATAGACAGTTGGATAAATGGTTTTATATTTAGGATGTATCCAGTCTATAAACCAGAGGCTCTGGATAGACAGTTGGATAAATGGATCTATATTTAGTATGTATCAGGTCTATAAACCAGAGGCTCTGGATGGACAGTTGGATAAATGGCTCTATATTTAGGATGTATCTGGTCTATAAACCAGAGGCTCTGGATGGACAGTTGGATAAATGGCTCTATATTTAGGATGTATCTGGTCTATAAACCAGAGGCTCTGGATGGACAGTTGGATAAATGGTTCTATACAAAGGAGGGGGTGTTGGAATCCTTTTAGCCCCACATAGCACCTTTCAGGTACTTCACCCACCTCCCTCTCTGTCACTCTCCCCATTTGAGGTACATTGCATTCGTCTCTTCTCCCCAGTTTCTCTAAGGATAGCTGTGATCTATCGGCCCCCCGGTCCAGTATCATCCTTTCTTGATGACTTCTCCGCTTGGCTACCCTACTTACTCTCTTCTGAAATCCCCACAATCATTCTTGGCGACTTCAACATCCCTAATACTAACACTCCTGCGACTTCCAAACTTCTCAGTCTAACCTCCTCCTTTGACCTGAAGCAATGGATACACAATGGATACAGACTCCTACTCACTCCGAAGGCAATACCCTTGACCTTGTCTTTTCCCACCTATGCACTCCATGCAACCTCTCCAACTATCCTTACCCCCTCTCTGATCACCGCCTTATTAATTTTACTCTCTCCCTCTCCTCCGCCTCCTCTCCCTCCAAAAGCCTAACAGTTACTCGTAGAAACCTTTGCCATATCAACCCTTCTCTTCTACACTCTGTGACTGACCACCTCTATGACAAAATCGCACCCCTTTCCTGCACCGACCTAGCCACTTCTGTCTACAACACTTCACTTCTAGCATCACTGGACAGACTGGCCCCCCTCACTACACGCAGAATAAGGCCCCGTCCCCTTCAACCCTGGCAAACAGATGATACTAGAAGTCTGAAAAAACACAGCCGTGCTCTCGAGCGCCAGTGGCGTAAGACTAAGTCCTAGAAAGATTTTGTCCAGTATAAATCTGCCCTCCAAAAATACAATTCCTGCCTCCTCACTGCCAAGCAGACCTATTTCATCACCCTCATTAAAAACGTATCATCCCGTCCCCTCTTCTCTACCTTCAACTCTCTCCTTCGTCCTCCACTGCCTCCACCCACTAACTCACCCACCGCCCAGGAGATCGCCAATCATTTCAAACAGAGGATTGATACAATTCGTGAGGAGATCTCTACTGTTCAGATACCCTTCACGCTTTACACCTCATGCCGCCCACAGGTACAATCATTACTTCCCTCTTTTAACCCCACCACTATAAACGAGGTTGCTAAATTACTTGCTAATGTTCATCTTACCACCAGCGCTCTGGATCCTGTTGCCTTGCAATTGCTAAGTTCACCCTCTGGCTCTATTCTACACTCTCTAACCCACATCTTCAATCTCCCCCTCTCTTCTGGCATCTTCCCTAACTCTTTGAAACATGCCCTAGTCAGCCCCATACTTAAAAAGCCCTCACTGGACCCATTCAATCTTGACAACCTACGCCCCATCTCCTTGCACCCCTTTTTATCCAAACTCCTTGAACGTCTAGTCTACAACTGACTGAGCATCCACCTTGCTGATAATAACCTTCTTGATCCCCTTCAGTCTGGATTTCGTCCTCAACATTCCACAGAAACTGCTCTCCTAAAACTAACAAACGATATACTAACGGCCAAAACTAAGGGACACTATTCCGTACTCCTACTCCTGGACCTCTCTGCTGCCTTCGATACGGTTGACCACCCCCTCCTCCTCAAAAAACTCCACACCTTTGGTCTTCGTGACCGTACTCTTCGCTGGTTCTCTACCTACTTATCCAACCGCACCTTTAGCGTTACTTACAACTCTACTTCCTCCTCTCCTCTTCCTTTCTCTGTTGGGGGTCCCTGAAGGTTCTGTTCTTGGACTTCTCCTATTTTCAATCTACACCTCCTCCCTGGGTCAGCTGATAGCCTCCCACGGCTTCCAATACCATCTCTACGCTGATGACACTCAAATCTATTTCTCTGCCCCTCAACTTACTTCTTCATTCTCCTCACGTAACACTAATTTACTATCAGATATATCAGTTTGGATGTCACACCACTTCCTCAAACTTAATCTATCCCAAACTGAACTTGTCATTTTTCCTACCCCACGTGCCTCTTCCCCCGATCTCTCTGTAAAAATCGATGGCACAACTATCAGCCCATCCCCACATGCCAAGGTCATAGGAGTAGTCCTGGAATCTGAACTCTCCTTTAAGCTTCACATCCAATCACTGTCCAAATCTTGCCGCCTCAACATCTCCAAAATACGCCCCTTTCTAACCAATGACACAACAAAGCTCCTAATTCACTCCCTGGTCATCTCTCGCCTCGATTACTGCAACTCCTTCCTCATTGGCTTACCTCGGCATACTCTATCCCCCCTTCAGTCCATCATGAATGCTGCTGCCAGACTCATCCACCTTACCAACTGCTCTGTCTCTGCTACTGCTCTCTGTCAATCCCTCCACTGGCTTCCACTCACCCAACGAATCAAATTTAAAATACTAACAACTACCTACAAAGCCGTCCACAACTCTGCCCTCAGCTACATCACTGGCCTAGTCTCTAAATACCAACCTAATCGTTCTCTTCGTTCTTCTCAAGACCTCCTGCTCTCTAATCACCTGCTCCCATGCTCGTCTCCAGGACTTTTCCAGAGCCTCTCCAAGCCTATGGAACTCCTTACCTCAATCTGTCCGTCTATCTCCTTCTCTATTAGGTTTTAGAGGATCCCTAAAAAACCCTCCACTTCAGAGAAGCCTATCCTACCCCCACCTAACAACTTTATTTTCATTTTTGTCTATCTGATCATCCCCCACAGCTACTACCCTTTTGTTCCACGTGACCCTCCCTTCTAGACTGTAAGCTCTAATGAACAGGGCCCACTGATCCCTCCTGTATTGAATTGTATTGTGACTGTACTGTCTTCCCTGATGTAAAGCGCTGTGCAAACTGTTGGCGCTATATAAATCCTGTATAATAATATTAATAATATAGTTAGGATGTATCCGGTCTATAAACCAGAGGCTCTGGATGGACAGTTGGATAAATGGTTCTATATTTAGGATGTATCCTGTCTATAAACCAGAGGCTCTAGATGGACAGTTGGATAAATGGTTCTATATTTAGGATGTATCTGGTCTATAAACCAGAGGCTCTGGATGGACAGTTGGATAAATGGTTCTATATTTAGGATGTATCCGGTCTATAAACCTGAGGCTCTGGATGGACAGTTGGATAAATGGCTCTATATTTAGGATGTATCTGGTCTATAAACCAGAGGCTCTGGATGGACAGTTGAATAAATGGCTCTATATTTAGGATGTATCTGGTCTATAAACCAGAGGCTCTGGATGGACAGTTGGATAAATGGCTCTATATTTAGGATATATCTGGTCTATAAACCAGAGGCTCTGGATGGACAGTTGGATAAATGGCTCTATATTTAGGATGTATCTGGTCTATAAACCAGAGGCTCTGGATGGACAGTTGGATACATGGCTCTATATTTAGGATGTATCTGGTCTATAAACCAGAGGCTCTGGATTGACAGTTGGATAAATGGCTCTATATTTAGGATGTATCTGGTCTATAAACCAGAGGCTCTGGATGGACAGTTGGATAAATGGCTCTATATTTAGGATGTATCCTGTCTATAAACCAGAGGCTCTGGATGGACAGTTGGATAAATGGCTCTATATTTAGGATATATCTGGTCTATAAACCAGAGGCTCTGGATGGACAGTTGGATAAATGGCTCTATATTTAGGATGTATCTGGTCTATAAACCAGAGGCTCTGGATGGACAGTTGGATAAATGGCTCTATATTTAGGATATATCTGGTCTACAAACCAGAGGCTCTGGATGGACAGTTGGATACATGGCTCTATATTTAGGATGTATCTGGTCTATAAACCAGAGGCTCTGGATTGACAGTTGGATAAATGGCTCTATATTTAGGATGTATCTGGTCTATAAACCAGAGGCTCTGGATGGACAGTTGGATAAATGGCTCTATATTTAGGATGTATCCTGTCTATAAACCAGAGGCTCTGGATGGACAGTTGGATAAATGGCTCTATATTTAGGATGTATCTGATCTATAAACCAGAGGCTCTGGATGGACAGTTGGATAAATGGCTCTATATTTAGGATGTATCTGGTCTATAAACCAGAGGCTCTGGATAGACAGTTGGATAAATGGTTCTATATTTAGGGTGTATCTGATCTATAAACCAGAGGCTCTGGATGGACAGTTGGATAAATGGCTCTATATTTAGGATGTATCTGGTTTATAAACCAGAGTGATTATGGAGGTCCCAGTAACTATGGAGGATATGATATAGGGTTTGGTTGGGGGGGGTATAAATATAAATTATTATTACCTCCTCTGCTGCCAGTTCCAGCAATGTCTCCTTTCTACTTCCTCCCAACTAATTTTTCACCCGGAACTTCCTGCCTGTACCTGACATCACTTCCTGTTTGTAAATCACATCCTTTCAGCTCTTGCATATTACTCAGTATGAGCGTGATGGCCACCTTGTGGAGCGTGTAAGAACTACAGCCTTCTTTTTAGTGCTGTAGTTTTAGCTACAGTGGAAAAGAGTTAAATTGGTTAAGGCGCCTCTGATGATATCCACATAGGATGAAACATGTCAGGCTGGCCGATGCAAGCATGCTGAGAGTCGCAGAGTTTTTCATGTCATGATGTTCATTTTTTTCCTGGTAATTTCCCGCTGTTGATCGCACAATATACCGTATATACTCGAGTATAAGCCGAGGCACGTAATTTTACCACAAAAAATCTGGGAAAAATGATTGACTCGAGTATAAGTCTAGGGTGAGAATGCAGCAGCTACTGCAAGCGGAAAAGAGGGTCAACAATGCCCATTTGCACGCCTCACTGTGCCCATTGCAGCGTACTTGAAACTCTTGACAGGCTGCGCCGCGGGCGTCCATTTTTTAAAACTCGCGGCTTCCTCCTGGTCCTAACCCTATTCCGTGATAGGCGGAACACTGAACACAGTGTCAAATGCCTATCACGGACGTTCTTTCATCCTCGGGCTCAGTTTCCCAGCAGACACTGTGTTCAGTGTTCCGCCAATCACAGACATTCTTTCATCCTCGGACAAGAGAAGGTCCGTGATTGGCGGAACACTGAACACAGTGTCTGCTGGGAAACTGAGTCCGAGGATGAGAGGACCTCCGTGATAGGCGGTAGCGGAACACAGTGTCAAACGCCTATCACGGGACGGGACCAGGAAGAAGCCGCGAGTTTTAAAAAAATGGACACCCAAGGTACACTGACTCGAGTATAAGCCGAGAGGGGTAATTTCAGCCCTAAAAAAGGGTCTGAAAAACTCGACTTATACTCGAGTACATACGGTACCCACCTGTTTTTGTGAGACCTGGAGGCCTTTCTGGTGCTGATGACTCTGGATATTCCTATGATCCAGTGTTTCTCAACTCCAGTCCTCAAGGCGCCCCAACAGGTCATGTTTTCAGGATTTCCCTCAGACGAAATGGCTGTGGAAATTACTAAAGGCAGTGAAACTGATCAAATCACCTGTGCAAAATAATGGAAAGCCTGAAAACATGACCTGTTGGGGCGCCTTGAGGACTGGAGTTGAGAAACACTGCTATGATCTACCTATCAAGTCTGGAGTGTTGCATTTACCACTGACCCTCTGCATCATATGATTACATTGCCTGGTGTCATATCTTTCTGGTGAGCAGATTGATAGCACAAAGGTGTGGTGTGCTTTTTCCTTGCACATTGAAGTTTGGTGGAGGTTTTATATCAGTTTCATCTCATACTGACTTTTCACATGGACTATCGCATATTTATAATTAAATCTTCACTGAAGCGCTGCATTTTGGACTACTAACTATAATGGACCACCCGCAGCAAAATACCCCCTCCCCAAGCAACAACAGATCTCCCCACAGACAACATCAATCAACCCTCCAGCAGCTAACTACAATAGATTGCTCCCTTAACAGTAGATTCCTCCCAGTGACAACTGACTCCCCCAGCAACATAAGTCCAACCCCAGCAACAATAGATCTCCCCCCTGCAAAAATAGATCCCTTCTAGAGACAACGGGCCCCCCAGCAGCAACAATAAGCCACCCACAATAAAATACCCCCCCCAACAATAATAGACCCCCAATGAAAACAAAAATGGTGAGGACAGCCGCACTCCAAGCCAACGTATGTTTATTGAAGAAAGACGGGCACTACAAAAACCAGCATAAACCAGGACAACTGACGAGTTTCACACTTGTTCAGTGTTTACTCATAAGCTACGAGTAAACATTGAACAAGTGTGAAACGCGTCAGTGGCCTGGTTTATGCTGGTTTTTGTAGTGCCCGTCTTTCTTCAATAAACATACGTTGGACTGGAGTGCGGCTGTCCTCACCATTTTTGTTTTCATTGCTATGTGCATTGCCGGCACCCTTGGTCTCTGAGAGAGAAACATCTTTCCAAAACTTAATCTGCCTGGAGCGGCAATTTTTGGTCTTCATTAATAGACCCCCAGCAGCAACAACAGATCTCCCCACAGACAACATCAATAGACCCTCCAGCTACAAAAGACCTCTCCCTCAACAGTAGATCCCTCCCAGTGCCAAGAGACCCCCCAGCAACATAAGACCAACACCAGCAACAATAGACCTGCCCTGTGCAAAAATAGATCCCTTCCAAGGACAACAGGTCCCCCAGCAGCAATAATAGACCTCCCAAGCAAACAATACCCCCCCCCTGCAAAAGATATATTCCCTCCAGCAACAGTAGATCCCCCCACAGCCAGCATCAATAGACACTGTAACACAACCCAGCACCCCTTGCAATTACATGCATTCAGTGCTGGAGGTTCCGGACCTGAAAAAAGCCCTGATTGCACCGCACATGTGAGGGATCGTCGTGAATGTCGGAGTGAGAGCAATAATTCTGGGGCCATAATGCGCCAATGCAGACCTGGGAACCCAACACTAGGATCTCCCCAAGGTAGTCTTGAACATCTAATACAACGCAAGGTTGTTTAACTCTATGACATCCATCAAAACACCAAAGTAGCAGTTTCGAATGAAATAATTGTGGATTGACTTTCTCTGTCTGTAATTGAGAACACACACACACACACGGTAGTAAAGTCATTGGTTTTATTGGGGTAAAGGGACCATAGGAACACAAATATACAATCAATCAACTGATTTGTTGAAATAGGCTGAGAAGCAAGGACTACTCCAGAGGAGACATCTTGTAGCAGGAACGTCACAGGAAAACAATATGGCTTTGCTGGGCCTTCTCAAGCTTTTCTTGTCCGGCAGAATTTCTCTGGGGTTTGTCGAATAGTCCGGTAAACATGGGTCCAGCGAATGGAAAGTCAGCTACAGCTCCCCGTGGAGTCCATAGAAATTCTACACCTCTCTCGGCCTTGTAGTGTGCAAGGGTGCGATTTGTGCTGCTTTGGCCAAAGGGTGGAGAAGTAGCGTAGTTGAAGCCTTCCATGTTTATATGGGATTGGCACGCTGAAGTTTAGATGACTTTTGTAAAGGGTCAGTCCACCCAGAAGTGAAGTTATAGGGGGGCATGGAGGGCCTCTATTGGCATCTTCTAGAAATTGTGGGAGTAGAAGAAAGAATGGGTTTGTTAGTATTCTTTTGGATTTGTGTTGCTGTATATCTATTGTATATTTTGTTGGCCTTCAGTAAAATTAGAGATGGTCTCTAAATTCAGTCCTGATGTTTAGTTCTAGCAGGAGGAAGATCCATAAGCCGCATATAGTGACAAACCTGTAGTAGAAGAATGAATGGCCTTAGCATGAGCTCTTGGCCAGGCCGTGCCTCCAACGCGTTTCGCTCCAATTAAAGTGGTTCTAAAGCCTAAACATTTTTGGTTTGGCATCAGCATCCCCCCTCCCTTTTACTTACCTGAGCCCTCATTCGATCCAGCACCGTGCACGTCTGCAGCTCTTCTCCCCCCTCACTTCCAGGTCTCGCTGGCTTTGCCAGGGCACCGGGAGCCATTGGCTCCTAGTGCTAGCAATCAAAGCCAGTGACAAGGGAGCCGGGGCCGAGTCCCGCTGTCTGTGTCAATGGACGCAGCAACAGGGCTCGGGGGGTGAGCATGCACGAGTGCCCCCATGGGAATGGAAAAGAAAGGAGCCCTGGACTGCCGCACTCTGTATAAAACGATTTATTTCCAAAATTTCAAAATAAAATCCAAAATTAATCCATAAATTCAAAAAATCCAAAAACAGGCAAAACAGAAAACTGACATGCAGGGATGGATGGCTGATGCGTTTCACATCAAAGTAGATGCTTACTCATAGCTCATGTTTTGCCTGTTTTTGGATTTTTTGAATTTATGGATTAATTTTGGATTTTATTTTGAAATTTTGGAAATAAATCGTTTATACAGAGTGCGGCAGTCCAGGGCTCCTTTCTTTTCCATGCATCAGTGCAGAGCCAGCACCTGTTCCAGTATCAGGGCGGGAGCATTTTGAAAGCCCTACAGCTTAAAAGAGCGGTACAACCCTTCATTGCCCCCATGGGAAGCAGCTTCCCATGGGGGCACGAGAAAGCAGCCAGGAGCACCAGCGGGGGACCCAAGAAAAGGATTGGATCTGCTCTCTGCAATTCCATTGTACAGAGCAGGCAAGTATAGACATTTTTTTTTTACCTTTATCACTTTAATCATGAGGATGCCTGTCCCCATGATGAAGCTCCGAGGGGCGCAGCGAAATGCGCTGGGGTGTGGCCTGGCAGGATCCCAGGCTAAGATTCATCCTTCTACTATAGGTTTGCCACAATGTGCAGCTTATGGACGCTTGGAGCAGAGACAAGCTCTGTTCCCGGCCAGCATCCGTCAGCTAGCCTGAGCAGCACCCATACTTTTACATACTTTCGCTTGACGTTTAGTTACTACAGTTTATGAAGCTTAATGTGGAACTTAATTTTCTGACTTAAGTCCTGCAGGATCACCTTTGCAGGTATAGCTATGTAAAAGTGCCTATACTGTTTAAGATCCAGGAATACCCTGCTCTGCACATGCTCAGTGGCTCTCTATTTTTTTTTGGGCACAAAGTGCTCTGGTCAGGAAGGGGGTAAAATCTTTCCAGGACTGAAGTGGTTAAAGCGTGACACGTTGGGTATCTATTTACTCGGTGTAACATCATCTTTCACATTATCCCCCCAAAAAATTGGGCTAACTTTACTGTTTTTTTGTATTCATTAACCACTTGCCGACCAGCGCACGACGATATACGTTGACACAATGGCACGGCTGGGCAGATGGGCGTACAGGTACGTCCCCTTTAAGATGCGGCATTCGCACGGGGGGGGGGGAGGGAGTTGCTGGGTTTGGGATGGGCCGGTAATATATGAAGATTAGTAGGCCCCTGTCATGGGAGTCTTGTACATTGGTTATTATGATACTTTAGCTATCAGGCCCCCATCTGTTTTGAAAATCTTTAATAAACATTATTGAAACATAAGATGCGGCATTGTGGGCACATGCCCGCCGCGAGTCCGACCGCGGGTCCCACGAACTCGATGTCCGCGATTGTCTCAGGGAGAGGAAGAACGGGGAAATGCTAATGTAAACAAGCATTTCCCCATTCTTCCTAGTGACAGGACACTGATCACAGCTACGTGTCACACGTAGCCCATCCCCCCCACAGTAAGAACACATCCCTAGGACACACTTAACCCATTCAGCGCCCCCTACCGGTTAACCCCTTCACTTTCAGTGTCATTTTTACAGTAATCAATGCATTTTTATAGCACTGATCGCTGTATCAGTGACAATGGTCCCAAAATGGCATCAAAAGTGTCCGCCATAATGTTGCAGTCACGATAAAAAAACAAACAAAAACAAAAAAAAATATTAATAAAAATGCCATAAATCTATCCCCTATTTTATAGACACTATAACTTTTGCACAAAACAAATAAATAAACGACTATTGCAATCTTTTTTTTACCAAAAATATGTAGAAGAATACGTATCGGCCTAAAAACTGAGGAAAAAAACGTTTTTTTTTTTTATATATTTTTTTGGGGGATATTTATTATAGCAAAAAGTAAAAAATATTGCTTTTTTTTTCAAAATTGTCGCTCTATTTTTGTTTATAGCGCAAAAAATAAAAACCGCAGAGGTGATCAAATCCCACCAAAAGAAAGCTCTATTTGTGGGAAAAAAAGGACATCAATTCTGTTTGGGAGCCACGTCGCACGACCGCGCAATTGTCAGTTAAAGCGACGCAGTGCCGAATCGCGAAAAATGCTCTGGCCAGCCAAATGGTCCGGGGCTTAAGTGGTTAAAGTGTATTTTTTCCTCAAAAAAATTGCAATTGAAAGACCGCCATTTTATTCTCTAGGTTCTCTGCTAAAAATGATAGAGATATATATATATATATATATATATATATATATATATATATATATATATATCTCTCTATCTCTATATATCTATATATATATATATATCCGTTTGGGGGTTCTAAGTAATTTTCTAGCAAAAAATACTGATTTAAACTTGTAAACACCAAGTTCTAGAAAAGGCCGGGTCAGCAAGTGGTTTAATTTTTGATGGACAATGTGCCTTGTATTTTTCCCAAGGAGGTGGACTGACCTTTTAAAAGTTCATCAGCTTGGTCCCACAACCGTGTTACGGACCGAACAATTCAGTCACGGTAGGTTTGTGTTTGCTTCTGAAAATGAAAAAGAAGGCCCGCTCAGGTGACTTTGCTGGTGTGCCAGAAGATATTTTATCCTCATAAAACACTTCCCGCACTCTGAACACGAAAAAGGACGCTTGACCGCGTGTCTCCTTTGGTGTACAAGAAGGTATCTTTTCTCGGCAAAACATTTCCCGCACTCTGGACAGGAAAAAGGGCGCTCGCCGGTGTGAGTCCTCTGATGTGTGAGAAGGTGTACCTTCTGAGTGAAGCTTTTTTCACACAATGAACATGAATAAGGACGCTCACTCGTGTGACTTCTCTGGTGTGTAAGAAGGTATCCCTTCCGCGTGAAACACTTCCCACACTCCGAGCACGCAAACGGACGCTCGCCTGTGTGGTTTCTCTGGTGTACAATCAGATATCCTTTCTCAGTGAAACATTTCCCGCACTCGGAGCAGGAAAAAGGACGCTCGCCTTTGTGGCTTCTCTGGTGTCTCAGAAGGTTCACTTCCTGAGTGAAGCTTCTCCCGCACTCTGGGCACGAGAAGGGACGCTCGCCCGTGTGGCTTCTCTGGTGTGTAAGCAGGCGTCCATTTGAAGTGAAACACTTCCCGCACTCTGAACACGAAAAGGGCATTTCACCGGTATGGCGTTTCAGGTGAGTAATGAGGTTTCCCTTTTGTGAGAAACATTTACCGCACTGGGAACATGAAAAGGGCTTCTCACCAGTGTGGACTCTCTGGTGCTTAACGAGGTCAGATATTGTTGTGAAAGACAAAGGGCACTCAGAACATGGAAAGGGTTTTAGACCGGTGTGAACTTTCTGGTGCTTAACAAGATGTGATTTGGTTGCGAACGGTTTCCCACACTCGTTACAGGAGAAGGGCTTCTCTCCGCTGTGAGATCTCTGGTGCGCCACAAACTGAGATTTTTCCATAAATGTTTTTTTGCACTGGGGACACGAGAAGGGCTTCTCCCTGGTGTGATATTTCTGGTGTTTTTTGAGCTGGGACTTTGCCGTGAAGGATTTATCGCACTCTGTGCAGGAGAAGATCTCCTCGCCGGTGTGGGTTCTCTGGTGTACACGGAGTTCACATTTTGTTTTCAGAGATTTCCCGCACTCTGAACACGAGTAAGGCCACCCTGTTGTAGGATGTCCTTCATGTGGAAACAACGGAGACCGATCTGCTGGGCTGTTCTCGACTTCTGAATATAGAAATGGACCTTCGGGTTTATGCGTCCGCTCATGTAAAGTAAGATGTGACTTCTTACTATAACATTTATCACATTGAGAGCAGGAAAACGGATTCTTATCTCTTGTACCCATATCGGAAAGATCGGAGGAAGATTCCTCAGGATTGGATGGATCTGGTGATCTATCTACACCCAGAAATCTCTGATGAACATCTGGAGATCCATCAGGATTAGGAAGATCCATTGATGTATCTGCACAATAATGTCCATGATGTATAGTTTGATGAACAGGACCGAATCCTGGAGAAATGTGTAAGGCGCCATTTTCTTCTGCTTTAAAAACTGGAGAGGATATTAACTGTCCCTCTGAAGAGTTCAGAAGATCGTGTCCACCTGTAGGAAACAACATTTATGTCAATATTAAAATCACATTCATTTTCCATGTTTTATAGTCAGGAGCCATGAATGGTGGTCATGTATTAAATTATAAAATTGTCACCGATATAGGAATCCAAAATTAGATAAGATATACAGTAATACCTCGGATTGCGAGTAACGCGGTTTACGAGCGTTTGGCAATAAGAGCTTTTTTTTTTTTTATCTTGACTCGATTTGCGAGCGTAGTCTCTCAACACGAGCAGGATTCAAGCCTCTGGGCTGTGCAGTACCGCATGTGGCCAGAGGTGCGGGGGGCGCCGGTGACACTCAGAGTTGCTCAGAGACACTCGGTCTCCGAGTGTCTCTGAGTGTCTGAGTGTCTCCGAGTGTCTCCGAGTGTCTGAGTGTCTCCGAGTGTCTGAGTGTCTCCGAGTGTCTCCGAGTGTCTCCGAGTGTCTCCGAGTGTCTGAGTGTCTCCGAGTGTCTCCGAGTGTCTCCGAGTGTCTCTGAGTGTCTCCGAGTGTCTGAGTGTCTCCGAGTGTCTGAGTGTCTCCGAGTGTCTGAGTGTCTCCGAGTGTCTGAGTGTCTCCGAGTGTCTGAGTGTCTCCGAGTGTCTGAGTGTCTCCGAGTGTCTGAGTGTCTCCGAGTGTCTGAGTGTCTCCGAGTGTCTGAGTGTCTCCGAGTGTCTCCGAGGCGCCCCCGCACCTTTGGCCACATGCGGTACAACATACACCAGCAGTGGCACGGGAACGCATTATCTGGGTTTCCATTGATTTCTATGGGGAAACTCGCTTTGATATACGAGTGCTTTGAATTACAAGCATGCTTCTGGACCAAATTTTGCTTGTAATCCAAGGTACAATGCATTGCACCCAAAATCTAAAAAAAAATAAATAACAAAACGGATGGCAATCTGGGTTCCCATTCCAATCATCTCCGGTGACTCGCACTGGGAGGGTGGCGGCGTGGAGAGCCCATCATGCCTTAGCATATACACATAAAAGAAAGAAAAATCCCAGCACCGCACACCAGAAAGAGCCCAGGTGTCAGACAAGTTACACAAAAAACAAAACAAAAAAAAAAAACAAAAAAAAAAAAAACGCAGCTTTAGCCCGACTCCAACTAGGCCACGCCCGATGTGTTTTTCACCACCCACAAGGCCTAGATATTATAATTCAGGATTTACCGTATTTATTGGTGTATAACACACACAGGCGTATAACACGCACCCTAACTTTAAGAGGGTAGTTTCAGGGGGAAAAAAACCTTTTTCTGGTGTGCGGTCATGTGATTTTTCTTTGTGTATGGTTTGTAACCAAAGCAACTCAGGACCAAAAGGTAGGTACACTGATGCAGTGTTATGGTCAGGAATGAAGTGAACCTTTCCCTGCCTCATGATCCTCCCCTCATATTCAAAGTCATGCAAGGAAGCAACGGCAAAACATAGCTACTTTTTATTCGGCCATGTTGGTCCCCCCAAACCTCTTCTTGTGTCCATCCTAGGTGCTTGTATGTGATGTCACATACAAAGGCCTAGGATGGTTGCAAAATGTGGATTGGCATTCGGCGCTGCTTACTCCTGACCTCTGCACTCTGTGTTACCAACTGCTGACCTCTGCACTTTGTGTTACATACTACTGACCTCTAAACTCAGCATTACCCCTTCACTCTGTGTTACACACTACTGATCTCTGAAATTTGCATTACTTACTACTGACCCCATCAAACGGTTTTACTGACTACTGATCTCCAAAGTTACATGCTACTGAACTCTTTATTACTTACTCCTGACCCCTGCACTGTCCTAACCAAAATGTACATTGCTTTGACAGGCCAATCCTAGCCCAGCCAGAATTCATACCAGCCAGCCAGGTCATAACTCAGTCCAGAAGTCATTGGAGCCAACCAGGCCAGAATTCAGCCCGGCAAGAACTCAACCCAACTGAGCCCAGCCAGCCAGGCTTGAACTTAACTCAGCCAGCCCAGAACTCAGCCAAGAACTCAGCCCAGACAGTCATCTCAGATCCAAGTCTAGCAAAATCATAAATAAAAAAGTGAATGCCAAGTTTTTTGCTGAAGCTGAAAAGGTAAGATTTGTTTCTATATTTTACAGTGACATTTGCATTATTTTCAAACCTGCCTTATTCTTTAATGGGGCCTTGCTAGAGTAAAATAAATAAAAATAAAAAATACAGAAAAGAAAAAACATATTTACTTGTTCTGATATTTAGGGAAGATTCCTCCTCTTTCATTGGTACCATCATTCCAACCATTCCTGTAAACAGCTGATCGCCTCTCACATACGTCTCTTCTTCTTTAATCTCAACTTTCATATCAATTATTTCTTCACCCTAAACCAACAGAATGATACCAAACACAACAAAAAAATTTAGACAAAAATTTATTGAGACTACATAGAAGAATACAGTTTGTTGAATATTTTTAAGCTCTGGATTCTCAGTCCCATCTACCTGATGATGGTGAGGGATGGTGTGATCCTCCTGTGTGGAAACCCAGGAATACAGAGGACGGGGACATCTCTCTGGTGGGTTCCCATTACTGGATCCATCTGTAGGAAACACACACACACAAATAAATTAAACTTTAGAGAAAATTTGATAATGTATCCAACTTATAAAATGTTTTGTATTTAGAGCTAAATAAATCAATTTTCTATTGCAGTCAGCAGGAATCTCTGGGTTTACTACACACGGGTTTCACAGAGTTTTGCAAACAATATCTCCTCCTCATTTGTTGGGAACATGACGTTATATTGAGGAATGGAGATGGACCTTTCATATGGTGTACAGTATCTCCCCCTCATTTGTTGGGAACATGACGTTATATTGAGGAATGGAGATGGACCTTTCATATGGTGTACAGTATCTCCTCCTCATTTGTTGGGAACATGACATTATATTGAGGAATGGAGATGGACCTTTCATATGGTGTACAGTATCTCCTCCTCATTTGTTGGGAACATGACGTTATATTGAGGAATGGAGATGGACCTTTCATATGGTGTACAGTATCTCCTCCTCATTTGTTGGGAACATGACATTATATTGAGGAATGGAGATGGACCTTTCATATGGTGTACAGTATCTTCTCCTCATTTGTTGGGAACATGACGTTATATTGAGGAATGGAGATGGACCTTTATATGGTGTAAAGTATCTCCTCCTCATTTGTTGGGAACATGACATTATATTGAGGAATGGAGATGGACCTTTCATATGGTGTACAGTATCTCCTCCTCATTTGTTGGGAACATGACGTTATATTGAGGAATGGAGATGGACCTTTCATATGATGTACAGTATCTCCTCCTCATTTGTTGGGAACATGACGATATATTGAGGAATGGAGATGGACCTTTCATATGGTGTACAGTATCTCCTCCTCATTTGTTGGGAACATGATGTTATATTGAGGAATGGAGATGGACCTTTCATATGGTGTACAGTATCTCCTCCTCATTTGTTGGGAACATGACGTTATATTGAGGAATGGAGATGGACCTTTCATATGGTGTACAGTATCTCCCCCTCATTTGTTGGGATTACCAGGACTTGCATAAAAGTCATTAAGTACTAAAGACTGATTATGTACCATATGGTGTACAGTATCTCCACCACATGTTTGGCACATTAGGTACGTAGATGATATTCTTATAGACAGCAATGGACAATTCTTCTATGTGGATTTTTTTATTACAAGATAGACACTATGGGGTTGATTTACTAAAACTGGAGAGTGCTAAATCTGGTGCAGCTCTACATAGAAACCAATCAGCTTCCAGGTTTTATTGTCAAAGCTTAATTGAACAAGCTGGAGTTAAAAGCTGATTGGCTACCATACACAGCTGCACCAGATTTTGCACTCTCCAGTTTTAGTAAATCAACCCCTATATGTTAGATTGGTGAGATCTAGAAAGGTAAACTTACGATGTAAAATAACAAAACAGTTGAAAAGGGATTGTACACAATTTGTAGATAGGGTTTCTTCTGGGCAGGCTGCTTGCTAAACCTCTCTTTCAATTGTGCTGCCCAATTTAAACTCACAGAAATAAAATAATATAAAATGTTCTTGTATTAATGTTTATTTTTTACCTGTCTTTATATCTAATAAAGATTTCCCTTTATTGGATACCATCACCATTTCTTCTTCTTCTTTCACTTTAATTTCAAATGTCCCATTTATCAGCTCTTCGTCCTAAACCAACAGAGCAATAGAAAACAACATGTTTAAAAATCTGATTGAAAAAAAACGGAGTAGAAGAATAGATTAAAAATTTAGAACAACTTCTGAGGTCTAGCTTTTCGAACCCACCTACCTGATGGTGAGGGATGGTGTGACCTTCCTGTGTGTAATCCCAGGAATACAGAGGACCGAGACATCTCTCTGGTGGGTTCCCATTACTGGATCCATCTGTAGGAAACACACACACTGACTGAATACATTGTTTCTATGTGTTTATCAGATGATGGGGGATCTAGGTGGACCCTCCGTACTGCTCTCTCCTTTACAATAAAGTCTCCTCTTACCCGGTGATGTGAGGGGCGGCTGATTCTCCATCATGAAGTCCTTGTAGAGATCCTTGTGTCCTTCTATATACTCCCACTCCTCCATGGAGAAATAGACAGTGACATCCTGACACCTTATAGGAACCTGACACACACAATGATACAGTCACCATCCAGACACATCCCTTGTCTGTTACTGGATAATGTCCCAGAATTCCCGGCACCGCTCACCTCTCCTGTCAGCAGGACACCCATTTTGTTGGTGACTTCTAGAATCTGCTGCTCATGTTCATCTTTAGAATTTAAGTGAGGAGGTAGGATAGGGGAACTTTGGCTTTTGGACAATCTTGGGGGCACACTAGGATTTGTCTTCTCTCTGTTCTGCTCGAAAGAGGTCTTCTTCACTACTGAACACTCCTGTATAATAGAGCAAATATTATATTGTCAGAATACTTCATTTCTCCTATCTGTGTATTATTAATAGAGATAAGAGGGATGTCATGTGACCTCCTAGAATTCTCCTCACCTCTCCAGTCAGCAGGTAGATGACTTCAATAGTATAATTTAGTATTTTATTTAGGTTGCATTGCTTTTCTGCAGTGTTTTCCTGACACAGGGTCTCCACATCCTCCATCATGACGTCCTTGTAGAGATCCTTGTGTCCTTCTATATACTCCCACTCCTCCATGGAGAAATAGACAGTGACATCCTGACACCTTATAGGAACCTGACATACACAATGATACAGTCACCATCCAGACACATCCCTTGTCTGTTACTGGATAATGTCCCAGAATTCCCGGCACCGCTCACCTCTCCTGTCAGCAGCTCCATCATCTTCTTGGTGACTTCTAGGATCTTCTGGTTGATAAATCTTTTAGTTGTCATGGGGTGAAGTGGAGGTCCATGGGGAAGGATAATGGGTGTTAATCCCTCACCAGATGTCTTCTGCACCACTTCATAATCCTGAGGGGACAACAACAGTTATAACTGCTTACAATCCCAGAATCCTTCTCAGAATCAAATTTATGTGAGCATTAACAAGGAAAATATTGAATGCCATGTGACCTTCCAGAATCAGGTCTGTGTTTTATTAATAGAGATAAGAGTGATGTCATGTGACCTCCCAGAATCCTTCTCACCTCTCCGGTAAGCAGGTAGATGATCTCCAGGGTGAGGTTTAATATCGGCCCAGTCATGTGACTCCGGTCTTCATTCATCCTCATTGAGGTGGTCATGTGATCTAACAGAGATGAAATAGATTTTAACTGATAATTAAGAGACCTCTTACTCAGAGAGGGCCACCTATAGCCCACGCCCTTTGCTATCATTTGTATTTTTTAACATACTGAAAAATTATGATTTAGGAATCTTGTTAGACCAGATATTTAAAAAATAATTAGAGTATTAGAAAATACTAAAATGATAATGATGAGGGTTTAACCACTTAACGACCGCTCACTGTATATATACGTCGGCAGAATGGCACCGACGGGCACAATCACGTAGAGCATACGTGATTGCCTTTGTATAGTTGGGGGGTCCAATCGGACCCCCCTCCTATACAGTGAGCGGTGGCTAAGTGTCCGGGAGCGTTCCGGGATGAGGGGGCAGCCATTCGTTTCTGGCCACCCCCTCGCGATCGCTCCCGGCGAATGGAAATGCCCCCTCTGTCTGTGTCAGACAGAGGGAGCAGGAGGAAGTGATGTCATCTCTGGTGCGGCGCTCACATATACCGAGCGCCGTACAAGAGAAGACATCAGGTCAGTGCACACAACACTACACTGACACCAGGACACATAGGGACATAAATCGCCCCCCCCCAGGCCCCCCAGATCGCCCCCCAGATCACCCCCCCAGCCCCCAGTCACAGTGTCACTGATTGCAGTGACCATTTATTTAGTGATCACTGCAATCAGTGACATTTGTGACTGTAAAAGTGTCACCAAAGTTTAGTCTTAGGTCCAGTGTAGCCCCCTAACCCCCCCCCTAATAAAGGTTTAACCCCCTGATCACCCCCCAGATAACCCTTTCACCCCCTATCACCACTGTCGCTAAGCGATCATTTTTCTGATCGCTGTCTTAGTGTCTGTGATGCAGATCGGTAGCCGGTAATTTTTTTTAGGTTCGCCGCAGGTTTTTATAGCGTCAGGTACCCCAATATATTATCTAATAAAGGTTTAACCCCCTTGATCGCCCCCCAGGTAACCCTTTCACTCCCTATCACCACTGTCGCTAAGCGATCGTTTTTCTAAACGCTGTCTTAGTGTCGGTGATGCAGATCGGTAGCCAGTAATTTTTTTTAGGTTCGCCGCATGTTTTTATAGCGTCAGGTACCCCAATATATTATCTAATAAAGGTTTAACCCCCTTGATCGCCCCCCAGGTAACCCTTTCACCCCCATCACCACTGTCGCTAAGCGATCGTTTTTCTAAACGCTGTCTTAGTGTCGGTGATGCAGATCGGTAGCCAGTAATTTTTTTTAGGTTCGCCGCAGGTTTTTATAGCGTCAGGTACCCCCATATATTATCTAATAAAGGTTTTAACCCCCTGATTGCCCCTAGTTAACCCTTTCACCAGTGATCACCATATAAGTGTTACGGGTGACGCTGGTTAGTTAGTTTGCTTTTTATAGTGTCAGGGCACCCGCCGTGTATATAACCCAATAAAGGTTTAACCCCCTGATCGCCCGGCGGGTGATATCAATTAGGTTTTAGCGTCAGAGAGGGTCTGAGTCACACCCCAGGCAGCGTCAGGTTAGTGCCAGTAACGCTAACACCCACGCGTGAAGCATACACCCCCCTTAGTGGTATAGTATCTGATCAGATCAATATCTGATCTGATCAGATCTATACTAGCGTCCCCAGCAGTTTAGGGTTCCCAAAAACGCAGTGTTAGCGGGATCAGCCCAGATACCTGCTAGCACCTGCGTTTTGCCTCTCCGTCCAGCCCAGGCCACCCAAGTGCAGTATCGATCGATCACTGTCACTTACAAAACAAAAACACACATAACTGCATCGTTCGCAGAGACAGGCCTGATCCCTGCGACTCCAGTGATGTAGGAGGTGATTTCACCACCACAGTTAAATAAAAAAAGCATATATGCCGAAGCATTGGGGCAGCAGGAGCGGAGGAGCGATTTTGCTCCTAATGCCGCGTACATACGGTCGAAATTCCGACGGAGGCTTGCCCGTGGAAAAGTCCGACCATGTGTGTGCGGCATAACTTTTTTGCGGGAGGATGCCCCCATGCTTCGGCATATATAAATGGTGCGTGTATGGCCATCATTGGAAGTGGGTGGATGAAGGGCGGTATTCTAATGGTGGGCATACCCACCGATCAATCTTTTTTTTTGTTCAGCCACCTGGCTGCATGAAAAAAAAAGATTACAATACATGTCCAACAAGGACCAGCAACGTACTGGTATGTTGCTGGACTTTGAATGTTTATACCAGAATGATGCCTGCGGGTTTAGGTATCATCTTGGTATCATTCTTTTCAGCCTGCGGCCGGCTTTCATGTAAAAGCAATCCTAGCGGCTAATTAGCCTCTGGACTGCTTTTACAAGCAGTGGGAGGGAATGCCCCCCCCCCCCGGATATAAAAAGCGCCATTGGGAAATTGGGAAAGCATTTTATCACACCGATCTTGGTGTGGTCAGATGCTTTGAGGGCAGAGGAAAAATCTAGGGTCTAGAAGACCCCAGTTTTTTCAAAAAAAGAGTACCTGTCACTACCTATTGCTATCATAGGGGATATTTACATTCCCTGAGATAACAATAAAAATGATAAAAAAAAAAAATACTTGGAAGGAACAATTTAAAAATAAAATAAAAAAGAAAAATTAATAATAAAAAAAAAAGAAAAAAAAAAAAAAAAAGCACCCCTGTCCTGCCCTGCTCTTGCCCAATGGCGAACGCAAGCGTCGGTCTGGCGTCATATGTAAACAGCAATTGCACCATGCATGTGAGGTATCACCGCGAAGGTCAGATCGAGGGCAATCATTTTAGCAGTAGACCTCCTCTGTAAATCTAACGGGGTAACCTGTAAAGGCTTTTAAAGGCTTTTAAAAATGTATGTAGTTTGTCGCCAATGCGCGTTTGTGCGAAATTTTAAAGCATGTCGTGTTTGGTATCTATGTACTCGGCCTAAGATCATCTTTTTTATTTCATCAAACATTTGGGCAATATAGTGTGTTTTAGTGCATTAAAATTAAAAAAGTGTATTTTTTAACCCAAAAAATGCGTTTGAAAAATCGCTGCGCAAATACTGTGTAGAAAAAAAAATGCAACACCCACCATTTTAATCTGTAGGGCCTTTGCTTTAAAAATATATATAATGTTTGGGGGTTCAACATAATGTTCTTGCAAAAAAAAAAATGTTCATGTAAACAAAAAGTGTCAAAAAGGGCTTTGTCTTCAAGTGGTTAGAAGAGTGGATGTAAGCTTCCTAATGTTGTGTATAAAATGCCAGAACAGTTCAAAACCCCCCCAAATGACCCCATTTTGGAAAGTAGACACCCCAAGCTATATACTGAGAGGCATGTCGAGTCCATGGAATATTTTATATGTTGACACAAGTTGCGGAAAAACGACAATTTTTTTTTTTTTTTTTGCACAAAGTTGTCACTAAATGATATATTGCTCAAACATGCCATGGGCATATGTGGAATTACACCCCAAAATACATTCTGTTGCTTCTCCTGAGTACGGGGATACCACATGTGTGAGACTTTTTGGGAGCCTAGCCGCGTACGGGACCCCAAAAACCAAGCACCGCCTTCAGGCTTTCTAAGGGTGTAAATTTTTGATTTCACTTCTCACTGCCTATCACAGTTTCGGAGGCCATGGAATGCCCAGATGGCACAAAACCCCCCCAAATGACCCCATTTTGGAAAGTAAACACCCCAAGCTATTTGCTGAGAGGTATGGTGAGTATTTTGCAGATCTCGCTTTTTGTCACAAAGTTTTGAAAATTGAAAAAAAAAAAATTATATATATATATATATTTTCTTTCTTCATTTTCAAAAACAAATGAGAGCTGTAAAATACTCACCATTCCTCTCAGCAAATAGCTTGGGGTATCTATATTCCAAAATGGGGTCATTTGGGGGGGTTTTGTGCTATTTTGGCATTTTATGGCCTTCGAAACTGTGATAGGTAGTGAGGAGTCAAATCAAAAATTTGCGCCCTTAGAAATCCTGAAGGCGGTGCTTGGTTTCCGGGGTCCCGTACGCGGCTAGGCTCCCAAAAAGTCCCACACATGTGGTATCCCCGTACTCAGGAGAAGCAGCAGAATGCATTTTGGGGTGAAATTCCACATATAACCATGGCATGTGTGAGCAATATATCATTTAGTGACAACTTTTTGTAATTTTTTTTTTTTTTTTTTTTTTTAGTCATTATTCAATTACTTGGGACAAAAAAAATAAATAAAAAAATTCAATGGGCTCAACATGCCTCTCAGCAATTTCCTTGGGGTGTCTACTTTCCAAAATGGGGTCATTTGGGGGGGTTTTGTACTGCCCTGTCATTTTAGCACCTCAAGAAATGAGATAGGCAGTCATAAATTTAAAGCTGTGTAAATTCCAGAAAATGTACCCTAGTTTGTAAACTCTATAACTTTTGCGCAAACCAATAAATATACGCTTATTGACATTTTTTTTACTAAAGACATGTGGCTGAATACATTTTGGCCTAAATGTATGACTACAATTGAGTTTATTCGATTTTTCTTATAACAAAAAGTAGAAAATATCATTTTTTTTCAATATTTTCGGTCTTTTTCCGTTTATATTGCAAAAAATAAAAATCGCAGAGGCAATCAAATACCATTAAAAGAAAGCTCTATTTGTGGGAAGAAAAGGACGCAAATTTCGTTTGGGTACAACATTGCATGTCCGCACAATTTACAGTTAAAGCAGCGCAGTGCAAAATTCTGAATTCACCTCTGGTCCTTTAGCTACCAAATGGTCCGGGGCTTAAGTGGTTAAAAAACGTTGCCTCCATGTTTATACACAAGCTGCATACTAAAATAAAATCTATGAGCCAATTGGTTCCAAACCTACGCAAATCAATGACCAAAAAACAAAATTTACAACACGCAGCTCTTAATTGTAGTTTAAGTGTAAAATAACACCTAAAAACGTGAAAACAAAAGAAACCGCGCTCTTAGATCATAAAATACATATCATAAATCACCATAGTGAATAAACAAATAAATCTTCATTTGAATTATAAAAGCAAACATAAAAAATTGTGTGAAAGGTTCCTCTCCATCCGCATGCAGACACACAATGCACTCACCAGACTCTATTGACCCCTATTACAGGGAGTCAAATTAGGCATATGGGAAATCCAAGATGTCGTACATGAGGTCACAGGGATGACTCCAAACCGCTGCTGTCATCCATTCAGTAGAATATATATATATATAAAAACGTATCTCAAACACAAGACAGGTGAGAGATGTTTTTTCCAGTCAGCTGGAACGAAGGTGGAGCGCTAACCGGCGATACCTAGACCATACATACTGATCCTTGTCTTCTTTGATGTAAATGCAATACAACCTTATTTTTAAATAAATTATTTGAATTACTGCACCAAGAGAGTGTCCTTTCCTCTCCTTCTATATGACAACACTGGAGCGTTGAATACATATTACACACACACACACACACACACTGAATGGATGACAGCAGCGGTTTGGATTCATTCCTGTGACCTCATGTACGACATCTTGGATTTTCCCACATGCCTAAATTTGACTCCCTGTAATAGGGGTCAATCAAGTCTGGTGAGTGCATAGTGTGTCTGCATGCGGGTGAAGAGGAACCTTTCCTATACTCACTGAGGATGTTATTCACATGAGGGATTTATACATGGACTTCACAATTTTTATGTATGTTTTAAAATTCAAATGACGATTTGTTTATTCACTATGGTGATTTATGATATGTATTTTATGATATAAGAGCGTGGTTTCTTTGTTTTTTTTCACAAGTTGCATGCTTTTGGTAAAAAATCTCAGCGTAATTACATTCTTTTTTTTTTTTCTTCTGTTCTATGGTGCAGGAATTTATTTGCATAGCTTAGGCTCCCCTGTGAAGCTGTTCTTTTCAATATTTTGTTATAATCTATTATGATTTTTTTAACAATGTAATTGCAATTGACAGTTATATTATTAAGTAGATGGCTCCATAACTGAACACTTCAGCCTGAAGATGGCAGTGCTCATCTTCTAGCTATGACTAAGCACTAGACCTTAGTGTGAAACGCGTTAGCTGATATCCCACTGTCTGCTGTGATTTGTAGTGCTTTTATATCTTTTTACCAATAAAAGGCAACCTAAAAGGTTTTTCGGAGTGCGGCTGTCCATACATCCTCTTCCTATTATTGCTTTGTGCATTCCCAGCACCCATGGTTTCTGAGAAGACATTGATTGCCTATTTCATCCATCTGGAGCGGTAACCTTCCTTCCTTCCTTCAGTGCTCATCTGCAGGCTGCAAGTTTTAATTTTTTTTTCTAGTTCAACGATTTTCATTGAGAATTTCAAAAGCAGAAATCATAACAAATTAGGGCTGCAACTAACGATTATTTTCATAATCGATTAGTTGGCCGATTATTGTTTTGATTAATCGATTAACAACCTTTATTTAAAAAATAAATAAATAAAATAAAATAAAAAAAAAAAAAAAAAAAAAGGGTGATTTTGTGGTGATTTGCATTTTTTTTAAAAAATTTTCCCCCAAATTGTTGGGCAGATTAAAAAACACGAATTGCCGCAAAAACGCATTACATGATTTTCTGCAGCTTCTCCATTGAAGTATATTGAACCAAAAAAAACAAAATAGCACTGTTTTGCATTTAAAAAAGTCCTTGCCCTTTCCAGATACGCAGCAGCTGAAAAAATCATGGATGTGAACGTGTCCCGTAGGAAACCATGTAAATGACCTGTAGTGTGTTTCTGCAAAAAGCACCAAAAAGCACAGAGGTGTGACCCGGGAATGAGATGTTGAGTAACTTAATGGGGTTTTAAAAAAACAAAAAATTTGTACAAAAAGAGCAAATAATCACTACTGTATGGGGTTAATTTTTTACTGTGGGACAGTGAAAGTAATATTTACAGTAGCGATTTTCTCTTTTTGTACTATAAAGGACTATTTTTTTTTCTTTTTAACCCCATTATGTTACTGGCCGATTAATCGATTATGAAAATAGTAATCGATTAATGTCATAATTGCTTAGTTGTCGATTAATCAATTAGTTGTTTCGGCCCTATAACAAATACTAGGCCCACACAGGGGCAATGACATCAGTTCATATCGAGTCCTAACCGAGGAAATCAGAACAACGAATCAGTGATACAGTCAACAGGAAAGCAATATATACCAAAGATTATGGACAGACAGTATAATGGGTTGCCTCGGGAGGGTTGGAGTAGTCAAAATCAGTTAGGGGGGTGGAAAGCAAGAAAAAGGGGGGTAAAAGTTGGGGTGGGGGGAGAAGAGCGGGGAGAGTTCCCTCCAAACTTGAGTGCCAATCCAAGTAGGAGGCTAGAAGTAAGACAGGCTTGCTGGGTTTAGAGGGCAGGGCTTAATAAGGCAGGTTCCCCAAATCTGTAAAAAATGTATGTTGGTAGTCAAATGGCCCCCCGACTGCGAGCAATGCTGTTTTCATTGTTGCTGTTCCCTCCCGCCAGCCGATTATGGACATAAGAGAGACGGGCTGTGCACGGTATCTACACTCACCGGCCACTTTATTAGTTACACCTGTTCAATTGCTTGGCAACACAAATTGCTAATCAGCCAATCACATGACAGCAACTCAATGCATTTAGGCATCTAGAAGTGGTGAAGATGACTGAAGTTAAAAACTGAGTTTCAGAATGGGGAAAAAAAGGGTATTTAAGTGACTTTGAACGTGGCATAGTTGTTGGTGCCTAATGGGATTTTAAACGCACAACCATCTCTCGGGTTTACAGAGAATGGTGGGGAAAAGAGAAAATATCCAGTGAGCGGCAGTTGTGTGGAGGAAAATGCCTGGTTGATGTCAGAGGAGAATGGGCAAACTGGTTCCAGATGATAGAAAGGCAACCGTAACTCAAATAACCAATTGTTACACCCAAGGTATGCAGAATACCATCTCTGAACACACAGCACATCCAACATTGAAGCAGATGGGCTACAGCAGCAGAAGACCACACCGGGTGCCACTCTTGTAAGCTAAGAACAGGAAACTGAGGCTACAATTCGCACAGGATCACCAAAATTGGACAATAGAAGATTGGAAAAATGTTGCCTGGTCTGATGAGCCTCGATTTTAGCTGCAACGTTCAGATGGTAGGGTCAGAATTTTGCGTAAACAACATGAAAGCATGGATCCATCCTGCCTTGTATCACTGCTTCAAACTGGTGGTGTAATGGTGGGGGGGACATTTTCTTGGCACACTTTGGGCCCCTTAGTACCAACTGAGCATCATTTAAATGCCACGGCCTACCTGAGTATTGTTGCTGACTAGGGTTGTCCCGATACCACTTTTTTAAGACCGAGTACAAGTACCGATACTTTTTTTCAAGTACTCGCCGATACCGATTACCGATACTTTTTTTCAATGTCATGTGACAGTTTGAAAGATGGGGACTGATAGGTGGCACTTATGGGCACGGATCGATGGCACTTATGGGCACGGATCGATGGCACTTATGGGCAGTGATAGGTGGCACTTGTGGGCACTGATAGGTGGCACTTGTGGGCACTGATAGGTGGCACTGATAGGTGGCATTTATGGGCAGTGATAGGTGGCACTTGTGGGCACTGATAGGTGGCACTGATAGGTGGCACTTGTGGGCACTGATAGATGGCACTGAAAGGTGGCACTTGTGGGCACTGATAGGTGGCACTTGTGGGCACTGATAGATGGCACTGATAGATGGCACTGATTGCACTAACAGTGCCATCTATCAGTGCCCTTAAGTGCCACCTATCAGTGCAATCAGTGGCATCTACCAGTGCCACCTGATAGGTGGCACTGGTAGATGGCACTGATTCCACTGATAGGTAGCACTTGTGGGTACTGATAGGTGGCTGGCACTGAAATGCTGCGGGGGGTGGGGGGGAAATGACACAGGATTTAAGAAAAAAAAAACTGCTGCAACGCCCATCTTGGTACACCCTGCACTCGGCTGCAGTAAGCAACAGCAGACATCTTGTTACACCCAGCCCATATAGCTCGGGCTGGGTGTAACAAGATGTCTGCTGCTGCTTACTGCAGCCGAGTGCAGGGTGTACCAAGATGGGTGTGGGGACGTTCAGCCGCTGACGGCGACCGAATGTGACAGCACCGGTCACCGATCCTGATGCGGCTGCGCCCTGAACCCCTGCCAGCTTACCAGGTTCAACTGCAGGTGAGGGACTCGCTCTCCGCCCGCGGACTCCGTCCACCGACTGTGCCCGCCCTCTTCAGCCAGACTCCGCCCGCACTTTCCTCTCCCGCCCTCCCCAGCCACTGACTCCTCCCGCCCTCTCCGGCCAGACTCCGCCCACACTCCCCGCCCTCTTTCCTGCCCTTCCCAGCCACTGACTCCTCCCGCCCTCTCCGGCCACAAAAAAAAAAAAAAAAAAGGATCGGGTGAAGCATCGGGAGCATTTGCGCGAGCACAAGTACTCGCGCAAATGCTTGGTATCGGTCCCGATACCGACGGTATTGGGACAACCCTATTGCTGACCATGTCCATCCCTTTATGACAGGGGTCTCCAAACTTTCTAAACAAAGGGCCAGTTTACTGTCCTTCAGACTTTAGGAGGGCCGGACTAGGGCCATTGGGAGTAGAAAATGTTGAGAGGGGGTAAACAATACCATTCCTTTGGTGTCAGTGGGAGGACTAGTTCCCCATTGTTGGTGTCAATAGAAGGAATTGTACCCCTTTTGATAGTGCAAGTTGGATGAATAGTGCCCCATTGGTGGTTTCAGCAATAAAAATGATTCGCCATTGCTGGTGTCAGTGGATGGAATAGTGCCCTGAGGGCCGGATAAAGGCAAGCAAAGGGCCGCATCCGGCCCCAGGGCCGCAGTTTGGAGACCCCTGCTTTATGACTACAGTGTACCCATCTTCTGATGGCTCCTTCCAGCAGGATAATACACCATGTCACAAAGCTCCAATCATCTCACCACTGGTTTCTTGAACATGACAATGAGGTCACTGTACTCCAATGGCCTGCACAGTCACCACATCTCAATCCAATAGAGCACCTTTGGGATGTGGTGGAAGGGAAGATTGGCATCATTGATGTGCCGCCGACAAACCTGCAGGAACTGCGTGATGCTATCACGTCACTATGAACCAAAATCTCTGAGGAACGTTTCCAACACCTTGCTGAATCTATGCCACGTAGAATGAGGGCAAAAGAGGGTCCAACCCGGTACTAGCAAGGTGGACCTAAGAACGTGGCCGGTGAGTGTATAATACCATCACCACTTGGCTTTAATGTCAATCGCCACGGCAAAACCGTGATCCTTTTTTTTTTTTAATCGTGGTGCCATGTTTGATCAGGATTCTCCTGCTCTAGGCTTTGAGGACATGAGTTGGGGGATCGGGAATGACCCAGCCTTCATCGGAGTGAAAAGAGCGAGAGTTCTGAGTTCGGGGTCCGGCTGGAGACGAGTTCGGAGGATGCCCAAGTAGAGTTGCCACCTCATCCCTTTAAACCCGAACACATATGAATTACACAGGTTCTGTGACTGATTAAGGTGGTAATTAAACTTCGGGTTTAAAGGGATGAGGTGGCAACTCTATGCCCAAGCTCAACTCCACTCTGGATGTACAGTTCAATTGTGTGCTATATGTTTAGTTTTATATTATTATAGTCACGTAATATACATTTATGCACATTTCTGTAGCAGCATCAGCTACTGGAGATAAAGAACAGACCTGACGTGCGGTTTCTGGGTGTTAATATAAAATAATATCTTATTACCTCCTCTGCTGCCAGTTCCTGTAATGTCTCCTCTCTACTTCCTCCCAATTCACCTCTCACCCGGAACTTCCTATTTATTCTACTACATCACTTCCTGTTTTTACAATAAACTGCTTCCGGTCTCTGTGTTCCATTCAGAATGGGCGAGATCGCCACCTTGTGGAAAGTATAAGAACTGCAGCCTTCATAAAGAGACCCTGTCACCAGATCATTCATTTTAACCACTTCACCTCCGGAAGATGTACCCCCCCCTCATGACCAGGCCATTTTTGCGATACAACACTGCGTTACTTTAACTTACAATTGCGCGGTCGTGCGACACTGTACCCAAATAATATTTTGGTTCTTTTTTTCCCCACAAATAGAGTCTTCTTTTGGTGGTATTTGATCACCTCTGCAATTTGTATTTTTTGCACTATAAACAAAAAAAAGACCAACCATTTTGAAAATTTTTTTTTTTTACTTTCTGCTATAAACCACACCCAAAAATAAAAAATAAAATTTCTTCATCAATTTTGGCCAATATGTATTCTGCTACATGTTTTTGTTAAAAAAAAAAAAAAAAAAAAAACGAACAATTGCGCGGTCGTGCGTAGCTGTCTCTAGGTCAATAATTAGTATTTCCACATGAATTAGTGTACACAAAGTACTAATATAAACGTAGAAAGCAGAAAGTGCAAATATGCAAAACCTTATAACGTCAAAAATGTGCAAAAATGCAAGTGCAGATAATCCAGAGCCTTAATATACTGCTTGTATAAATAAGGTGCCTTGTTTTGCCAGCAAATAAAAGTGCTACGTGATAGGGTGTATAAAATAATATAAAATATAAAAAAAACAAAAACAAAAAAAACAACCTTAAAATACAATTAATTGCTAAATAAAATACAATGGTGCAAGATGTGACAATAAAGCGTGACAGTATATTGATGTTTCCAGTATCTTTTATACTCTATTTCTTATAAGGTTATGGTTTTTACCTTTTTCAGTGTCTAGTAGCAGTTGCACTATCACCTGTTACCTCATAGTAGCGCGGAAATACTTTTTATATACATCGTGCGAAGCTGTACCCAAACAAAATTGACGTCCTTTTTTTCCCACAAATAGAGCTTTCTTTTGGTGGTATTTAATCACCTCTGCAAATTTTTTGGTGTTTTTTTGCGATATAAACAAAAAAAAAAGCGACAATTTCTGAAAAAAAACAACAACAATATTTTATACTTTTTGCTATAATAAATATCCCCAAAATTTTTTAAAAAATTAAACTTTTCATCAGTTTAGGCCGATATGTATTCTTCTACAAATTTTTGGTAAAAAAAAAATTCCAATAAGCGTATATTGATTGGTTTGCACAAAAGTTATAGCGTCTACAAAATAGGGGATATTTTTATTAAATAATTTTTAATAGTTTTTTTTACTAGTAATGATGGCGGCTAGTGACTTATAGCGGGACTGTATTTTGGAAGTGTCTGGTGCAGACGTCACATCTGGTGTGCAGCGTGCAGCAATAGGAAGGAAAGGGGGGTGTGGACTGGAGCGGAGCAACTTACAGACGGCACATGTGGTGTGAAACATGGGAATACTATAGCAGAAGATGAACGGGGACAGGAGAGAGAACTGAGAGGCAGAGCTGGGGGACAAGGGCAGTAAAACGAGGATACCAATGAGCTGGGGATCTGCTGACCAAGGATACCAATGAGCTGGGGATCTGCTGAACAAGGATAACAATGAGATGGGGATCTGTTGAACGAGAATACCAATGAGCTGGGGATCTGAGGAATGAGGATACCAATGAGCTGGGGATCTGCTGAACAAGGATACCAATGAGCTGGGGATCTGCGGAACGAGGCTACCAATGAACTGGGGATCTGCGGAACGAGGCTACCAATGAACTGGGGATCTGCTGAACAAGGATAACAATGAGATGGGGATCTGTTGAATGAGAATACCAATGAGCTGGGGATATGAGGAATGAGGATACCAATAAACTGGGGATCTGCTGAACGAGGATACCAATGAACTGGGGATCTGCTGAACGAGGATACCAATGAACTGGGGATCTGCTGAACGAGGATACCAATGAACTGGGGATCTGCTGAACGAGGATACCAATGAGCTGGGGATCTGCTGAACGAGGATACCAATGAGCTGGGGATCTGCTGAACGAGGATACCAATGAGCTGGGGATCTGCTGAATGAGGATACCAATGGGCTGGGGATCTGAGGAATGAGGATACCAATGAGCTGGGGATCTGCTGAACAAGGATACCAATGAGCTGGGGATCTGCTGAATGAGGATACCAATGGGCTGGGGATCTGCTGAATGAGGATACCAATGAGCTGGGGATCTGCTGAATGAGGATACCAATGAGCTGGGGATCTGCTGAATGAGGATACCAATGAGCTGGGGATCTGCTGAATGAGGATACCAATGAGCTGGGGATCTGCTGAATGAGGATACCAATGAGCTGGGGATCTGCTGAATGAGGATACCAATGAGCTGGGGATCTGCTGAATGAGGATACCAATGAGCTGGGGATCTGCTGAACGAGGATACCAATGAACTGGGGATCTGCTGAACGAGGATACCAATGAACTGGGGATCTGCTGAACGAGGATACCAATGAACTGGGGATCTGCTGAACGAGGATACCAATGAGCTGGGGATCTGCTGAACGAGGATACCAATGAGCTGGGGATCTGCTGAACGAGGATACCAAAGAGCTGGGGATCTGCTGAACGAGGATACCAATGAACTGGGGATCTGCTGAACGAGGATACCAATGAGCTGGGGATCTGAGGAATGAGGATACCAATGAGCTGGGGATCGGCTGAATGAGGATACCAATGAGCTGGGGATCTGCTGAATGAGGATACCAATGGGCTGGGGATCTGAGGAATGAGGATACCAATGAGCTGGGGATCGGCTGAATGAGGATACCAATGAGCTGGGGATCTGCTGAATGAGGATACCAATGAGCTGGGGATCTGCTGAATGAGGATACCAATGAGCTGGGGATCTGCTGAATGAGGATACCAATGGGCTGGGGATCTGAGGAATGAGGATACCAATGAGCTGGGGATCTGCTGAATGAGGATACCAATGAGCTGGGGATCTGCTGAACGAGGATACCAATGAGCTGGGGATCTGCTGAATGAGGATACCAATGAGCTGGGGATCTGCTGAATGAGGATACCAATGAGCTGGGGATCTGCTGAATGAGGATACCAATGAGCTGGGGATCTGCTGAATGAGGATACCAATGAGCTGGGGATCTGCTGAATGAGGATACAAATGAGCTGGGGGTCTGAGGAATGAGGATACCAATGAGCTGGGGATCTGAGGAATGAGGATACCAATGAGCTGGGGATCTGCTGAACGAGGATACCAATGAGCTGGGGGTCTGCTGAACGAGGATACCAATGAGCTGGGGATCTGCTGAATGAGGATACCAATGAGCTGGGGATCTGCTGAATGAGGATACCAATGAGCTGGGGATCTGCTGAATGAGGATACCAATGAGCTGGGGATCTGCTGAATGAGGATACCAATGAGCTGGGGATTTGAGGAATGAGGATACCAATGAGCTAGGGATCTGCTGAACGAGGATACCAATGAGCTGGGGGTCTGCTGAAGAGGATACCAATGAGCTGGGGATCTGCTGAATGAGGATACCAATGAGCTGGGGATCTGCTGAACGAGGATACCAATGAACTGGGGATCTGCTGAACAAGGATAACAATGAGCTGGGGATCTGCTGAACGAGGATACCAATGAGCTGGGGGTCTGCTGAACAAGAATACCAATGAGCTGGGGATCTGGGGAATGAGGATAAAAATTAGCTGGGGATCTGCTGACCAAGGATACAAATGAGCTGGAGATCTGCTGACCAAGGATACCAATGAGGTTGTTGATCTGCTGACCAAGGATACCAATGAGCTGGAGATCTGCTGACCAAGCATACCAATGAGCTGGAGATCTGCTGACCAAGTATACCAATGAGCTGGGGATCTGCTGATCAAGGATACCAATGAGCTGGGGATCTGCTGAACGAGGTTCTAATCAGGGGATCTGCTCAACAAGGGTACCAATGAGCTGGGGATCTGAGTGGGTGTACTACTGAGCTGGGGTTCTTCTGGGCCCCTTTAAAACTAATAGAAAATCAACACATATAGGGCATTTGCCAAACTTGATTAAACTTAAAAAAAGCATGAAAAAAGCATGCTGAATCAGTAGGCGCTTTAACGTCAAAGCATAGTGTAAATGAGCCTTTATGGTCAAAGGTTGAGGAAGCAGCACCTTTGGGACCTTACAAGTCTGGTGTCTTCTGAGGATCTCAGTAAGAAGTTTAGATATCTTTATGTATATTTTAAAATGGATAATATACACAATATACAGTGTGTAGGAAGAACACATTAGTGAAGGCCCACGAAGCAGAACCAATTCAAACATTCATATGGAAAATTCAATTTTTAGCACACCGTTATGGGATTGTTTATGAATAAATGTGCAGAGCTTTTCATCCGGTGATACTGCATGCACGTTTGTTCTGTGTAAATGGGGGGCAAAATCCAATGTTTTGTAGCACCCTCCTAGATAGAAGCTAGGAAAATAGGATTTTTGTACTCACCGTAAAATCCTTTTCTCTGACATCCATGGACTGACACGGTGTCTCTTTACACTTTACACGTGGGTTATGTCCCTGCTTGCAGGAGAAGACCTAGGCAGAATGTGAGATGTTATACATACATTCTAAAAGCCAGAGCTGAACAGCCCCACCCAGGGGGCGGTCCCTCCGGGCATAACCCTCCCACTACAGTCAGCAGACTTCAGTTCGTAACAAAGCAGTACAAACTTAAAAGGAAGGGTGGGTGCCGTGTCAGTCCATGGATGTCAGAGAAAAGGATTTTACGGTGAGTACAAAAAATCCTATTTTCTCTTATCATCCATGGACTGACACGGTGTCTCTTTACACTTTACACGTGGGATGTCCCAAAGCAGTGTCAAGAGGGATGGGAGCAGTATAAATGGAAAAACCAAAAACTTTCACTCCAAGAAGGCAGATCTCCTCAACGGAGGAGTCGCAACTGTAAACAGCGGCCTGCAGCACCCTGCGGCCGAAGGAAGCATCCGAAGATGCAGCCACATCAACCTTATAAAAAACTTAAAAGGTATGAACAGACGACCAGGTCGCCGCCTTGCACACTTGTGCAACCGACGCTTGATGTCGGAAAACCCAGGAAGCACCAATTGCCCTGGTGGAATGCGCCGTAACCGGAAAGGGAGGCACCCGCCCTTTGAGAGCATAGGCTTGAATGACGGTTTGTCTGATTCCCCTAAAAATGATGGCAGACGAAACCGCTTGGCCCTGTTATGGACCAGGGGCAGTCACAAACAGTGAGTCGGACTTCCGAATAGAAGCAGTAGCAGACAGGTACACCCGTAAGGCTCGTACCACCTCCAATATGTGCAGCGCAAACTCTCTGGGATGCGATGGGTGAGGACACAAGGACGGGAGGGCAATATCCTCATGTAGGTGAAAGGTAGACACCACCTTTGGCAAAAGGGAAGGTTTGCGGATGCAACACCGCCTTATCCTTATGGATGACTAAATATGGCGACTTGCAGGACAAAGACGCCAACTCAGACACTCGTCAAACTGAAGTGATTGCCACTAAAAGGCCACCTCCTGAGACAAGACAAGAGAGGAATATCCCGGATATTCCCAAAAAGGAGGTTCCTGGAGGACCTAGAGCACCAAATTCAGATCCCACGGTGGGAGAGAAGGCTTGACAGGAGGGAGCACATGGCGAACCCCCAACACAAGGTGCTAACCAAGAAATGACCCGCTAGAGGTCGCTGAAAGAAGACGGCCAAGGCCGAAATCTGATCCTTGATGGTACTCAAAGCAAGCTTTTGGGTCACTCCACACTGTAGAGGACGCAGGATTCTGGGGACGGAATACGTCCGAGGACGCCAGTCCAGCGCTTTGCATATGGCGATATAAGCTTTCCAGGCACGGTGATAGATCTGCCTGGAGGAAGACTTCCGTGTCCTTAACATGGTCAAAATGACAGAGTCCAAGAGACCTCGGTCCCTCAACACCTGGCTTTTAACAGCTCTGCCGTTAAAGCCAGAGACTGTAAGCCGGATGAAACATAGGACCTTGAGACTGAAGGTCCTCCCTCATCGGCAACCGCCAGGGAACGTCCGCAACGAGACGTACCAGATCAGCATACCAGTGACGCTGAGGCCAATCCGGAACAATTAGGATCACCGGAGTTTATATCAGGCGATAAGGACCCTATGGGGCCACCAACGCATCCGAGTCATCGCCCAAGGATCCCTGGATCTGGCCACAACCTCGACCCTTGCGACTGAGTCGAGAGGCCATCAGGTCCACATCCGACGTGCCCCCCCGTCGGCAAAGGAGTTGAAATATGCAAGGACCACTCTTCCTGGTCCGGCGTCTGGCGATTGGCGACTCAGATAGTCCGCCCCTACAGAGCCGGCACGTTTCTTCCGGCCCACTTCAGGATACGGATTACCTCGGAAGCCGCAGCTGAGCTCTGAGTCCCCCAGTGATGGTTTACATACGCCACCGCCGTGGCGTTGTCCGACTGGCTCCTGATGGAGCGACCCCGTACTCTCTCCAACCTGAGGAGAGACACAGTCTGATGGCCCGCATTTCCAGAACAGTGATTGGTAAACGGGCTCGTCCTGAGTCCAAGGCCTTGAGCCGACAGGACTCCCCAGACTCCACCCCAGCCCGTCAGGCTGGCGTCTGTCGTGAGTACCGCCCATTGGATGGGAGGGGAACGACTTTCCGGACCGAAGAGCCGAGGGTCCCAACCACCCTGTCAGGGACGCCCTGACCAGGTGAATCACCTGGATCCGAAGATCCAAGGACAACGGGGATTTGTCCCAGGTGGACAAGATCTCCTTCTGCAATGCCCTGGTGTGTGATTGGGCATACGGAATGGCCGCGAAGGAGGCCACCAGGAGTCCCGGGACTCTCATGCAAACAATGGATTGACAACCATGTTCGGGATGTCAGCACCCGCACCGCAGACTGAAGTGTCAGCAACTTCTCCAGAGGTAGGATACCTTTGCCTCCAAGGAGTCCAGAACCAGAACTAGAGACTCCAGACACTGAGTCGGGACCAGGACTGACTCCTGAATGTTCAGGAACCACCCGAAGTCCCTGAGGGTCTAATTGACGATAGTCACCTTTCCTCTAAGTCTGAGCCACTTTCTGCTCATAGCAGAAGACCGTCCAGATAGCCCACGACAGCAATACCTCGCTGTAACAGAAGGCTAGAACCGGAGCAAGCACCTTGGTGAACACCCTTGGTGCCGAGGCAAGGCCGAAAGGAAGAGCCACAATCGAGAGTGGACTTCGCTGATCGCAAGGCGCAGAAACTTCTGGTGACTTGCGCAGATCGGAACATGCAAGTAGGCGTCCTTGAAGTCCAAGGACGCCAGAAGAAAATCCCTTTGGTGGAGTGTAGCGATCACCGTGCGAATGGATCCCATGCGGAATTTCTGCACCTTCTCGAAGGCATTCAGGGCCTTGAGGTCCAGGATAGGTCGAACCACGTCCTATTTTTGGGACGACAAACAGATTCGAGCAGAATCCCTGAAAACTCTCCTGTGACGGAACCGGCACAATCACTCCGGACCTGATCAAATCCTGTACAGCCCCCAAGAGGGCTGCCCGACAGGTAGGAAGGAGAGGAAGATTCAAGGGAAAGAATCTGTGTGGGGGCCAGGATCGGAATACTATCCTATAACCTGAGGTGACCACCTCGCACACCCACCAGTCGGAGATTCGGGAGGTCCACCGATCCGTGAACCTGCAAAGTCGTCCCCCCACCCCAGAGTCGGGCGGAGGCAAGACTTCACGCGGAGGCGGGCTTGGGAGCCGCTTGTTTGGCTTACGCACCCAGGGGCACTTGTGCCCACCAGCCGCACTGCCGTCAGTCTGAGAGGGCCTACCTGTGGACTCTGACTGACGAAAAAACCCCTGTTTTGCTGGAAAGGAAGGCCCCTGTTTGCGGCGGGCCTCCTCACCCTTGCTAGTCTAAGGAAGAAGAGTGCGTTTACCTCCCGTGACATCCATGACGATGTCATCCAGAGCAGCACCGAAAGGTCTACCGCCTTTAAAATAGTAGATCCGTCAGGAGCTTCCTAAGGCTAGGTCAGCAGACCAGCATTTCAACCAGATAAGACGACGCAATACCACCGCCGAGACAGAGACCCTGGATATTAAAGGGGCCGCGTTCAGCGTGGCGTCGCACACAGAAACCAGGCCCTGAACCAGTTGGTGGGCCAGAGCAACTGTGTCTGGAGGAAGAATATGCTCCTGTACAGCTAGGTGCAACATTTTTGCCCAACCTGTAAGTGTTTTAGACACAAGGGTCGCCGCTACCACAGGTCGTAGGGCGGATCCCAACAAGGCAAACATGGTTCTGCTCACCACTTCTGACCTCCTGTCAGTGGGGTCCTCAAATGCAGGAGTCCCCTCCATCGGGAGAGTGATGGCCTTGTTCAACCGGGCGACTGGAGGGTCGACCACTGGGGGAGAAGCCCACTTTTTAAGTAGGGCATCTTCAAGGGGTACCTGATAGACAAACGCCGCGGGACCATAAAAAAATTCTTCTGCGGCTTTTCCCAGACCTTATCAATGAGCTGGTCAAAGAAAGTACAATGGAAAAAACCCCTTTAGAAGGCCTGGCCTTAAAAGAACCAAAGGAGACTGTATCCGCCTGAGGTTCTGCATCCGCAGCATTTGAGCTTGAGAGTGTCCCTCACCGCAGTCATGAGTACACTAACAAGCGCCCTGTCATTTACTGACTCAGAACTGGAGTTTCCCTCATAAGGAATGTCCTGTTCAAAACCATCCATACATTCAGAACTAGGGTCCTGAGCGATAGTGGCTAGGCCCATATCTGAATCAGCGCACTGCCCTCGAGTAGATAAAGTGGGGAGAGGGCGCCTTTTTGCACCTTGCGCTTGCACACAGCTCCCATCCTGGTCAGAAATTGATTCCAGGGCTGCCCACAACAGGTCCATAGGGACCGCAGTGCTGAAGCACTGCCTGTTGCCACTGACATTTTTAGGGGAAGCTGGTGACACAGACTCCATATTGTCCCTCTCTGAGACTCTCTCAGATAAAAAGTCCACCCACAGGCTGTGCTGACTGAGGAGGGGGCGTCCAGGGGACTCACCAAACCGGACCAGGGACCGCTTAGTTCCGCTGTCTGTACCGCGCTGTGTCAGCGCTGGTAAGCTGTGAGGAGACTGTGAGGAGATTCGCGCTGCTATAGCAGCGCTAGAGGCCAAACTAGTGCTGAAAAGCGCGCGGGCTACAAGAAAAATAGGATTTTTATAACAGCTTACCTGTAAAATCCTTTTCTTGGAGTACATCACGGGACACAGAGCGACATAGTCATTACTAATGGGTTATATAGTTACCGTCAGGTGCTGGCACTGGCAACTTCCAAAACCGGAAGTACCCTCCCCTATATAAGCCCCTCCCATCCGGGAGCACCTCAGTTTTGTAGCAAAGCAATAAGTGTCCCCAAAGAGGGGCGGGAGCTCTGTGTCCCGTGATGTACTCCAAGAAAAGGATTTTACAGGTAAGCTGTTATAAAAATCCTATTTTCTTTCTCGTACATCACGGGACACAGAGCGACATAGTCATTACTAATGGGATGTCCTAAAGCAATGCCAAATGAGGGGGGGGGATACACCATATATAAGCTGAGCGCTATCAGACATGAGGATCTTTTGCGGCCTGCAACACACTGCGCCCAAAGGCGACATCCTCCTGACTTCTAACGTCCACCTGGTAGAACCTAGTAAACGTGTGTACTGAAGACCATGTTGCGGCCTTACAGACTTGAGCCAGGGAGGCCTGGTGATGCACTGCCCATGAAGTTCCAACTGCTCTCGTGGAGTGCGCCCTAACTTTGAACGGAGGCGGTCTACTTCTCAAGCTATAGGCTTGTATTATGACCTGTCGAATCCACTTGGCTAAAGTAGATTTTGACGCTGCCTGACCCTTTCTGGGGCCTTCCGGCAGAATAAACAAAGTATCCGTTCTGCGAATCTGAGCAGTGGCTTTTAGATAAGCTTTAACTGCTCTTACTACATCCAAAGAATGCAATAACTTTTCCTCTACCGAAGTAGGCTTGGGGAAAAAAGAAGGAAGAACCACATCTTGGTTCAAATGAAAACTCGATACCACCTTAGGAAGAAAGGCTGGATGAGGACGTAACACTACTCTGTCCTTATGGATAACCAGATATGGCTCCTTACAGGACATAGCTGCTAATTCCGATACTCTTTTAGCCGAACAAATGGCTACTAGAAAAATCAATTTCCTGGTGAGAAGCACTAAGGAAATATGCTGTAATGGTTCAAATGGTTGTTTCTGTAGAACCGACAGAACCAAGTTTAGATCCCATGGACATATGGGAATATTAACCGGAGGACTAATACGCATCACTCCTTGTATAAAGGCTTTGACTAGTGAATGCGAAGCCAAGGGCCTTTGAAAAAATATTGACAAGGCCGAAATCTGACCTTTGATAGTACTCAAGGCAAGCTTCCTATCTACAGCCCATTGTAGGAAGTCCAGAATTCTACCTATTACGTATTTACGTGGATGCCATTTCCTGGCCTCACACCAGGCGATGTACGCCTTCCAGATTCTATAGTAGATCTGCCTGGATACCGGTTTCCTGGCATTGATCATGGTAGACACCACAGCATTAGAGAGCCCTCTCCTTTTTAGAATGTGGGCTTCAATAGCCAGGCCGTCAAACCTAGGGCTGGTAAGGAAGGGTGGTATATCGGTCCCTGCGAAAGCAGGTCCGGACGATGTGGGAGGGTCCAAGGACTCCCCACAGACATTTTTACAATCTCCGCGTACCATGCTCTTCGGGGCCACGCTGGAGCCACCAGAATCACTGGTTTCTTTTCTACCCTGATTCTGCGGAGTAATCGAGGTAACAATTGTGGCGGTGGGAATGCATATATCAGCTTGAACTGATCCCAAGGGAACACTAGGGCATCCGAGCCGCACGCTAGGGGATCCCTTGTCCAAGAGACAAACCTGTCCACTTTCGTGTTGAACCTGGATGCTAGCAGATCTACATCCGGTGTTCCCCACCGCTGACATATTGTCCGGAAAACCTCGGGATGAAGGGACCATTCCCCTGGGCATAATTGTTGGCGACTTAGAAAGTCCGCCTTCCAATTCTCCACCCCTGGAATGAATACCGCAGATATGGCTGGGACATATCTTTCTGCCCATCTCAGGATGTAATTTACTTCCCTTTGGGCTGCACGACTCCTGGTGCCCCCCTGACGATTGATATATGCCACTGCTGTGGCATTGTCTGACTGAACTCTGACAGGGGACCCTTGGAGTTTGGATGTCCATGCTACTAGGGCATACCGGGCTGCTCGTATCTCTAAGAGATTGATGGGCAGGGCCTTTTCCGCATCCGACCATCTGCCCTGGAGAGACCATTGCTCCAGTACTGCTCCCCAGCCTAAAAGGCTGGCATCTGTAGTGACCACCTTCCAAGAAATCGGACTGAAGGATTTCCCTCTTTCCAGATTCCGGGGAACCAACCACCAACGGAGGCTTCTGCGAACGGAAGGGGACAAGGACATTGGTACGTCCAGAGCCTGAACTTTTTTGTTCCAGGCTGACAGTATGGCCCTTTGCAACTTCCTTGAATGGAATTGACCGTAGGGTACTGCTTCGAATGATGCCACCATTTTTCCCAGCAGCCTCATGCACAGGCGTATGGATGGCTGTCTTTTTGAACCCACTAAGTGGATCAAATCTCTCAAAGACGACCCCTTTTCTCGAGACAAGAAAATTTTTCTCTGGTCTGAATCCAGCCTTAGCCCCAAGTATTCCAGACTTTTGACTGGTTTTAGGGCTGACTTGTCTCGGTTGATAATCCAACCGTGATATTCCAGATACTTGATTGTCTCGTGAACAACCACTTCTAGTTTTTCCACTGAGTGGTCTATCAGCAACAAGTCGTCTAGATATGCCATTATCGTTACACCTCGTGTTCTTAGATTGGCCAATAATGGGGCCAGAATTTTTGTGAACACTCTTGGTGCTGTGGCCAGACCGAAGGGTAAGGCTCTGAACTGAAAATGGCGCCCTTCTACTGCAAAGCGTAGAGATTTTTGGTGGACTGGAAAGATGGGAATGTGCAAATAACAGGGTTCATACACATTTTTACCAATGAAATTCCATGACTTTTCCATGACTTTTCCATGACTTCACGTATAAATATTCATGACCTTATGTTTCATGAAATGTCTATGTATACATGTTAAATAAGAAGAAAATCCATGTCACACCCAGCATATTTTTACTAATATAAATTAGGGCTGTTACTGATTAAAATTTATATGTTCGATTAATCGTTTTTTCTTTTAAATCGATTAAACGACTAATTTTGATTAATTAATTATAACGCACGCACAGATCCAACTACTTTAGCTGATCTCCTTGCATTGCAACTCTGCATTAGTCAGTGGTAAATGTGGTATACACTATATACAATCACCCGACACTAGTTAGTTTCCACAATCCATGACTTAACTTCACAGTTCACACAAATAAATTCAAACTGTAGTACTGACGTCAGTACAGTACAGACACCCCCAGTGCAGACCTCCCAGTACAGACACCCCCAGTAGTACAGCCACCCCCAGTGCAGACCTCTCAGTACAGACACCCCCAGTGCAGACCTCCCAGTGCAGACACCCCCAGTAGTACAGACACCCCCAGTAGTACAGACACCCCCAGTAGTACAGACACCCCCAGTGCAGACCTCCCAGTGCAGACACCCCCAGTACAGACCTCCCAGTACAGACACCCCCAGTGCAGACCTCCCAGTACAGACACCCCCAGTAGTACAGCCACCCCCAGTGCAGACACCCCCAGTGCAGACCTCTCAGTACAGACCTCCCAGTACAGACACCCCCAGTGCAGACCTCCCAGTACAGACACCCCCAGTAGTACAGCCACCCCCAGTACAGACCTCCCAGTACAGACCTCCCAGTACAGACACCCCCAGTGCAGACACCCCCAGTACAGACCTCCCAGTGCAGACACCCCCAGCGCAGACACCCCCAGTAGTACAGCCACCCCCAGTGCAGACCTCCCAGTGCAGACACCCCCAGTGCAGACCTCCCAGTAGTACAGACACCCCCAGTAGTACAGCCACCCCAGTGCAGACCTTGCAGTGCAGACCTCCCAGTACAGACACCCCCAGTAGTACAGCCACCCCCAGTGCAGACATCCCCAGTGCAGACACCCCCAGTGCAGACACCCCCAGTACAGCCACCCCCAGTGCAGACACCCTCAGTGCAGACACCCTCAGTACAGACACCCCCAGTGCAGACCTCCCAGTACAGACACCCCCAGTAGTACAGCCACCCCCAGTGCAGACACCCCCAGTGCAGACCTCTCAGTACAGACCTCCAAGTACAGACACCCCCCAGTAATGCAGGCACCCCCCCACCCCTTACAGACCTCAGAACAGCAATACACGGCGCAGTGTGTGTCCCTCCAGTTCCTGCTGACGTCAGCGTGCCGCTAAGCCAATAGGCTGCCGCCGGGTGTACCAAGATGGCCGCGGCTCCGGAGATAGGCCGAAGCCGCGGCCTTTCCTAATGGCCGAGGCCCCGGAGCGCTCCGGGGATCGCGCCGTGTGCCGATCCGAACAGGATGACCTGTTCGGATCACGGATCGCTTACGATCCGTTGCACGACTAGTAGTGACTAAAATATTCCATGACTTTTCCAAAACTTAGTGGATTCAGTCATTTTCCAAAACTTTTCCAGGCCTGGAAAGTGCCATGTCAAAATCCCATGACTTTTCCAGGAATTTAATGACCGTACGAACCCTGAAATAAGCATCTTTGATGTCGATCGTGGCTAACCAATCCTCCCCTTGTAGGGCAGTGGCCACCGATCGGATCGACTCCATCGGAAAGTCCTGATATACAGGAATTTGTATAGCCCTTTTTGAATTAATATGGGCCTCCCGTCCGCGTTTGCTTCGGGACTGTAAAGAGGTTTGAGTAAAACCCGAACCCTCATTCTTCCAGGGGAACCTCCATAATTACTCCTTGGAGCAATAGTTGTTCTAGTGCCAACAGGAGGGACTCTCTCTTCCGGGGATCCCTTGGCACGTTTGACCTCAAAAATGGGAAGGAGGAGAGTCTTTTAACTGCAAACTGTATCCCAAACCTACTGCGGAGAGCACCTATCTGTCTTGATCGTGTCCCGCCAGGTCTCTTGCGAACAACTGGAGTCCTCCCCCCACCCGACTGAGTGGGGGCTTCAATAAATTTAACTTTGGGGGAGGTTTTGTACCTCCCCTGACCCAGGGTTTCTCATTACCCTGCTACTGTCCCTGTTTTTTACCCCCGGGATTTGACCGAGGAGGCCGTCGGAACTGTTACACAGCCGATGCCCCAGGGACTGGAGAAGCAGGCCCCTTAAAGAGGGACCTCTAACTCTGCTTTTAACCGGCAAGAGCGTATTTTTACCGCTGGAAATTTTCTGGATATATTTGTCCAGGTTTTCCCTGAATAAGCGTTCACCATGAAATGGGACGCTAACCAGCCATTCTTTACAGGGAGCTTCAGCAGACCAGTTCCTGAGCCATAGGAGCCTACGCATATGTACTATAGACAGCGTAAGGCGGGAGGCCTGATGGACTGAATCCTCTATGGCGTCAACCGCAAAGCCTAAGGCTCTAGGTAGATCAGCTAGGGCAAAGCCTGCTGATCTGTCAAGTCCCTCAAGACCTGTTTCAACTGATCCTTCACTGCTTAGCAGACCCCAATAGCTGCTACTGCTGGTTGTATCACCAAGCAGATTTTCATAAGGACTCCAATCTTTTATCTATTGGGTTCTTGAACATTTGGACATTATCCACTGGACATGTCAGTGATTTATACATACAAGAGATGGCTGCGTCCACTGTAGGGACCTTCCATTTTTTTTTTTTGATGAACTTATCCTCCATGGGATAGACCACCGGAAATCTCTTGGGGGAATAAATATTTTCTCACGACGTTCCCAATCCTGGTAAATGAGCCCTTTCAGTAAAGGGTGAAGTGGAAAAGAACAAACAGTCTGGGGGCTTCTAGCGACCCCAACGACGATACAGTAGTGGTTGATGGTTCCGCAAGGTGCATTTTTAAATGCTGATCGGACCATGTTAGTCAGAGACTGAACCCATAATCTTTCAGCTTGAGATGCTGAGAAAAGGTTCCCCCACTGTTGATTCCTCTATAACAGAATCAACCTTATCCTGATCCCCTTCAGGCAGGTCGATCCCTGTATGGGACTGTTGCTCTGCTAACAGGCACTCTGAAGGAGGAGACGGAGATCGGGCGTGCTTTCCCTGACAGGGAGGCAGCAATAAATTTTGACAATCTCTCTCTAATCCTCCCAGAGCTGAGGAAAAAACCTCCTCTGTTACATACACAGGAGCAGGTGACTGAGGACAGCCACAGTACCAAGTACCCCTGCGGGGTCTCTACGGTCACTTACCTCTGAACTTCAGGGGAGACTGGTGCAGCAGGAGTATGCCCAAGATCCTCAGAGCCCGATGAGACCCCCTTCGCTTCCTGGAAGATTCAGTTCCGGAGCTACTGGACGGCATATTCCTAAGCCTAAAGCTGAGGTATTCCAGCCGTAATACACCACTTTTACTGAGAATAGTCTAGCACAATTGCTGCTATATCACAGTTGGTGTCTACTAATGTGCCTTTCTAGGGGATGCCTGTATCAACCGCTTGCTGTATGCCTTTAAATGTTGCCAGCTCTGTCTCTGTACTTCATAGCCAGCTTACTGCAATAATGTGGCTTTTTAAAAACCTGCTGGGACGCCCGCACATGCGCAGAAGCGCTGCGGCGCGCACAGAGCGTCATCCCCCAGGCCCCGCCCCTTTTTCTGGCCACCTCTATATATAGAGGCGCGTGCACGCGCGCGGCCACGTGCGCCTCGGCGCTAATTTTCAAACATGGAAACCAGGGACAGGAGCCAGGGCCCCCTTTGCCGCAGGCTGGGGGATAGACGAACACTGCAACATGGCAGAGGAAACAGTTTCCTGTAGGAGAACTCACCAGCTGCCTGGACTTTGCTCTCTGAGAAGAAACTAGTCCATATGACAAGAAAAACATTCCACAGCGGCCTCTAGTGGACAAACACAGGTACCGCAGTTTAATATACTAAACATATATAAAAAAAAACATTCTTTTTTTTTTTTTTTTTTCTTGACCACCATTAAAAATTATTACATTTTTTTTTAGTAGTTACAGGCATGCACAGATATTAGCGGGAATACCGTTAGGTAACAGACAGAAAGACAAATTAGGCTTGGGGGTCCCCCAATAGAACCAAGTTCCTGGGGGCCCCCACTTACCTGTTCCCCGCCGCAGGACTTTGTTTGGTCCACAAAAGCCCAAACTTCACCTATCACGGCAGGCATTGTAATCAAACCTTCAGGGACCGGGTTCCCAAGGATTCCACTCCCCTGGACCTGTATAGCACCCTGCACAGAAAACATCTTGGTCGTGGGTATGACCAGAGCTCTGGATCCCAGGGTCCAGCTCTCCTAAGAGAAGCATTACAGGCAGAACCTTGCTCTTCTCTGCAAGGCCCGGGTACCGACCGTTTAGCTATGAAGCTTTTTTGGTCGGATCCGGAATAGCTTACTGAGGCCCAAAAGAACCTGTACGCAAGCTCAGTGAAAAACACATGTTTCTTCTTGGCCAACACCTTAGACACTGGCAAAAAACTGAGGTGCTCCCGGATGGGAGGGGCTTATATAGGGGAGGGTACTTCCGGTTTTGGAAGTTGCCAGTGCCAGCACCTGACGGTAACTATATAACCCATTAGTAATGACTATGTCGCTCTGTGTCCCGTGATGTACGAGAAAGAAATGGCCGCCACACTTCACTGAGGCGATCCGCGGCAAGATGGCCGCCATGACGCAGTTAAAATGAAACAGCACACATGCACAGCGCCACTCGGCGCTCAGGCCCCAAAAAAAAAACCACACAAAAAAGCCCCAAGGCATACATTGCAGACCAGCATGAGCCCCCCAAGAACAGTGTGACCCCCAAGCACCCCACACAGTCAGCGCCAGTAATGGTGACAGAGAGCGACAATAAAATACAGGGGGAGACAGGGAAAATCCCCCACAGAGAAACACACAGCCCTTTGTACTCACCTGCAGGCAGGAGAGACTACTTACCCGTCCCCTGAGGGACACACTGGTGTTTCTGACAGGACTATCACAGTGCAGTACTGAGTAGCTGTCGGCCCGGTCCACCGCAAAAGATACAGTCAGTCAGGAACTGTTCAGTCTTGAGAGGACCGTGGGAGCATGAAAGCAAACCCGGCCACCCCTGGAGTCATGGGGCCTGTCGTGAACTGAGTCTCACGCACACAAGGCGAGGATCAGCACGCTCGATGGTCGGACAGGGAAGACTACGAGGATATCTTGTACCCAACCTGTTGCCCAGCCGACAGTTGATAGAAGATTCTCAAAAATAAAATAAAAAAGAATTCCAAAAAGGAATAAAATAGGTCAGGAGACTGGCTCCTGAGGGAGCCACGTCTTCTCCTTCTGCTAGGCAGAAAAAAACTGAAGTCTGCTCACTGTAGTGGGAGGGTTATGTCCGGAGGGACCGCCCCCTGGGTGGGGCTGTTCAGCTCTGGCTTTTAGAATGTATGTATAACATCTCACATTCTGCCTAGGTCTTCTCCTGCAAGCAGGGACATAACCCACGTGTAAAGTGTAAAGAGACACCGTGTCAGTCCATGGATAAGAGAAAGGTAAATTTACTTCCTAGCTCACGGTAATCAGTGTAGCTGCATGTGATTATTTTGGTCTGGTCTGTACTTCACTTACTGCAGGGTTGACTGCGTCTCCCTGTAATTCTGGAGGATAGTGGGCTGGGAGAGTCAAATCAGCAGCTGAATATTTATGCAGCCCTAGTCAATCCCTGGGGAGTGGTGCCCAGATGGTTGCTGGGAGGGAACATAAATTCCTGGGGCTTGGAACAAAAGGGTTCTTGTCCTAGAGGAGGAGATCCCAACCTGGAGGGATGCTGACCATCTGGGCAGGCCAATCGTGTGTCTGCTGCTCGAGTTTGTAGCTAGGGTAGCTGGAGGGGCCTATTCTGCTGAAATTTGATGGAGCTGACTGAAGTAATTTCTTTAGGGGATCTGGTTTAAAGAATTCACTGGAGAGGTGTCTGGAAGATATTGGATGGGGACGGCCAAGGACATTAGTGAGTACAAACTGTGTGCTGCTACTATCACTCTTGTGCTAGAGTCAGCGTTACTTAAAGTGGTTATAAACATATGAACAAAGTATATCCCTCTATAGTGTGTACTTGTCTCAATTAAGAGCACTCATGCCTTGTACAGACGACCGGACTGTCCGTCAGAATAAAGTCCGACGGAGTTCCGCTCAAGCTGTCTTGCATACAGACGGTCACACTAAAATCCGACCGTCCAAAACGCGGTGATGTACAACACGTACGACGAGCCGAGATTAATGAAGTTCAATAGGCAGTTCGGCTCTTCTCCTTGATTCTGAGCATGCATGGTTTTTAGTCCGTCGCAATTGCATACAGACGAACTGACTTTCCGATAGAAATTTTTTGTCCGTCGGAAAAAAAGAGAACAAGTTCTCTATCTAAGTCCGTCGGAATTTACGAAGGAAAAAGTCCAACGGGGCATACACACGGATGGAATATCCGATGAAAAGAGCCCGTCTGACTTTTTCCATCGAAAAATCCAGTCGTGTGTACAAGGCATCAGTGTCATTTCTGTCTGCTGCCTCTTTCCTCTGCTATCAGCATGAGTTACTTCTGACAAATTTTCCTGACACCAAGAGAACAAAGGTGGCAGGGGAGGGACCTCCAGCTGATTGACAGCCTCAGTTCTGTTCCTGTGAGCTGTGTGAAGGGGTTGTGTCCCTTCCCTCCAATCAGCTCTTAGAGCTGTCTTCACTGAGTTCTGCAGACATAAGGACATGGATGAGCGAGTTTGGGGTGGAGGAATTTGACTGGCTTGCACAGAGTCCTGACCTCAACCCGATAGAACAACCTTTGGAATGACTTCACAAATGCGCTTCTGGAAGAATGGTCAAACATTCCCATAGACACACTCCTAAACCTTGGGGACAGCCTTCCCAGAAGACGTGAAGCTGTTACAGTTGCAAAGGGTGGGCCAACTCAATATTGAACCCTACAGACTAAGACTGGGATGCCAATTAAAGTTCATGTGCGTGTAAAGGCAGGTGTCCCAATACTTTTGACAATATAGTGTATATGGTCCAGCTTGTACCAATGTAACAATGCCCAGTCGATGGCCCTGAAAGCTGGAAAACACTGAAGTAGACATCACTACTCCAGTGATCTCCACTTGCTTCTTTGTCTGGTATTGTGTGGCAAAGCATTCTCCGAATAATGTCCATGCCCAGCAGCCGACCTCTTGTGTTCAGTAAGCTCATCACCTGAACCAAGTAGAGATCACCGGAGTAGCGGTGGCGCCTTCATAACTTCAGCTTCCAGTGGCATCAGCCAGGTATGGTGTATACGTAGTTACATTGGTTAAAGCTGCATGATGTATAAAATATCCATACCCCGGATTCTTCTTTAACAGATGACACTTCTGGCCATATAGTGTATTGCGGAATATATGCCTTACGACTAGAGTTGCACCGAGTTTACGATGCTCAGTTATGAATGGACAGAGTCAGTGATCACTGACTCTGTTCACTCAGAAAAGGAAGGAGCTGGTAAATGACAGATTTACCAGCTCCTTCCTCCGCTCTCCATCCTGACAGATCCGGGACAGGGGGGGACCGGAGGAGGAGCCAGAGAGGACACAGATCGGGACCCAAACGAGGACACTGGAGGAGGACACAGAGGGGGAATCGGAGGATGACACAGATCAGGCCCCGGAGGACACACGGGGAGCACAGAGGGGTGGGGGGGGGGGGGCTTTGGTGAGATGTCAGGGGACCCCTGACATCTCCCTTTAAGACCGGGAAAGGGACTGAGGACATGGATTCCCCAGTCCCTATCTCTGCAGCCTCAGCTGCACTGAAGATGAATGGACAGGAGAAAGCGGCTCCTCTCCATTCATAAACTGAAACATCGTAAACAGAGTTTACGATGCTCAGTGATGAATGCACAGAGTCAGTGATCACTGACTGTTCATTCAGAAAAGGAAGGAGCTGGTAAATGACAGATTTACCGGCTCCTTTCCTCCGCTCTCCATCCTGACAGATCCGGGACAGGGGGGACCGGAGGAGGAGCCGGAGAGCTGGGAAGGCCCCGGGGGACACAGATCGGGACCTGGAGGATGACACAGAGGGGAACCCAGAGGACGAGGACACGGGGAGCACAGAGGGGGGCCCAGAGGAGGAAGACACAGGGAGCACAGAGGGGGACCCAGAGGACGACACAGATCAGGACCCAGAGGAGGACACAGGGATCACAGAGGGGGACCTGGAGGACGACGCGGATCAGGATCCGGAGGAGGATGACACGGGACACGGGGAGCACAGAGGGTGACCCAGGGGAGGACAACACGGGACATGGGGAGCATAGAGGGGGACCCGGAGGACGACACAGATCAGGACCTGGAGGAGGACGACACGGGACACGGGGAGCACAGAGGTAGGCCCGGAGGACACAGAGACCCAGGGAGCACAGAGGGGGACCTGGAGCAGGACACAGGGGACAGTCGGTGCGGCGGTGGGGGCAGTTACAAGCACCGTTCTCCTTGACAGCTGCGGGAGGGAGCGGAGAAGAAGCACGTGTCAGAAACTCTATACAGGGAGATCGGTGCTTGTAACTGCCCCCCACAGCTGCACTGATCATCTCTGAGGCTGCCCAGGTATCGGATTAAGCATTGGAGCATTTGTACGAGTACTCGTGCAAATGCTCGGTATTGGCACCGATACTAGTATCGGTATCAGATGGTGCAACCCTACTTACTGTTGACTTTAGTTACAAAATTGTGCATGGTCATAACAATTCAGCTTATAAAAGCCACCACAGAATATATCTACATTTCTCTTTAAATGATTTCCTTCACACCAGAGATATATAGAAAAAAATGCTCTCTCGATTGACTTTTCTGGTGTGCAAGAGGATATTTTATCCATTTATAACACTTCCCGCAATCTCATCATGAAAAGGAGGCTTGACCACGTGTAGTCTTTGGTGTCTAAGAAGGTTGCTTTTATCGGCAAAACATTTCCCGCACTTCAGACAGGAAAAAGGACGCTCGCCTGTGTGGGTCCTCTGGTGTGTAATAAGGTGTACTTTCTCGGTGAAGCTTTTCCCACACATTGAACACGAATAAGGGCGTTCACCTGTGTGACTTCTCTGGTGTTTAAGCAGGCGTCCCTTCCGTGTGAAACACTTCTTACATTCTGAGCATGCAAAAGGACGTTCTCCCGTGTGGATTCTCTGGTGTATGAGCAAGTATGCTTTGTCAATGAAACATTTCCCACACTCCTGACAGGAAAAGGGACGCTCCCCTTTGTGACTTCTCTGATGTCTAAGGAGGTTCACTTCCTGAGTGAAGCTTCTCCCGCACTCTTGGCATGAGAAAGGACGCTCGCCTGTGTGGGTTCTTTGGTGCGTAAGAAGGTGTCCACTTGAAGGGAAACACTTCCCGCACTCTGAGCATGAAAAGGGCATTTCACCAGTGTGCCTTTTCAAATGAATAATGAGGTGTCCTTTCTGTGAGAAACATTTCCCACACCGGGGACATGAAAAGGGCTTCTCACCGGTGTGGACTCTTTGGTGTTTAACAAGACCTGATATTGTTGTGAAGGACAACTTGCACTCAGAACATGGAAAAGGCTTTTCTCCGGTGTGAACTTTTTGATGCCTAACGAGGTAGGACTTGGTTGCGAACGGTTTCCCGCACTCGTTACAGGAGAAGGGCTTCTCTCCGCTGTGAGACCTCTGGTGCGCCACAAACTGAGATTTTTCCATAAATGATTTTTTACACTGGGGACACGAGAAGGGCTTCTCCCTGGTGTGATATTTCTGGTGTTTTTTCAGTTGTGACTTTGCCGTGAAGGATTTATCGCACTCTGTGCAGGAGAAGATCTCCTCGCCGGTGTGGGTTCTCTGGTGTAGGCGAAGTTCACATTTTGTTTTTAAGGATTTCCCGCACTCCGAACACGAGTAGGGCCACCTTCTGTGGTGATGTGGTTGAGGTACGACCTGTGCTGATTCGTGAGTAGAAGTCTTTTCACCTTCTGAATATAGAAATGGACGCTCCGGGGTGTGCGTCCTTTCATGTTCAACAAGATGGGACTTCTCACTAAAACATTTCTCACATTCAGGACAAGGAAATGCATTCTTCTCTCCAGCTGTACCAGTATCTGGATTATTGGAAGAGTCATTCTCAGGATTAGAAGGATGTTGTAATCTAACTGCACTTAGCTGGATATTTGGGGTAGCACTGTGTGATCTTTCAGGAGATTCCTTGAGATTTGAGGGATCCATTGATCTGTTTGCACTGTAATGTCTGTGATACATACTTGGAGTAATGGGGTTTATTCCTGGAGAAAACTGTGCAATGCTATCATTTTGGACTTCATAGTCTGAAGGGAATATTACATGTTCCTCTGAGGGATTCAAAATATGGCCATCTGTTGAAAATAATAAAAAGAAATATAATCAAAACCTATTATTCTTCCATGTCTAACAGTCAAGGGTCATGTAGATCGGCCTAGTTGTCAACAGTTTTATAGAGCTTGGACAAGGAAAAGGGAGCAATTGTCACACTGATATAAATAATACAATACGACAAAACCAATCATGGCACACAGCATTGGTGCGTGTACACTAATAACATTTGTATTGGTGACAAGTGGATCTACCTGCATCTCATTTGTTGGGAACATGACGTTATATTGAGAAACGGAGATGGACCTTTCATATGGTGTACAGTATCTCCCCCTCATTTGTTGGGAACATGACGTTATATTGAGGAATGGAGATGGACCTTTCATATGGTGTACAGTATCTCCTCCTCATTTGTTGGGAACATGACGTTATATTGAGGAATGGAGATGGACCTTTCATATGGTGTACAGTATCTCCCCCTCATTTGTTGGGAACATGACATTATATTGAGGAATGGAGATGGACCTTTCATATGGTGTACAGTATCTCCCCCTCATTTGTTGGGAACATGACGTTATATTGAGGAATGGAGATGGACCTTTCATATGGTGTACAGTATCTCCTCCTCATTTGTTGGGAACATGACATTATATTGAGGAATGGAGATGGACCTTTCATATGGTGTACAGTATCTCCCCCTCATTTGTTGGGAACATGACGTTATATTGAGGAATGGAGATGGACCTTTCATATGGTGTACAGTATCTCCTCCTCATTTGTTGGGAACATGACATTATATTGAGGAATGGAGATGGACCTTTCATATGGTGTACAGTATCTCCCCCTCATTTGTTGGGAACATGACGTTATATTGAGGAATGGAGATGGACCTTTCATATGATGTACAGTATCTCCTCCTCATTTGTTGGGAACATGACGTTATATTGAGGAATGGAGATGGACCTTTATATGGTGTACAGTATCTCCACCTCATTTGTTGGGAACATGGCGTTATATTGAGGAATGGAGATGGACCTTTCATATGGTGTACAGTATCTCCTCCTCATTTGTTGGGAACATGGCGTTATATTGAGGAATGGAGATGGATCTTTCATATGGTGTACAGTATCTCCTCCTCATTTGTTGGGAACATGATGTTATATTGAGGAATGGAGATGGACCTTTCATATGGTGTACTGCAGTGGTCTCCAAACTGCGGCCCCCTATTTTATTTACTGACACCAATGAAGACCACAATTTCTCCTAGTGACACAAACGATGAGGGTACAATTCCTACCAATGACATCAATGATGGGACACCGTTCCTCCCAATGACACCAACAATGGGGCCAAATGACACCAATGATGGGGCAAAATCCTTCCCAAGGACACCACCAATGGGGCCCAATGACACCAATCATGGGGGATTTTATACTCCCACTGACGTTGGGACATTTTGTACTCCCGATGGCCACAGTGCGGGCCCCCTATAGTCTGGACAGTAAACCGGCCCTTTGTTTAGAAAGTTTGGAGACCCCTGGTGTACAGTATCTCCTCCTCATTTGTTGGGAACACGACGTTACATTGAGGAATGGAGATGGACCTTTCATATGGTGTACAGTATCTCCCCCTCATTTGTTGGGAACATGACTTTATATTGAGGAATGGAGATGGACCTTTCATATGGTGTACAGTATCTCCTCCTCATTTGTTGGGAACATGACATTATATTGAGGAATGGAAATGGACCTTTCATATGGTGTACAGTATCTCCTCCTCATTTGTTGGGAACATGACGTTATATTGAGGAATGGAGATGGGCCTTTATATGGTGTACAGTATCTCCTCCTCATTTGTTGGGAACATGACGTTATATTGAGGAATGGAGATGGGCCTTTATATGGTGTACAGTATCTCCTCCTCATTTGTTGGGAACATGACGTTATATTGAGGAATGGAGATGGACCTTTCATATGGTGTACAGTATCTCCTCCTCATTTGTTGGGAACATGACGTTATATTGAGGAATGGAGATGGGCCTTTATATGGTGTACAGTATCTCCTCCTCATTTGATGGGAACATGACGTTATATTGGGGAATGGAGATGGACCTTTCATATGGTGTACAGTATCTCCTCCTCATTTGATGGGAACATGACGTTATATTAAGGAACAGAGATGGACCTTTCATATGGTGTACAGTATCTCCTCCTCATTTGATGGGAACATGACGTTATATTGAGGAATGGAGATGGACCTTTATATGGTGTACAGTAGTATCTCCTGCACTCTTATGCCGCGTACACACGATCGGTTTTCCCGTCGGAAAAACCTTGGATATTTTTTCCGTCGGAATTCCGCTCCAGCTTGTCTTGCATACACACGGTCACACAAAAGTTCTCTGAACTTTCTACCGTCAAGAATGCGGTGACGTACAACACTACGACGAGCCGAAAGAAGTTCAATGCTTCAGAGCATGCGTCAAATTGTTTCCAAGTATGCGTGTTTTTTTTCCCGTCGGAATTGCATACAGACGAATGTTTTTTCCGATAGGAATTTTTCCAATCGGAAAAATAGAGAACCTGCTCTCAAACTTTTGCTGGCGGGAATTCCGACAGAAAAAGTCAGATGGAGCATACACACGGTCGGAATTTCCGTTCAAAAGTTCACATCTGACTTTTTCCGACGGGAAAACCGATTGTGTGTACGCGGCATTAGAGAACATAAAGCATAGTTGACCTTATTTAATAACTAAAAGATGATCTCCAAGTTGATAAAACAATTAACAGTTTTCTACTGCAAGATAGCTGACTCTGTCGATTGTATGGTAGATACCCACAAATAGGGAAGAGCTCAGGCGTGTTCGCATTGAACACATGCAGAGCCCGCCAAGGAAGTCGGCACCGTCGGAACCGCGCTGCGCTAATCACAGGCAGGGAGACATTGTCCCGATGCTCGGCTGCAGAGTTCGGGAAATGTCTCCCTGCCTGTGATTAGCGCAACGCGGTTCAGACGGTGCCGACTTCCTTGGCGGGCTCTGCATGTGTTCAATGCAAACACTCCTGAGCTCATCCCTACTCGCAAACACAGAAAACCTCATTATACAAAGACAACATATCATAAACTTCTACTGCAACGGACTATATGCACCATTATTTGCCCAGAGTGCGAAGTTTTGGAAATGTTATCAGCCACTTACCAAAAATATATTTGTATATCCGTGTCAATAAAAAGTATACTGTAAATAAATGGCCAAGTGTGAGATGCATTCAGTGTTAATATTTGGATATTTTGTGTTTTTTGTCTACATGCATCCGCCCATCCAGTGCTCCTTGCTGTGAAGACCTGTCATAGGTGGGGGCAGTGACAGTATTTTTTGTATTGATGTCATTGTGGTCAGGCAACGCACTAGCACCTTTGCTTCTATGTGCTGGGTGTCTAGTGTGCTCCTGCCCCTTTAAGGAGGGTAGGGCTCCCCCAGTCATCTGCCCTTTATCTATCCATCAGCATACATGTGCTTCCACTGAGGAGACTTAAATTTTAGAGTTAGGACTGCAGTACACAGGGAGCCTTGACGGGGCCTGCAGCTTACACATGTATTTGCAAATGCGTGCAACTAAACCCCTGTTTTTAAACGCACTGTTAGACAGGTGAATTTGTTTGGTTGCTGATTGGTTGGTAAGTTGAGCTTGGATATTTTGTGTTTTTTGTCTACATGCATCCGCCCATCCAGTGCTCCTTGCTGTGAAGACCTGTCATAGGTGGGGGCAGTGACAGTATTTTGTGCATTCAGTGTTAATGCCTCACCTGTGTTGCTATTGAGAGAAGATTCCTCCCCTTTAACTGTCAGGATGATTTCATCCTCTCCAGCGGACAGATGATCACCCCTCACATATGTCTCTTCTTCCTCTTTAACCTCAAATTTCACATCAATATCTTCTTCATCCTAAAGCAACAGAAAGATAAACAACATACCGGTAGTTAAAATGTATTGATTTTGAGGCCTCATGCAGAGATATATTCTTTAAGGGCCCATCACACTTAGCATAGCTTTGTGATTTAGAGACATTAGTAAAGGAGCAGAATCCCACATTTCTGACCCCGTAGACCTTTAAAATGCAGCACCTGAAAATCACACGTAAAAACATGTCTTTGCAGGCGTGTTTCTGGTGCTCCTATTAAAGTCTATGGGGCCAACAGTACATAATTCAGAACTAAAGAAGCTCATGCACCTTTTCTAGATTTACCACATCATGAGGGACGGTGTGATCTTCCTTTGCGGAATCCCGGGAATACAGAGGACGGGGACATCTCTCTGGTGGGTTCCCATTACTGGATCCATCTGTAGGAAACACACACACTGACTGAATACATTGTTTCTATGTGTTTATCAGATGATGGGGGATCTAGGTGGACCCTCCGTACTGCTCTCTCCTTTACAATAAAGTCTCCTCTTACCCGGTGATGTGAGGGGCGGCTGATTCTCCATCATGACGTCCTTGTAGAGATCCTTGTGTCCTTCTAAATACTCCCACTCCTCCATGGAGAAATAGACAGTGACATCCTGACACCTTATAGGAACCTGACACACACAATGATACAGTCACCATCCAGACACATCCCTTGTCTGTTACTGGATAATGTCCCAGAATTCCCGGCACCCCTCACCTCTCCTGTCAGCAGCTCCATCATCTTGTTGGAGACTTCTAGAATATTCTGCTTATGTTCATCTTTAGAATTTGAGATGGGAGGAGGTAGGATAAGGGGACTTTGGCTTTTGCACAAACTTGGGAATAAATTGTGATTTGTCTTCTCTCCATTCTCCTCAAAAGATGTCCTCTTCACTACTGCACACTGCTGTACAATACAAAAATTATTATTAAAAAGTCAGAGTTCCTCATCTCTCCCATCATATGTGGTTAACATAGATGAGTGATGTGATTATGCACTCCAGAATCATCCTCACCTCTGCGGTCAACAGGTAGATAACCTCTAGCGTGTGGTTCAATATAACCTCACTCAAGTGATATGGCTTTTTTATAATGTGTCCATGACTGAAGGTCCTCTGATTCTCCATTATGACGTCCTTGTAGAGATCCTTGTGTCCTTCTATATACTCCCACTTCTCCATGGAGAAATAGACAGTGACATCCTGACACCTTATAGGAACCTGACACACACAATGATACGTCACCATCCAGACACATCCCTTGTCTGTTACTGGATAATGTCCCAGAATTCCCGGCACCGCTCACCTCTCCTGTCAGCAGCTCAATGATCTTCTGGATGACTTCTAGGATCTTCTTGTCATTGCTCTCAGAAGTTGCCAAAGGAGATGGAGGTAATGGGAAAGGCCCAAGAGGACAGATGATGGGTATTAATTCACCACCACATGTTTTCCTCACTACTTCGTAATCCTGTGTACAAAGAGACAGTAACAATTATCACTGTACAGTCAGCTCTGTGTTTATTAATAGAGATAAGAGTGATATCATGTGACCTCCCAGAATCCTCCTCACCTCTCTGGTCAGCTCTGTGTTTATTAATAGAGATAAGAGTGATATCATGTGACCTCCCAGAATCCTCCTCACCTCTCTGGTCAGCTCTGTGTTTATTAATAGAGATAAGAGTGATATCATGTGACCTCCCAGAATCCTCCTCACCTCTCCGGTCAGGTCTGTTTTATTAATAGAGATAAGAGTGATGTCATGTGACCTCCCAGAATCCTCCTCACCTCTCCGGTCAGCTCTGTGTTTTATTAATAGAGATAAGAGTGATGTCATGTGACCTCCCAGAATCCTCCTCACCTCTCCGGTCAGGTCTGTGTTTTATTAATAGAGATAAGAGTGATGTCATGTGACCTCCCAGAATCCTCCTCACCTCTCCAGTCAGCAGGTAGATGATCTCCAGGGTGAGGTTTAGCATCTTCTCAGTTATGTGATTCCCATCATCCTCTATCTTCTTTGGCGTAGTCATGTTATCTATACATAACAATCTACTCTGTGAAAAGATAATAAGAAATATCTGCAAAACATGCATTTAAAGAACTGTTTTTGATTATTATTTGTTTAACGTGTACGATGTAGACATGACATTGTGAGCCCCGTCCTATTAGTGTCACTGTACACTGCATGTACTGTGCACCCAACCCCACCAGGTCTGGGGGCAGCTTTGCTGTGATTGGTGTGTAGGATCACATGACAGAGACAGGACAACCAGTAAGTTAGAATAAAGTACTATTGTAAAATAAATAGAGGGCTGTTTCTAATCCTACTACTGTTAAGAGCAAACAAGCTTGAAATAATTGTATGCCAGTTTAATAAATGGCTATAAACCAGAGGCTCTGGATGGACAGTTGGATAAATGGTTCTATATTTAGGAAGTATCCGGTCTATTAACCAGAGGCTCTGGATGGACAGTTGGATAAATGGTTCTGTAGCGGAACCTTACCCCACTCTCTCTTTATCGGTTATATGGCTGTTGTCTAGGGGTACCTGGGAGAGAGGGATAAGACACACCACGACCCATGTCCTCCGTAACTAAGAGGTGAAGGCCAGAAGATTGGGCTTTTGTGTAGGTGTCCTAGAGTCAAGTCCAGTCCTTCGTCCCTGACTCCTTTGCTTTAGTAACCCAAGTTCCACACAGTGAATAGGTACAACTCAGTTTTATTCTTCTTGCCAAGCAATAAAACAATCTCTTTTCTTTGGAAAATGGGGGACAGATCGAGGCACAATCCTTTCCCTTCTTGCTGCTGCCCACTGTGCTATCACCAGTGGTGGATAGTCACTGCCACTGACTAGGTAATATAGAACATGAATTACCTTCGCTCACTTTGCCCCTGTCAGAGGAAGAAATCCGTCCAAGGGAGAAGTGGAGGCCTCTCCGTCACCAGCGATGCTGCGCCGGACTCTTCGGAGAAGTTACTGCGCACCAGTCCTCACGAACTCAGGCACCCAAGGTGTTAGGGCCCCCTCGGATTCCTCCACCCTCGCGGAACTCAGTCGAAGGTACTGAGCCCCAGGCATCCGCCATAGTACCTCACCCCAGGCTAAAGGTGCCTGAGATGGACTCCATCTCCGCTCCACCTAGGCCAAGGGCGCCTAGGCCTGGAACACCGGAACGCCAGCACCCAAGCTGAAGGTGCCTGGGTGCGGCTGCGTCCTCCGACTCTGAACCCAAGGTCAGGGCGTCCGCCCCTTTTATGACCTCTCCCTTTGCGTCACAGCGGGTTCCCCGCCCCCTTGTACCAGCTCCAGGGGAGGACAAAAAGGCACAGTCTTGCGGTGCGAGCCCAACCCCGGTCCAAGGCAACAACGCCACCTTTAGGCCGGCGAGAACTTCACACCACCAGAGTCCTCCAAGACTCACAAAGGGAACCTTGAATTTCCTAACAATCAAAGCACCTGGGTTACACTACCACCCAGATGCTCCCCCTAAATTCAAGTACCCACTACAGTTCTATATTTAGGATGTATATGGTCTATAGACCAGAGGCTCTGGATGGACAGTTGGATAAATGGTTCTATATTTAGGATGTATCCGGTCTATAAATAGAGTTGCCACCTCATCCCTTTAAACCCGAACACATATGAATTACACAGGTTCTGAGGCTAATTAAAGGAAGATAAGGCACCAAGTGAGTTTAATTACCACCTTAATCAGCCACAGAACCTGTGTAATTAATATGTGTTCGGATTTAAAGGGATGAGGTGGCAACCCGATCTATAAACCAGAGGCTCTGGATAGACAGTTGGATAAATGGTTCTATATTTAGGATGTATCCGGTCTATAAACCAGAGGCTCTGGATGGACAGTTGGATAAATGGTTCTATATTTAGGATGTATCCGGTCTATAAACCAGAGGCTCTGGATGGACAGTTGGATAAATGGTTCTATATTTAGGATGTATCCGGTCTATAAACCAGAGGCTCTGGATGGACAGTTGGATAAATGGTTCTATATTTAGGATGTATCTGGTCTATAAACCAGAGGCTCTGGATGAACAGTTGGATACATGGTTCTATATTTAGGATGTATCTGGTCTATAAACCAGAGGCTCTGGATGGACAGTTGGATAAATAGTTCTATATTTAGGATGTATCTGCTCTATAAACCTGAGGCTCTGGATGGACAGTTGGATAAATGGCTCTATATGTAGGATGTATCCGGTCTATAAACCAGAGGCTCTGGATGGACAGTTGGATAAATGGTTCTATATGTAGGATGTATCCGGTCTATAAACCAGAGGCTCTGGATGGACAGTTGGATAAATGGCTCTATATGTAGGATGTATCCGGTCTATAAACCAGAGGCTCTGGATGGACAGTTGGATAAATGGTTCTATATTTAGGATGTATCCGGTCTATAAACCAGAGGCTCTGGATGGACAGTTGGATAAATGGTTCTATATTTAGGATGTATCCGGTCTATAAACCAGAGGCTCTGGATGGACAGTTGGATAAATGGTTCTATATTTAGGATGTATATGGTCTATAAACCAGAGGCTCTGGATGGACAGTTGGATAAATGGTTCTATATTTAGGATGTATATGGTCTACCTCCTCTGCTGCCAGTTTCCACAATGTCTCCTCTCTACTTTCTCCATACTCACCTCTCACCTGGAACTTCCTGTCTGGGAATTACATCACTTCCTGTCTGTATGTTTCAATCACAGTAAGTAAGATTAACACCTTGTGGAGAGTAAAAATCTGCATCCTTGGTTTTTCATCACCGAGAGATGATTTGCGGAAGATAACCGTTACATACGACATTAGCCATTAATCACATAAATCATGTCTTTGTTAAATGTTTATTCAATCTAATAGCTCTTTTATAAAAAAATATTGTTACTTACAGAAAACAAACACAATTACAAACTTTAGACTTGTGTGTATGTACTTTAATGATGCTCATTATTATATGAAGTTATAGGCATGTTGTTGTTTTTTTTTAATTGTCTGGTCTTACCTTTGGTACAATGGAAATTTGTGTTATGGATGATTCACAATTTATTTTTCACATTGTAATCTGTCCGTCTATGGCAGGGGTCTCCAGACTTTCTAAACAAAGGGCTGGTTTACTGTTCTTCAGACTATAGGGGGGCCAGTGAATGGTACCCCCTTGTTGGTGTCAGTGGGAGGAATAGTTACATAGTAGGTGAGGTTGAAAAAAGACACAAGTCCATCAAGTCCAACCTATGTGTGGGATTATATGTCAGTATTACATTGTATATCCCTGTATGTTGTGGTCCTTCAGGTGCTTGTCTAATAGTTTCTTGAAACCAATCGATGCCCCCTGCTGAGACCACCGCCTGTGGAAGGGAATTCCACATCCTAACCGCTCTTACAGTAAAGAACCCTCTACGTGTAGCGCCCTTCCCAAATGGTTGGGACGCTATGTGTAAATTTAGGGGTAGTCTGAGCCAGGAGTTAGGCTCAGACCTTGATAATTGTGTTGAAATTTGCTTCTGCTCTGGGTGTGATACTGCCTGGCAGTTATATTCCCTGTTCGCCCGTAGGTGGCACTGCCACTACCAGGCCAGGCTGGAATACAGGGGTATCACACCACATTGGGTGTCCTCTCTCGGCAGCCGTGCAGTGGGTGTGGTTGACCCGCTGTGCATGCTGGGAGGGGGTACATAAGGGGCAGACGCCATTGATCGGGGTGGTTGGTCTTGTGTGCGCGCCTTGTGGCCCTCATGGCACGGGGTGCGTGCGCGTGTTCCAGCCCCCGGGCACCTTCAGCCCGAGGCTGCATTGCTGCCTGTTAGGCCCAGCTCTGCTGGCTGGGGCCTATGCCCTTTGGAAGGGATCCCAAGCTGCCCACCTGCGGGAAGCCCACTCTTAGGGAAGGAGGCCAGGGGAGGATGTGCCCCAGAGGAGACTGGCGACGGTACTGCTGTCTCGGGAGGAGGCCTGGAGACTCCCCTAAGAAGAGATCCATTACTACAAGCCCTGCAATACGCTGATCTGGCATAAAGGTTCTCTCTATTGCTTGGCTGGGAGGTTTGGGACTTTGATAATCCTGTAGCAGAGGATTCCTGATCGCATCCCTAAATTCTCAGATAAAGTTGATCCGTGCATCATCCCGGCTGCTAGGACCGAAGGAAACTGAACTATCCCGGTGAGCAATACCCACTCAGGCTTGAGTGGCGACGTTGTGCCTTTAGTGTTGTGTGCCCGAGGCTGGTTCACACTGGTCCGACAAACGCTCCGACATTGGGAGCTCATGTCGCATGACGTGTGAAAATCAATGTTTCCCTATGGGAGCCGTCTTAACTGGTCCGACACAAGTCGGTCCGACTTTGAAAATGCTCCCTGTACTACTTTGGTCCGACTTCGATGCTACTTCAGCCCATTGAATATCATTGAAGTCGGATCAAAGTAGGATCCTTGTCCTAACCATCCAACTTTTGACATCCGACATGGTGATTACAGCAGCAGTAAAAGGAATTTATCTCACCCTGGGATTGTTTTGATTGGTCAAAGGACAAGTCAGACTAGCACAAAGTCAGATCAAAGTAGTATCCTGTTCATGGAAGTCGGATGGATGTCGGACCAATGTAGGATCAATGTAGGACTGATGTCGCAGAGCAAAGTAGGATGAAAGTTGTATGACTGTCGTGTCGTATCAGTGTGAACCCAGCCTCAACCTTCCCCTCTACTTCTCTCGTTCCCTACTTTCTCTACAAGTTCCCACAGCAAAAGGAGAAAATAAAGCCTTCCTGTTTAGGTTTTACATTTGTGTGGACATTGACTTTTTTTCCAAAGACTTTCTATACCCTGACAACGGAAGCCTTGGAGGTAGTTTGCATGACCCAAAACAAAAACCAGCCAGTCCCTTAAATGGGGGTAAGTGCTACATACGTCACAGGTGGCAAACACAAGGCCCGCAGGCCGAATCCGGCCCGCCAGGCCTTGTCATGTGGCCCGCACAGCAGCCTCCGGCCGCTACGTCTTTTTCTCACTGCTTAGTTTTTCTCTGCCAGGTATCCCAGGCAACAAGGGAAAACATCATCCTCCTCAGTCCCGCGAGCGGCGCGGCTTTGTATTAGCGCATGAGCGGCCGGTCTCCATGAGAACAAGAGTAAACATCTCCCCCTCCGCCTCCACCACCTGCCTCCGCTCTGTCTCCACCCCCTCCTCAGCTTTGCCTCCGCCGCCGCTCTGTCTCTGCCTCCGCTCTGTCTTCGCCTCCACTGCCGCTCTGTCTCCGCTCTCTCGCCTCCTCAGTCCCTCCAGCGATTCCGGCTTTTATGCGAGCTGAGCACATGCACGGTCAGCCCAGCATAGTGGCAGAGATTGCTGATAGCTCTGTTTTTTTTCCATCCAGCAGGCTGCGTCCTGAGGGCGGGCTTTTTAAGCACTTGTTGATGAAGGGAGACAGTGTTGTGCTGCTTTTTGTGAAGTGATGGTGAAAAAAAACATATAGAGCAATACCTGAGTACTGATACTAAGCACAGAGATCCGCCCACAGAGGGAGGTACTAACTATAGCCTAATACAAAAGGAGGGAGCCGTCTATATGGGGAGGAACCAGAGCTGGGCCAGGTAGGAGAAAGTACAGATGTGAGGAAACTTGGGGTGGTGCTGTGGAGGCAAATGTGTGCAGAGGTGGGGGGATGGGAGGAGAGTGATGGGTGCAGAGGTCAGAACCCAGGAGGAGGGGTGCATAGTACACTCCTGACCCCTCCACTCTGTACGTAGCGCAATCCTGACCCCTCCACTCTGTACATAGCGCAACCCTGACCCCTCCACTCTGTACGTAGCGCAATCCTGACCCCTCCACTCTGTACGTAGCGCAATCCTGACCCCTCCACTCTGTACATAGCGCAACCCTGACCCCTCCACTCTGTACGTAGCGCAATCCTGACCCCTTTACTCTGTATGTAGCGCAAGCCTGACCCTTCCACTCTGTACGTAGCACAATCCTGACCCCTGCACTCTGTACGTAGCGCAATCCTGACCCCTGCACTTTGTACGTAGCGCAATCCTGACCCCTGCCCTTTGTACATAGCGCAATCCTGACCCCTGCACTCTGTACGTAGCGCAATCCTGACCCCTCCACTCTGTACGTAGCACAATCCTGACCCCTCCACTCTGTACGTAGTGCAATCCTGACCCCTCCACTCTGTACGTAGCGCAATCCTGACCCCTGCACTCTTTACGTAGCGCAATCCTGACCCCTCCACTCTGTACGTAGCGTAATGATAATAAAGAGTAGATACATAGTCCTACAGATACAACCGGCCCTTTGAGGGCAACCATACTGCTGATGCGGCCCCCGATGAATTTGAGTTTGACACCCCTGCTCTACGTAGTTTAAGCTTAAACCTCTTATCTTCTAATTTTAGCGAATGGCCACGTATCCTTTTAAATTCCCTTGCACGGAAAACTTTTATCCCTATTGTGGGGTCAATGGTATTTGTAAATTGAAATCATATCCCCTCTCAAGCGTCTCTTCTCCAGAGAGAATAAGTTCAGTGCTTGTAACCTTTCCTCATAACTAAGATCCTCCAGTCCCTTTATTAGCTTTGTTGCCCTTCTTTGTACTCTCTCCAGTCCCAGCACATCCCTCCTGAGGACTGGTGCCCAGAACTGGACAGCATACTTCAGGTGCGGCCGGACCAGAATCTTGTAGAGTGGGAGAATTATCGTTTTATCTCTGAAGTTTAATGCATGCCAATATTCTGTTGGCTTTGCTTGCAGCAGGTTGGCATTGCATGCCATTGCTGAGCCTATCATCTACTAGGACCCCCAGGTCCTTTTCCATCCTAGATTCCCCCAGAGGTTCTCCCCCTAGTGTGTAGATTGCATTCATATTATTGGCACCTAAATGCATTATTTTACATTTTTCTACATTAAACCTCATTTGCCATGTAGTTGCACTCCCCATTAATTTGTTTAGATCTTCTTGCAAGGTTTCCACATCCTGCGGAGAAGTTATTGTCCTGCTTAGCTTAGTATTGTCTGCAAATACAGAGATTGCACTGCTTACCCCATCCTCCAGGTCGTTTATGAATAAATTAAACAGGATTGGTCCCAACACAGAACCCTGGGGGACCCCACTACCCACCCCTGACCATTCCGAGTACTCCCTATTTATCACCACCCTCTGAACTCGCCCTTGTAGCCAGTTTTCAATCCATGTGTTCATCCTATGGTCCATGCCAACAGACCTTATTTTGTACAGTAAATGTTCATGGGGAACTGTATTGAATTCCTTTGCAAAATCCAGATACACCACGTCTATGGGTCTTCCTTTATCTAGTACAGGGGTCTCCAAACTTTCTAAACAAAGGGCCAGTTTACTGTCCTTCAGACTTTAGGAGGGCCGGACTAGGGCCATTGGGAGTAGAAAATGTCAAGAGGGGGTAAACAATACCATTCCTTTGGTGTCAGTGGGAGGACTAGTTCCCGATTGTTGGTGTCAATAGAAGGAATTGTACCCTTTTGATAGTGTAAGTTGGATGAATAGTGCCCCATTGGTGGTTTCAGCAATAAAAATGATTCGCCATTGTTGGTGTCAATGGATGGAATAGTGCCCGAGGGCCGAATAAAGGCAAGCAAAAGGCCGCATCCGACCCCAGGGCCGCAGTTAGGAGACCTCTGATCTAGATGGCAACTCACCTCCTCATAGGTTAGTAGATTGGTTTGGCAAGAACGATTTTTCATGAATCCATGCTGATTGGAGACCACTGGTCCATGGGATCCCAATGGAAAACTTTCTTAGCTTGTGGCGTATGGACAGCCAAATCTTTTGTCTCTGTTTTGGATGGAGTTGAGATGAATTAGAAGCCATGCTGACTTTTTCCTGCTATCTGTGGCTCCTTTATATGTCCCATGGTACCTTGCTGCCTGCAAGCAGTGATTCCTGTACCGACTCCGCCTCCTGAAACTCCTCCTCTCTGCACCTTTGAAGTTCAGAAGGCGGGGTCTGTGAAATGTGTGACACAGCAATGCCTACTCACAGGACTTCGGGACTAAGTGTTACAGAATTCAAGGAAGTCAATGTGTGTGGATCTTCAGAAAAGTAAGAGTACAACCTTCAAGATGGTCCCGATTAATAGGAGTAGGCTAGAAATAATTGAACTACTATATGGTTTTAACCACCTCCGGCCATCTCTATGGTCCTGAGAGGCCGGAAGCGATGTCATGACGATATCAGTTAAATGAACTTTGCAATTTCAGGAAAAGAAAAGGAAAAAAAAAAAGAAGTAAACTGTGTTTTTATTTAACCCCCTTATTTACTCTCTGTTAACTCTAATCAGCCTTAATTAGTCCCTTCCCCCTCTTATCTATTATTTTGTTGCTGATTTTTTTTTTTTTTTTTTGCTAACAATATTTAAACTACCATCATTTTCTTTTTCACTTGTTTTGTACATTCAACACTTGCCAACCAGCCGCCGTCATTATACTGTGGCAGGTCAGACCGATCCTGCAAGTCGCCGTACCTGTACGTTGGCCCTTTAAACAGCTATAGCAGGCGCGCGTGCGTCCGCTGCACGGCGGGGGATCTGATGCGCATGGCTGGTGGTCTCGATGACCGCCGGCCACACGCAATCGCGGGCACCAGAGCCAAAACGGGGATGTGTGTGTAAACACACACATGTCTATTCTGACAGGAGAGGAGAGACAGATCGTCGGTTTCTACTAGCTAGGAACAGCGATATGTCTCCTCCTCTAGTCAGTCCCATCCCCCCATAGTTAGAAACACACACAAGGGAACACATTTAACCCCTTAGTGTTAACCTCTTCCTTGCCAGTGACATTTACACAGTAATCGGTGCATTTTTATAGCACTGATCGCTGTATAAATGTCAATGGTCCCAAAAATGTGTCAAACGTGTCTGGTCTGTCCGCCGCAATGTCGCCGTCCCACTAAAAATCGTTGCAAAGTCGCCACCATTACTAGTAAAAAAAATAATACTAATACTGCCATAAATCAATTCCCTATTTTGTAGACGCTATTACTTTTGCGCAAACCAATCAATATAGACTTAATGTGATATTTTTAACCAAAAATATGTAGAAGAAATATATATCTGCCTAAACTGTGGAAGAAATTTTTTTTTTTTTACTTTTTTGGGGCGATATTTATTATAGCAAAAAGTATAACATTTGAAAAAAAAAAAATGAATTTCTTCATGAATTTAGGCCAATATGTATTCTGCTACATATTTTTGGTTAAAAAAAAAAGATCCCAATAAGCGTATATTGATTGGTTTGCGCAAAGTTATAGCGTCTACAAACTATGGGATTTTTTTAAATACATTTTTTTGCTGGTAATGGCGGCGTTCAGCAACTTATAGCGGGACTGCGATATTGCGGCGAACATTCTGACACTAGCTGATACTTTTCAGGGACCAGTGACACTAATTCAGTGATCAGTGCTAAAAAAAAATATGCACTGTCACTGTACGAATGACACTGGCTGGGAAGGGGTTAACATCAGGGGTGATTAAAGGGTTAACTATGTGCCTAGCTGGTGATTTTGTATACTGTGGGGGAGGTGATTTTACTAAGGGAAGGCAGAGATCCGTGTCTCTGCTTTGCAGGAACACAGGATCAATGCCTTCCCTACTAACAGAACGGCGATCTGCATGCACGCGCCACACGGAAAATCCGGATCACGTTTTTTATTCAGTACGCGATCCGGCACACAGCTGCTGACCTGTAGCAGTAAAACTGCCATAGGGCGGTCAGCAAGTGGCTAACATTCAATATTTGCGGAGGGAAACTCCTTTTGACATTTTTTTTTTTTTTTGCATAGTATTCTTGTGCTATGTATTTGTCCATTTTTCTTATTGTTTCTAATAAAATTCAAGTGAAAAAAAAAAAGAAATACACACAACTCTGAAAAAAAAAAAAAATGTATTTCATTTGTAAAAATCTTCATCGCGCTTTGTAATAGAAACATCATTTTAGTGTCATAATAAAAAGGGAAAACAACTGTAAAATAAAATGTGGGACCTTTAAATCTAACAGAAAACATATTGTTTAAAAACTACTTCTAATCAAACTGTAAAATACAATTTTTTTCAAATTTTTAAAAAATCTTTTGTCTATAGATTACATAGCATTACGAGCATAATCCATTCCAGAATAATTCTTGTAATCCAAAGCACTCGTATATCAAAACGAGTTTCTCAATAGAAACTCAGATAATTCGTTCCACAGCCAATGCTCGTCTATGCAGTACCGCATGTGGGCAGAGGTGGGGGGGGGGGGTGCCGGAGACACTCGGAAAAGCTCAGAGACCACTCGGAGATGCTCAGGGAACAGAGTGTTTTCGAGTGTCTCCGAGCGGCTCCGCACGTCACCGGTGCCCCCGCACCTCTGGTCAAATCCAGTACTGCGCACCCCAAAGGCTTGTATCCTACTTGTCTTGTGAGACAACGCTTAGTTTCCATCAGTAAATTTTGTAAATAAGTAATTTTTCTCCTTCACTGATGGGCACCGATGAGGCGGCTCTGAAGGGCACTGATTAGGTGGCACTGATGAGGAGACACTAATATGCCACACTGATAGATGGCACAGATGAGGCAGCTCTAAAGGGCACTGATTAGGCGGTACTGTTGAGGAGACACTATTATGCCATACTGATGGGCAATAATAGGCGGCACTGATAGGCAGCACTGATGGGCATTGATTGGTGGCACTGCTGGGCACTGATAGGCGGTACTCTTGGGCAATGATAGGCGGCACTGACTGGCATCACTGATGGGCATTGATTGGTGGCACTGCTGGGGCTACATTGATGATCAGTGCTCTGATTACCTCTACACACTCAGCTGCGAGGAGATGCTGCTGATTGGCTCTCCTCGCCTCATATTGACAGAGTGTGAAGCGAGGAGAGCGGAAAAACAGCACTTCCGTGTTTACATGTGTAGCACCCTCTACCATAGTAATAGGATTTTTCTAGGGAAACTGTCAGCGCAGGTAAATTTAGGCAGGCCTTTGCTTCAGGCTAGGCCTGTTTGTTTTGATCTGGGGGCAGGGAGTGGTTAGTGTAGCAGTGGGTGTGGCCACCTGTGCTCTAGTTCTGAGGCGCCTCCCCTGTCTCCAGGAAGATTGTTCCGGAGGAGGGGGCAGGGCTTAGGACTGGAGTGGCAGACAGCTCATGTAAGGAGCCCTGACCAATCCCCACTTGGTATTGGCAGGCCTCCTATATAAGCTGAGGTCACATGCCACTGGGAAGGAGTTGTCGGCCGGGAATTCGGAGAATAGAGTACTAGACAGTGGCAGGAATGGGGGGTTCGCCAAATGCGGAGGAGCCCGGGAGAGCTGTGAGGGAACTTCACCTTTACACATTCATAGATGAGGAATTCCTGGCGCAGAGGGGCTGGAGAGAGGCTGTCGGAATGTATGTCCAGATAAAGTTCTCCATCATGGACTCGGGGCAGGAAAAGGTTGGTGAGTGTACCACAGTGGAGTGCTGGGTGTGGAGGCATGCCAGGAAGTCTGTGAGGGAACTTCGTCCATACACGGTCGTGGATGAAGTCCTCCTCTTTACACGGTCATTGATGAGGAGTCCCAGAACAGAGGAGAGCCTGTGGGGAAGTGTGTCAAATCGATGCCGTCTGAGGGCGCAGGATTTGCAAGTCGGGCTAGCTGGGATCAGTAGTCCACCAACCAGTACAAGCTGTTAAACCACTAGGCCTCCGGGGAGGGGCACTGCAGGCCTCTGGCCTAGTGACCACGCAGCAAATACAGCCAGCAAGTTGGTAGGATTCCTTTTTTTCACAATGAAGATGATGGGACGGAATCTAATAGTTTTACAGTGGAAGTCTGTGTAGGAGGAGAGAAGTCCTGGGAGCAACAGTCTGCAGGAGTAAATGCAGAGGAGGAGGAGCAATCGTCTGCATGGTGATTATGCAGGGAATAGACTGTAAATGTAAGAAGTACATCAGTTCTTCAAGGCTAAACCAATTCATCAACGTTTGCTAAATATGATGGCAAAGCAACATGTTCTATGGGCATCCCATATCCTCCTTACCAGGGGAGGGCTGGGCCAGGGGGCAGGGTGGCAATTGCCTCCTAGGCCGCCCTAACTTTTATGTTCAAAATGGCCGGCAGCCGCTGCCCGCTACCATTTTCTTTTCTATTCTGGTCTAGGAAGTCGGGCCGGGGGCACGGCCATGGCGGCCGACCACTAGCTGTTGCATTCCGGGAGTTGTAGTCCGCGCTCAAACTTCTGGTGGGTGGAAAACACAGCAGCGCAGAGGAAACTACAACTCCCTGGGACCGGATTCTTCGAAGCAGGCAGAGGCAGGGCGTGCCAGGGCGTCGGGACGCAGGGCTGAACACTGGCTGCAACCTGATCAGGAGCGTTACCCCCCCAGGAGACCGTGGCGTGCAAGGACCTGCTGAGCTGAGATTGCTGAGGTGAGAGACCCTGACACCCCTAGCTGACCCCCCATACACCCCATGTAACCTGCCCCAGTGATCAGGCTTCATTGATGGGCTCTAGAGTTGGCTGCACTGATGGGCACTGGTGAGGCTGCATTGAAAAACCAGGTGGGCCATGGATGGTGAGCTGATTCGGCGGTTCAATGGGCCACTTGACTGGACTTGCCCCCCAGGCCTAAGGCCGCCAGCCCTCCCCTGCTCCTTACCCCACCCAAGTTATATCCCCCAATAAACAAAAACAAAACAACGCAAATGACCGTTCATTGTCTCTGAGGTGATAGATGAAGGTCTAGCAGCAGGTTGATATGGTGGATGTTTGTTACTAGTAGCAACCAAGCGCTTCACATGTGATTGGACACAGCCAATCACATGGTTAAAGATCCAAGTCGTTGGGTCTTTACCCAGATCGGAGTCGTGTCGTGTCCTAGGAACACAGCGCAACCGAGATCGCCCCCCCCCTGCGCACGCACGATAGCGGGTACACTGGGGCAACGTCATATGATGGCGCGCCAAAACGAGAAAGGATCCCACTCGCTGTCATTTAACAATATGGCAGGCGGGAGGTAGTTAAAGTGTAAGTTCACTTTTAGGCCTCTTTCACACTGAGGCGCTTGAAAAACTGCCAGTAAAACACTGAGCGCTTTTGAAGCGCTTTTCAGGCGCTTTTGAAGAGCTTTCAATGGAGAGGGGCGTTTTTTCAGCGCACTGCCCCAGTGTGAAAGCATCCATTGATTTTAATGGAAATACGTTTTCGTAAGCTTTTCAGGTGCTTTTTTTTAGTGTGAAAGCGCCTCAGTGTAAAAGTGGTCCAACAGAAAATCTGTAAGCTGAACTTACATTGGACCCCCTGTACCGGAGTCTCGCGATCCCCCCCCCCCCCAAGTCCCGATGTACCGGAGTCTCGCGATCCCCCCCCCAAGTCCCGATGTACCGGAGTCTCGCGATCCCCCCCAAGTCCCGATGTACCGGAGTCTCGCGATCCCCCCCCAAGTCCCGATGTACCGGAGTCTCGCGATCCCCCCCCAAGTCCCGATGTACCGGAGTCTCGCGATCCCCCCCCCAAGTCCCGATGTACCGGAGTCTCGCGATCCCCCCCCAAGTCCCGATGTACCGGAGTCTCGCGATCCCCCCCCAAGTCCCGATGTACCGGAGTCTCGCGATCCCCCCCCAAGTCCCGATGTACCGGAGTCTCGCGATCCCCCCCAAGTCCCGATGTACCGGAGTCTCGCGATCCCCCCCCAAGTCCCGATGTACCGGAGTCTCGCGATCCCCCCCCAAGTCCCGATGTACCGGAGTCTCGCGATCCCCCCCCAAGTCCCGATGTACCGGAGTCTCGCGATCCCCCCCCCAAGTCCCGATGTACCGGAGTCTCGCGATCCCCCCCAAGTCCCGATGTACCGGAGTCTCGCGATCCCCCCCAAGTCCCGATGTACCGGAGTCTCGCGATCCCCCCCCAAGTCCCGATGTACCGGAGTCTCGCGATCCCCCCCAAGTCCTGATGTACCGGAGTCTCGCGATCCCCCCCAAGTCCCGATGTACCGGAGTCTCGCGATCCCCCCCCAAGTCCCGATGTACCGGAGTCTCGCGATCCCCCCCCCCAAGTCCCGATGTACCGGAGTCTCGCGATCCCCCCAAGTCCTGATGTACCGGAGTCTCGCGATCCCCCCCCCAAGTCCCGATGTACCGGAGTCTCGCGATCCCCCCCCCAAGTCCCGATGTACCGGAGTCTCGCGATCCCCCCCCAAGTCCCGATGTCCCGCGATCCCCCACTGTCAGGGACACCACTTAATTGGTCCGGTGGATTAGAGATCCTGGCAGCCTACTGTCCTATCTGTACCTCTCATGCCTCGTACACACGACCGGTTTTCCCGTCGGAAAAACTGCAATGAGAGCTTTTGGTCGGGAATCCCGGCCGTGTGTATGCTCCATCAGAGTTTTTCCGACGGTAAAACTGCCGGAAAAAAGAAAAAAAGAGAGCAGGATCTCTTTTTTCCCCATCAGGAAAAAATCCTAGCGAGAAAACCGGTCTTCTGTATGCTTTTCCGACGGGAAAAAAAAAAACCGCGCATGCTCGGAAACAATTCGACGCATGCTCGGAAGCATAGAACTTCATTTTGTCAGCTCGTCGTAGTCTTTTACATTTTGGCTGTCTAAAGTTCACAGGACTTTTGTGTGACCGTGTGTACTGCAAGGCAGGCTTGAGAGGAATTCCATCGGGAAAAACGTCGTTTTTTTTTATCCCCGACGGGAAAACCGGTCGTGTGTACGGGGGCATCAGAGTGTCCGGACAAAAGGCATTCTAATTGGATTAATCAGAACCCATCTAAGCTGCACTGAGGAGAGAAAGCCAGGAGGATTTGAAATCGGTGAAGACATCCCGGATTCCTAACAGCAGGAGATCATGGAGGAGGAAGAAGGTCCAATGTAAGTTCACCTTTTTATTAAAAGGTGAACTTACCCTTTACAGCCCAATTGCCCCATGGCCCCTGTTCAAATCCAATCCGGGGACAAAACCAGGGACAGACTTGGTCCGGGGACAGTGTCCTCAATCCAGGGACAAAACCGGGGACAGACTTTGTCCGGGGACAGTGTCCTCAATCCGGGGACAAAACCGGGGACAGACTTTGTCCGGGGACAGTGTCCTCAATCCGGGGACAAAACCGGGGACAGACTTGGTCTGGGGACAGTGTCCTCAATCCGGGGACAAAACCGGGGACAGAGTCCTCAATCCGGGGACAAAACCGGGGACAGACTTGGTCTGGGGACAGTGTCCTCAATCCGGGGACAAAACCGGGGACAGACTTGGTCCGGGGACAGTGTCCTCAATCCGGGGACAAAACCGGGGACAGACTTGGTCCGGGGACAGTGTCCTCAATCCGGGGACAAAACCGGGGACAGACTTGGTCCGGGGACAGTGTCCTCAATCCGGGGACAAAACCGGGGACAGACTTGGTCCGGGGACAGTGTCCTCAATCCGGGGACAAAACCGGGGACAGACTTGGTCCGGGGACAGTGTCCTCAATCCGGGGACAAAACCGGGGACAGACTTGGTCCGGGGACAGTGTCCTCAATCCGGGGACAAAACCGGGGACAGACTTGGTCCGGGGACAGTGTCCTCAATCCGGGGACAAAACCGGGGACAGACTTGGTCCGGGGACAGTGTCCTCAATCCGGGGACAAAACCGGGGACAGACTTGGTCAGGGGACAGTGTCCTCAATCCGGGGACAAAACCGGGGACAGACTTGGTCAGGGGACAGTGTCCTCAATCCGGGGACAAAACCGGGGACAGACTTGGTCCGGGGACAGTGTCCTCAATCCGGGGACAAAACCGGGGACAGACTTGGTCCGGGGACAGTGTCCTCAATCCGGGGACAAAACCGGGGACAGACTTGGTCCGGGGACAGTGTCCTCAATCCGGGGACAAAACCGGGGACAGACTTGGTCCGGGGACAGTGTCCTCAATCCGGGGACAAAACCGGGGACAGACTTGGTCCGGGGACAGTGTCCTCAATCCGGGGACAAAACCGGGGACAGACTTGGTCCGGGGACAGTGTCCTCAATCCGGGGACAAAACCGGGGACAGACTTGGTCCGGGGACAGTGTCCTCAATCCGGGGACAAAACCGGGGACAGACTTGGTCAGGGGACAGTGTCCTCAATCCGGGGACAAAACCGGGGACAGACTTGGTCAGGGGACAGTGTCCTCAATCCGGGGACAAAACCGGGGACAGACTTGGTCCGGGGACAGTGTCCTCAATCCGGGGACAAAACCGGGGACAGACTTGGTCCGGGGACAGTGTCCTCAATCCGGGGACAAAACCGGGGACAGACTTGGTCCGGGGACAGTGTCCTCAATCCGGGGACAAAACCGGGGACAGACTTGGTCCGGGGACAGTGTCCTCAATCCGGGGACAAAACCGGGGACAGACTTGGTCCGGGGACAGTGTCCTCAATCCGGGGACAAAACCGGGGACAGACTTGGTCCGGGGACAGTGTCCTCAATCCGGGGACAAAACCGGGGACAGACTTGGTCCGGGGACAGTGTCCTCAATCCGGGGACAAAACCGGGGACAGACTTGGTCCGGGGACAGTGTCCTCAATCCGGGGACAAAACCGGGGACAGACTTGGTCAGGGGACAGTGTCCTCAATCCGGGGACAAAACCGGGGACAGACTTGGTCAGGGGACAGTGTCCTCAATCCGGGGACAAAACCGGGGACAGACTTGGTCCGGGGACAGTGTCCTCAATCCGGGGACAAAACCGGGGACAGACTTGGTCCGGGGACAGTGTCCTCAATCCGGGGACAGACTTGGACCGGGGACAGTGTCCTCAATCTGGGGACAAAACCGGGGACAGACTTTGTCCGGGGACAGTGTCCTCAATCCGGGGACAAAACCGGGGACAGACTTGGTCTGGGGACAGTGTCCTCAATCCGGGGACAAAACCGGGGACAGAGTCCTCAATCCGGGGACAAAACCGGGGACAGACTTGGTCTGGGGACAGTGTCCTCAATCCGGGGACAAAACCGGGGACAGACTTGGTCCGGGGACAGTGTCCTCAATCCGGGGACAAAACCGGGGACAGACTTGGTCCGGGGACAGTGTCCTCAATCCGGGGACAAAACCGGGGACAGACTTGGTCCGGGGACAGTGTCCTCAATCCGGGGACAGACTTGGACCGGGGACAGTGTCCTCAATCTGGGGACAAAACCGGGGACAGACTTTGTCCGGGGACAGTGTCCTCAATCCGGGGACAAAACCGGGGACAGACTTGGTCTGGGGACAGTGTCCTCAATCCGGGGACAAAACCGGGGACAGAGTCCTCAATCCGGGGACAAAACCGGGGACAGACTTGGTCTGGGGACAGTGTCCTCAATCCGGGGACAAAACCGGGGACAGACTTGGTCCGGGGACAGTGTCCTCAATCCGGGGACAAAACCGGGGACAGACTTGGTCCGGGGACAGTGTCCTCAATCCGGGGACAAAACCGGGGACAGACTTGGTCCGGGGACAGTGTCCTCAATCCGGGGACAAAACCGGGGACAGACTTGGTCCGGGGACAGTGTCCTCAATCCGGGGACAAAACCGGGGACAGACTTGGTCCGGGGACAGTGTCCTCAATCCGGGGACAAAACCGGGGACAGACTTGGTCCGGGGACAGTGTCCTCAATCCGGGGACAAAACCGGGGACAGACTTGGTCCGGGGACAGTGTCCTCAATCCGGGGACAAAACCGGGGACAGACTTGGTCCGGGGACAGTGTCCTCAATCCGGGGACAAAACCGGGGACAGACTTGGTCAGGGGACAGTGTCCTCAATCCGGGGACAAAACCGGGGACAGACTTGGTCAGGGGACAGTGTCCTCAATCCGGGGACAAAACCGGGGACAGACTTGGTCCGGGGACAGTGTCCTCAATCCGGGGACAAAACCGGGGACAGACTTGGTCCGGGGACAGTGTCCTCAATCCGGGGACAAAACCGGGGACAGACTTGGTCCGGGGACAGTGTCCTCAATCCGGGGACAAAACCGGGGACAGACTTGGTCCGGGGACAGTGTCCTCAATCCGGGGACAAAACCGGGGACAGACTTGGTCCGGGGACAGTGTCCTCAATCCGGGGACAAAACCGGGGACAGACTTGGTCCGGGGACAGTGTCCTCAATCCGGGGACAAAACCGGGGACAGACTTGGTCCGGGGACAGTGTCCTCAATCCGGGGACAAAACCGGGGACAGACTTGGTCAGGGGACAGTGTCCTCAATCCGGGGACAAAACCGGGGACAGACTTGGTCAGGGGACAGTGTCCTCAATCCGGGGACAAAACCGGGGACAGACTTGGTCCGGGGACAGTGTCCTCAATCCGGGGACAAAACCGGGGACAGACTTGGTCCGGGGACAGTGTCCTCAATCCGGGGACAAAACCGGGGACAGACTTGGTCCGGGGACAGTGTCCTCAATCCGGGGACAAAACCGGGGACAGACTTGGTCCGGGGACAGTGTCCTCAATCCGGGGACAAAACCGGGGACAGACTTGGTCCGGGGACAGTGTCCTCAATCCGGGGACAAAACCGGGGACAGACTTGGTCCGGGGACAGTGTCCTCAATCCGGGGACAAAACCGGGGACAGACTTGGTCCGGGGACAGTGTCCTCAATCCGGGGACAAAACCGGGGACAGACTTGGTCCGGGGACAGTGTCCTCAATCCGGGGACAAAACCGGGGACAGACTTGGTCAGGGGACAGTGTCCTCAATCCGGGGACAAAACCGGGGACAGACTTGGTCAGGGGACAGTGTCCTCAATCCGGGGACAAAACCGGGGACAGACTTGGTCCGGGGACAGTGTCCTCAATCCGGGGACAAAACCGGGGACAGACTTGGTCCGGGGACAGTGTCCTCAATCCGGGGACAGACTTGGACCGGGGACAGTGTCCTCAATCTGGGGACAAAACCGGGGACAGACTTTGTCCGGGGACAGTGTCCTCAATCCGGGGACAAAACCGGGGACAGACTTGGTCTGGGGACAGTGTCCTCAATCCGGGGACAAAACCGGGGACAGAGTCCTCAATCCGGGGACAAAACCGGGGACAGACTTGGTCTGGGGACAGTGTCCTCAATCCGGGGACAAAACCGGGGACAGACTTGGTCCGGGGACAGTGTCCTCAATCCGGGGACAAAACCGGGGACAGACTTGGTCCGGGGACAGTGTCCTCAATCCGGGGACAAAACCGGGGACAGACTTGGTCCGGGGACAGTGTCCTCAATCCGGGGACAGACTTGGACCGGGGACAGTGTCCTCAATCTGGGGACAAAACCGGGGACAGACTTTGTCCGGGGACAGTGTCCTCAATCCGGGGACAAAACCGGGGACAGACTTGGTCTGGGGACAGTGTCCTCAATCCGGGGACAAAACCGGGGACAGAGTCCTCAATCCGGGGACAAAACCGGGGACAGACTTGGTCTGGGGACAGTGTCCTCAATCCGGGGACAAAACCGGGGACAGACTTGGTCCGGGGACAGTGTCCTCAATCCGGGGACAAAACCGGGGACAGACTTGGTCCGGGGACAGTGTCCTCAATCCGGGGACAAAACCGGGGACAGACTTGGTCCGGGGACAGTGTCCTCAATCCGGGGACAAAACCGGGGACAGACTTGGTCCGGGGACAGTGTCCTCAATCCGGGGACAAAACCGGGGACAGACTTGGTCCGGGGACAGTGTCCTCAATCCGGGGACAAAACCGGGGACAGACTTGGTCCGGGGACAGTGTCCTCAATCCGGGGACAAAACCGGGGACAGACTTGGTCCGGGGACAGTGTCCTCAATCCGGGGACAAAACCGGGGACAGACTTGGTCAGGGGACAGTGTCCTCAATCCGGGGACAAAACCGGGGACAGACTTGGTCAGGGGACAGTGTCCTCAATCCGGGGACAAAACCGGGGACAGACTTGGTCCGGGGACAGTGTCCTCAATCCGGGGACAAAACCGGGGACAGACTTGGTCCGGGGACAGTGTCCTCAATCCGGGGACAAAACCGGGGACAGACTTGGTCCGGGGACAGTGTCCTCAATCCGGGGACAAAACCGGGGACAGACTTGGTCAGGGGACAGTGTCCTCAATCCGGGGACAAAACCGGGGACAGACTTGGTCCGGGGACAGTGTCCTCAATCCGGGGACAAAACCGGGGACAGACTTGGTCCGGGGACAGTGTCCTCAATCCGGGGACAGACTTGGACCGGGGACAGTGTCCTCAATCTGGGGACAAAACCGGGGACAGACTTGGACCGGGGACAGTGTCCTCAATCCGGGGAATGTCCCCTGAAACCGGGGATGTCTGGTCACCTAAACCCGTATAGCACCCTACCGGTCCGCAAGGCAAATATACACTTTTCCTGCCCTCTGAACAAGATTAAGAACGCTCACCCGTGTGAATTTTCTGGTGCGCAAGAAGGCTTCTTTTTGCATGAAAACCTTTCCCGCACTCTGAACATGAATAAGGAAACTCATTTGTGTGAAGTCTCTGGTGTATATGAAGCTCTCCTTTCTTAATAAAGCATTTCCCGCACTCTGAACTTGAATAAGTACGCTCACCTGTGTGAATTCTCAGGTGTGCACGAAGGCTTGTTTTTTGAGTGAAACATTCCTCGCACTCTGTACATGAATAAGGACGCACTCCTGTGTGAATTTTCTGGTGAGTTTGAAGGTTCGATTTTTGAATGAAACTTTTCCCGCACTCTGAACATGAATAAGGACGCTCACCCGTGTGAATTTTCTGGTGCGTAAGAAGGCTTGTTTTTTCATGAAAACCTTTCCCGCACTCTGAGCATGAATAAAGAAGCTCACCTGTGTGAAGTCTCTGGTGTATATGAAGGTCTTCTTTCTTAGTATAACATTTCCCGCACACTAAACACGAATAAGGACGCTCACCTGTGTGCACTCTCTGGTGCATACGAAGGCTTGTTTTTTGAGTGAAACATTTCCCGCACTGTGAGCATGAATAAGGACGCTCTCCTGTGTGAAGTCTCTGGTGTGCAAGTAGGCTTACTTTACGAGTGAAAGATTTCCCGCACTGTGAGCATGAATAGGGACGCTCTCCCGTGTGAATTTTCTGGTGTTTATTAAATTCTCCTTTCATATTGAAACATTTCCCGCACACCAAACATGAATAAGGACGCTCACCCGTGTGACTTCTCTGGTGTATAAGAAGGTCTATTTTCACAATGTAACTTTTTCCACACTCCGAACATGAATAAGGACGCTCCCCTGTGTGAGTTTTCTGGTGCGTATGAAGGCTTGCTTTTTTGGTGAAACATTTCCTGCACTCTGAACATGAATAAGGACGTTCTCCTGTGTGACTTCTCTGGTGTGTAAGGAGCTGATCTTTCGAAGTGAAACACTTCCCACACTCTGAACATGAATACGGCCGCTCACCTGTGTGATTTTTCTGGTGTATCAAAAGGTTTTTTTTCACAGTGAAACCTTTCCCGCACTCTAAACACGAATAAGGGCGCTTGCTTGTGTGGATTTTTTGGTGCATAAGAAGCTCTTCTTTTTTTACAATAAAACCTTTCCCGCACTCGGAACATGAATAAGGACCCTCCCCCGTGTGACCTCTCTGCTGTCTATGGAGGCTTCCTTTCCCAGTGAAACATTGTCCGCACCCGGAACATGAATAAGGACCCTCCCCCGTGTGACCTCTCTGCTGTCTATGGAGGCTTCCTTTCCCAGTGAAACATTGTCCGCACTCGGAACATGAATAAGGACCCTCCCCCGTGTGACCTCTCTGCTGTCTATGGAGGCTTCCTTTCCCAGTGAAACATTGTCCGCACACGGAACATGAATAAGGACTCTCCCCCGTGTGACCTCTCTGCTGTCTATGGAGGCTTCCTTTCCCAGTGAAACATTGTCCGCACTCGGAACATGAATAAGGACCCTCCCCCGTGTGACCTCTCTGCTGTCTATGGAGGCTTCCTTTCCCAGTGAAACATTGTCCGCACTCGGAACATGAATAAGGACCCTCCCCCGTGTGACCTCTCTGCTGTCTATGGAGGCTTCCTTTCCCAGTGAAACATTGTCCGCACTCGGAACATGAATAAGGACCCTCCCCCGTGTGACCTCTCTGCTGTCTATGGAGGCTTCCTTTCCCAGTGAAACATTGTCCGCACACGGAACATGAATAAGGACCCTCCCCCGTGTGACCTCTCTGCTGTCTATGGAGGCTTCCTTTCCCAGTGAAACATTGTCCGCACTCGGAACATGAATAAGGACCCTCCCCCGTGTGACCTCTCTGCTGTCTATGGAGGCTTCCTTTCCCAGTGAAACATTGTCCGCACTCGGAACATGAATAAGGACCCTCCCCCGTGTGACCTCTCTGCTGTCTATGGAGGCTTCCTTTCCCAGTGAAACATTGTCCGCACTCGGAACATGAATAAGGACCCTCCCCCGTGTGACCTCTCTGCTGTCTATGGAGGCTTCCTTTCCCAGTGAAACATTGTCCGCACTCGGAACATGAATAAGGACCCTCCCCCGTGTGACCTCTCTGCTGTCTATGGAGGCTTCCTTTCCCAGTGAAACATTGTCCGCACTCGGAACATGAATAAGGACCCTCCCCCGTGTGACCTCTCTGCTGTCTATGGAGGCTTCCTTTCCCAGTGAAACATTGTCCGCACTCGGAACATGAATAAGGACCCTCCCCCGTGTGACCTCTCTGCTGTCTATGGAGGCTTCCTTTCCCAGTGAAACATTGTCCGCACTCGGAACATGAATAAGGACCCTCCCCCGTGTGACCTCTCTGCTGTCTATGCCGTTTACTATGTTCTCCTGAATGGAGATGAAGGTCGGATGAAACAGAACGTGATTGGTCGGGAGGTTCCTCAGGATGAGAGGGATCCATTGCGGCCCCCAAACCATCCGGTCTGTGGTGTCCATTCCGAGGAACCGGATTTACTCCCGGAGAACCTTGACTTTCAGCGTCACAATTTGGAGATAAAATAGGATCTCCCTCCAAAGTATTCCTGATGTGCCATTCATCTGTTCGATGAAAAGAAAAGTCCTTTTCACATTTTGCAGCCACCAGCCTCAAATGAAAACACACGATATTACCAAAAGTATTGGGACGCCCGCCTTCACATGAACTGTAACCACTTCCGGCCCGGGCCAAATTCTGACGCTTCGCTCCTACCAGTGTTAAATTTTAGCAGCAAATTTCTATTTAGTTTGAGGGAACCTTTCAAACTTGTGTGACTTCAAATTCGCGCGATTTTACCGCGATTTTGCGGCGCGATTTTAACGAGATTTTGCCACGAAACGCGGCCGCGATTTCAGGGAATGCCTGTGTAAGTGGCATCAAAATCGGACCAAAGTAATGCAGGGACTACTTTGAAGTCGGAACGACTTGAAGTCGTACTAATATGAATGGTTGTCATTGGAAATCATGGGAAACGACTTGTCATGCTACTTTGCCATCACAAATCGTGGGACAAGTCGTATAAAGCCCCGTACACACGGTCGGACTTCCATCGGACTTTTCCGTGTTTTTTTTGTCCGAACGGAGTTGGTCAGGAACACCCATAGCATACACACCACAGGACTTTTCTGCCAACTTTCCCAAAACTTTTTGCAACATCACATGGTTTTTCTGCTCTTTACCGCCACCCTTTGGTCAACTTCTGCTATTGTTGGTTGGTTTTAACATTAATTGTTTTGTCCATCGGACAAAAGTCCGATGGTTTTCTGTACACACGGTCGGACTTTGCTCCATCGGACTTTTGTTGGGCAAAAGCTTGTCCGTCTGCAGACCCAACTTTTGTCCGATGAAAACAAGAAAAAAGCAAAAAAAAAAAAAAGTTTGTCCGATGGAGCGTACACACGGTCGGACTTCCATCTGACTTTTCCGTGTTTTTTTGTCCGAACGGAGTTGGCCGGGAACACCCATAGCATACACACCACAGGACTTTTCTGCCAACTTTCCCAAAACTTTTTGCAACATCACGTGGTTTTTCTGCTCTTTACCGCCACCCTTTGGTCAACTTCTGCTATTGTTGGTTGATTTTAACATTAGTTGTTTTGTCCATCGGACAAAAGTCCGTTGGTTTTCTGTACACACGGTAGGACTTTGCTCCATCGGACTTTTGTTGGGCAAAAGCTTGTCCGTCTGCAGACCCAACATTTGTCCGATGAAAACAAAAAACAAAAAAAAAAAAACACACAAAAAAGTTTGTCCGATGGAGCGTAGACACGGTCGGATTGTTGGTCCAACTTGCTCAATATGAAGTTTGTTGGGCAAAAGTCCGACCGTGTGTACAGGGCTTTAGTGTGAAAGAGTGTTAAATTCACCCCGCTAGCGGCCGCATACCGCGGTAATAACGACGGTATAGCGGCGCTAAAAATCGCGCCGCTATACCGCCACCGCACCTGCCCGCCCCAGTGTGAAAGGGGCCTAATCCCCCCTCAACCAAAATGATTAGGAACAGTGCACAAAGCAAGATCCATAAAGACATGGATGAGCAAGAGTTTGGGGTTGAGGAACTTGACTGGCCTGCACCGAGTCCTGACCTCAACCCCACAGAACACCTTTGGGATGAATTAGAGCAGAGAATGCGACCCAGGGCTTCTCATCCAATATCAGTGCCTGACCTCACAAAGGCACGTCTGGAAGAATGGTCAAACATTGTGGATAGTCTTACCAAAAGAGTTGAAGCTGTTATGGCTGCAAAGGGTGGGCCAATTCGATATTGAACCCTACGGACTAAGACAGGGATGGCATTAAAGTTCATGAACCGTATGCGTAAAGGCAGGCGTCCCAATACTTTTGGTAATACAGTGTATGAATAAACACTTTTAGTAAAGAACACAGTCATACAAACCATAGAACACTGGGTAAGGCCCCTTTCACACGGGACGGATCAGTAATGATCCGCCCCGTGAACCTCCGCCTGCTCAGCGGGGATCGCTCCGTTAATCCCCGCTGAGCCGGCGGATGACAGGGCGGTCCCCGCATACTGTGCAGGGACCGTCCTGTCAGATCTCCGCTCTCCCCTATGGGGGGGATCGGATGAACGCGGACCGTCTGTCCGTGTTCATCCGATCCGCTCTGCAGACGGATAGAAAAATAGGAATTTTTCTATCCAGAAAAACGGAGCATTGCGGACACGGATGAGATCGGGTGTCAGCGGATGTTCATCCTTTCACATCCGCTATCCCATAGGGACCAATGTATGTCCCTTTTTCATCCGTAAACGGATGGATGAAAAAGCGGACGTACTGTCCGCTGGGGTGAAAGGGGCCTAACAGTGATTGTGAATTGATGACAGTTTATAGTGAGATGGACACCTTATGGCGCCCAGTGTCTCCACCTTCTTTGTTAGGAACATAACTAATTCTGGCCATACACTATACGAAAAAATCGTACGAACGAACTTTCGAAAAACGAACGTTCCGTCGTGAGCGCAAACGATAGTGCCATCATGTATTGGCCGATAAATCGTTCAGTGGACATAAATAAAAAAAATTTGGTTCGTTTTTTTTTACATATACCTAGTGCAGAAAGTTCGGACGGGAAACACATTAACCTTCCAATTTATCGTTCGTTCGGCAGAAAATTTCCAAACTTGTCCTTCGTTTTTTCGGCTCAAAAACGTCCCAACGATTATCGATTTCGTGCCCATTAACTGTTCGAAAAACGAACGAACTGTCTGAACGACCGATTTTCGCCCGATTTTTCGTATAGTGTATGGCCAGCATAAGTTACATAGTCGGTAAGGTTGAATAAACACACCAATCCATCCAGTTCAACCTGTGTGGGGTGTGTGTTAGGCCCCATGCACACGAGACGCCGGTGCAAACTCTGCTGAACACACGTTTTTAAAGGCTGAAACCGGCATTTAGAAACGCCCGTTTTGCCGCGATTGCAGCCGCGTTTGCGTCTATTAGCGTTTAGTTAAGAAACATCACAAGACCCTCCCTAAGCTCATAAAACAGTATTATTTACCCATTTCAGCCATTTTGTGAGACCAGAGTGAGTAGCAGCAGCTGAGAGAGCAGCAGTGTACTTGTATTTAGCGTGCCATCTGCCGCGTCACCTGCCACAAGCTGTGGATTGTCCACTTGCCACGTCACCTGCCACAAGCTGTGGATTGTCCACTTGCCACGTCACCTGCCACAAGCTGTGGATTGTCCACTTGCCACGTCACCTGCCACAAGTTGTGGATTGTCCACTTGCCACGTCACCTGCCACAAGTTGTGGATTGTCCACTTGCCACGTCACCTGCCACAAGCTGTGGATTGTCCACTTGCCACGTCACCTGCCACAAGTTGTGGATTGTCCACTTGCCACGTCACCTGCCACAAGTTGTGGATTGTCCACTTGCCACGTCACCTGCCACAAGTTGTGGATTGTCCACTTGCCACGTCACCTGCCACAAGTTGTGGATTGTCCACTTGCCACGTCACCTGCCACAAGTTGTGGATTGTCCACTTGCCACGTCACCTGCCACAAGTTGTGGATTGTCCACCTGCCACAAGCTGTGGATTGTCCACTTGCCACGTCACCTGCCACAAGTTGTGGATTGTCCTCTTGCCACGTCACCTGCCACAAGTTGTGGATTGTCCTCTTGCCACGTCACCTGCCACAAGTTGTGGATTGTCCACTTGCCACGTCACCTGCCACAAGTTGTGGATTGTCCTCTTGCCACGTCACCTGCCACAAGTTGTGGATTGTCCACTTGCCACGTCACCTGCCACAAGTTGTGGATTGTCCACTTGCCACGTCACCTGCCACAAGTTGTGGATTGTCCACTTGCCACGTCACCTGCCACAAGTTGTGAATTGTCCTCTTGCTACGTCACCTGCCACAAGTTGTGGATTGTCCTCTTGCCACGTCACCTGCCACAAGTTGTGGATTGTCCACTTGCCACGTCACCTGCCACAAGTTGTGGATTGTCCACTTGCCACGTCACCTGCCACAAGTTGTGGATTGTCCACCTGCCACGTCACCTGCCACAAGCTGTGGATTGTCCACTTGCCACGTCACCTGCCACAAGTTGTGGATTGTCCTCTTGCCACGTCACCTGCCACAAGTTGTGGATTGTCCACTTGCCACGTCACCTGCCACAAGCTGTGGATTGTCCACTTGCCACGTCACCTGCCACAAGTTGTGGATTGTCCTCTTGCCACGTCACCTGCCACAAGTTGTGGATTGTCCTCTTGCTACGTCACCTGCCACAAGTTGTGGATTGTCCTCTTGCCACGTCACCTGCCACAAGTTGTGGATTGTCCACTTGCCACGTCACCTGCCACAAGTTGTGGATTGTCCACTTGCCACGTCACCTGCCACAAGTTGTGGATTGTCCACCTGCCACGTCACCTGCCACAAGCTGTGGATTGTCCACTTGCCACGTCACCTGCCACAAGTTGTGGATTGTCCTCTTGCCACGTCACCTGCCACAAGTTGTGGATTGTCCTCTTGCCACGTCACCTGCCACAAGTTGTGGATTGTCCACTTGCCACGTCACCTGCCACAAGTTGTGGATTGTCCTCTTGCCACGTCACCTGCCACAAGTTGTGGATTGTCCTCTTGCCACGTCACCTGCCACAAGTTGTGGATTGTCCTCTTGCTACGTCACCTGTCACAAGTTGTGGATTGTCCTCTTGCTACGTCACCTGCCACAAGCTGTGGATTGTCCACTTGCCACGTCACCTGCCACAAGCTGTGGATTGTCCACTTGCCACGTCACCTGCCACAAGTTGTGGATTGTCCACTTGCCACGTCACCTGCCACAAGTTGTGGATTGTCCACTTGCCACGTCACCTGCCACAAGCTGTGGATTGTCCACTTGCCACGTCACCTGCCACAAGTTGTGGATTGTCCACTTGCCACGTCACCTGCCACAAGTTGTGGATTGTCCACTTGCCACGTCACCTGCCACAAGTTGTGGATTGTCCACTTGCCACGTCACCTGCCACAAGTTGTGGATTGTCCACCTGCCACGTCACCTGCCACAAGCTGTGGATTGTCCACTTGCCACGTCACCTGCCACAAGTTGTGGATTGTCCTCTTGCCACGTCACCTGCCACAAGTTGTGGATTGTCCTCTTGCCACGTCACCTGCCACAAGTTGTGGATTGTCCACTTGCCACGTCACCTGCCACAAGTTGTGGATTGTCCTCTTGCCACGTCACCTGCCACAAGTTGTGGATTGTCCACTTGCCACGTCACCTGCCACAAGTTGTGGATTGTCCACTTGCCACGTCACCTGCCACAAGTTGTGGATTGTCCACTTGCCACGTCACCTGCCACAAGTTGTGGATTGTCCTCTTGCTACGTCACCTGCCACAAGTTGTGGATTGTCCTCTTGCCACGTCACCTGCCACAAGTTGTGGATTGTCCACTTGCCACGTCACCTGCCACAAGTTGTGGATTGTCCACTTGCCACGTCACCTGCCACAAGTTGTGGATTGTCCACCTGCCACGTCACCTGCCACAAGCTGTGGATTGTCCACTTGCCACGTCACCTGCCACAAGTTGTGGATTGTCCTCTTGCCACGTCACCTGCCACAAGTTGTGGATTGTCCACTTGCCACGTCACCTGCCACAAGCTGTGGATTGTCCACTTGCCACGTCACCTGCCACAAGTTGTGGATTGTCCTCTTGCCACGTCACCTGCCACAAGTTGTGGATTGTCCTCTTGCTACGTCACCTGCCACAAGTTGTGGATTGTCCTCTTGCCACGTCACCTGCCACAAGTTGTGGATTGTCCACTTGCCACGTCACCTGCCACAAGTTGTGGATTGTCCACTTGCCACGTCACCTGCCACAAGTTGTGGATTGTCCACCTGCCACGTCACCTGCCACAAGCTGTGGATTGTCCACTTGCCACGTCACCTGCCACAAGTTGTGGATTGTCCTCTTGCCACGTCACCTGCCACAAGTTGTGGATTGTCCTCTTGCCACGTCACCTGCCACAAGTTGTGGATTGTCCACTTGCCACGTCACCTGCCACAAGTTGTGGATTGTCCTCTTGCCACGTCACCTGCCACAAGTTGTGGATTGTCCTCTTGCCACGTCACCTGCCACAAGTTGTGGATTGTCCTCTTGCCACGTCACCTGCCACAAGTTGTGGATTGTCCTCTTGCCACGTCACCTGCCACAAGTTGTGGATTGTCCTCTTGCTACGTCACCTGCCACAAGTTGTGGATTGTCCTCTTGCCACGTCACCTGCCACAAGTTGTGGATTGTCCACTTGCCACGTCACCTGCCACAAGTTGTGGATTGTCCACTTGCCACGTCACCTGCCACAAGTTGTGGATTGTCCACCTGCCACGTCACCTGCCACAAGCTGTGGATTGTCCACTTGCCACGTCACCTGCCACAAGTTGTGGATTGTCCTCTTGCCACGTCACCTGCCACAAGTTGTGGATTGTCCTCTTGCCACGTCACCTGCCACAAGTTGTGGATTGTCCACTTGCCACGTCACCTGCCACAAGTTGTGGATTGTCCTCTTGCCACGTCACCTGCCACAAGTTGTGGATTGTCCTCTTGCCACGTCACCTGCCACAAGTTGTGGATTGTCCTCTTGCCACGTCACCTGCCACAAGTTGTGGATTGTCCACTTGCCACGTCACCTGCCACAAGTTGTGGATTGTCCTCTTGCCACGTCACCTGCCACAAGTTGTGGATTGTCCTCTTGCCACGTCACCTGCCACAAGTTGTGGATTGTCCTCTTGCCACGTCACCTGCCACAAGTTGTGGATTGTCCTCTTGCCACGTCACCTGCCACAAGTTGTGGATTGTCCTCTTGCCACGTCACCTGCCACAAGTTGTGGATTGTCCTCTTGCTACGTCACCTGCCACAAGTTGTGGATTGTCCTCTTGCCACGTCACCTGCCACAAGTTGTGGATTGTCCACTTGCCACGTCACCTGCCACAAGTTGTGGATTGTCCACTTGCCACGTCACCTGCCACAAGTTGTGGATTGTCCACCTGCCACGTCACCTGCCACAAGCTGTGGATTGTCCACTTGCCACGTCACCTGCCACAAGTTGTGGATTGTCCTCTTGCCACGTCACCTGCCACAAGTTGTGGATTGTCCTCTTGCCACGTCACCTGCCACAAGTTGTGGATTGTCCACTTGCCACGTCACCTGCCACAAGTTGTGGATTGTCCACTTGCCACGTCACCTGCCACAAGTTGTGGATTGTCCTCTTGCCACGTCACCTGCCACAAGTTGTGGATTGTCCTCTTGCCACGTCACCTGCCACAAGTTGTGGATTGTCCTCTTGCCACGTCACCTGCCACAAGCTGTGGATTGTCCACTTGCCACGTCACCTGCCACAAGTTGTGGATTGTCCACTTGCCACGTCACCTGCCACAAGCTGTGGATTGTCCACAGTGCAATGCAAGCAATTACAGTTTTTTAAAATATTTTTTTAATGGTTTTTCATCATTTGCCATCATTTTTGAGATTTCTAATGTAAAAAAATAGGTCACCTTTTAAAATCGCTTATAAACTAAAAAGCGGCAAAACGCTGGTACCGCGTTTAGCGGTGTTTTGCGTCTGAAACGTGGAAAACCTTTGCGTCTGAACCCATTTTTTTGCTTCTGGAAAAACAAGGTTAAACGCAACTGCCTAAAAACGGCAATAAACGAGACTGTGTGAATGGTCACATAGGATAACATTGAATGTGCTCAGGAGCAGTTGAAAAAAGTGTCCAACTGCCTCTGAACACGCGTTCAACAGCATCTTGTGTGCATGGGGCCTAAGTGTACAGTATTTATATCTCTACCATTTCCCATATCCCTGTATTTTGTGTTCACAAAGTTACCCATCTAAAAGTTTTTTGAAATTATCGTCACTCCCTGCTGACACCACCAGTTGTAGAAGGGAGTTCCACATCCTTACCATCCTGAAGCCTCATACACACGACCGGTTTTCTCGGCAAGAAAGCTGCTGGCAGAGCTTTTTGCCGAGAAAACCGTTGGTGTGGATGGTTTCTCGTCGGGAAAACTGCCGGGAATCTCGATGAGAAAAATAGAGAACCTGCTCTCTATTTTCTCGTCGGGATTCTCGTCGGCCTGTTTCCCGACGAGAAAACCGTGAGTGTGTACGCTTACCTGTCCATGGTAAACCCGCGCATGCTCGAAAAGACTTTGACGCATGCGCGGTAGCATACAAGGGTAGTGTAGGGTGTAGCAAGATGGCGGCGACGGCATCGAATGTGACGAGCGCAGGCTTGTCGTAGTCAATGACGTCACGCGTTCTTGCCATTCAAAAGTGTGTGTACACTCGGCGAGCGAGGCAAGCTTGCCGGGAATCCCGTCGGGAAAACTGAAGTTTTTTTTCCCCGACGGGATTCCCACCCGTGTGTACGAGGCTTAACAGTAAAGAACCCCTTACACAGTTTAAATGGTGAACCGCTTCTCGTCCTGCTTTATTGAGTGACCACATGTTTTCTTAACCACTTGCCGATGCCGGGAATCCCGTCGGGAAAACCGACGTTTTTTTTCCCGACGGGATTCCCACCCATGTGTACGAGGCTTAACAGTAAAGAACCCCTTACACAGTTTAAATGGTGAACCGCTTCTCGTCCAGCGCTATTAAGTGACCACATGTTTTCTTAACCACTTGCCGACCGCTGCACGCCGATATACGTTGGCACAATGGCAGTGCTGGGCAAATGGGCGTACAGATACGTCCCCTTTAATATGCCCGCGGGCCCCGCAAACTCGATGTTCGCCGGCGGCCGACGATCGTGACGCAGAGAGGCATTTCCCTGTTCTTCCTAGTGACAGGACAGTGATCTACTGCTCCCTGTGATCAGGAGCAGTGATCACTGTCATGTCAGTGGTAGCCCAGCCCCCCCCCCCCACAGTTAGAATCACTCCCTAGGACACACTTAACCCCTCCATCGCCCCCTACTGGTTAACCACTTCACTGCCAGTGTCATTTACGCAGTAATCAGTGCATTTTTATAGCACTGATTGCTGTATAAATGACAATGGTCCCAAAATAGCATCAAAAGTGTCCGATGTGTCCGCCATAATGTCGCAGTCATGATAAAAAACGCTGATCGCCGCCATTACTAATAAAAAAAAAAATTACTAATAAAAATTCTATAAATCTATCCCCTATTTTGTAGATGCTATAACTTTTGCGCAAACAAATCAATAAACACTTAGGCCTCGTACACACGACCGATTTTCTCGGCAAGAACCAGCAAGAAACTTGCTGGCAGAGAGGTCTTGCCGAGTAAATCGGTCGTGTGTACGCTGCTATCGGGTTTCTCGTCGAGAAAACCGACAAGAAACCTCGACGAGAAAATAGAGAACCTGCTCTCTATTTTCTCGTCGAGATTCTCCTCGGCATGTTTCTCGACGAGAAAAGTGAGTGTGTGTACACTTACCTGTCCTCCCGGAAGCCCGCACATGTTCGAAATGAATTCGACGCATGCGCGGTAGCTTCCTAGGCATACGTAGGGTATACCAAGATGGCGGCGACGCCATCGAATGTGACGAGCGCATGCTCGACGTAGTCGATGACGTCACCGCGTACGCTCCTTTCAAAGAACCGCGGGTTCTTTGAAACGAGCGTGTGTACACTCGGCCGGGACAAGTTTCTTGTCCAAGAATCTCGTCGAAAAAAACGACATGTTTTTTTCAACGAGAATCTCGGCCGTGTGTACGAGGCCTTATTGGGTTTTTTTTTACCAATAATATGTAGAAGAATACGTATCGGCCTAAACTGAGGAAAAATATTATTTTTTTTAATATATTTTTTGGGGGTATTTATTATAGCAAAAAGTAAAAAATATTGCTTTTTTTTCAAAATCGTCGCTATTTTTTTGTTTATAGCACAAAAAATAAAAACCGCAGAGGTGATCAAATACCACCATAAGAAAGCTCTATTTGTGGGGAAAAAAGGACGTCAATTTTGTTTGGGTGCCACGTCGCACGACCGCGCAATTGTCAGTTAAAGTGACGCAGTGCCGAATTCGCAAAAAAGTGCTCTGGTTCAGGAAGGGGGTAAATTCTTCCGGGGCTGAGGCGGTTAAAGTGGATGTAAGCCCTCAGATATACCCAGTGAAGTGAACAGCCTCAGGTGATACACCGAGCTGAAACAAATCTCAGAAACAGAAGTTTTACTTGTATATCTGCTGTCTTCAGCTTTCTACACTCTTTGGAAAATCTTTCGTGGTGCCTTCATGGCAGTCTACGCATGCTTCGAGGAGGGGTTGGCTGCCCAGGGCTTCAGCCAGAGAGCCCTTCCAGCAAATAATCAGAGCCTTGGATGAACTGAAGTTGGCCTCAGACTTCATGGCGGAGGGTGCTATTGACTCTCTGAAATGCTCAGCAAGAACAATGCTATTATACTCCATAACCGCTAGAAGAGCTCTCTGGCTGAAGCCCTGGTCAGCCAACCCCTCCTCGAAGCATGCGTAGGCTGCCATGGATAGGCACCAGGAAAGGAAAATTACGGAAAGGGAAGTATTCAATTTTCCGTATTCTTCATCTTTCAGCAGTACATAGGATAGGGTTACCACCTTTTCTTCAAGCCAAACCCGAACACTTTAGCCGCGCGGCAATTTTTTTTTTTTAAAGGGCGAATGTTGTGGACTCTGGTGTAAAGGAGAATTTTGATGTAAGAGGGTTTCTGCTCACCAAAGCTCCCACTTACTTTAGAGTTCCCAGCATTCCCCCTTAAATCAAGGTTCCCAAAGCCCCCTTATAGTCCACCCCTTACATCTGAGTCCCCTTTACCTTAAGAGCCCATTCACACAGGGGCGACTTTGGATCCGACTTGAAGTCACCTCAAGTCGCGCAGCATGAGAAAATCAATGTAAGTGAATGGAGCCGTCTTAATGCACACTACTAAAGACGCTCCAACTTCAAAAAAGGTTCCTGCACGACTTCAATCCAACTTCTAGGCGACTTGTAGGCAACTTGTACCCATAGATTTCAGTGGAAGTCGCCTCCAAGTCGGATCCCCTATCTTAACTGAAGCAACTTTCCAGGAAGTAAAAATAGTTTTCCAGGCAAACCCCTCCCTCCCACAGAGCTGATTATTGTTTGATTGGCCACTGGAAAGTAGCCTGTCCTGGAGGCAACTTGAAGTTGCCTTGTAAGTTGGCTGGAGTCGCGCTGTGATTCATACTCAAGTCGTGCCCAAGTTGCCTCCCAAAGTCGCGCTGCCGCTGTGTGAATGGGCTCTAAAGTGATACTAAAGCTTAGTTTAAAAAAAAAACAACAAACAAGTCATACTTACCTCCACTGTGCAGCTCGTTTTGCACAGAGTGGCCCCGGTCCTCCTCTTCTGGGGGCCCTCGGCGGTTCTCGTGGCTCCTCCCTGCATTAGATAACCCCCCCAAGAGAATTGCTCTTACGAGGGGGTTACCTTGCGGGCGCGCTTTCCGAGTCATACACTCGGCGTCCATAGATGCAAGTGTATGTCTCGGCCCCGCCCCCCCCAGCGCCCGCGTCATTGGATTTCATTGACAGCAGCGGGAGCCAATGACTGCACTACCATCAATCTATCCAATCAAAGCCGGGACTCGGTGGAGAGAAAGACGGCGGGGACGCGCCCACGGAAATTCGGGTCTCAGGTAAGTAAAACGGGGGGGCTGGGGGGCCGGACACTACAAGGTGTTTTTTCACCTTAATGCATAGGATGCATTAAGGTGAAAAAACACGAAGGTTTACAACCCCTTTAATGTACTCACCGATATTGGATGGTGAGCTCACCCGAGGATGGAGGCTAATGCCTCGTACACACGACCGGTTTTCCTGACATGCCAAAACCCGACGTTTTTCCAAGCTTGCCTTGCATACACACGTTCATTAAAAAAAACACTCGACCAAAGCGCGGTGAGGTCCAACACGTACGACGGCACTATAAAGGGGACGTTTCATTCAAATGGCGCCACCCTTTGGGCTTGCTTTTGCTGATCTCATGTTAGTAAAAGTTTGGTGAGAGACGATTCGCGCTTTTCAGTCCGTTACAGCGTGATCAATGTGCTATCTCCATTACAAATGCTAGTTTTACCAGAACGAGCGCTGCTGTCTCATACTTCACTCTGAGCATGCGCGTTTTTTTTCCCTCGGTAAAGCATACACATGACCGGTTTTCGCGACGAGAAAAAAAGACTGACGGGAAACACGAAGGGAAAAAATAGAGCAGGTTCTAAATTTTTTGCGGGCAGTTTTCTCATCGGGAAAACTGCTATGGAGCATACACACGACCAGTTTTCCCGACCAATCTAAAAAATGTCAGTTTTCTCGTCGGAAAAAACGGTCGTGTGTACGCAGCATGATTAGACATCGACACCTTTCATCCACAACGTATCTGGCGGCTGCTAAACTTCAAATTTCTTGCCTGCCCATCCATCCCTTTTCTGAGGCACAGAACACCGGGGATTGGAGTGTTGTTGGGCAGACAGAGGGGTAAGGGTGGGAGGAGGAGCAGCAGATTGAGCCATCTCTCCTCTCCTGTCCATGTGTGGGGGTGGAGCCCGTGCGCACACCTATGTACTTGGCAGTTGTGGTACTCAGTTACTTGGGGAACTGCAGTCCATTCTGAATAATGTGTCCGGGTTTATAGGTAGTCTGAAACCCGGACACATGATTCAAAACCCGGATTGCCCGGGTCAATCCTGGACAGGTGGCAACTGTGTGTGGGCTGATTGGAGGAAAGGTACTCCGCCTCCGCATAGGAAGTGGAACGAAGGAACATGCAGAGCTGTAATCTGAATAGACAAGCTCAATGCTCATCTCCCTCTAAGCTACCACCCCCGCACATATTTTCAGCTCATGTTATTTCATGTGACACTTAGAGCTTTGGAAAGAGATAAGTAAACACTACAGATATACGTGCTTAGTTCAAATTTCATGAATGGGGTTTACAACCACTTTAAGTGACCTTAGACTCAACAGTTTGCTCCCTTTGCTATTTAGATATTTGTCTATTGCGATCAAATCTCTTAAGCGTCTCTTTTCCAGGGAGAATAAGTTTAATGTTTGTAGCAGCAGTGGTCATTCTGACATCAAATTTCAATTTAGTTTGAGTCAAAGTCTTTTGACTAAATTGCCATTTTAGTTGTAATTTAGTCAACTAAAATCTCCAGTAAATTTTAGTCGACTAAAATCATTTTAAAATTGAAACACATTCTGCATCCGTACTGCTCTCTCCTTTACAATAAAGTCTCCTCTTACCCGGTGATGTGAGGGGCGGCTGATTCTCCATCATGACGTCCTTGTAGAGATCCTTGTGTCCTTCTAAATACTCCCACTCCTCCATGGAGAAATAGACAGTGACATCCTGACACCTTATAGGAACCTGACACACACAATGATACAGTCACCATCCAGACACATCCCTTGTCTGTTACTGGATAATGTCCCAGAATTCCCGGCACCGCTCACCTCTCCTGTCAGCTGCTCCATCATCTTCTTGGCGACTTCTAGGATCTTCTTGCTCTTGTCACTCACAGGAGTCACGGACACAGATGAAGAGACAGTGATGTGTCTCTGGCTCCTTCTCCGTCCTGACACACAGTGATGTTCAATGGAAGTCACATACTCACCAGATGTATTTTTCACGACTGTGTAATCCTATCGAGCGATGTTATGAGAAATGGAAATGCTTACTAAATTAAAGTGGAACTAAACCCTCCTTTCGTTTTCCGCCAAGGAAGCTGCCATCTTGGCCTCCTTTTGATCTTCAACTGCCATGATGCTGCACATGTGATCAGTTAGGACAGTGTTTCTCAACTCCAGTCCTCAAGGCACACCAACAGGTCATGTTTTCAGGATTTCCCTCAGATGAAACGGCTGTGGTAATTACTAAGGCAGTGAAACTGATCAAATCTCCTGTGCAAAATAATGGAAAGCCTGAAAATATGACCAGCTGGGGCGCCTTAAGGACTGGATTTGAGAAACACTGAGTTGTGACACCAAACATTTGATGGCTTAAAAGTTTGGTTGAGGGCACAAGCAATGTGACAGTTAGCATTCCTTAAAGTGGAACTAAACCTACCTCTCCTTTTGCAGCCTAGGAAGCTGCCATCTTGGTCTTTTGATTTGCAGTTACCATGGTTCTGCACATGTGACCAGTTATGACTCCAGCCATTGGATGGTTTGACTGTTTGGTTGAGACCACAAGCAAATGTGAAAGTTACATTCCCGGCACGTGCCAGGAATGTAACTGTTTTTGGAAACTGTAAATGGATGGGTTTAGTTCCTCTTTTAGGCCCGGTTCAGACTGGTGCGACGTACGCTTCAACTTTGGGAGCACATGTCGCATGACGTGTACAAATCAATGGTTCCCTATGGGAAACATCTTAACTGGTCTGACACAAGTCTGTCCGACTTTAAAAAAGGTTCCGGCACTACTTTGGTCTGTTTTCAGCCCATTCAATATAATTAACGTTCGATCAAAGTCGGATCCTCGGCCTAACCATCCAACATGGTGATTACAGCAGCAGGAAAAGGAATTTATGTCACACTGGGATTGTTTTAAATGGTCAAAGGACAAGTTGGAACCATCTCAAAGTCAAAGCAAAATCTTATCCTGTTCATTCAAGTCGGATGGAAGTAGGACCGATGTCCCAGCGCAAAGTAGGATGACAGTCGTGTTGTACTAGTGTGAACCCGGCCTAAGGCTGTGACAAACCCAGAATCTCCCCCATTATCAGGTCACATCATCTTCACTTCATTCATGAGGACTTTGTTTTATAAGTAGAAAAATGATCGTGTAACAATCCACATTTTTCTCACCTCTCCGGTCAGCAGGTAGATGATCTTCAGGGTGAGGTCCAATATCCTCCCAGTCATGTGACCTTGGTCTTTCTCCATCTTCACTGATGTGGTCATATACAGGACTCTTCTTTCTATAGAGAAGGATAATAAACTGATTATCTGAACTGTACCAGGATAAATAGTGTCTGGATAGCATAGGGACCCCATATCTGTGCTCTAAACCAGCAGTAGGGATGATAAAACTGAGCCGGGTTCAGTTCCCAGGAGGTTCAGTGAACCCAGCAGAAAATCCAAGACACCTAAGCTTAGTGTCAGATCCTATTAAAGTCTATTTAAGGCAAAACTAATGATTATGTCCTGGCCTCTATCAAAGCTATTAGCCATGCTTTTAGTAAAAAAAGTGCATGGGTTTCAGGGCACTGCCATGGGGGACATTTATCAATGCAAAAATAATATATACAGTGCCTTGAAAAAAGTATTCATACCCCATGAAATTCTCCACATTTTGTCATGTTACAACCAAAAACGTAAATGTATTTGTAGCGGGGTGTTGTTTGACGAACCCAGAGACTACCATACCCAGGATGCATTTCCCCGCGCAAGGACTTCTGGGGTGGGGTATTTAACTGAGGGGAGGACCGGGTTACGGTCTCTTTGGACATCGCCCGCCCAGCAAGTGGAACTCTCGGCTGAGTCTGTTGTTCTGGACAGGGCCTGAAGCCTGGGCCCTGTGTTTCCAAAGAGCCTTTCGTTTCCACCAAGGAGCTTGCTATCCTTGGTGGAAATCCTGCTATCCGTCCGCTGCTTCCAGGAGGACCGAAGACCCGGGTGTCGTGGAACCTGTGTACCGAGACACAGCAACGGAAGATACGGACGTGGACTGGTCCGGTTGGGTGAGAGAGCACCTGCTCAGAGATTAGTACAGGATCTCTATGCCCAGTGTTTATTGCTCACCCGTTTGCATATGCACACCGGAGGGACAGTGCATTGAGTAGCGTTAGTGACTTTATCCTTGTTCACCAAGTTTGTCAACCTTTATTCCTGTGGATTACAAGTTTGTCCTCAAAAGTGCACCACCATTTGCTAGCAAAGATTCTTCTCTACGGAACTCACACATAGTTACAGTCAGGCCTGACTTATCAGTGTAGACATTGCTGGGTGCCATCTTGCCCACGAGGGAGGAGAGCTGCAAGGGGGTCTGTTAGTTATATGTGTACAGGATTGTATATCTGTCTATTGCTGAACACCTTTTATTGCAGGGCTCTGCATATACTAAAGTGCACTGTTTTAATCTGTTTAATCATTTCCTTCAGTAAAAGTACCAGGATTAAGCAGACTAGTTGTTGGTGTTATTACTGTGAAGAAAAAATGTTCAGTGTCCACTATATCACTGTGTGTGCTTTTGTTGCTGGATTGTGTTGCCTAAAGTTGCAGGCCTCACAATCCTATCATCCCCTACTAACTGTGCCAAGGGAGGGTAGAGCCAATTGCTGGGGGTTGACAGTGGTGTGTTACAGGCCCGAAAATTATGACAGCGGCTCCCTTAGCTGGGGGTATCGCTATATATTTTATTGGGATTTTATGTGATAGGCCAACACAAAATGGAACATAATTGTGAAGTGGAAGGAAAATGATAAATGGTTTTCATTTTTTTTTTACAAATAAATATATGAAAAGTGTGGCGTGCATTTGTATAGCGCCCCCCTGAGTCAATACTTTGTAGAACCACCTTTCCCTGCAATTACAGCTGCAAGTCTTTTTGGGAATGTCTCTACCAGCTTTGCACATCTAGAGAGGGACATTTTTGCCCATTCTTCTGTGGAAAATATCTCAAGCTCTGTCAGATTGGATGGAGAGCGTCTGTGAACAGCAATTTTCAAGTCGTGCCACAGATTCTCAATTGGATTTAGGTCTGGACTTTGATTGGGAGATTCTAACACATGAATATGATTTGATCTAAACCATTCCATTGTAGCTCTGGCTGTATGTTTAGGGTCGTTTTCCTGCTGGAAGGTGAACCTCCGCCCCAGTCTCAAGTCTTTTGCAGACTCTAACAGATTTTCTTCTAAGATTGCCCTGTATTTGGCTCCATCCATCTTCCCATCAACTCTGACCAGCTTCCCTGTCCCTGCTTAAGAAAAGCATCCCCACAACATGATGATGCCACCACCATGTTTCACGGTGGGGATGGTGTGTTCAGGGTGATGTGCAGTGCTAGATTTCTGCCACACATAGCGTTTTGCTTTTAGGCCAAAAAGTAAAATTTTGGTCTCATCTGACCAGAGAACCTTCTTCCACATGTTTGCTGTATCCCTCACATGGCTTCTCACAAACTGCAAATAGGACTTCTTATGGCTTTCTTTCAAACAATTCTTGTCACTCTTCCATATAAGCCATGTTTGTGGAGTGCACGACACGACTAATAGTTGTCCTGTGGACAGATTCTCCCTCTTGAGCTGTGGATCTCTGTAGCTCCTCCAGAGTTACCATAGGTCTCTTGGCTGCTTCTCTGATGAATGCTCTCCTTGCCCGGCCTGTCAGTTTAGGTGGATGGCCAAGTCTTGGTAGGTTTGCAGTTGTGCCATACTCTTTCCATTTTTGGATGATGGATTTAACAGTGCTCTGTGAGATGTTCAAAGCTTGGGATATTTTATATAACCTAGCCCTGCTTTACAACTTTATCCCTGACCTGTCTGGTGTGTTCCTTGGCCTACATGATGCTCTTTGTTCACTAAGGTTCTCAAACAAACCTCTGCGGGCTTCACAGAACAGCTGTATTTATACTGAGATTAAATTACAAACAGGTGGACTCTATTTACAAATTAGGTGACTTCTGAAGGCAATTGGTTCCGCTAGATTTTAGTTAGGGGTATCAGAGTGAGGCCTGGTTCACACTTGTGCGACACGACAACCGTCCTACTTTGGATCCGACTTTGCCCTGCGACTTGAAGCCGACATACGTCCGACTTTCAATGAACGGGGATCCGACTTGGATCCCCGCCAATACCAGGCACTGTGTTTGGTATGAATCTTGAGGGGGAACTCCATGCCAAATTTTAAATAAAAAACCGGCATGGGTTCCCCTCCAGGAGCACACCAGGCCCTTCGGTCTGGTATGGATTTTAAGGGAAACCCCCTAAGCCGAAAAAACGGCGTGGAGGTCCCCCTCAAAATCCAAACCAGACCCTTATCCGAGCATGCAACCTGGCAGGCCGCAGGAAAAGAGGGGGGGGGGGGACGAGAGAGCGCCCCCCTCCCTCCTGAACCATACTAGGCCTCATGCTCTCAACATGGGGGCTTTGGTGCAGGGGGGCGACCTGCGCCCCCCCCCAATGCACCCTGTCCCCGTGCTGATGGGGACAAGGGCCTCTTTCCGACAACCCTGGCCGTTGGTTTTGGGGTCTGTGGGCGGGGGGCTTATCGGAATACAGGAGCCCCCTTTAATAAGGGGGCCCCCAGATCCCGGCCCCCCACCCTATGTGAATGAGTATGGGGTACATCGTACCCCTACCCATTCACCTGGTGGAAAAAAATGTCAATAAAAAAACACTACACAGGTTTTTAAAGTAGTTTATTACACAGCTCCGGGGGTCTTGTTCCGACTCTGGGGGTCTCTTCCGACTTCTGGGGTCTTCTCCCGACTCCAGGGGTCTCTTCCGACTTCGGGGGTCTTCTTCCGCTCTCCGGTTCTTTTTGCCTTCTGCCGGGCGCCTTCGCTATCTTCTTCCAGGTCTTTTTGCTAGCGGGGGCCCGGTCTTCTTCGTCGCCTTCTTCCCTCTTCTCCTCCTCGATGTTCACTCGTCGCTTCCTCCCGCTGTAAAGCTGGGTGTGTGGTATGCAACGATTTATATAGGCCTCTCATGACGTCACAGTCACATGCTCCGGGCCACCCGGAGCTTGTGACTGTGACGTCATGAGAGGCCTTTATAAATTGGTGCGCACCGCACACCCGGCATTTTCTGGGGGGAGCAGATACCTGGTTTTGACAGGTATCCGCTCCCAATTCCCGGTAAGATCACCACACAGCTAACTACTTCATGTCTGGCCCCTCCTCCTCCTGCCCCCCTGCTGAGTTCTGGGACCTTTGTGTGTCCCAGATGAAGGGACCATCCAGAAAGAGCAGCAAATGCGCAGTAGGAAAGTAGCTGTGAAGCCTAAAGGCTTCCCTCAAGGTTTCCCTTACTCGCAATACCGGCACCTGCACCCAAAGCCAATGGACGGACTGGCTTGGGGTGCCGACATTGCAGAATCCCTGGCAGGTAAGTGTCCTTATATTAAAAGTTAGCAGCTACAGTATTTGTAGCTGCTGACTTTAAAATTTTCTTTTACAGGCTGGAACTCCGCTTTAAGTGTGTACCTAATGAGTGTTAATGTGTTTAATATTTGCTGCCTTTTACTAAATATTTGTTTGTTCCTTCTCCCTGCTATGCACTCTATTCCCCCCCCCCCCCCCCGTACGTCAGGTCCCATGTGATTTGCTTTAGGCCCCTTTCACACTGGGGCGTTTTTCATGCGGTTTAGCGCTAATAATAGCGCTGTTATACCGCATGAAAAAATCCTGCCCTGTGCCTTCAATGTGAAAGCCCGAAGGCTTTCACACTGAAGCGGTGCGCTAGCAGGACCGCTCCAAAAGTCCTGCTAGCCGCTTCTTTACAGCGGTAAAGGAGCGGTGTGTTCACCGCTCCTTTACCGCGGTCTCCCATTGAAATCAATGGGACAGCGCGGTAATACCGCCCGCAAACCGCGGCAATAGCCGCGGTTTGCGGGCGGTATTAACCCTTTTTCGGCCACTAGCGGGGGTTAAATTAACCCCCCTAGCGACCGCATACCGCGGTAAGAACGACGGTATAGCAGCGCTGAAAATCGCGCTGCTATACCGCCACCGCTCCTGCCCGCCCCAGTGTGAAAGGGGCCTAACTAAGATTTGTATTGTGTTTTGCAATTTAAAACAACAAAAGGTATAAAAGTAATGCACTAAGGGGTACAATAAAATACAGCATTACAGCACTAAACACAATGGGGGAACTCCTCCCCCATCAGTGTTCAATGGGGGAGGAGTGCTCCGGCTTCGGTTTTCAGTGGGTGGCCCTGCAACTAGGGTTGCCACCTCATCCCTTTAAAACCGAAAACATTAATTACACAGGTTCTGTGGCTGATTAAGGTGGTAATTCAACTCACTTGGTGCCTTATCTGCATTAAATTAGCCTCAGAACCTGTTTATTTCATATGTTTTCGGGTTTAAAGGGATGAGGTGGCAACCCTACCTGCAACTGAAGGAACAACTAGACGTTGACTTATGTGGCAGGCGATGGCCAGGCCTGGGCCCCCGAAAACGTGGAATTCTGTTCAAATAGCAGGACTGTCTTATGGGATCTGGGACAGATCAGGGGCATGTTTGTGTAAACCAGCAGTTGTGCAAATGGCTCTATGTTTAGACTGTATGTAGCGGCCTCCTCACTCCCCTCTTTCCCTCGTCTCGTCTCTTGTCTAGGGGTATCTTAGAGGGGAGGGAGCGGGGACACCACGCCTGGCTTCCACCACATGTGTCAGTGCGGTATAAGTAACGTTCTTGTATTACCTTCAGGTCAGTGTTGTGCACCTGGATCCTCCCTCCAAGAGTTACCTTGAACAATGTCTGTCAGGAAATGAGCCCTACACCATTAAAGTCCAACACTCCTTTATTCTTCTACGAATGAACACAATCAGTTGAACTCCCTTGATAGAAACAGAACGGAAAAGGAGGTGTGGATGCGAATAGGCCCAGACACAATGTAGTTCTCCACTTTCCTCCCTGAAAGTGGGTTACGGTCTCCGCGCGAAGGGGAATTTCCTTCCAGGCGGTCTCCGACGAGAGGCTCACCTGTCACTGGCAATATGCTGCACCTGGTCTTCAAGTGAGGAGCTCCCCCCGGTCCATTGCGCCTTCTGGATTCGGGTACCCACTCCCGGGGCTCCCTAGGATCTCCTTCCCTCGCGGAACTCAGTGTTGGGCACTGAGCTCCGGACCTCCATCCGAGTACCTCCCCCCAGGCTAAAGGTGCCTGGGATGGAACACGACCTCCGGTTGTCCTCTAGGCCTAGGCCACCCAGAGGACCAACACGAACCACCGTCCACAAGCTGAAGGTGCCTGGGACTTCCACCCCGTGACAAAGATGGCCGGCCCCTTTATACCCTCTCCCAGCAAGCACGGCGGGTTCCCCGCCCCACCATACCGCTGCCGAGGGAGGACAAAAAGGAGGCACAGCACACAGCAATGATTCAACCCCAGCCCAGGGCAACAGCGCCACCTGCTGGGCTGCAGGGAATTACACATCACTGATGTCTCTGCCAAGTTCAAATTTACACCCGGGAAAGTACATACCCGCTACATGTATGTGGGGTGTAAATGCAGTATTGCAGGTTGATTGCTGGGAGTAAATATAAAATAATATCTTATTACCTACTCTTCTTCGAGTTCCAGCAATGTCTCTTCTCTACTTCCCTCCAAATAAACTCATTGATTGAAATCTAAATTATTTCCTGTGTGTACCTTACATCACTTCCTGTTTTTATCCTATATCGCTTTCTCTCAGTACCTTACATCACTTCCTCTCAGTACTTTACATCACTTCCTGTTTGTAGCCTATATCACTTCCTGTCGGTTCTTTACATCACTTCCTGTTTGTATCCGATATCACTTCCTGTCGGTTCTTTACATCATTTCCTGTTTGTATCCGATATCACTTCCTCTCGGTACCCTACATTGCGTGCTGTCTTTATGCCCAGCATGTAATACTGTAAGTGAGGTCACCACCTTGGGGTGAAAATAGAAACTGCAGCCTGCTTTTTTTTTATTTTTTTATTTCACATTCTTCCATTATATTGTATATACTCCGATCAGCTATAACTTTATGACCATTATGAGGTTAAGTGAATAAAATTGATTATCTTGTTGAGATGGCATCTAAAAAGTGGGTGGGATAGATTTAGCAGGTAGTAAACATGTTGTCCCTGAAGCTGATGTGTTGAAATAATAAAAAAAAGATATTGCAGTTTGTTGTGTAGTCACTAGGGTTGCCACCTGTACGGGATTGACCCGGACAGTCCGCGTTTTGACACTTATGCCCGGGTTTGCATCCACCTGAAACCAGGACACACAGAATACCTCCAGTCCCAACTGTCACTGAAATCTGTTCTGGGGATGGCGCCAGTGCCGATACAGGGAGAGCTTCTGTCGGCTGCACAACACTTGTCTGTACTCTTTGCCTTCTCCCTCGCCTGGCACCTCTCCCCACCAGCTGCCACAATGATTGCCTTTGAAGTAATTTGTTGCTAGGACCGCCCGTGTCCTAACAACCGATGACAGGCTTCTGTAGTCATGCAAACATGCATATGGGGAGGAAAAAAGCCACTCCAGCTCCGCCCTCTAACTCCGGTTCCCAGTGCACTTCCTAGCTTGCAGCGGCTGCGGCTTCTCTCCAGGCGGGACACACAACCCTCCCTGCTCCCCTGCATCTACAACAGAGGAGGAGGAAAAGCAGGGGGCGGGACATGCACACTCCAGCCTCGCCCCGGCAGCATCTTCCGAAGCCAGCGCCGGCAGCCTGACTTGCTGTAAGGTACCAGTACTTCTCTTCTTTGGGGGATAGGAGCGCTGTGCACTGGACAGGAGGGGGGGGGGGATCTGGAAGAGAAAAGGAGAGGCGCTCTGCACTGGGGGGAGGGGACAGAAATTTGGGGAGAGAGCTGAGGGGGGGGGGGGGGGTCCGGTATTTATGCACACCTGTACTCTGTACATAAACAAACCTGAAGCCTGCACTCTGAATGTAACGCACTCTTGAATCCTGCACTTTGAATGTAACAAGCTCCTGAACCCTGCACTCTGAATGTAACGCGCTCCTGAATCCTGCAATCTGAATGTAAAGTACTCCTGAACCCCGCACTCTGAGAACCATGCACTCTGAATATAACGCACTCCTAAATCCTGCACTCTGAATGTAACATACTCCTGAACCCTGCACTCTGAATGTAACGCAATCTTCAACCCTGCACTTGAAATTAATGCAATCCTCAACCCCGCACTCCAAATGTAACGTGCTCCTCAACCCCGCACTCTGAATGTCCTGCACTCCTGAATCCGGCAACTCTAAATGTAACGCAATCCTCAACCCTGCACTCTGAATGTAACGCAATCCTCAACCCTGCAGTGTGAATGTAACACACTTCTCAACCCCGCATTCTGACTGTAACGCACATCTCAACCCTGCACTCTGAAAGGAACGCAATCTTCAACCCCGCACTCTGAATGTAACGCACTTCTCAACCCTGCACTCTGAAAGGAACGCAATCTATAACCCCGCACTCTGAATGTAACGCACTTCTCAACCCTGCACTCTGAAAGGAACGCAATCTATAACCCTGCACTCTGAATGTAACGCAATCTTCAACCCTGCACTCTGTATGTAACCCACCGCTAAATTCTTCCCTTTGTACATAGTGCACTCCTCAACACTGCACTCTGTTCGCAGTGCACTGCTCCAACTCTGCAGTCCATCTCTAAGGAAGGAGGGGGCACTGATAGAAGAGGATGAACATTTTTCAAAATCCAATTGTCACAGGAATAGAATGTGAGGTGAAATCTTCTAAACAGGAACATAGACAGCAAAACAAATGTTACAGGAGGCGTTAACCCTTCCCTATGCTATCCAAAAAACATAAAAAATATTTTTTTTTTGGCTGGAGTTACACTTAAAAAATGTACCTATTTCGACTTACATACACATTCAAGTTAAAAGGGAGTTGTAAAGGCATGTTTTTTTATCTTAATGCATTCTATGCATAACAACCAAAAATAAGTACAGCACAAAAGGAAGCATAAGATGGTCGGTTCTGATTCATTGGACCAAACAATGACTTTTATACCTTTCCAGAGCGATACAAATAGGAACTGAAAAAAGTTTGTACCACTTCTTACTTGGCTGAAGTCAAAAAGCTTTAGTCCATTAGTGAGTCCATGTTCTTCTCTCCCGACGGCATAGAAAACCATCTTCAGTTCAAGTAGACTGTAGAGCAGGGGCCCCCAAACATTCTATGCATAGGGCCAATTTACTGTCCTTCAGACTTTAGGGGGGCCAGACTGTGGCCAGTGGAAGTAGAAAATGCCCCTTCATCGGTTTTAATGGGAGGAATAATGCCCCATGGTTGATATCAATGAGAAGAATAGTGCCATCATTGGTGCCAGTTGGTGGAATAGTGCCCCGAGGGCCAGGTAAAGGCAAGTGAGGGGCCACATCTGGCCCCCAGGCCGCATTTTGGAGACCACTGCTGTAGAGAAACTCTTTAGTAACATTATATATCTTTATACAAAATACAAATGAATAATTACAATTAAACATCTATAGGAGAATATGCTGTCAAAATACGTACCACATCCCATACATACCTAAACCACAAAAAAAAATCCCCAAATAAGGGAGAAAAAGGGGACTTTAATTGTACCAAGGGAAGATACCCTTCGTTAATATACAAATAACTTTATTTACAAATTATTAAAAAACACAATATTAAAATTGGGTTGTCATATGTTGCCCCATTATACAATGACATTTTCCAATGAACAAGGAGAATTTCAAGCTGTTTACACATATCTTTATAACAAGCACATAGGTTGACGCGTTTCGCAAAACTTCTTCCTCAGGACCCTTCACATGCTTTAAGGAAGTGCAAATTGGCTGGAGAAACATATATTAGATATAACATACCAAAATCTTTATACAGTTATTAAATCACAGGTGTCAATGCAGTCACATGCCCCCCACAGACAGGGAAGACTACAGCCAGCAACAGAACACGTCGACCTGTCTATGTGCTTGTTATGAAGATATGTGTAAACAGCTTGGAATACTCCTTGTTCTTTGGAAGATGTCATTGTATAATGGGGCAACACATGACTCCCACAATTTTAACCACTTCCTTACCATGCTTTAGCTGAAAGACGGCTACAGCGCGGTTCTTTCATTCCAGGAGGTCATTCATAGACATCTTCTCGGAATGAAAGAGCTTCTGTGAGGGTGTCCATTGATGACCTCCCGGAACTACGCCTCTTGCGCACCCCTGGGCCGCACATCTGGCCGATCTGTAATTGCTGAGTCCTCGGGACACAGCTGATCACAGATCGTGGTAAAGGACCAATCACAGCGGTCCTTTACCACATGATCAGCTGTGTCCAATCACAGCTGATCCCAATGTAAACAGAGTTGCCAGTTATCGGCTCTCCTTTCCTCACATGCTGTCACAACATGAGTTAGATGAGAGCCTGTAACTAGCAATCCTGACCGGGGACAAGCTCGCAGATAATCAGTGCCCTGATTATCAGTGCAGCCCCATCAGTGCCAATTAGTGCTGCATATTAGTGCCCATCAGAGCTGCATATCAGTGCCCACCAGAGCTGCATATCAGTGCCCACCAGAGCTGCATATCAGTGCCCACCAGAGCTGCATATCAGTGCCCACCAGAGCTGCATATCAGTGCCCACCAGAGCTGCATATCAGTGCCCATCAAAGCTGCATATCAGTGCCCATCAGAGCTGCATATCAGTGCCCATCAGAGCTGCATATCAGTGCCCATCAGAGCTGCATATCAGTGCCCATCAGTGCTGCTTATCAGTGCCCATCAACGCTGCTCATCAGTGCCCATCAGAGCTGCATATCTGTGCCCATCAGTGCTGCCTATCAGTTCAGTGCTGCCCATCAATGCTACCCATCAGTGCCCATTAGAAAAGGGAAAAATGGTCTGGTGTTACCCGAAAAGCTCCTCAAACCCGATATATACAGCAAAACACAAAAAGTTGCCCCGGACTTTAAATGAGGTGGATGTGATTAGCCAGTCACATGACACAAGTAAATACAGTATCAAAGTTTATTAAAAGTTGTCATACATACATGAAGCCGGTCAGCTGATACATACACAGTGTAAAACAGTATCAGTACACGTATAGCAGTATAGATGTACAAAGCAATATACAGAGGCATAGAAAGTAACCCTACGCATTTCACAAGACCATGCTCTCTTCATCAGGGGTAGATGCGTGTGTATTATATCAACGGCTAGGTCAGACTACCAGATGCTGAATACCCAGAGCAATAAGCACCCAGCTCGGGAGCAGAGGGGGCAAGAAAAACCCAGACCCAACAGAGCGCAACCGGGGGGGCAGGCATGGCTGGGATGTGAGTGTGTGTCCCCAAAGATCTCCCAATATCCATAGAGAATATCAACTGTAGCTAGTGAAGCTATCACATATGAAATGGGATGGAAGCAGCAAAGAGGCTGTGCCCATTGATGCCGCCTCATCAGTGCCGCCTCATCAGTGCTGCCTCATTAGCGCACATCAGTGAAGGGGAACAATTACTTATTTGCTAAATTTTATAACAGAAACTAAAAATTTCTAAATTTTCCAAAATGTTTTTTCTTTGTTCAGCAAAAAAACCCAAAAAGCACATATTTCTCTTATACCTAAAGAGGATAAGGACCCGTCAGCATGTGGCAGTTATCGTCCTATTTCTCTATTAAATGTGGATCTTAAGTTGTTCACAAAAATTCTTGCCACACGTATTCAACCGCACCTGACAGCATTAATACATCTTGACCAGGTCGGTTTTATACCAACCCGTGAGGTTTGAGATAACACCAGTAAAGTTTTGAATCTTATCCACCTGGCCGATCACTCCAACATCCCCTCTGTGTTTCTGGGCACGGATGCCGAAAAGGCGTTCGACCGGGTTAACTGGTCCTTTATGTTTTCGGTCCTACGATATGTGGGTCTGGGGGAGAGGATGGTGGGATGGATTTTGAGCGTATACTCGAGACCTATGGCACAAATTAAAGCAAATCCCTTTCCGATTTCTAATGGAACCCGTCAAGGGTGTCCCCTATCACCTCTTCTTTATGCCCTCTCATTAGAACCACTTCTCTGTAGGAATAGGCAGAACCCGGATATATCAGAGATACGAACTGGGGAATTACAACATAAGGTTTCCGCGTATGCGGATGACCTCTTATTTTCACTCACCAAACCGACAATATCCCTACCGAATCTCCTAAGAGAACTAGATCAATATGGTACCCTTTCCCCCCCCCCCCAAAAAAAAAAATGTCTAAATCAGAGGCAATGGGGGTAGCTATGACTGGGGCCCAAATAAATGCCTTAAAAATAAATTTTAATTTTAGATGGACCCACGCAGCCCATAAATATCTGGGCATGCTTATTCCACCCAAGTTAAATGAAGTTTACGTGTTGAACTTCCCACCTTTACTTAGTAGAGTAAGGACTCTACTCTCCAAGTGGCATCAGGGCCTTTTCTCTTGGTTTGGGAGATGTAATATAATCAAGATGTCAATTTTGCCCAAATTTACTTATCTTTTTCAAACACTACCTATCGATATACCCCCAGAATTCTTCAAACAGATGAACACATTGATAACTACAGTAATTTCATTTGGGCACACAAAAGGCCTAGACCAGGGCTTAAAATTTCAAGTCTAGACCTACTAGCCAGACAAAAACCTTACTCTCCACCAGTTGCCCCACCAAACCTTTCCCAGGTCCGTCCCCCAACCCCGCCCCCTTAAAGCTTATGAAATTACATTTTTCTTAAGAATAAAAAATCCAAAATATAAAAAAATGCAATTATAACATAGCTTTATTCAATTTAAACATAACAGCAATAGCGTTAATATCAGGGTCCCCAGAGAGCCCCACTTTACATCAGTGTCCCCAGAGAGCCCCCCCATACATCAGTGTCCCCAGAGAGCCTCCCCTTACATATAATTAAGCAAACTCCCCTCCCCTGCAGCTCATCTCTGTATCCCCCCCAATCCACAGCTCACCTCTGTATCCCCCGTCCACCTCAGTACCCCTCACCCACAGCTCACCTCTATCCTTCCGTCCACCTCTGTACCCCCCATCCACATTTACCTCTGTACCCCCCCATCCACATTTACCTCTGTACCCCCCCCATCCACATTCACCTCTGTACCCCCTGTCCACCTCTGTACCCCCTGTCCACCTCTGTACCCCCCCGTCCACCTCTGTACACCCCCCTTGTCCACCTCAGTACACCCCCCGTCCACCTCAGTACACCCCCCGTCCACCTCTGTACACTCCCCGTCCACCTCTGTACACTCCCCGTCCACCACTGTACACCCCCCGTCCACCTCTGTACACCCCCCGTCCACGTTTACCTCTGTACCCCCCCATCCACCTCTGTACACCCCCCTCCACCTCTGTACCCCCCCTATCCACATTTACCTTTGTAGCCAGCCATCCACCTTTGTACCCCCATCCACGTTCGCCCCTGTACCACCATTTCTCTTCGAATCTCTCCACGTTTTTTTCTCAATCTTACCAGTGATGACAGAACTTATTCTGTCATACAGGTTGCATGTTTTGAGTTACAGAGGCGGTCTAGGGCTAGAATTATTGCTCTCGCTCTATCGATCACGGAGATAAATCACACGTGTGGTTTGAACACCGTTTTCATATGCCGGCGCTGCTTACGTATGCGTTCGCTTCTGCGCGCAAGATTGTCGGGACGGGGCGCTAGAAATTATTCTTTTTTTTTTACTTTTTTGTCCTTTTACAAAAAAAATTTATGTTGTCACTTTTATTCCTATTACAAGGAATGTAAACATCCCTTGTAATAGGAAAAAAGCATGACAGGTCCTCTTAAATATGAGATTAGGGGTCAAAAAGACGTCACATCTCATATTTACACTAAAATTCCATAAATAAAAAAAATAAAAAATTAATGTCATTTGAATTTTTTATTTTTTAAATGTCCCTTTAAGAGCTGTGTCCCTTTTTTATTATAGCGTCTCGTCTGTGATTGCCTGAGCCAATCGTCCTGTTAAATCGCAACATTTGTCAACGACATCAGCGGGTATGTGTTCTTTGATGTCTAGTTAAATGACTTTTACAACTGAAACACTTCCCGCACTCTGAACACGGATAAGGACGCTCTCCTGTGTGACTTCTCTGGTGTTTAAGAAGGTTTCCTTTCGCAGTGAAACACTTCCCGCACTCTGAACACGAATAAGGCCACTCACCCATATGACTGCTCTGGTGTTTAAGAAGGCTGTTTTTCGCAGTGAAACACTTCCCACACTCTGAACATGAATAAGGCCGCTCACCTGTATGATGTCTCTGGTGGCTAAGAAGGTTTCTTTTCGCGGTGAAACTTTTCCCGCACTCTGAACATGGATAAAGACGCTCTCCTGTGTGACTTCTCTGGTGTTTAAGAAGCTTTCCTTTCACTGTGAAACATTTCCCACACTCTGAACACGGATAAGGACTCTCTCCTGTGTGACTTCTCTCGTGTATAAGAAGGTTTCCTTTCACGGGGAAACATTTCCCGCACTCTGAACACTTATAAGGACGCTCTCCTGTGTGACTTCTTTGGTGTCTATGAAGGCTTCCTTTCGCAGTGAAACACTTCCCACATTCTGAACACGAATAAGGACGCACACCCGTATGACTTCTCTCGTGTAGAAGGAGGCTTCCTTTCACGGTGAATTGTTTCCCGCACTCTGAACACGAATAAGGACGCACACCCGTGTGAACTTTCTGGTGTGCAAAAAGGTTTCGTTTCGCAATAAAACATTTCCCGCACTCTGAACATGAATAAGGGCGCTCACCAGTGTGAATTCTCTGGTGTATAAGAAGATCTCCTTTCACAGCGAAACGTTTCTCGCACTCTGAACATGAATAAGGGTAATCCCCAGTGTGAGTCATCTTGTGTGTTAGCAGCTGTATTTTCGAACGGAAACATTTTCCACATTCTGGACATGAATAAAGAGGCTCGTCCGTGTGAATTTTCTGGTGTCTAATGAGGTATCTGTTTCTAGTGAAACACTTCCCACACTCTGAACATGAATAAGAACCCTCCCCTGTGTGGGTAGTCATGTTGGTGTGAGACTTGAGATGAAGAAGAAGTTTAGATTTAATTTTAAAAGATTTTCCACACTCCATACAGGACAGTGAAGGATCTGCTGATCTGAGATGGATGTCTGATGTACCAGAATGTGATTGGCCAGGAGTTTCCTCAGGATGAGACGGATCCCTCGCTGTCTCCATATGATCCGGTCTGTGGTGTATATTTTGAGGAATTGGATTTACTTCTGGAGAACATTGTTTGACATAATAATTTTCATTACAATCTGGAGATACTTGGAGACCATCTATAAGAAAGCAATATTACAAGAAATGGATTTTCACATTTTGCAATCACCATATCAATAATTCAGATGAAATATACAATACATTCAAACAAACTATACTTCATGGAGTAACAATTGTGTACTGATGACATCGTTATATTGGGGAATGGAGATGGACCTTTCATATGGTGTACAGTATCTCCTCCTCATTTGTTGGGAACATGACATTATATTGAGGAATGGAGATGGACCTTTCATATGGTGTACAGTATCTCCTCCTCATTTGTTGGGAACATGACCTTATATTGAGGAATGGAGATGGACCTTTCATATGGTGTACAGTATCTCCTCCTCATTTGTTGGGAACATGACATTATATTGAGGAATGGAGATGGACCTTTCATATGGTGTACAGTATCTCCTCCTCATTTGTTGGGAACATGACCTTATATTGAGGAATGGAGATGGACCTTTATATGGTGTACAGTGTCTCCTCCTCATTTGTTGGGAATATGACGTTATATTGAGGAATGGAGATGGACCTTTCATATGGTGTACAGTATCTCCTCCTCATTTGTTGGGAATATGACGTTATATTGAGGAATGGAGATGGACCTTTCATATGGTGTACAGTATCTCCTCCTCATTTGTTGGGAACATGACGTTATATTGAGGAATGGGGATGGACCTTTCATATGGTGTACAGTATCTCCTCCTCATTTGTTGGGAACATGGCATTATATTGAGGAACGGAGATGGACCTTTCATATGGTGTACAGTATCTCCTCCTCATTTGTTGGGAACATGACATTATATTGAGGAATGGAGATGGACCTTTCATATGGTGTACAGTATCTCCTCCTCATTTGTTGGGAACATGACGTTATATTGAGGAATGGGGATGGACCTTTCATATGGTGTACAGTATCTCCTCCTCATTTGTTGGGAACATGACGTTATATTGAGGAATGAAGATGGACCTTTCATATGGTGTACAGTATCCCCTCCTCATTTGTTGGGAACATGACGTTATATTGAGGAATGGAGATGGACCTTTCATATGGTGTACAGTATCTCCTCCTCATTTGTTGGGAATGTGACGTTATATTGAGGAATGAATATGGACCTTTCATATGGTGTACAGTATCTCCTCCTCATTTGTTGGGAACATGACGTTATATTGAGGAATAGAGATGGACCTTTCATATGGTGTACAGTATCTCCTCCTCATTTGTTGGGAACATGACGTTATATTGAGGAATGGGGATGGACCTTTCATATGGTGTACAGTATCTCCTCCTCATTTGTTGGGAACATGACGTTATATTGAGGAATGGAGATGGACCTTTCATATGGTGTACAGTATCTCCTCCTCATTTGTTGGGAACATGATGTTATATTGAGGAATGGAGATGGACCTTTATATGGTGTACAGTATCTCCCCCTCATTTGTTGGGAACATGACGTTATATTGAGGAATGGAGATGGACCTTTCATATAATGTACAGTATCTCCTCCTCATTTGTTGGGAATGTGACGTTATATTGAGGAATGAAGATGGACCTTTCATATGGTGTACAGTATCTCCTCCTCATTTGTTGGGAACATGACATTATATTGAGGAATGGAGATGGACCTTTCATATGGTGTACAGTATCTCCTCCTCATTTGTTGGGAACATGACGTTATATTGAGGAATGGGGATGGACCTTTCATATGGTGTACAGTATCTCCTCCTCATTTGTTGGGAATGTGACGTTATATTGAGGAATGGAGATGGACCTTTCATATGGTGTACAGTATCCCCTCCTCATTTGTTGGGAACATGACGTTATATTGAGGAATGGAGATGGACCTTTCATATGGTGTACAGTATCTCCTCCTCATTTGTTGGGAATGTGACGTTATATTGAGGAATGGGGATGGACCTTTCATATGGTGTACAGTATCTCCTCCTCATTTGTTGGGAATGTGACGTTATATTGAGGAATGAAGATGGACCTTTCATATGGTGTACAGTATCTCCTCCTCATTTGTTGGGAACATGACGTTATATTGAGGAATAGAGATGGACCTTTCATATGGTGTACAGTATCTCCTCCTCATTTGTTGGGAACATGACGTTATATTGAGGAATAGAGATGGACCTTTCATATGGTGTACAGTATCTCCACCTCATTTGTTGGGAACATGACGTTATATTGAGGAATAGAGATGGACCTTTCATATGGTGTACAGTATCTCCTCCTCATTTGTTGGGAACATGACGTTATATTGAGGAATGGGGATGGACCTTTCATATGGTGTACAGTATCTCCACCTCATTTGTTGGGAACATGACGTTATATTGAGGAATGGGGATGGACCTTTCATATGGTGTACAGTATCTCCACCTCATTTGTTGGGAACATGACGTTATATTGAGGAATGGAGATGGACCTTTCATATGGTGTACAGTATCTCCTCCTCATTTGTTGGGAACATGACGTTATATTGAGGAATGGAGATGGACCTTTCATATAATGTACAGTATCTCCTCCTCATTTGTTGGGAATGTGACGTTATATTGAGGAATGGAGATGGACCTTTCATATGGTGTACAGTATCTCCCCCTCATTTGTTGGGAACATGACGTTATATTGAGGAATGGGGATGGACCTTTCATATGGTGTACAGTATCTCCTCCTCATTTGTTGGGAATGTGACGTTATATTGAGGAATGAAGAAGGACCTTTCATATGGTGTACAGTATCCCCTCCTCATTTGTTGGGAACATGACGTTATATTGAGGAATGGAGATGGACCTTTCATATGGTGTACAGTATCTCCTCCTCATTTGTTGGGAATGTGACGTTATATTGAGGAATGGGGATGGACCTTTCATATGGTGTACAGTATCTCCACCTCATTTGTTGGGAACATGGCATTATATTGAGGAATGGGGATGGACCTTTCATATGGTGTACAGTATCTCCTCTTCATTTGTTGGGAATGTGACGTTATATTGAGGAATGAAGATGGACCTTTCATATGGTGTACAGTATCTCCTCCTCATTTGTTGGGAACATGACATTATATTGAGGAATGGAGATGGACCTTTCATATGGTGTACAGTATCTCCTCCTCATTTGTTGGGAACATGACGTTATATTGAGGAATGGGGATGGACCTTTCATATGGTGTACAGTATCTCCTCCTCATTTGTTGGGAATGTGACGTTATATTGAGGAATGAAGATGGACCTTTCATATGGTGTACAGTATCCCCTCCTCATTTGTTGGGAACATGACGTTATATTGAGGAATGGAGATGGACCTTTCATATGGTGTACAGTATCTCCTCCTCATTTGTTGGGAATGTGACGTTATATTGAGGAATGGGGATGGACCTTTCATATGGTGTACAGTATCTCCTCCTCATTTGTTGGGAACATGACATTATATTGAGGAATTGAGATGGACCTTTCATATGGTGTACAGTATCTCCTCATTTGTTGGGAACATGATGTTATATTGAGGAATGGAGATGGACCTTTATATGGTGTACAGTATCTCCCCCTCATTTGTTGGGAACATGACGTTATATTGAGGAATGGAGATGGACCTTTCATATAATGTACAGTATCTCCTCCTCATTTGTTGGGAATGTGACGTTATATTGAGGAATGAAGATGGACCTTTCATATGGTGTACAGTATCTCCTCCTCATTTGTTGGGAACATGACATTATATTGAGGAATGGAGATGGACCTTTCATATGGTGTACAGTATCTCCTCCTCATTTGTTGGGAACATGACGTTATATTGAGGAATGGGGATGGACCTTTCATATGGTGTACAGTATCTCCTCCTCATTTGTTGGGAATGTGACGTTATATTGAGGAATGAAGATGGACCTTTCATATGGTGTACAGTATCCCCTCCTCATTTGTTGGGAACATGACGTTATATTGAGGAATGGAGATGGACCTTTCATATGGTGTACAGTATCTCCTCCTCATTTGTTGGGAATGTGACGTTATATTGAGGAATGGGGATGGACCTTTCATATGGTGTACAGTATCTCCTCCTCATTTGTTGGGAATGTGACGTTATATTGAGGAATGAAGATGGACCTTTCATATGGTGTACAGTATCTCCTCCTCATTTGTTGGGAACATGACGTTATATTGAGGAATAGAGATGGACCTTTCATATGGTGTACAGTATCTCCTCCTCATTTGTTGGGAACATGACGTTATATTGAGGAATAGAGATGGACCTTTCATATGGTGTACAGTATCTCCACCTCATTTGTTGGGAACATGACGTTATTTTGAGGAATAGAGATGGACCTTTCATATGGTGTACAGTATCTCCTCCTCATTTGTTGGGAACATGACGTTATATTGAGGAATGGGGATGGACCTTTCATATGGTGTACAGTATCTCCACCTCATTTGTTGGGAACATGACGTTATATTGAGGAATGGGGATGGACCTTTCATATGGTGTACAGTATCTCCACCTCATTTGTTGGGAACATGACGTTATATTGAGGAATGGAGATGGACCTTTCATATGGTGTACAGTATCTCCTCCTCATTTGTTGGGAACATGACGTTATATTGAGGAATGGAGATGGACCTTTCATATGGTGTACAGTATCTCCCCCTCATTTGTTGGGAACATGATGTTATATTGAGGAATGGAGATGGACCTTCCATATGGTGTACAGTATCTCCACCTTATTCGTTTGGAACCTAATGCCGTGTACACACGACCGTTTTTCATGACGAGAAAAATGCAATTTTTAAAAATGGTCGTGAAAAGCGGTGGTGTGTAGGCTCCAGAGCATTTTTCTCTACGAGAAAAATGCCCGAAAAAAATTAGAACCTGCTCTATTTTTTCACGTCGTTCTTTTTAACGTCGTGAAAAACGGTCGTGTGTACGCTTTTACGAGGGGGAAAAAAATGCACATGCTCAGAATCAAGTATGAGACGGGAGCGCTCGTTCTGGTAAAGCTAGCGTTCATAATGAAGACAGCACATTCGTCACGCTGTAACGGACTGAAAAGCACGAATCGTCTCTCACCAAACTTTATTAACACGAGATCAGCAAAAGCGTCCCAAAGGGTGGCGCCATTCGAATGAAACTTCCCCTTTATAGTGCCGTCGTACGTTTTGTACGTCTCCGCGCTTTGCTCAAGCGTTTTTTTTCATGAACGTGTGTATGCAAGGCAGGCTTGAGAGGAAACACGAAAAATCACGTCGAGAAAAACGTCGTTTTTTTCCATGACGTGAATAACGTTCGTGTGTACGCAGCATTAGAAGTAAAATGAAAATTGTTGCTGTATTTAATTTTTATTACTTACTTGTGTTGGCATAATGAGGAAGTTCTTCCTGCTTACATTTCATAATAATTTCCTCCTCCTCCATAGACTGCTGAGTCCCACTCACAAGCGTCTCTTCTTCTTTAATCTCAGCTTTGATGCCTTTTAGTTCTTTATCCTAAACTCCGGAGAAGATAGAATACATTTTGTAAAAATGGAACAAGAGATAACATAGAAGAATGTCCTTTTTATAGTTTAGAATATATTTTTAAGTCTACATGTTCAGTATCACCTACCTGATGATGGTGAGGGATGGTGTGATCTTCCTGTGTGGAATCCTGGGAATACAGAAGACGGGGACATCTCTCTGGTGGGTTCCCATTAATGGATCCATCTGTAGGAAACACACACACTGACTGAATACATTGTTTCTATGTGTTTATCAGATGATGGGGGATCTAGGTGGACCCGCCGTACTGCTCTCTCCTTTACAATAAAGTCTCCTCTTACCCGGGGATGTGAGGGGCGGCTGATTCTCCATCATGATGTCCTTGTAGAGATTATCTTACATGATGATGTGAAGGTCTAAATATCCTCAATCCCCAATTTATACATTTGATCTATTTTTGCATTTAGCGCTTCTTACTTACTTGTGTCCATATATAGAGAAGATTCCTCCTGTTTAATTTCCATCATCTTCTCCCCCTCCTCCATAGACTGCTGATCTCCACTCACCAACGTCTCTGCTTCTTCCTCCTTAATCTCAGCTTTGATGTCTTTTATGTCTTCATCCTAAACTCCAGAGATGATAGAATACATATGTAAAAGGGAACAAGAAGTTACAGAGAACAATGTTTTTTCGTATCTTAGAAATAAAATTGTGTTCTAGTTGCTCAGCCCCACCTACCCGATGATGGTGAGGGATGGTGTGATCTTCCTGTGTGGAGTCCCGGGAATACAGAGGATGGGGACATCTCTCTGGTGGGTTCCCATTACTGGACCCATCTACCTGATGATGGTGAGGGATGGTGTGATCCTCCTGTGTGGAATCCTGGGAATAAAGATGATCACCCTCTACCATAGACTGCTGATCCCCGGACTTCTCTTCTTTTTCTACTTTAACCTCAACTTTGATGTCTTTCAGTTGTTCACCCTAAACCCCAAATATGATAAAACGGATTTATAAAAGGAAACAAGAGATGAAATAAAAGAATGTTATTTCGAAGGAGTATAATTCTACAACATTTTTTTGTCCGAATTGCTCAGTCCCACCTACCTGATGATGGTGAGGGATGGTGTGATCTTCCTGTGTGGAATCCCGGGAATACAGAGGACGGGGACATCTCTCTGGTGGGTTCTCATTACTGGATCCATCTGTAGGAAACACACACACTGACTGAATACATTGTTTCTATGTGTTTATCAGATGATGGGGGATCTAGGTGGACCCTCCGTACTGCTCTCTCCTTTACAATAAAGTCTCCTCTTACCCGGTGATGTGAGGGGCGGCTGATTCTCCATCATGACGTCCTTGTAGAGATCCTCGTGTCCCTCTAAACACTCTTCCATGGAGAAATAGAAAATGATCTCCTGACACCTTATAGGAACCTGACACACAAAATGATACAGTCACCATCCAGACACATCCCTTGTCTGTTACTGGATAATGTCCCAGAATTCCCGGCACCGCTCACCTCTCCTGTCAGCAGATCAATGATCTTCTGGATGACTTCTAGAATCTTCTTGGCACTGGTTACCTCTGTTGTCAGGCAGCGAGGTGGAAGCACTGTGATGAGTGATGTCCTGTGAAGACAGTTTCTGGGTGTTACGGCTCACCAGATCTTTTCTTTACTACTTTAAAAATCTGTGTAAACACAGAAAGTGACAACGGTCACTTTTCACCTCTCATGATCCCCACCTATTGTTAAGTCTGTGTTTCTATTACAGTGGTAACAGTAAAGTCCTAAGATCCTCCCAGAATATTTAGGATGTACATTGCCTTGAAAAAGTATTCATACCCCTTGAAATTTTCCACATTTTGTTATGTTACAACCAAAAACGTAAATGTATTTTATTGGGATTTTATGTGATGGACCAACACAAAGTGGCACATAATTGTGAAGTGGAAGGAAAATAATAAATGCTTTTACATTTTTTTTACAAATAAATATGTGAAAAGTGTGGGGTGCATTTGTATTCAGCACCCCTGAGTCAATACTTTGTAGAACCGCCTTTCCCTGCAATTACAGTTGCAAGTCTTTTTGGGGATGTCTTTACCAGCTTTGCACATCTAGAGAGTGACATTTTTGCCCATTCTTCTTTGCAAAATAGCTCAAGCTCTGTCAGATTGGATGGAGAGCGTCTGTGATCAGCAACTTTCAAGCCTTGTCACAGATTCTCAATTGGATTTAGGGTTGGACTTTGACTGGGCCATTCTAACACATGAATATGCTTTGATCTAAACCATTCCCTTGTAGCTCTGGCTGTATGTTTAGGGTCGTTGTCCTGCTGGAAGGTGAACCTCCACTCCAGTCTCAAGCCATTTGTAGACTCCAACAGGTTTTCTTCTAAGATTGCCCTGTATTTGGCTCCATCCATCTTCCCATCAACTCTGACCAGCTTCCCTGTCCCTGCTGAAGAAAACCATCCCCACAACATGATGCTGCCACCACCATGTTTCACAGTGGGGATGGTGTGTTCAGGGTGATGTGCAGTATTCGTTTTCCGCCACACTTTTGCTTTTAGGCCAAAAAGGTTTAGTTTTGGTCTCATCTGACCAGAGCACCTTCTTCCACATGTTTGATGTGTCCCCCACATGGCTTCTTGCAAACTGCAAATGGGACTTCTTATGGCTTTCTTTCACCAATGGCTTTCTTTTTGCCACTCTTCCATAAAGGGCAGATTTGTGGAGTGCACGACTAATAGTTGTCCTGTGGACAGATTCTCCCACCTGAGCTGTGGATCTCTGCAGCTCCTCCTGAGTTACCATGGGCCTCTTGGCTTCTTCTCTGATGAATGGTCTCTTTGCCCGGCCGGTCAGTTTAGGTGGATGGCCATGCCTTGGTAGGTTTGCAGTTGTGCCATACTCTTTCCATTTTCAGATGATGGATTGAACAGTGCTCTGTGAGATGTTCAAAGCTTGGGATACTTTTTTATAACCTAACCCTGCTTTAAACTTCTCCACAGCTTTATCCCTGACCTGTCTGGTGTGTTCCTTGGCCTTCATGATGCTGTTTGTTCACCAAGGTTCTCTAACAAACTGAGAGCTTCACAGAACAGCTGCATTTATACTGAGATTAAATTACACACAGGTGGACTCTATTTACTAATTAGGTGACTTCTGAAGGCAATTGGTTCCACTAGATTTTAGTTAGGGGATGGGAATCAGAGTAAAGGGGGCTGAATACAAATGCACGCCACACGTTTCAGATATTTATTTGTAAACATTTTTGAAAACCATTTATCATTTTCCTTTCACTTCACAATTATGTGCCACTTTGTGTTGGTCTATCACATAAAATCCCAATAAAATACATTTAGGCCCCTTTCACACGGAGGTCCGTTCAGGTCCGCCTGTCAGTTTTTTAGGCGGACCTGAAACGGATCCTCCATGTACCCCTATGGAGGCACGGATGTCAGCGGAGACATGTCCGCTGACATCCGCTCCGCTCCGCCAAAGTGTGACGGAGGAAAACCCTATTTTTCCTTCCGTCGGCGGAGCGGATCGGATGACAACGGACTCTACGGTCCGTCGTCATCCGATTCCCCATAGGGGAGAGCGGCGCTCTGACAGGGCGGTCCCTGCACAGTGTGCGGGGACCGCCCAGTCATCCGTCGGCTCAGCGGGGATCAACGGAGCGATCCCCGCTGAGCAAGCGGAGCTTCACGGGGCGGATCTGCACGGATCCGCCCCGTGTGAAAGGGGCCTTACGTTTTTGGTTGTAACATGAAAAAATGTGAACAATTTCAAGGCAATGTATCTGGTCTATAAACCAGAGGCTCTGGATGGACAGTTGGATAAATGGTTCTATATTTAGGATGTATCTGGTCTATAAACCAGAGGCTCTGGATGGACAGTTGGATAAATGGCTCTATATTTAGGATGTATCCGGTCTATAAACCAGAGGCTCTGGATGGACAGTTGGATAAATGGCTCTATATTTAGGATGTATCTCTCCTATTTACATATATTCTAACTTGAGAAAGAGGGACGCTATAACGTGGGGATTACATGTGGCATTACACATTGTGAGAAGTCATCATGGCTACATTACACTAAATGTTACGCTTAGTTTAGAATGGAGCTTGCACCAAAATCTAACTATGCCTCTTCGAGGTCCAGATGCATTACTGGTGTACCTTCCATGTACATGTCAGTGTAAGGAGAGAAAAAAAAACCCCTAGCAGTAATTATCAGTGGTGGGAAAAGTGCCCTGAAAAAAAAATGCTTGTTGTTGGTTGGAGGAAAACCCAAAAACGTTCCAGGCAGCAGTGCAGATAAAAGAATGTCATGGCGTCAACTGGACAAAATATGCCCCCTGCCTGGGGGGTCAGTGGGAGGAAAAGTGCAGCTGGACAGCTTGGCCAGATGGATGTCCATTTAATTCTGTGACGGGACATATCCTGGACTCTCAGGATTATGGGGTTCTGTTCACCAGGACAGTCTGATGGGATCTGGGACAACTCGGGAGTATGTATTGGGCTCCGTTCATACCATGCAAGTACGCACACATCTCCCTGTGTCGTGTCTATCCCATTCATTTCAATGGGTTTCCCTATGCAGGAGAAATGTGAAAGAGAAGTCCCTCACACTTTTTCAGAAATCCGGGGACATTTTTTTTTTATACTAGTAATAGCGGCAAGCAGCGACTCATAGCTGGACTGCGATATTGCGGCGGACAAATCAGAGACTAAGTGACACTTTGCAGGAACCACTGACACTAATACAATGATCAGTGCTAAAAATATGACTTTTTCTGTCGGAGTTTCCGCCAAGAAAAGATTGAGATTGAGAGCAGGTTCTCTATTTTTCAACGGAAAAAATTCTTGTTGGAAATTCCAATCGTCTGTATGCAATTACGACGCGTAAAAAAACATGCATGCTCAGAATCAAGCAGAAGAGCCAAACTGCCTTTTGAACTTCATTGATCTCGGCTTGTCGTACGTGTTGTACGTCACTGCGTTCTTGACGTTCGGAATTTCCGACAGGATTTGTGTGACCGTGTGTATGCAAGACAAGTCTGAGCCAACATTCTGTCGGAAAAAAAATAGGATTTTTGTACTCACCGTAAAATCCGTTTCTCTGGCATCCATGGACTGACACAGCGTGTTTTATACACCTTTACACGTGGGTTATGTCCCTGCTTGCAGGAGAAGACCTAGGCAGAATGTGAGATGTTATACATACATTCTAAACAGCCAGAGCTGAACAGCCCCGCCCAGGGGGGCGGTCCCTCCGGCATAACCCTCCCACTGCAGCCAGCAGACCTCAGTTCGTAACAAAGCAGTACAAACTCGAAAAGAAGGGTGGGTGCTGTGTCAGTCCATGGATGCCAGAGAAACGGATTTTACGGTGAGTACAAAAATCCTATTTTCTCTTGTCATCCATGGACTGACACAGCGTGTCTTATACACCTTTACACGTGGGATGTCCCAAAGCAGTGTCAAGAGGGATGGGAGCAGTATGAATGGAAAACCAAAAACTTCACTCCAAACAAGGCAGAGCTCCTCAACGGAGGAGTTGCAACATCAAACAGCGGCCTGCAACACCTTGCGGCCGAAGGAAGCATCCGAAGATGCAGCCACATCAACCTTATAAAACTTATAAAAGGTATGAACAGACGACCAGGTCGCCGTCTTGCACACTTGTGCAACCGACGCTTGATGTCGGAAAGCCCAGGAAGCACCAATTGCCCTGGTGGAATGTGCCGTAACCGGAAAGGGAGGCGCCCGCCCCTTGAGAGCATAAGCTTGAATGACGGTTTGTCTGATCCACCTAGAAATGGTGGCAGACGAAACCGCTTGGCCCTGTTCTGGACCAGAGACAGCCACAAATAGTGAGTCAGACTTCCGAATAGAGGCAGTAGCAGACAGGTACACCCGCAAGGCTCGTACCACATCCAAAGTGTGAAGCGCAAACTCTCTGGGATGCGATGGGTGAGGACACAAGGACGGGAGGACAATGTCCTCATTTAAGTGGAAGGCCGAGACCACCTTTGGCAGAAAAGAAGGTCGCGGACGTAACACCGCCTTATCCTTATGGATGACCAAAAAGGGCGACTTACAGGACAAGGCCGCCAACTCAGACACTCGTCTAATGGAAGTAATGGCCACCAAGAAGGCCACCTTCTGAGACAAAGTCAAGAGGGGAATATCTCTAATATTCTCAAAGGGAGGTTCCTGGAGAACCGAGAGTACCAAATTCAGATCCCACAGGGGGAGAGGAGGCTTGACAGGGGGGAGCACATGGCGAACCCCCTGCACAAAGGTGCTAATCAAGGGAAGACCCGCCAGCGGTCGCTGAAAGAAGATGGCCAAGGCCGAAATCTGACCCTTAATGGTACTCAAAGCGAGCTTTTGGGTCACGCCACGCTGCAGAAAATGCAGGATTCTGGGAACGGAATACGTTCGTGGGCGCCAGTCCAGCTCTTCGCACATGGCGATGTAAGCTCTCCAAGTACGGTGATAGATCTTTCTGGAGGAAGACTTCCGTGCCCTTAACATGGTCGAAATGACCGAATCCGAGAGACCTCGGTCTCTCAGCACCTGGCTTTCAATAACCATGCCGTTAAAGCCAGAGACTGTAAAGCAGGATGAAATATAGGACCTTGAGACAGAAGGTCCCCCCGTATTGGTAACCGCCAGGGAACGTCTGCGACGAGACGTACCAGATCGGCGTACCAGTGACGCCGAGGCCAATCCGGAGCAACGAGGATCACCGGAATTCCCTTGGTCGCTACCCTGCGGAGCAGGTGAGGCAGCAACTGCAGCGGAGGATAAACGTATATCAGGTGATACTGACCCCATGGGGCCACCAACGCATCCGAGGCATCCGCCCAGGGATCCCTGGATCTGGCCACAAACCTCGACCCCTTGCGATTGAGTCGAGAGGCCATCAGGTCCACATCCGGCGTGCCCCACCGTCTGCAAAGGAGTTGAAAGACCTCCGGGTGCAAGGACCACTCTCCCTGGTCCAGCGTCTGGCGACTTAGATAGTCCGCCTGCCAATTGTCTATGCCCGGAATGTAGACGGCCGACAGAGCCGGCACGCCTCTTTCGGCCCACCTCAGGATGCGGGCGACCTCGGAAGCCACAGCTGAGCTCCGAGTCCCCCCTTGATGGTTGACATACGCCACTGCTGTAGCGTTGTCCGATTGGATCCTGATGGAGTGACCCTGTAGTTTCTCCGACCATGAGGAGAGGCACAGTCTGATTGCCCGTATCTCCAGCACATTGACCGGTAAGAGGGCTACGTCCGGAGTCCAAAGCCCTTGGGCCGACAGGACTCCCCAGACTCCCCCCCAGCCCGTCAGGCTGGCGTCCGTCGTGATCACCATCCATTGGATGGGGAGGAACGACTTCCCGGACCGAAGAGCCGGGGACCTCAACCACCACGTCAGGGACGCCCTGACCAGGTGACTCACCTGGATCTGAAGATCCAAGGACAACGGGGATTTGTCCCAAGAGGACAAGATCTCTTTCTGTATAGCCCTGGTGTGCGCTTGGCCATAAGGAACGGCCTCGAAGGAGGCCACCATGAGTCCCAGGACTCTCATGCAAAAGCGGATTGACGATCATTTTCGGGACGTCAGCACCCGTACTGCAGACTGAAGTGTCAGTAGTTTGTCTGGAGGTAGGAAGACTCTTGCCTCCAAGGAGTCCAGAATCAGACCTAGATACTCCAGACGCTGAGTCGGGACTAGAACCGACTTCTGAACGTTCAGGAGCCACCCAAACTCCCTGAGGGTCTGACTGACGATAGTCACACTTTCTTCCAATTCTGAGCCACTGTCTGCTCTTAGAAGAAAATCGTCCAGATAGCCCACGATAGCAATGCCTCGCTGTCTCAGCAAAGCTAGGACTGGAGCAAGCACCTTGGAAGAGCCACAAATTGATAGTGGACTTCGCCGACCGCAAAGCGCAGAAACTTCTGGTGGCTGGCGCAGATCGGAACATGCAAGTAGGCGTCCTTGATGTCCAAGGATGCCAGAAAATCCCCTTGATGGAGTGTTGCGATCACTGTGCGAATGGATTCCATGCGGAATTTTTGCACCTTCACGAAGGCATTCAGGGCCTTGAGGTCCAGGATTGGCCGAACCCCGTCCTTTTTTGGAACAACAAACAGATTCGAGTAGAACCCCTGAAATCTCTCCTGGGACGGAACCGGCACAATTACTCCGGACCCGATCAAATCCTGTACAGCCCCCAAGAGGGCTGCCCGACGGGCAGGAAGGAGAGGGAGATTTGAGGGAAAGAATCTGTCTGGGGGCCATGAGCGGAACTCTATTCTGTATCCTGAGGTGACCACCTCGCACACCCACCGGTCGGAGATCCGGGAGGTCCACCGATCCGTGAACCTGCAAAGTCGTCCCCCCACCCCAGAGACGGGCGGGGGCAAGACTTCACGCGGAGGCGGGCTTGGGAGCCGGCTTGTTCGGCTTACGCACCCAGGGGCGCTTGTGCCCGCCAGCCGCACTGTTGTCAATCTGGGATGGCTTACCCGTGGACTCTGACGGACGAAAAAAAAACAACCTTTTTTGCTGGAAAGGAAGGACCCGGTTTACGTCGGGCCTCCTTACCCTTGATAGTTTGAGGAAGGAGAGTGCTTTTACCTCCCGTGACATCCTTGATGATGTCATCCAGAGCAGCACCAAAAAGTCTACCACCCTTAAAAGGTAGATCCGTCAGGAGCTTCTTAGAGGCTAGGTCAGCAGACCAGCATTTCAACCAGATGAGACGACGCAATACCACCGCCGAGACAGAGGCCCTGGATATTAAAGGGGCCGCGTCCAACGTGGCGTCGCACACATATATCAGACCGTGCACCATCTGGTGGGCCAGAGCAATAGTGTCTGGAGGAAGGTTATACTCCTGCACAGTTTGGTGCAAAATTTTTGCCCATTCCGTGAGTGTCTGAGACACAAGGGTCGCCGCTACTACTGGCCGTAGGGCGGATCCCAACAAGGCGAACATGGCTCTACTCACCACTTCTGACCTCCTGTCAGTGGGGTCCTTAAACGCAGGAGTCCCCTCCATCGGGAGAGTGGTGGCCTTGTTTAAACAGGCGACTGGAGGGTCGACCACCGGGGGAGAAGCCCACTTTTTAAGCAGGGCGTCTTCAAAGGGGTATCTAATAGACAAACGCCGCGGGACCATGAAAGTCTTCTGCGGCTTTTCCCAGACCTGGTCAATGAGCTGGTCAAAGAAAGGTACATATGGAAAAACCTTTTTAGAAGGCTTGGTCTTAAAAGAACTAAAGGAGACTGTATCCGCCTGAGGTTCTGCAGTCGCAGCATTTAGCTTGAGAGTGTCCCTCACAGCATCAATGAGTTCACTAACAAGCGCCCTGTCATTTACTGACTCAGAACTGGAGTCTTCCTCACAAGGAATGTCCTGTTCAAAACCATCCAAATATTCAGAGCTAGGGTCCTGAGCAGCAATAGCTAGGCCCATATCTGAATCAGAGCACTCCCCTTGTGGAGATAAAGTGGGGAGAGGGCGCTTTTTTGCTCCCTTGTGCTCACACACAGCTTCCATCCTGGTCAGAAATGATTCCAGGACTGCCGACAACTGGTCCATAGGGACCGCAGGTGCTGGAGCACTGGCTGCTGCCTCTGGCATGTTAGGGGAAGCTGGTGACTCTGACTCCATAATGTCCCCCTCTGAGACCACCCACAGGCTGTGCTGACTGAAGTAGGGGAATGCCCAGGGGACCCACCAACCTGACCAGGACCGCTCGGTTACGCTGCCCTGTCTCTCCGCGCCGCGCTGCTCAGCGTGAGTGAGCTGAGAGGAGAGAGACTGTGAGGAGATTCGCGCCGTTCCTGAGCGGCGCTAGAGGCCAAACTAGAGCTAGAAGAAGGTGCGGCTACAAGAAAATGGCCGCCGCAATGTGCTCTGGCGGCCACGGCAAGATGGCCGCCAATGTAAAAAACAGCACAGTCACCAAACATGGCGCCGAACGGCGCCCAGGCCCCTCACTCTCAAATAAACAGCCCCAGCGAAATGCAGAGCAGCATGAGCCGCCCCCCCCCAGGACAGTATGGCCCCCAGGCACCCCACACAGTACAGCGCCAGCGAAGTGCACAGAGAGTGACATTAAAAAACACAGGGGGAGACAGGGAAATCCCCCACATAAGAAACACACAGCATGTACTCACCTGCAGCCAGGAGAGACTACTTACCCGTCCCCTGAGGGACCCACTGGTGTGTTTCTGACAGAACTATCACAGTGCGGTACGGAGTAGCTGTCGGCCCGGTCCACCGCGAAAGATACAGCCGGACTGTTCTATCTTGAGAGGACCGCGGAGCTGGAAGCCCACCGGCCACCCCTGGAGTCGTGGGGCATGTCGTGAACTGAGTCTCACGCACACAAGGCGAGGATCAGCACGCTCGATGGTCGGACAGGGAAGACTACGAGGATATCTTGTACCCAACCTGTTGCCCAGCCGACAGTTGATAGAAGATCTCAAAAGAAAAAAAAAAAAAAAAAAAAATAGGAAAAAATTCCAAAAGGAATAAAAATAGGTCAGGAGACTGGCTCCTGAGAGAGCCACGTCTTCTCCTTCTGCTAGGCAGAAAAAAACTGAGGTCTGCTGGCTGCAGTGGGAGGGTTATGCCGGAGGGACCGCCCCCCTGGGCGGGGCTGTTCAGCTCTGGCTGTTTAGAATGTATGTATAACATCTCACATTCTGCCTAGGTCTTCTCCTGCAAGCAGGGACATAACCCACGTGTAAAGGTGTATAAGACACGCTGTGTCAGTCCATGGATGACAAGAGAAAACCACGGTTTTCTTGACGGAATTTCCGATCGTGTGTACGCGGCATAAGAAGTGTTTTCCTACTGTGGGGGAGGTGCTTATACTAAGGGAAGGCATAGATCCCTGTACCTGCTTTACAGGAACACATGATCAATGTCTTCCATACTGACAGAATGGCGATCTGCCTTGTTTACATAGGCAGACCACCATTCTGCCTATGTACATAACGATCAGCGGGTAACGGTGGACATTGAGTCCGCCGAAGCTGCTGATTGGCTCCCATACCCAGAAATGCAGGCTCACGTATATACGTGATCCTGCCCAGCACGACCGCCCTGTAGCACTAGATCTGCTATCAGGCGATCAGCAACAGATTAACATCATCAGCATTATGATAACTCACAGGCAGCAGGCACTCTATCATGGCTCTGTCACAGTGTGTCACATAACATGGCTGCTGGATGCTGATTTTGTTAACTTATGACTAGGGATGAGCTCCGGAGTGTTTGCATAGAACACGTGCAGAGCCCGCCAGGAAGTCGGCACACCGCTAATCACAGACAGGGAGACATGTCCCGATCTCTGCAGCCGAGCATCAGGACAATGTCTCCCTGCCTGTGATTAGCGCAGCGCTGTGCCGACTTCCTGGCGGGCTCTGCACGTGTTCTATGCGAACACGCCGGAGCTCATCCTTACTTATGACCAATAAGTTAAGAAAATCAGCAGCCATGTTATGTGACACACTGTGACAGAACCATGATAGAGTGCCTGCTGCCTGTGAGTAATGATACCATCCATTATGCCAAAGAGACAGACACAGTGCAATGTAGTCTATTCACAGACATCCTCATAGCACACCTGTGTTGAAGCCTTGAAGGGACTGGCAGCCCCACGATCGGATCTGCTTCCCCTCTGTTCCTGCTGCTGGACACTGTCAGCTGAGCTCAGCTGCCTCTCTCTGCCAGTCGTCGCCACCACCGCCCACCTCCTAGCCTCTCAAGTCTCACTCTCCGGGCCCCGGCTACTACTGGGTGAGGAGCGGAGGAAGATCACTCTGCCAGGGAAGGCAAGGAGATAAACAGGCAGGTGGCTGGCCGGGACTTGAGCCAAGGCAGAAGAACATGCGAGCGGAGCTGAATGGGCATGCGCCCGAAACTGAAGAAATATTCCCTCCGCTCCGACCAGCACATGATCATCAGAAAGGGGCACAGATAATGGAAAAAATACACCCCCCTAAACTAGTAGGTGCGGTGGAGTGGGGGTGTGCAATTCAGATTTTTTTTTTTTATTCTGCACTGACTGTTTTTAAAATTGCCCCAGCCCCTGTTCAAATTCATTCCGGGGACAAAACCGGGGACAGACTTGGTCTGGGGACAGTGTCCTCAATCCGGGAACTATCCCCAGAAACCGGGGATGTCTGGTCACCCTAACATTAGGAGATTCAGGGGGGTGTCACTAACAATTAATGGCACCCCCCGCGCATCTGTTATGCTGGGTTCACACTTGTGCGCTGCGAATTCCAGCTCTCTTATCTCTGCATAGAGATAAGAGAGCTGTTCAGCAGATCATCTCTGTTTTAGCTGCAAATTTGGAGACCTGGGAGAGGGGAGGGGGGAAGTGTAGTGAGGAGAAGGAGAGAAATCCTGATGAGAACTGAACACATCTGCAAATCAGATGCGTGCCCATAGAAGATAATGGGCCTGAATTCGCACCGCAATGCCTAGAAAACGCACACGTTTTTTGAGCAATGCGCAGTGCGAATGCATCGCACATATGTGAACCAGCCTCATTAAAATCAATGTATTTTATAATGTTATGCGAATTGGATGCGGTTTAAGTCGCAACCAATTTGCATAGGTGTGAACGGGGCCTTAAAGGGAAGCACATTTATGTGCGTGTCGGGAAAGCATGAGATATTGCGTTCATTTCTGACAAACACAGATGTGAACCCAGATCAAGCCAGCAGTTGTATAAACGGTTCTATATTTAGTCTGTATGCGGGTTCTGGGTGTAAATTCAAAATATCTTCTTACCGTCTCTGCTTTTAGTTCCAGAAATGTCTAATCTCTATGTCCTCCCAACTCACCTCTGACCCGGAACTTCCTGTCTGTATGTTACATCACTTCCTTTCTGTATCAGACATCACTTCCTGTCTGTCTTGGATATCACTTCCTGTCTGTCCTGTATGTCATTTCCTGTCTGTGCGTTCCACTCAATATAACCCCACCAAATTGCAGAGAATATAGAATCTACAGCCGGAGCTGTTTTCAGACACGGCACAATCTTCCGTACATTATTACGCAATAACCGGGGCCATTTTTTTTCTGCACACATTAAAATCTTTTTTATTTTTTTGCTAGAAATTACTGTAAACACCCCAAAAAAGTATATATTTTCTGAGGGACAGACCTGAAAGCAAAAACTTTGGGGGATAAAATGGTGGTAGTTAAAAAATTTTATGCAGCACGATATTTGCGCAGTTATTTATCAAACTTTTCAGAAATAAAAAAAACACACCAAAAAATTAGCACGCAAACAAACACAATATTATTTTTTGGTAAAATATAAAAGATCGGGTTGCGTTGAGTAAACAGACACTTAACATGCCAAGCCCTAAAATTGTGAATGCCCATGGAATTGGAAAAAAAAAACCGATTGTTCCCAAAATTTTCTGTAGGAGACAATTTAACCACTTCCATACCGGGTCATTGTAAAATGACGCCGGCAGGAACCCTCTCTCACTCCGGGTGGACGTCATATGACGTCCTGGGTTTGAAGGGGGATATCTGAATGATGGGTGCAGCTAGAGGCATCATTCAGATATTCTTGTCTTCAGCCGGCGATTCTGTGCACCATAAGAATGATCATAGTGGCGGTTCCGCTGCTTAATCGTTCTTATAGGCGGCGGGAGGGGACAGATGGTCACCAGTCATCTCTATGATCGTCGGAGGCCCGGGCGCAATGTGATGACGTCACGCCCGGGTCCTCAGAAGTAAACAAAGCCGCCATTGCGGCTAGTAAGTATGAGATCAGTGAAAAAAAAATCACGATCTCATACTTTCCAGCCTGGAGGAGAGATGTGGGGTCTTATTGACTCCGCATCTCTCCATAAAGAGGACCTGTCACACACATTCCTATTACAAGGGATGTTTACATTCCTTGTAATAGGAATAAAAGTGATCAAAAAAAAAAAAAAAAAGTGTAAAAAAAAAGTCAAAATAAAAAAAAAATAACTAAAATAAAAAAAAAAATAATAATTTTTTTTTTTAAAACGCCCCTGTCCCCAATAGCTTACGCTTAGAAGTGAACGCACACGTAAGTCCCGCCGTTTAAACCACATATGTGAGGTATCGCCGCGTGCGTTAGAGCGCGTGCAACAATTCTAGCACTAGACCTCCTCTGTAACTCTAACCTGGTAACCTGTAAAAATGTTCAAATCGTCGCCTATGGAGATTTTTAAGTACTCATTCCATGAGTGTGCGCAATTTTAAAGCGTGACATGTTGGGTATCTTTTTACTCGGCATACCATAAGCTTTGTTATTTTTTAATTCATGAAACCATTTTTTCCCCCCCAAAAAGGCGTTTGAAAAATTATTGCGCAAATACCGTCCAAGATAAAAAGTTGCAACGACCGTCATTTTATTCCCTAGGGTGTCTGCTAAAAAAAACATATATAGAGTTTGGGGGTTCTGAGTAATTTTATAGAAAAAGAATGATGATTTGTACATGTAGCAGAGAAGTGCCAGAATAGGCCCGGTATGGAAGTGGTATTAAAAGCCTTTACATTTTATCAGTTTAGGGTTACCTGTAAATTATGGCCCTTGAATTATTGCTCTCACTCCGATGTTCGTGACAATACCTCGCACATGTGGCACAATTGTTGTTTACATACATGTGCTCACCCTAATCTGCGCTCTTTATATGGGTTGTGTTAATAGGGTGACCACATTTCCAAACTGCCATTCAGGGACACAACCTAGCCCCACCCCCCCAAAAGATGATTTAAAAAAAAAAAAATTGCCGATTTTTGGGACAGGGGCGTATGAAATCAGCAGGTCCATGTGCAAGATCAAAAGTGGGCCCTAGGCATCAAGAAGAACAACAATCTGGCACGCAAAGCGCGTCGTGGTGAACAGTGGACATGTCTTAAATTGCGCTAAATATTGGCTTAAAAGGGGGTGTTGTTCAAGAGAATCTGAGATTACTTATATAGTGCAGAATGTGGTAATGTTAAATAGGGAATGCAGAGTGTATGGTGGTGAGTAGTATGTACAGGAGAGGAGTGCGGAGTGTATGGAGGTGGGTATTATGTACAGGAGAGGAGTGCGGAGTGTATGGAGGTGGGTATTATGTACAGGAGAGGAGTGCGGAGTGTATGGCGGAGGGTAATATGTACAGGAGAGGAGTGCAGAGTGTATGGAGGTGGGTAATATGTACAGTGGTGTAGTGGTTAGCACTTTCACCTAGCAGCAAAAAGGTCGCTGGTTCGAATCCCGACCACGCCACCGTCTGCCTGGAGTTTGCATGTTCTCCCTGTGTCTGCGTGGTTTTCCTCCAGGTACTCCGGTTTCCTCCCACACTCCACAGACATGGTGGTAGGTTAATTGGATCTTGTCCAAAAAAAAAATTGGCCCAGTATATATATGTATACGAATGTGTGTCCCAAGCGTGTCGAGATCCTACGGGGTAAATGACCGCATCAGCCAAGCAGACACTGGCTGCAAAAAGTGCCTTGAGGCGATTCAGTTCGTATTTGTAGCGCTATACAAGTTCCTCATTCATTCACAGGAGAGGAGTGCAGAGTGTATGGCAGGGGGTAGTTAGTGGAAAGAGGAGTGCAATATCACAGGGGGACAGTGGGATGGATAGGGGGACCGTGGTGCTCAGTGATGGACTGTACATACCTCTCTCCTGCTGTCCCGTAAGCTGTGGGTTGCACTTGCACTTGCACGTGGCTGCTGAGAGGGGACACACAAGGCACAGCACTGTATCAGCGGTTCAACCCTGGCCTACTATGGCAGCGCCACAGGGAACTACACACCAACACTCTCCCTGCGGATAAAATGGTTGACAGAATCCTGACAATTGGGGAGTGTCTGAGCATAACTACCACTCAAACACTTCCCCTAAATTTAGGACCCCGCTACACATGTGTACAGGGATGCTTTAATTTTTAATTATTTTTTCTATTTTTAACTTTTTTTACACATGTAGCAATACCCCCGTAGGAGCCGCTGGTTTAAATTTGGGCCTGCCGTTACCTTACTGTTTCGTATGCTCGTCTCAGGGGTTCTCCTTGAAGAGTTGTCCAGAAGTTTGCACCAACAAAAAAAGTCTCTTTCAAGGGTGTTATTGAATAAAGTTTCCAACAGAGGGGGTTGAAGGGATGGGAAGGACTCAGGTACCTTAGTTGCAGATCACAGGAATTTTCCTAGGTTCAAAGGAACAACTGTCCACGCTGGACTCAGCAAACACCGAATAGGCCCAATCTCACCGGCCTAGCAACCGATGCGTAGCTCGATCACAAAGAGAACAGTCTCTGCTACAGATTTGGTGTAACCCTTACTTGGGTTACCTTCTGAATAAAGAACACAGCTCTCAGTGCCAGGATCTTCCAGCCGTTCCGGCAGCACTTCGAGGTAGATTATGATCCAGATGCATCCTCCAATTGAGTACTCAATTGCTTGGTCCCCTCCAGCAGGTAAGGCGACACAGGATCATCCCTGGATCAGTAGGTCCCCAGAAACTCCTGGGCCTACATTTCAGTAACGGAGCCTCAGGCCAACGTGCCCCTGAGGCGGAAACTGCCAGCACTTCCCTGAGGCCATGAGGGCCCTCAGGTCGGGGTCGGGAGGCGTCCACCACCCACTAAACCGAACCCCAATCTCGAATCCTGCACACTAATGGCGTCTGTCACTTAAATACCCCCTACCAGCATGCACAGCGGATTCACCACGCCCCCTGAGCTGCTGCTGGGAAAGAGGTACCCAATACATCCAGCCTGTTGCCTTTCCAACCCTGACCAGCAGTGACAGCGACACTCACTGTCAGGAGGGAAATCATGCAACCAGCTAAACTGAAACAGAGTATAATTTGTAACACAATCCTTCTGAGCCAAACTATTGCTCAGACAACTATAATTTTAACACATAGCGCCCACTCATTGGGAGCAGGGCGCTACACACTTTTTTCATTTTTGTTTACATTATTGTTAGCACAAGGGGGCTAACAAGCCTCATATGTAACAGCATGGACAGGTGACAGGTCCTCATTATGAAGAAATTGGGGGTCTATTAGAGCCCCCAATGTCTCCCCTGCTCTTCTACGTAGCTGCTATTGAAACACAGATTGTGTTTGAAAAGCTGCATCATCGGGACACAGGGAAAAATGGTCTGGTGTTACCTGAAAAGCACCTCCATCCCAATATATACAACAAAACACAAAAAGTCGCCCCGGGACTTTAAATGATGTGAATGTGATTAGCCAGTCACATGACACAAGTAAATACAGTATCAAAGTTTATTAAAAGTTGTCATATATACAGTGGGGCAAAAAAGTATTTAGTCAGCCACCAATTGTGCAAGTTCTCCCACTTAAAAAGATGAGAGAGGCCTGTAATTGTCATCATAGGTATACCTCAACTAGGAGAGACAAAATGTGGAAACAAATTCAGACAATTGTCTGATTTGGAAAGAATTTATTTGCAAATTATGGTGGAAAATAAGTATTTGGTCACCTACAAACAAGCAAGATTTCTGGCTCTCACAGACCTGTATCTTCTTCTTTAAGAGGCTCCTCTGTCCTCCACTCATTACCTGTATTAATGGCACCTGTTTGAGCTTGTTATCAGTATAAAAGACACCTGTTCACAACCTCAAACAGTCACACTCCAAACTCCACTATAGTGAAGACCAAAGAGCTGTCGAAGGACACCAGAAACAAAATTGTAGACCTGCACCAGGCTGGGAAGACTGAATCTGCAATAGGCAAGCAGCTTGGTGTGAAGAAATCAACTGTGGGAGCAATAATTAGAAAATGGAAGACATACAAGACCACTGATAATCTCCCTTGATCTGGGACTCCACCCAAGATCTCACCCCATGGGGTCAAAATGATCACAAGAACGGTGAGCAAAAATCCCAGAACCACACGGGGGGACCTAGTGAATGACCTAACACGTAACAAAGGCTACAAGAAGTAACACACTACGCCGCCAGGGACTCAGATCCTACAGTGCCAGACGTGTCCCCCTGCTTAAGCCAGTACATGTCCGGGCCCGTCTGAGGTTTGCTAGAGAGCATTTGGATGATCCAGAAGAGGATTGGGAGAATGTCATATGGTCAGATGAAACCAAAGTAGAACTTTGTGGTAGAAACACAACCCGTCGTGTTTGGAGGAGAGAGAATGCTGAGTTGCAACCAAAGAACACCATACCTACTGTGAAGCATGGGGGTGGCAACATCATGCTTTGGGGCTGTTTCTCTGCAAAGGGAACAGAACGACTGATCCGTGTACATGAAAGAATGAATGGGGCCATGTATCGTTAGATTTTGAGTGCAAACCTCCTCCCATCAGCAAGGGCATTGAAGATGAAACGTGGCTGGGTCTTTCAGCATGACAATGATCCCAAACACACCGCCCGGGCAACGAAGGAGTGGCTTCGTAAGAAGCATTTCAAGGTCCTGGAGTGGCCTAGCCAGTCTCCAGATCTCAACCCCATAGAAAACCTTTGGAGGGAGTTGAAAGTCTGTGTTGCCCAGCGACAGCCCCAAAACATCACTGCTCTAGAGGAGATCTGCATGGAGGAATGGGCCAACATACCAGCAACAGTGTGTGACAACCTTGTGAAGACTTACAGAAAACGTTTGACCTCTGTCATTGCCAACAAAGGATATATAACAAAGTATTGAGATGAACTTTTGATATTGACCAAATACTTATTTTCCACCATAATTTGCAAATAAATTCTTTCCAAATCAGACAATGTGATTGTCTGGATTTGTTTTCACATTTGTCTCTCATAGTTGAGGTATACCTATGATGACAATTACAGGCCTCTCTCATCTTTTTAAGTGGGAGAACTTGCACAATTGGTGGCTGACTAAATACTTTTTTGCCCCACTGTTCATGAAGCCGGTCAGCTGATACATACAGTGTAAAACAGTATCATTACACGTATAGCAGTATAGATGTACAAAGCAATATACACAGGCATAGAAAATAACCCTACGCATTTTGCAAGACCATGCTCGCTTCGTCAGGGGTAGATGCATGTGTATTACATCAACGGCTAGGTCAGACTACCAGATGTTGAATACCCAGAGCAATAAGCACCTAGCTCGGGAGCAGAGGCAAAAAAAAAACAGACTCAACAGAGCGCAACTGGGGGGGCAGGCATGGCTGGGATGTGAGTGCGTGTCCCCAAAGATCTCCCACTATCCATAGAGAATATCAACTGTAGCTAGTGAAGCTACCACATATGAAATGGGATGGAAGCAGCAAAGAGGCTGTGCCCATTAATGCCGCCTATCAGTACTCATCAGTGCCGCCTCATCAGTGCCGCCTATCAGTACTGGGAAGATCCTCCACACTAAAGGAGAGCCGGAAACGTACCTGGCAGGTGATGGCAGGGGCCAGCACAGAGGTGGGTGGAGACAAAGAGGTGCAGGGCAGGCACTAGAAAATAGTAGATGGGTAACAGTCAGGAAGGGTAGAGGGCGAAGTGCCAGGGAGGCCAATCCAGGGCCGGAGCATCCCAATAAGCATGCTCCGTTGAATGACATTGGTGAAACCAGTCAGGGACCAGCACTGCTGGAGCTGAGGGACTCTCCTAGCTGCCGGGGGAAGAACTCCTCCAGTGAGAGTGAGGGGGATACGAAGGGAAAGGAAAGAGAGATTCTGGTGGTAGGGGACTCAATTCTTAGAAGGACAGAGAGGGCAATCTGTAACAAAGACCTGAAGCGCCAAACTGTATGTTGTCTACCGGGCGCTCGGGTTCGGCACATCACGGATCTGGTGGACAGATTACTGGGAGGGGCTGGGGAAGACCCAGCTGTCATGGTGCACGTTGGCACCAATGACAAAGTCAGAGGCAGATGGAGTGTCCTAAAGAACGATTTTAGGGACTTGGGAGCTAAATTGAGGAAAAGGACCTCCAAGGTAGTATTCTCAGGAATACTACCGGTACATCGAGCCACACCAGAAAGGCAGAGGGAGATTAGGGAAGTGAACAAGTGGCTGAAGAGCTGGTGTAGTAAGGAGGGGTTTGGGTTCCTGGAGGACTGGGCTGACTTCTCAGTCGATAACCAGTACTATAGAAGGGACGGACTGCACCTAAATGAGGAGGGTGCAAATCAGCTGGGAATAAGGATGGCCAAAAAGTTGGAGGGGTTTTTAAACTAGGCAACGGGGGGGAGGGTCCAGAGATAGTGAGAGTCAGCGTGGAACATATTCCAGAGGGTAGTATTAGGGGCATTAGTGGTAGGGTAACCAAAGCACATAAACCCAAGGTAAGTATAGTAGCAAGTCCTAGTTGCAATCTGGGAACACCCAAGAGGATAGTATGTGACCAGTCAAAATATATTAATGCATTAAAGTGTCTGTTCACCAATGCCAGAAGTCTGCCAAGCAAAATAGGTGAGTTGGAAGCTCTGGTGCATGAGGAGAGCTATGATGTAATCGGTATTGCTGAAACTTGTCTTCATTCCTCACATGACTGGGCTATTAATATTCCTGGCTATGCACTCTTTCGGAAAGACAGGGTAAAAAGGAAAGGTGGAGGGGTCTGTCTCTATGTGAGAAGTGATCTCAAAGCGAGTGTGAAAGAGGACCTAGTGGCTGGAGAGTGGGATGAGTCTGAAGCATTATGGGTGGAACTGCATACAGATGTGCGTAGTTCAAACTTAATCATTGGAGTTTGTTATAGACCACCCAATGTTAATGAGGAGGTGGAGACTCAGCTCCTTGCACAGATGGAAAGTGCTGCAAGGGCTGGGACGGTGATAATAATGGGGGATTTTAACTACCCAGAAATTGACTGGAGTAATGGAACTGCTGGGACAGTTAAAAGGGCAAAAATGTATAAACCTCTTACAGGACAATTTCATGGTCCAGTTTATTGTGGCCCCAACTAGGAATGATGCTCTGTTGGACCTGGTAATCTCAAACCATGCAGAGCGTATTACTAATGTTCAGATAAAGGAACACCTGGGTAGCAGTGACCATAACATGATTTCTTTTGATGTTAGTTGTAAGCAAAAATCAGATACGGGAAAGATAAAAACACTTAATTTCAAGAGAGCAAATTTTCCAAGGATGAGGGCTGCTCTCCAGGACTTAGACTGGGAAAGAATATTGGCATCAATGGGCACAGAACGGAAATGGGAATTCTTCAAAAAGACTGTTTGCAAACTCACTGCAAAGTATATTCCCATGGGCAATAAGTTTAAAAGGCTAAAAATAAAACCTATGTGGCTCACTGCCAAAGTTAAAAAAGCTATAAACTATAAGTCCGGTTTCACACTGGGGTGGTGGGGGCGGTGGCGTTATAGCGCCGCTATTTTTAGCGGCGCTATACCGTCGGGATTGCAGAGGTATTCGGCCGCTAGCGGTGCGGTTTTAACCCCCGCTAGCGGCCGAAAAAGGGTTAATACCACCCACAAACCGTGGCTACAGCCACGGTTTGTGGGCAGTATTACCACGGTATCCCATTCATTTCAATGGGAAGGAGCGGTGGAGGAGCGGTAAACACACCGCTCCTCTCACCGCTCCAAAGATGCGGCTAGCAGGACTTTTTTTTAAGTCCTGTTAGCGTACCGCTCCAGTGTGAAAGCCCTCGGGGCTTTCATATTGGAGAGAAAGGAGCCGCTGTTTAGGCTCGATTTGCAGGCGCTATTTTGCTAAAAATAGCGCCTGCAAACCGCCCCAGTGTGAAAGGGGTCTAAGAAAAGAGCTTTTAAAAAATGTAAAAATGAAGGAACACTAGTGTCATTTAAATGTTACAAAGAATATAACAGGATATGTAAAAAGGAAATCAAGGATGCAAAAATTCAAAATGAACGACAGATTGAAAAAGATAGTAGGACAAACCCCAAAAAATTCTTCAAATATATTAATAGTAAAAAGGTCATGTCTGAGCATGTAGGCCCTTTACAAAATAATCTAGAGTGGGTGACTGGGGACAAAGAGAAGGCTAATTTATTAAATACTTTCTTCAGTTCTGTGTATACAAAGGAGCATGGGGGAGCTCATGTCCAAAATGACAGTAGTATGGTAGTGACACAGCCCCAAATCCACAATGGCTCAAAATATTTAGACAGAATAAAGGTGGATAAAGCACCTGGACCAGATGGCATGCACCCACGGATCCTAAAAGAATTGAGCTCTGTAATTTCAAAGCCATTGTATTTAATTTTTAGGGACTCATTAATGACAGGAATAGTACCACTGGACTGACGCAGGGCCAATGTGGTGCCTATATTTAAAAATTGAACCAAGTCTTTACCAAGTAACTATAGACCTGTTAGTTTAACTTCTATAGTTGGGAAGATACTGGAGAGATTAATAAAAGACCACATAGATGAGTTCTTGCTGGAAAAAAATATTTTAAGCAACAGACAGCATGGATTCATGAAAGACAGAAGTTGTCAGACAAACCTGATTTTTTTTATGAAGAGGTAAGTAAAACCTTGGACAGAGGGGTGGCTGTGGACGTGGTATACTTGGACAGAGGGGTGGCGGTGGACGTAATATACTTGGATTTTGCAAAAGCGTTCGATACAGTTCCCCACACACGACTCATGTGCAAGGTAAAGTCTACAGGATTGGAAATATCAGTTTGTAAATGGATAGAAAACTGGCTAAAAGACAGAATTCAGAAAGTAGTGGTTAATGATTCTTACTCTGAATGGTCTAAGGTTATCAGTGGTGTACCTCAAGGTTCAGTGTTGGGACCCTTACTTTTTAATATCTTTATAAATGATATTGGGTCTGAGATCAAAAGTAAAATTTCTGCTCTAAAACAGGCATTTTACGATTTGCGTCTAGTGGATGTTTGGAGGGTGTTGCACCCCACGGCCCGCAACTATACCCACTTCTCCCATGTCCATCAAACCTATAGTCGCATAGACTACCTAATGAGTGACCATAGCTGTCTAGACTGGTCCCCGGACTGCACCATAGACCCAATGGTCTGGTCTGACCACTCTCCTATACATATGACGTTCTCGATCCCCTCCACTCCGAATAGGGAGTGGTCATGGCGCTTGAACGATTCGTTGCTTACGAATCCAGAATGTGTGAAAAGGGTTTCGGATACAATATCTAACTTTTTTGCGGACCACGCTTCAGATACGACATCGTTGCCCTTTCAGTGGGAGGCACTGAAGGCGGTTCTACGAGGTGCCTTTATCCAAATGGGTACGCGTCTTAAAAAGGAGCGCTCAGCCGCCATTGAGGCAGCAAACCAAAAGCTTAGGAACTTAGAAACTGAACACAAACGATCCCCGACAGTGACAACACTGGCGGACGTTTCTAAGGCGCGATCACAACTCAGAGAGCTTTTTGAAGCCTCTGCACGCACATATGCAGATAAGCTCGCTTTCCATCAATATAAGTTTCGAGATAAATGTGGTAGGCCATTGGCTCGCGCCCTGCACCCAAAAGCGACTTCCACCTTTGTGCCTCATATTCGGGGGGCGCAGGGAGAATTGGTCTCCTCACCCACTAAGATGGCAGAGGAATTCAGGGACTTCTACCAGTCCCTGTACAATATATCTAAGACTCAAGGGACTGGTTCCCCTTCTTCCAGGGTGGAAGACCAGGTGTCATATCTCAGAAACCGCGCTCCCCACATTAGATGATGACATCATCGCTGATCTGGAAGTCTCAATCACAGAAGAGGAGGTTGCCAAAGCCATAGCGGGTACGCCGAGTGGAAAGAGCCCGGGCCCAGGCGGCTTCACTCCTAAGTTTTACAAACTTTTTGCCGCCCTCCTCACACCTTTTCTAACTAAGATGTTCAACTCTTTGTCGGAGGGCTCCTTGTTCCCCTCACAAACACTTGAGGCCCACATATCCCTCATCCCAAAGCCAGGCAAAGACCCTACTCTATGTGCAAGCTACAGGCCGATCTCTTTGATTGGGGTCGATCTGAAAGTCTTTGCTAAAATTCTAGCCAACAGAATACAACCGTTGTTGCCTGGGATAATACACTTAGACCAGGTCGGCTTTGTGAGTGGCCGTGAGGCTAGAGATAACACCCTGAAGACCCTTCTTCTAACCAACTATGCCCGGTCCCACGATATCCCACTATGCCTCTTAACAGTCGATGCCGAGAAGGCATTCGACCGAGTCGACTGGCAGTTCCTTCGATTATCCCTGCAACAAATAGGTGTGGGAACTAATATGATGGCGAGAATAATGTCCCTTTACTCCTCTCCGTATGCTAGGATTAGACTGAATGGCTCGCTCTCTCCAGCCTTTTCTGTATCCAACGGGACACGACAGGGATGCCCACTATCCCCCCTCCTGTATGTTCTCACTATGGAACATTTGGCTACTGCTCTACGTAACAATCCCTCTATCCAAGGCATAACAGTCGGGCCCACACATACGAAACTCGCTCTTTTTGCAGATGATCTGCTCTTGTTCGTGACACATCCACACACATCTTTGCCCTCGGTATTGCAGGAGTTTCAGAAATTTGGAGAAGTTAGCAACTTCAAGGTTAACTACAATAAATCGGAAATCCTTAACATATCTCTGCCCACATCGGCCCTACGACGACTAGCGTCTACTTTCTCCTTCAAAACTGGTTCCCCCTCCATAAGGTATCTCGGAATTCAAATACCGGCGGATGCTTCCCAACTTTTTTCCCTGAATTTTGCCCCCCTACTCCTTAGGACCCAAGCAGATTTAACCAACTATGCGTCCAAACAGCTCTCTTGGCTGGGTAGAGTGAATGCCCTGAAAATGGACGTTCTCCCTAGGTTCTTATATTTGTTTCAGACCATCCCTATTCACATACCCAACTCGTACTTCAAGAAAATACGCCAGCTGTTTTCCAAATTTATTTGGAATGCGGCCCGTCCAAGGATACGGTATGAAACACTGTCTCTCCCAAAGGCTCGGGGGGGGGGGGGGGCTGGAGCCCCAATTGCCTCCCTATACCATAAAGCAGCGGTGCTTACCCGCATACTAGACTGGTTTCACCACTCTTCCACCAAACTTTGGGTCCAATTAGAAGGCCACATGAACCCAATTGAACTCTCCACTCTCCCGTGGACCTTGCCCACGGTCCGGGGGGGTTCAGGCCCTCTCAATGACCTTACCCGTCAAACGATTCGGATCTGGGACCGCATGTTGTCCAGAAGGGGCTTATCAAACCACATGGGGCCTATGACTCCCTTCTTTGGGACACCGGCCTTTCCACCAGCTATGTCTGTAACAAGATTCGGACCATGGCGAAAGGAGGATCATAGACGACTTGCCCAGGTCCTTCGTGCAGACCCCACTTTACGGTCAGATACCCCTGCCGGTCCGACCCCCCGTCACCCCATGCAGTGGCTTCAGAGGCAACAGACTATCTCCTACATCCGGACTTTCCCGTCTATTACAGACATTCTTGCTGAACTGACGAGATTCGAGGAACTGCTCATGCAGGTGGAGCCTCCAACACATGTTGTATCTCAACTGTACTCCATTCTGCTCGATATCCACTCCCCTGACCTTCCACCGTACACGGTGGCCTGGGAGACAGATCTGCATCACCCTATCTCCCCTATTGACTGGCAAAAATGTTTCATCCTCACACACAAATTATCCCTAGCCACTAAGACCCAGGAGAAGGGGTTTAAACTAATAACGAGATGGTACAGATGTCCATCATCTATTCATCACTTCAATCCGGAAGTGTCGGATGCCTGCTGGCGGTGTCTCGACTCCCGGGGAACCACGCTCCACATCTGGTGGGAGTGCCCTCCGGTGCGGAGGTTCTGGCAGCGAATTTTCACACTTTACTGCAAACTGATGGCGACCTCTATCCAGCCTTCACCTGAGGTGGCCCTCCTGTCTATAATCCCAGGGTCATTTAAATCCATCAGAAATGATGTATTGCGACACTTCTTGGCGGCGGCCAGAATAGTGATTCCCCGTCATTGGAGATCGACAACCATGCCTTCCCTGGGGGATTGGGCTGTTGAGGTGGACCACATTAGAGACCTGGAACGCTTGCTGGCGGAGGAAAGCGGTAAAAGTGAACAGTTCTCTCTCACATGGACTTTGTGGTCCGTGTTCCGATACTCCTCTGAGTTTGTGTCCTGGGCGGGACGTGACCTGGACGGGTCCGCCGTGGGACCGTGATGGAGTGATTGGGATTCTGATACCTGTCCCCTACCTAATTGTCCCCTTCTATCTGCCCCTGACCCTGATTCTTTTTTTTCTTTTCTCTATATCTAATTACACCTCTAGGAATACAGTGAGACAACGTACCAGGGCTTCGATCTACTTAATGCCAATAACCCAATGAGTGACCCTACGTCATATTCTCCAAACAGATTTGTGTATAATCTCATCTGATAAGTTGCATACAGGGGAACTAGGATCCCCTTCGCAGAAATACAGATAAAGGTTCCCTTACCTCATTTATTTTTGTACAGGGACTGATATTACAAAAATCCCACGGAGGTCCTCCTACACAGGTGCTCAATCCTTATATGTGTAACTTAACCCTGCTTTGTTTTGCCATACATGATGCCTGTCGATGGTGTATCCTATCATTGTTTGTAATGTTTAAGACGAAGTATGTCTTTTTCTGTCTTTCTCTTGCATATAATATAATAAAATAAGATTGAATTAAAAGTAAAATTTCTGTCTTTGCAGATGACACCAAGCTATGCAGTGGAATAACGTCCTTACAGGATGTCGCCAATTTACAAGCCGACCTCAATGCTCTGTCTAATTGGGCGACTATGTGGCAGATGAGGTTTAATGTTGATAAATGTAAAGTTATGCACTTGGGGGCTAATAATATGAATGCATCATACATACTAGGGGGAGTACAACTGGGGGGATCCATAGTGGAGAAGGATCTGGGGGTTTTGGTACATCATAAGCTCAGTAATGGCATGCAATGCCAAGCTGCGGTTTCCAAAGCGAGCAAAGTCCTTTCTTGTATTAAGAGAGGTATGGACTCCAGAGAGAGAGATCTTATTTTGCCCCTGTTCAAATCATTAATAAGACCTCATCTGGAATATGCAGTTCAGTTTTGGGCCCCAGTTCTCAAAAAGGATATTGGGGAACTGGAGAAAGTGCAGAGAAGGGCAACCAAACTGATAAGAGGCATGGAGGAGCTCAGCTATGAGGAAAGATTAGAGGAACTGAATTTATTCACTCTTGAGAAGAGGAGATTAAGGGGGGATATGATTAACATGTACAAATATATAAGGGGTCCATATAGTGAACTTGGTGTTGAGTTATTCACTTTACGGTCAACACAGAGGACACAGGGGCACTCTTTGCGTCTAGAGGAAAAGAGATTTCACCTCCAAATAGGGAAAGGTTTCTTCACAGTAAGAGCTGTGAAAATGTGGAATAGACTCCCTGCAGAGGTGGTTCTGGCCAGCTCAGTAGATTGCTTTAAGAAAGGCCTGGATTCTTTCTTAAATGTACATAATATAACTGGGTACTGACATTTATAGGTAAAGTTGATCCGGGGAATATCCGATTGCCTCTCGGGGGATCAGGAAGGAATTTTTTCCCCTGCTGTAGCAAATTGGATCATGCTCTGCTGGGGTTTTTCGCCATTCCTCTGGATCAACTGTGGGTATAGAATTAGGTATATGGGATTGTACGATACTTTTTATTTATTTTTTATGGTTGAACTGGATGGACTTGTGTCTTTTTTCAACCTGACTAACTGTGTAACTACGTACTCATCAGTGCCGCCTATCAGTACTCATCAGTGCCGCCTCATCAGTGCCACCTCATTAGTGCACATCAGTGAAGGGGAACAATTACTTATTTGCAAAATTTTATAAGAGAAACTAAAAATTTCAAAATTTGTTTTTCTTGGTCCATTCATGTTGGTCATCAACAAATCACCTAAACTTTCTTGCTGCATTAAAGATCTGAACTTATTTTTTACAAAGTTAATTAAGCTGAATCCTCTCAGCTGTATTTTTGAACGGAAACATTTTCCACATTCTGGACATGAATAAAGAGGCTGATCCGTGTGAATTTTCTGGTGTCTAATGAGGTATCTGTTTCTAGTGAAACATTTCCCACACTCTGAGCATGAATAAGAACGTTCCCCTGTGTGGGTAGTCATGTTGGTGTGAGACTTGAGATGAAGAAGAAGTTTAGATTTAATTTTTTTTTTAAATCCACACTCCATACAGGACAGTGAAGGATCTGCTGATCTGAGATGGATGTCTGATGTACCAGAATGTGATTGGCCAGGAGCTTCCTCAGGATGAGACGGATCCCTCGCTGTCTCCATATGATCCGGTCTGTGGTGTATATTTTGAGGAATTGGATTTACTTCTGGAGAACATTGTTTGACATAATAATTTTCATTACAATCTGGAGATACTTGGAGACCATCTATAAGAAAGCAATATTACAAGAAATGGATTTTCACATTTTGCAATCACCATATCAATAATTCAGATGAAATATACAATACATTCAAACAAACTATACTTCATGGAGTAACAATTGTGTACTGATGACATCGTTATATTGGGGAATGGAGATGGACCTTTCATATGGTGTACAGTATCTCCTCCTCATTTGTTAGGAACATGACGTTATATTGAGGAATGAAGATGGACCTTTCATATGGTGTACAGTATCTCCTCCTCATTTGTTGGGAACATGACATTATATTGAGGAATGGAGATGGACCTTTCATATGGTGTACAGTATCTCCTCCTCATTTGTTGGGAACATGACGTTATATTGAGGAATGGAGATGGACCTTTCATATGATGTACAGTATCTCCTCCTCATTTGTTGGGAACGTGATGTTGAATTGAGGAATGGAGATGGATCTTTCATATGGTGTACAGTATCTCCCCCTCATTTGTTGGGAACAAGATGTTGAATTGAGGAATGGAGATGGACCTTTCATATGGTGTACAGTATCTCCTCCTCATTTGTTGGGAACATGACATTATATTGAGGAATGGAGATGGACCTTTCATATGGTGTACAGTATCTCCTCCTCATTTGTTGGGAACATGACGTTATATTGAGGAATGGAGATGGACCTTTCATATGATGTACAGTATCTCCTCCTCATTTGTTGGGAACGTGATGTTGAATTGAGGAATGGAGATGGATCTTTCATATGGTGTACAGTATCTCCCCCTCATTTGTTGGGAACAAGATGTTGAATTGAGGAATGGAGATGGACCTTTCATATGGTGTACAGTATCTCCTCCTCATTTGTTGGGAACATGACGTTATATTGAGGAATGGAGATGGACCTTTCATATGGTGTACAGTATCTCCTCCTCATTTGTTGGGAACATGACGTTATATTGAGGAATGGAGATGGACTTTTCATATGATGTACAGTATCTCCTCCTCATTTGTTGGGAACGTGATGTTGAATTGAGGAATGGAGATGGACCTTTCATATGGTGTACAGTATCTCTCCTCCTCATTTGTTGGGAACGTGATGTTGAATTGAGGAATGGAGATGGACCTTTCATATGGTGTACAGTATCTCTCCTCCTCATTTGTTGGGAACATGACGTTATATTGAGGAATGGAGATGGACCTTTCATATGGTGTACAGTATCTCCTCCTCATTTGTTGGGAACACGACGTTACATTGAGGAATGGAGATGGACCTTTCATATGGTGTACAGTATCCCCTCCTCATTTGTTGGGGAACATGACGTTACATTGAGGAATGGAGATGGACCTTTCATATGGTGTACAGCATCTCCTCCTCATTTGTGGGGAACATGACGTTATATTGAGGAATGGAGATGGACCTTTCATATGGTGTACAGTATCTCCTCCTCATTTGTTGGGAACATGACGTTATAGTGAGGAATGGAGATGGACCTTTCATATGGTGTACAGTATCTCCTCCTCATTTGTTGGGAACATGACGTTATATTGAGGAATGGAGATGGACCTTTCATATGGTGTACAGTATCTCCCCCTCATTTGTTGGGAACGTGACGTTATATTGAGGAATGGAGATGGACCTTTCATATGGTGTACAGTATCTCCCCCTCATTTGTTGGGAACATGACGTTATATTGAGGAATGGAGATGGACCTTTCATATGGTGTACAGTATCTCCCCCTCATTTGTTGGGAACATGACGTTATATTGAGGAATGGAGATGGACCTTTCATATGGTGTACAGTATCTCCTCCTCATTTGTTGGGAACATGACGTTATATTGAGGAATGGAGATGGACCTTTCATATGGTGTACAGTATCTCTCCTCCTCATTTGTTGGGAACATGACGTTATATTGAGGAATGGAGATGGACCTTTCATATGGTGTACAGTATCTCCTCCTCATTTGTTGGGAACATGACGTTATATTGAGGAATGGAGATGGACCTTTCATATGGTGTACAGTATCTCCTCCTCATTTGTTGGGAACACGACGTTACATTGAGGAATGGAGATGGACCTTTCATATGGTGTACAGTATCCCCTCCTCATTTGTTGGGAACACGACGTTACATTGAGGAATGGAGATGGACCTTTCATATGGTGTACAGCATCTCCTCCTCATTTGTTGGGAACATGTTGAATTGAGGAATGGAGATGGACCTTTCATATGGTGTACAGTATCTCCTCCTCATTTGTTGGGAACATGACGTTATATTGAGGAATGGAGATGGACCTTTCATATGGTGTACAGTATCTCCTCCTCATTTGTTGGGAACATGACACTATATTGATGAATGGACGTTTCATAAGATGTATAGTATCTCCTCCTCATTTGTTGGGAACACGACGTTACATTGAGGAATGGACCTTTCATATGATGTATAGTATCTCCTCCTCATTTGTTGGAAACATGACGTTATACAGGTCCTTCTCAAAAAATTTGCATATTGTGATAAAGTTCATTATTTTCTGTAATGTACTGATAAACATTAGACTTTCATATATTTTAGATTCATTACACACAACTGAAGTAGTTCAAGCCTTTTCTTGTTTTAATATTGATGATTTTGGCATACAGCTCATGAAAACCCAAAAATCCTATCTCAAAAAATTAGCATATCATGAAAAGGTTCTCTAAACGAGCTATTAACCTAATCATCTGAATCAACTAATTAACTCTAAACACCTGCAAAAGATTCCTGAGGCTTTTAAAAACTCCCAGCCTGGTTCATTACTCAAAACCGCAATCATGGGTAAGACTGCCGACCTGACTGCTGTCCAGAAGGCCATCATTGACACCCTCAAGCAAGAGGGTAAGACACAGAAAGAAATTTCTGAACGAATAGGCTGTTCCCAGAGTGCTGTATCAAGGCACCTCAGTGGGAAGTCTGTGGGAAGGAAAAAGTGTGGCAGAAAACGCTGCACAATGAGAAGAGGTGACCGGACCCTGAAGAAGATTGTGGAGAAGGACCGATTCCAGACCTTGGAGGACCTGCGGAAGCAGTGGACTGAGTCTGGAGTAGAAACATCCAGAGCCACCGTGAACAGGCGTGTGCAGGAAATGGGCTACAGGTGCCGCATTCCCCAGGTCAAGCCACTTTTGAACCAGAAACAGCAGCAGAAGCGCCTGACCTGGGCTACAGAGAAGCAGCACTGGACTGTTGCTCAGTGGTCCAAAGTACTTTTTTCGGATGAAAGCAAATTTTGCATGTCATTCGGAAATCAAGGTGCCAGAGTCTGGAGGAAGACTGGGGAGAGGGAAATGCCAAAATGCCTGAAGTCCAGTGTCAAGTACCCACAGTCAGTGATGGTCTGGGGTGCCATGTCAGCTGCTGGTGTTGGTCCACTGTGTTTTATCAAGGGCAGGGTCAATGCAGCTAGCTATCAGGAGATTTTGGAGCACTTCAGGCTTCCATCTGCTGAAAAGCTTTATGGAGATGAAGATTTCATTTTTCAGCACGACCTGGCACCTGCTCACAGTGCCAAAACCACTGGTAAATGGTTTACTGACCATGGTATTACTGTGCTCAATTGGCCTGCCAACTCTCCTGACCTGAACCCCATAGAGAATCTGTGGGATATTGGGAAGAGAAAGTTGAGAGACGCAAGACCCAACACTCTGGATGAGCTTAAGGCCGCTATCGAAGCATCCTGGGCCTCCATAACACCTCAGCAGTGCCACAGGCTGGTTGCCTCCATGCCACGCCGCATTGAAGCAGTCATTTCTGCAAAAGGATTCCCGACCAAGTATTGAGTGCATAACTGAACATAATTATTTGAAGGTTGACTTTTTTTGTATTAAAAACACTTTTCTTTTATTGGTCGGATGAAATATGCTAATTTTTTGAGATTTTTGGGTTTTCATGAGCTGTATGCCAAAATCATCAATATTAAAACAAGAAAAGGCTTGAACTACTTCAGTTGTGTGTAATGAATCTAAAATATATGAAAGTCTAATGTTTATCAGTACATTACAGAAAATAATGAACTTTATCACAATATGCTAATATTTTGAGAAGGACCTGTATTGAGGAATGGACCTTTCATATGATGTACAGCATCTCCTCCTCATTTGTTGGGAACATGTTGAATTGAGGAATGGAGATGGACCTTTCATATGGTGTACAGTATCTCCTCCTCATTTGTTGGGAACATGATGTTATATTGAGGAATGGAGATGGACCTTTCATATGGTGTACAGTATCTCCTCCTCATTTGTTGGGAACATGACATTATATTGAGGAATGGAGATGGACCTTTCATATGGTGTACAGTATCTCCCCCTCATTTGTTGGGAACATGACCTTATATTGAGGAATGGAGATGGACCTTTCATATGGTGTACAGTATCTCCTCCTCATTTGTTGGGAACATGACATTATATTGAGGAATGGAGATGGACCTTTCATATGGTGTACAGTATCTCCTCCTCATTTGTTGGGAACGTGACATTATATTGAGGAATGGAGATGGACCTTTCATATGGTGTACAGTATCTCCTCCTCATTTGTTGGGAACGTGACATTATATTGAGGAATGGAGATGGACCTTTCATATGGTGTACAGTATCTCCCCCTCATTTGTTGGGAACATGACGTTATATTGAGGAATGGAGATGGACCTTTCATATGGTGTACAGTATCTCCTCCTCATTTGTTGGGAACATGACATTATATTGAGGACTGGAGATGGACCTTTCATATGGTGTACAGTATCTCCTCCTCATTTGTTGGGAACATGACATTATATTGAGGAATGGAGATGGACCTTTCATATGGTGTACAGTATCTCCTCCTCATTTGTTGGGAACGTGACATTATATTGAGGAATGGAGATGGACCTTTCATATGGTGTACAGTATCTCCCCCTCATTTGTTGGGAACATGACGTTATATTGAGGAATGGAGATGGACCTTTCATATGGTGTACAGTATCTCCTCCTCATTTGTTGGGAACATGACATTATATTGAGGACTGGAGATGGACCTTTCATATGGTGTACAGTATCTCCTCCTCATTTGTTGGGAACATGACATTATATTGAGGAATGGAGATGGACCTTTCATATGGTGTACAGTATCTCCTCATTTGTTGGGAACATGTTGAATTTAGGAATTGAGGTGGACCTTTCATATCGTGTACAGTATCTCCTCCTCATTTGTTGGGAACATGACATTATATTGAGGAATGGAGATGGACAAAAAAAATGTAGAAAAAGAGGGGGGAAAAAAGGGGGGAGGCACTCACATTGCCACATCCGTATATTAGTAGAAATTTTTTTGGTTTTTACTCAGGAGGAGTAAAACAAAGGTCGGACTTTGTAGGCAACACACGAGAGATGGAATAGAAAAAAATACTTTAATGTCACATAAATGTTAAACAAAGATTAAAAACCATACAATGCATATCTCAATGAGAAGTCCCTTAAACGTTGACGCGTTTCGCCGTGAGGCTTCGTCAGGACGGACAGAATGGGAAGGTTTTTTACACGCACTTGGGACAAGATCTCACTGTCTCAGAGGAAAATCCAAGACAGCAAAATGTTGCTCAGAGGTTGCCGATTCATGTATGTAGTATGGTGAGAGCTGCTACATGTGTGGTCTGCTGCTCAAAGAGTATCAAAAAAAGGAAAGGATGTTCTTGCCGGGATACACTTCATATATGGAAAGAGTCTGATGCTTCCAACTAGCAAGGATAGCTAGACAGATCAGGTATATCCAATAGGATATGCCCAAACAGGGGTAGAGGGCGTCCTACTATATACAAATGGAAAGTTCCATATTCATCATAGGATCCAAGCATGAGTGCTTACAAATAAATAGCAGATGGCACAATCAGTGCAGTGATAGATATATCACTGCTTGAATCCTACTAATGGACGTCAGACCGCAATACCCCCGGGAGTCAGCCTCGTGCTGATATATCTATCACTGCACTGATTGTGCCATCTGCTGTTTATTTGTAAGCACTCATGCTTGGATCCTATGATGAATATGGAACTTTCCCTTTGTATATAGTAGGACGCCCTCTACCCCTGTTTTGGCATACCCTATTGGATATACCTGATCTGTCTAGCTATCCTTGCTAGTTGGAAGCATCAGGCTCTTTCCATATATGAAGTGTATCCCGGCAAGAACATCCTTTCCTTTTTTTGATACTCTTTGAGCAGCAGACCACACATGTTGCAGCTCTCACCATACTACATACATGAATCGGCAACCTCTGAGCAACATTTTGCTGTCTTGGATTTTCCTCTGAGACAGTGAGATCTTGTCCCAAATGCGTGTAAAAAACCTTCCCATTTTGTCCGTCCTGACGAAGCCTCACGGCGTAACGCATCGACCTTCAAGGGACTTCTCATTGAGATATACATTGTATGGTTTTTAATCTTTGTTTAACATTTATGTGACATTAAAGTATTTTTTCTATTCCATCTCTCGTGTGTTGCCTACAAAGTCCGACCTTTATTTTACTCCGAATGGAGATGGACCTTTCATATCGTGTACAGTATCTCCTCCTCATTTGTTGGGAACATGACGTTATATTGAGGAATGGAGATGGACCTTTCATATGGCGTACAGTATCTCTTCCTCATTTGTTGGGAACATGACGTTATATTGAGGAATGGAGATGGACCTTTCATATGGTGTACAGTATCTCCCCCTCATTTGTTGGGAACATGACGTTATATTGAGGAATGGAGATGGACCTTTCATATGGTGTACAGCAGGGCTTGACAATTTTGCTTGGAATCTAGGAGCCAGCTTAAAAAGTTAGGAGCCCGTTATTTATTTTTTAACGAACGACAAAGCTTTATTTTCAATATAAAAATGAACCAATCTTAAAATTTACACAGAAAGACTACTAGAATTAAACATTATATATAGGCATTTAACTTGTGTAGGTAATGAATATATTCTGATGTGACACCAAGTCTTTAATGCAATGTCATTTTTTTTCACTTGGCTTTTTGTGGCCATGAATATGCCTTGTACTTTTGCAATTAAAGTACCAATGGTCAACGGCCTTTTCAGGATCAAAATCCTTCACTGATGGTCCATTCATGTTGGTCATCAACAAATCACCTAAACTTTCTTGCTGCATTAAAGATCTGAACTTATTTTTTACCAAGTTCATTAAGCTGAATCCTCTCTCACAACACGCGGTTGAGACAGGCAAAACAGACACTATAGACAACAAGTTCCCCAAAACTGGAAATCTGTCTGTGTTGGAGAGTGCCAAATCCAGAAGTTCACACAGTTTCTTTCCTTTTCCAAGAACTTTAAATTCATACCACTCATTGTGGATTGCATGCATGCATTTATCATGCATTTCAGGCATTGAGAGTTGTTTCTGGAAATGCTGAGCCAATGTTGTAATGTCATCAACACCATAGTCCTGTATTGCTTTTCCCGATGGCCAGGCAAAGGTATCAAACACTGCAGTAGAACGTTCAATATTCCTTTGAATGAGAAATCGCTCTTCTAGATATTTTGCACCATACTGAATCAATTTGTCCTTTTCATTTTGGATCAAAGAAGTTGCAGTATTGCCGAGTCCATGCAACTGTACATCTTGATACCGTCCTTTGCGTGACGCTCCAGTTAGAAATCTCTCCTCGTGCTGTTTTGGCACATCTTTGAGTGATTTTAAAGAAGAAATTGTGTTTTTCACATGCAACTCAATTGTGCTTAAGAAAAGCTCTTCCCTTTGGAATAAAAGGGAGAGGTTCTTAATAATTTCTAGATAGTCAAGCAGAAAATGGAGCATGTGAACAAATTTAAAATCCGTTAGTTTTTTCAACAAACCATGTGCAACTGCAGAAGCACCGTCTTTTTCTGCAGCAACACTTTCGAGGTGGACCGTCACACATTTCCAATCTTTGACAAGTGCAGAGAGAGCACTGACTTTGCTTGACACCCATCTTATGTTATGCAAGTACTGAAATTTCTGGATTTTTTCATGAAAACTTTCGGCTACCTGCTTTAGCTGTCGCATTCTCTCGGGTGACTGCTGGTAAAATTGGTACAGCTTCTTTAAAACAGAGTCAAGGTCGTCAATGCATTTTCCCTCTTTCACAGAGCTTAATACACTTAAATTTAATCTGTGTGCAACACAGTGAATGCCAATTACATGGCTGAGATTTTGACGTACTTTCTGTACCAGTCCATTTTCAGCTCCAACCATGCTTGCAGCACCATCTGTACCAATTCCAATCAGCTGGTTTGAGGAAAGCCAGTCTAAAAGACCATGCTTCTTCAGCTCTTTAGTGATGGTTTCTAAGTACCCATCTGCAGTTGCCATTTCAAGAGGTAAGACTGATAGAAATACTTCTTTGATCCCATTGTTCTTGATGTATCTGACATACAATATTAATTCTTCTACTCCTCCTTTGTTAGTTGATCCATCTAGCAATAAACTAACATATTTGGCCTCCTTTAGCTCGCAGATGAGTTCTTTCCGGATTACAGTTGCAATATGTGAGATGAATTCCTTGCATCTCTTGTCATTTGCATACTCCTCTCTCACAGCAACCCCTAGTTTCCCTGTCAGCTCTAACAAACCTTTAAAGTCTGTATATGGCTTGTTGTTTTTTGCGATATAATAGGCCACATTAAATAGAACTTTCATGTGGTTGAACACCCCTTGGTCCATTTTCTTAACGCGTGCAGCCAATGGCGTAGCTTCTGGAGCCAACTGGGCGTGTTTGGCTTTTATACATTTGTTATGCTGAAGTGACTTTCCATGTTTTTTGAAGGTCTCCAGTTTAAATGGTCCTGAAAACCCTTTCACAATCTTGGATGTGTGGTCAACAATGCCAGGGAAGGAGGCACAAACCTCACATATGGCTATGCCTGTATTATGGTCAAATTTAAGCCACGTGAGTTCCTTGCACCAATCTTGTTTAAACTTCCTTCTTCCTTCATTTTGAGGTTGACTTGTTGAAGGGGACTTCTCCGCTGGTTGTTCTTCTCTTGTGCCGTTTGATTCTGCAGGAACATGTTGCACTGCACTTTCTGAACGAGAAGTCTTTGCAAAGGAATTTGTCATCCGCAGTTGCTTGGCATCTTCTGGTGTCGCAGCTTCTGCGGCACGTTTAATTTTTTCTGAATCCCCAAACAAAGATGTTTTTGTTAAATTCTCAAACAAAGAATATTTAGTACACGTTATTACTTAAAAGCGTAGCTCCGCCGTAAAAAAAATATATTAAGAGCCAGCAGCTACAAATACTGCAGCTGCTGACTTTTAATATTAGGACACTTACCTGTCCTGGAGCCCAGCGATTGCTCGTCTCTCGGCTGCCCCACCGCCATCATGGGTGAGGGAATCAGGAAGTGAAGCGTTGCGGCTTCACTTCCCGGTTCCCTACTGCGCATGCACGAGCAGCGCTGCGCGTCTTTCACTGGTCACCGTTGTGTTCTGGGAGCCATGTGTTTCCCAGAACACAACGGGGGGGGGGGGGGGGGGGGGGGACCGGTAAGTGACGCACTACCCGCAGTCTATATGCACGGAAGTGGGTGCAAATACCTGTCTTAGACAGGTATCTGCACCCCCTACCCCCTGAAAAGGTGCCAATTGTGGCACCGGAGGGGGGGGGGAGAGAAATCCGATGAGCGGAAGTTCCACTTTAGGGTGGAGCTCCGCTTTAAATGGCATAGTCTCCAAAATTTTAATTTTTAATATATATTTTTTCTTTAACCACTTTAATACAGGGCACTTTTACCCCCTTCCTGCCCAAGCCATTTTTCAGCTTTCAGCGCTGTCAAAATTTGAATGACAACTGTGCAGTCATGCAACGCTGTACCCAAATGAAATTTTTATATATTTTTTCCCCACAAATAGAGCTTTATTTTGATGGTATTTGATCACCTCTGTGTTTTTTATTTCTTGTGCTATAAACAAAAGAAGAGGGACCAGTTTGAAAAAAAACTATATTTTTAACTTTTTGCTATAATAAATATCCAATTTTTTATTTTTTTTTAAAACAAATTTTTTCCTCAGTTTAGGCCGATACGTATTCTTCTACATATTTTTGGTAAAAAAATAAATAAGCGTTTATTGATTGGTTTGCGCAAACGTTATAGCGTCTACAAAATAGGGGATAGATTTATAGCAATTTTATTATTATTATTTTTTTTTTACTAGTAATGGCGGCGATCTGCAATTTTTATTGTGACTGCGATATTGCGGCGGACATATCGGACACCTTTGACACATTTTTGGGACTATTCACATTTATACAGCGATCCGTGCTATAAATATGCATTGATTACTGTATAAATGTGACTGGCAGGGAAGGGGTTAACACTAGGGGGCGATCAAGGGGTTAATTGTGTTCCCTAGGGAGTGATTCTAACCGTGGGGGGGAAGGGACTGACTGGGGGAGGTGACCGATTGGTGTCCCTATGTACAATGGACACACCATTGGTCTCCTCTCCCTGACAAAACGTGGATCTGTGTGTTTACACACACAGATCCATGTCCTTGGCTGTGTAACTGACGATCGCGGGTGCCTGGCGGACATTGCGGCCGCCGGGCATGTGCATCGGGTCCGCAGTGACACGGCGGGCGCGCGCCCCCTAGTGGCTCGGAAAGGCGAAGACGTCATATGACATTCTGACCAGAACCTCACCGTCCCGCCGTCATATGACGACGGGCGGTAGGCAAGTGGTTAAAAGCAAAGCACCCCTTCTCTTATGTAGCCCTGATGTGTATCTTTACACATGCACAACACAGGTTTACACACAGTTATGCCTCTCAGCTTTTGCCCATTAACCTTCTTATGATCCCCAAGATAGCCACTTGTCCCCCAGAAGGTTTTACCCACTTTATGACCAGGCCATTTTTTGCTATTCGACACTGCGCTACTTTGACTGACAATTGCGCCATGCAACGCTGTACAGAAATAAAATTTATATAATTTCCCACAGATAGAGCTTTTTATATTTTGCACAATAAAGACCCCAAATGTTGAAAGCAAAAAAACAATGTTTTTACTTTTTGCAAAAAAAACATATTCAATAAATGTTGGCCAAACCACATTCTGCTACATGTCTTCATGTCAATCACAATAAGTGTATATTATTATTAGGTTTGTGTGAAAGTTAGTCTACAGATTTTGGTATATATACTGGAGTTTTTCTTTATTTTATATTTTAATACTAGTAATGATGGCGATCAGCAACTTAGAGCGGGACTGTGGTAGTGCGCCATACAATCTGACACTGGGTCGGAACTAACTGCTACTGACATCTCAAGTGACACTAATACAGTGATCAGTGATAATAATATACACTGTCACTGTAATAATGACACTGGGTAGGAAGGGGTTAACACCAAGGGCAATCAAAGGGTTAACTACGTTCCTAGTATCGTGTGTTTACTATGTGGTGCTTTAACTAAGGCAGGTGACTGCTTTTATTTCCTGCCTTGCAGGGACACAAGACCGCCATATCCCCGCTAAGGGTCCGATCAGGTCTGCCTGAAAAACTGACAGGCGAACCTGATCAGACAGCCCATGTGAAAGGGGCCAAGCAGGGAGATGACAAATAATAAATTCATTTTAATTAGGAAAAAAATAAATAAACTGTTTTTACTTAAAAAAATAAAAAAAATAAAAGCCATTCCGAAAAAAAAAAAGGCTATATGAAGCTATTTAAACCAGCCACCCCACACTCACCAGAAGGCAAAAGGCGCCAGATGGCGCCTGCAATCACTTCCTTCTCTTCTCCACTTTGGGAAGGAGATGGGCGGGCAGTGAAAACAGGCAGGGGAAGCTTCATTAGCATTGCTGGCTGTCTTCTCATACCAACGGCCACCACAAGAGGGCGCCAGATTCCAGAAGGAAGAATAGGACTGCAGAAGGCCGCAAAGCCGTGGCCTAAATTTACGGGCCGCCGCGGCCCAACGCGATCGTGTACCGGGGAGTACGCACGGAGACAGGATACCCCAGCTGTACTGCCCCAGGTTGCTAATTATAGTCGCAAATGCGACCTGGCGCCCGGGGTTTGTCGAGCCCTGGTGTACAGTATCTCCTCATTTGTTGGGAACATGACATTATATTGAGGAATGGAGATGGACCTTTCATATGGTGTACAGTATCTCCTCCTCATTTGTTGGGAACATGACATTATATTGAGGAATGGAGATGGACCTTTCATATGGTGTACAGTATCTTCTCCTCATTTGTTGGGAACATGACATTATATTGAGGAATGGAGATGGACATTTCATATGGTGTACAGTATCTCCTCCTTATTCGTTTGGAACCTACTTTTTAGCCTTAGAAGTAAAATGCAAATTGTTGCTGTATTTAATTTTTATTACTTACTTGTGTTGGCATAATGAGGAAGTTCTTCCTGTTTACTTTTCATAATCATTTCCTCCTCCTCCATAGACTGCTGAGTCCCACTCACAAGCGTCTCTTCTTCTTTAATCTCAGCTTTGATGCCTTTTAGTTCTTTATCCTAAACTCCGGAGAAGATAGAATAAATTTTGTAAAAATGGAACAAGAGATAACATAGAAGAATGTCCTTTTTATAGTTTAGAATATATTTTTAAGTCTACATGTTCAGTATCACCTACCTGATGATGGTGAGGGACGGTGTGATCTTCCTGTGTGGAATCCCGGGAATACAGAGGACGGGGACATCTCTCTGGTGGGTTCCCATTACTGGATCCATCTGTAGGAAACACACACACTGACTGAATACATTGTTTCTATGTGTTTATCAGATGATGGGGGATCTAGGTGGAGCCTCCGTACTGCTCTCTCCTTTACAATAAAGTCTCCTCTTACCCGGTGATGTGAGGGGCGGCTGATTCTCCATCATGACGTCCTTGTAGAGATTATCTTACCTGATGATGTGAAGGTCTACATATCCTCAATCCCCAATTTATACATTTGATCTATTTTTGCACTTAGCGCTTCTTACTTACTTGTGTCCAGATGTAGAGAAGATTCCTCCTGTTTAATTTCCATCATCTTCTCCCCCTCCTCCATAGACTGCTGATCTCCACTCACCAACGTCTCTTCTTCTTCCTCCTTAATCTCAGCTTTGATGTCTTTTATGTCTTCATCCTAAACTCCAGAGATGATAGAATACATATGTAAAAGGGAACAAGAAGTTACAGAGAACAATGTTTTTTCGTATCTTAGAAATAAAATTGTGTTCTAGTTGCTCAGCCCCACCTACCCGATGATGGTGAGGGATGGTGTGATCTTCCTGTGTGGAGTCCCGGGAATACAGAGGATGGGGACATCTCTCTGGTGGGTTCCCATTACTGGATCCATCTGTAGGAAACACACACACTGACTGAATACATTCTTTCTATTGCCGCGTACACACGCTCGGAATTTCCGACAACAAATGTTCGATGGGAGCTTTTGGTCAGAAATTCCGACCATGTGTAGGCCCCATCGGACATTTTCTTTCGGAATTTCGGACAACAAAAATTTGAGACCTGGTTCTCAAATTTTCCGACAACAAAATCTGCTCTTGTAAATTCCGAGCGTGTGTAGACAATTCCGACGCACAAAATTCCACGCATGCTCTGAATCAAGTACGAGACTGAAGCCCTCGGGCTGGTAAAACTAGAGTTCGTAATGGAGATAGCACATTCGTCACGCTGCAAAGAGCAGTAACGGACTGAAAAGCACGAGGCTGAAAAACGTGAATCGTCTCTCACCAAACTTCCATTAACATGAAATTAGCAAGAGGAGCCCAAAGGGTGGCGCACTTGGTATGGAAATTCAGTTTTATTGTGCCGTCGTACGCGATCGCGTTCTTGACGTTCGCAATTTCCAACAACATTTGTGCGACCGTGTGTATGCTGGACAAGTTTGAGCCAACATTCGTTGGAAAATTATCCACGGTTTTGTTGTCGGAATGTCCGATCGTGTGTATGCGGCATTAGTGTTTATCAGATGATGGGGGATCTAGTTGAACCCTCCGTACTGCTCTCTCCTTTACAATAAAGTCTCCTCTTACCCGGTGATGTGAGGGGCGGCTGATCCTCCATCATGACGTCCTTGTAGAGATCCTTGTGTCCTTCTAAACACTCTTCCATGGAGAAATAGAAAATGATCTCCTGACACCTTATAGGAACCTGACACACACAATGATACAGTCACCATCCAGACACATCCCTTGTCTGTTACTGGATAATGTCCCAGAATTCCCGGCACCGCTCACCTCTACTGCCAGGATTTCAATGATCTTCTGGATGACTTCTAGAATCTTCTTGGCACTGGTTACCTCTGTTGTCAGGCAGCGAGGTGGAGGCACTGTGATGAGTGTCCTGTGAAGACAGTTGCTGGGTGTCACGGCTCACCAGATCTTTTCTTTACTGCTTTAGAAATCTGTGTAAACACAGAAAGTAACAACGGTCACTTCTGGGCCAGTTTGAAGAATGAGGGGGGTATCCTAATAAGGAGGGCTTGGAAAAGGTATAGATACTTTGACAGTACGCTCATTTTTAGTAAATTACATCTCCCAACCCACGAGTGCAGGCCTTTATGCCACTTATCCAATAACACTCTGGTCTTTGCTAGCAATGGGGGAAAATTGAGGTTGTAAATACGGGAGAGGTCCGACGGGATGCTTGTCCCCAAATAAGTCAGTGCGGACGACGTCCACTTAAATCGGAAGCTAGATCTCATAGTTGTAAGGGCTAATGGTCACTTCTGACCTCTCATGATCCCCACCTATTGTTAAGTCTGTGTTTTTATTACAGTGGTAACAGTAAAGTCCTAAGATCCTCCCAGAATATTTAGGATGTACATTCCCTTGAAAAAGTATTCATACCCCTTGAAATTTTCCACATTTTGTCATGTTACAACCAAAAACGTAAATGTATTTTATTGGTATTTTATGTGATAGACCAACACAAAGTGGCACATGATTGTGAAGTGGAAGGAAAATGATAAATTGTTTTCAATTTTTTTTTACAAATAAATATGTGAAAAGTGTGGGGGGTACATTTGTATGGCGCCCCCCCGAGTCAATACTTTGTAGAACCACCTTTCTCTGCAATTACAGCTGCAAGTCTTTTTGGGGATGTCTCTACCAGCTTTGCACATCTAGAGAGGGACATTTTTGGCGATTCTTCTTTGCAAAATAGCTCAAGCTCTGTCAGATTGGATGGAGAGCGTCTGTGAACAGCAACTTTCAAGCCTTGTCACAGATTCTCAATTGGATTTAGGTCTGGACTTTGACTGGGCCATTCTAACACATGATGAATATGCTTTGATCTAAACCATTCCATTGTAGCTCTGGCTGTATGTTTAGGGTCATTGTCCTGCTGGAAGGTGAACCTCCGCCCCAGTCTCAAACCTTTTGCAGACTCTAACAGGTTTTATTCTAAGATTGCCCTGTATTTGGTCAGAGTTGATGGGAAGATGGATGGAGCCAGATTCCTGTCCCTGCTGAAGAAAAACCATCCCCACATCATGATGCTGCCACCACCATGTTTCACAGTGGGGATGGTGTGTTCAGGGGGATGTGCAGTATTCATTTTCCGCCACACTTTTGCTTTTAGGCCAAAAAGGTTTAGTTTTGGTCTCATCTGACCAGAGCACCTTCTTCCACATGTTTGCTGTGTCCCCCACATGGCTTCTTGCAAACTGCAAATGGGACTTCTTATGGCTTTCTTTCACCAATGGCTTCCTTCTTGCCACTCTTCCATAAAGGTCAGATTTGTGGAGTAAGGCTGGGTTCACACTGATACGACACGACATTCATCCGCCTTTCATCCTACTTTGCTCTGCGACATCAGTCCTACATTGATCCTACATTGGTCCGACATCCATCCGACATTCATGAACAGGATACTACTTTGATCCGACATTGTGCTAGTCTGACTTGTCCTTTGACCAATCAAAACAATCCCAGGGTGAGATAAATTCCTTTTACTGCTGCTGTAATCACATGTCGGATGTCAAATGTCGGATGGTTAGGACAAGGATCCTACTTTGATCCGACTTCAATGATATTCAATGGGCTGAAGTAGGATCAAAGTCGGACCAAAGTAGTACAGGGAGCATTTTCAAAGTCGGACCGAGTTGTGTCGGACCAGTTAAGACGGCTCTCATAGGGAAACATTGATTTTCACACGTCATGCGACATGAGCTCCTAATGTTGGAGCGTTTGTCGGACCAGTGTGAACCAGGCCTGAACGACTAATAGTTGTCCTGTGGACAGATTCTCCCACCTGAGCTGTGGGTCTCTGCAGCTCCTCCAGAGTTACCATGGGCCTCTTGGCTGCTTCTCTGATGAATGCTCTCCTTGCCAGGCCTTTCAGTTTAGGTGGATGGCCATGTCTTGGTAGGTTTGCAGTTGTGCCATACTCTTTCTATTTTGGGATGATGGATTGAACAGAGCTCTGTGAGATGTTCAAAGCTTGGGATATTTTTTTATACCTAACCCTGCTTTAAACTTCTCCACAACTTTATCCCTGACCTGTCTGGTGTGTTCCTTGGCCTTCATGATGCTGTTTGTTCACTAAGGTTCTCTAACAAATCTCTGAGGGATTCACAGAACAGCTGTATTTATACTGAGATTAAATTACACGCAGGTGGACTCTATTTATTAATTAGGTGACTTCCACTAGATTTTAGTTAGGGGATGGAAATCAGAGTAAGGCTGGGTTCACACTGCTGCAAATTCTATTGCGATTTTGAGCCGTTGCGATTGCTCAAATTCGCAAGTCATTTAAATAACATTTTATTAAATTAGTGCCGTTCACATCAATGCGTTGCGAATCTAAGCTGCGCGAAAAAAGGGTCCTGTGCGAGTTTGATCCGCGTGCGATGCAAAGTCAGCTCTATAGACAGGCATTCCCGGAAATCGCGGCCACGAATCGCGGCAAAATCACGCGTTTTTGAAGTCGCAGTAGTGTGAACCCAGCCTAAAGGGGGCTGAATACAAATGCACGGCTCGTGGCACTCTGCCATTCGAACCCCGCTGTGATACCTCCATTTAGGAGCCTTTTCTTCCTCCTGCTATCACTCTGTAATCCTCACAGAGTCGACAGCGGGAGGCGGGACAGTTCTCGATGAAGGGCGGAGCTGGCCGAGGTTAACAAACAGGTGATTGGCTGCTAAGACCGTCTTTCATTCTAGCAGCCAATTACCTGTTTGTTAACCTTGGCCAGCTCCGCCCTCCATCCAGAACTGTCCCGCCTCCCTCCCTGCAACTCCTGCGTGACACGCTGTGCCTCCCTCCGATCTGTCTGTGTAAGGTAGGACAGTGAGGGGGGTGAAGTTAAGAGCTAACAATGGAATGTGGGGGTAGGATGCCAAGGATTGCAGTGATGCACTGGGGTGTGGGGGAGCAGAGGACTGGGGTGTGGGGGGAGCTGAGGACTGGGGTGTGGGGGGAGCTGAGGACTGGGGTGTGGGGGGAGCTGAGGACTGGGGTGTGGGGGAAGCTGAGGATTGGAGTGTGGGGGAGCTGAGGACTAGGGTGTGAGGGAGCTGAGAATTGGAGTGTGGGGGGAGCTGAGAATTGGAGTGTGGGGGGAGCTGAGAATTGGAGTGTGGGGGGAGCTGAGAATTGGAGTGTGGGGGGAGCTGAGGACTGGAGTGTGGGGGAGCTGAGGACTGGAGTGTGGGGGAGCTGAGGACTGGAGTGTGGGGGAGCTGAGGACTGGAGTGTGGGGGGAGCTGAGGACTAGAATAAAGGGATTTTTATAACAGCTTACCTGTAAAATCCTTTTCTTGGAGTACATCACGGGACACAGAGCGACTTAGTCATTACTAATGGGTTATATAGATACCTTCAGGTGCTGGCACTGGCAACTTCCAAAACCGGAAGTACCCTCCCCTATATAAGCCCCTCCCATCCGGGAGCACCTCAGTTTTGTAGCAATAAGTGTCCCAAAAAGAGGGGTGGGAGCTCTGTGTCCCGTGATGTACTCCAAGAAAAGGATTTTACAGGTAAGCTGTTATAAAAATCCCTTTTTCTTTTTCGTACATCACGGGACACAGAGCGACTTAGTCATTACTAATGGGACGTCCCAAAGCAATGCCAAATGAGGGGAGGGATACACTATACATAAGCTGGGCGCCATCAGGCATGAGGATCTTTTGCGGCCTGCAACACACTGCACCCAAAGGCGACATCCTCCTGACTTCTAACGTCTACCTGGTAGAATCTAGTAAACGTGTGTACTGAAGACCATGTTGCGGCCTTACAGACCTGAGCCAGGGAGGCCTGGTGATGCACTGCCCATGAAGTTCCAACTGCTCTTGTGGAGTGCGCCCTAACTTTGAACGGAGGCGGTCTCCTTCTCAAGCCATAGGCTTGTATTATGACCTGTCGAATCCACTTGGCTAAAGTAGATTTTGACGCTGCCTGACCCTTTCTGGGGCCTTCCGGCAGAACAAACAAAGTATCCGTTCTACGAATCTGAGCAGTGGCTTTTAGATAAGCTTTAACTGCTCTTACTACATCCAAAGAATGCAATAACTTTTCCTCTACCGAGGTAGGTTTGGGAAAAAAAAGAAGGAAGAACCACATCTTGGTTCAAATGAAACCTCGATACCACCTTAGGAAGAAAGGCTGGATGAGGACGTAATACTACTCTGTCCTTATGGACAACCAGATATGGCTCCTTACAGGACAAGGCGGCTAATTCCGATACTCTTTTAGCCGGACAAATGGCTACTAAGAAAATCAATTTCCTGGTGAGAAGAACCAGGGAAATATGCTGCAATGGTTCAAATGGTTGTTTCTGTAGAACCGACAGAACCAGGTTTAAGTCCCATGGACATATGGGAATACTAACCGGAGGGCTAATACGCATCACTCCTTGTATAAAAGCTTTGACTAATGAATGCAAAGCCAAGGGCCTTTGAAAAAATATTGACAAGGCCGAAATCTGACCCTTGATAGTACTCAAGGCAAGCTTCCTATCTACAGCCCACTGTAGGAAGTCCAGAATCCTACCTATTACGTACTTACGTGGATGCCATTTCTTGGCCTCACACCACGCGATGTACGCCTTCCAGATCCTATAATAGATCTGCCTGGATACCGGCTTCCTGGCATTGATCATGGTAGATACCACAGGATTAGAGAGACCTCTCTTTTTCAGAATGTGGGCTTCAATAGCCAGGCCGTCAAACCTAGGGCTGGTAAGGAAGGGTGGTATATCGGTCCTTGCGAAAGCAGGTCTGGACGATGTGGGAGGGTCCAAGGACTCCCCACTGACATCTTTACGATCTCCGCGTACCATGCTCTTCGGGGCCACGCTGGAGCCACCAGAATCACTGGTTTCTTTTCTACCCTGATTCTGCGGATTAATCGCGGTAACAATTGTGGCGGTGGGAATGCATATATCAGCTTGAACTGATCCCAAGGGAACACTAGGGCATCCGAGCCGCAAGCTAGGGGATCCCTTGCACGAGACACAAATCTGTCCACCTTTGCGTTGAATCTGGATGCTAGCAGATCTACATCCGGTGTTCCCCACCGCTGGCATATTGCCTGGAAAACCTCGGGGTGAAAAGACCATTCCCCCGGGCATAATTGCTGGCGACTTAGAAAGTCCGCTCTCCAATTTTCCACTCCTGGGATGAAAACCGCGGATATGGCTGGGACATATCTTTCTGCCCATTCCAGGATGCAATTCGCTTCCCTCTGGGCTGCACGACTCCTGGTGCCACCCTGGTGATTGATATATGCCACTGCTGTGGCATTGTCTGATTGAATTCTGACAGGGGACCCTTGGAGTTTGGATGTCCATGCTACTAGGGCATACCGGGCTGCTCGTATCTCTAAGAGATTGGTGGGCAGGGCCTTCTCTGCTTCTGACCACTTGCCCTGGAGAGACCATTGCTCCAGTACTGCCCCCCAGCCTATGAGGCTGGCATCTGTAGTGACCACCTTCCAAGAAACCGGACTGAAGGGTTTCCCTTTTTTCCAGATTCTGGGGCACCAACCACCAATGGAGGCTCTTGCGAACGGAAGGGGACAGGGACATTGGTAAGTCTAAAGCCTGAACTTTTTTGTTCCAGGCTGACAGTATGGCCCTCTGCAAGTTCCTTGAATGGAATTGACCGTAGGGTACTGCTTCGAATGAAGCCACCATTTTTCCCAGCAGCCTCATGCACAGGCGTATGGATGGTTTTCTTTTTGTACCCACTAAGTGGGTCAAATCTTTCAAAGACGACACCTTCTCTGGAGGTAAGAAAATCTTTCTCTGATTTGAATCCAGCCTTAGCCCCAAGTATTCCAGACTTTTGACTGGTCTTAGAGCTGACTTGTCTCGGTTGATAATCCAACCGTGATATTCCAGATACTTGATTGTCTCGTGAATAGCTACTTCCAGTTTTTCCACTGAGTGGTCTATTAGTAGCAGGTCGTCTAAATATGCCATTATCGTTACACCCCGTGTTCTTAGATTGGCCAATAGTGGGGCCAGAATTTTTGTGAACACTCGTGGTGCTGTGGCCAGACCGAAAGGTAAGGCTCTGAACTGAAAATGGCGCCCTTCTACTACAAAGCGTAGAAATTTCTGGTGGGCCGGAAAGATGGGAATATGCAGATAAGCATCCTTTATGTCGATCGAGGCTAACCATTCCTGCCCTTGTAGGGCGGGTGGCCACCGATCGGATCGACTCCATCCGAAAAGTCCTGATATTTAGGAACTTGTTTAGCCCTTTTAGATTTAATATGGGCCTCACGTCCCCATTTGGTTTGGGGACTGTGAAAAGGTTCGAGTAAAACCCGAACCCGCTTTCTTCCAAGGGAACCTTCATGATTACACCTTGGAGCAATAGTTGTTCTAGTGCCAGAAGGAGGGATCCTCTCTTCTGGGGATCGCTTGGCACGTTTGACCTCATAAAATGGGCAGGAGGAGTGTCTTTTAACTCCAGCTTGTATCCCAGACTTACTGCGGAGATCACCCATCTGTCTCTGATGGTGTCCCGCCAGGTCCCTGTGAACAACTGAAGTCTTCCCCCCACCCGATTGAGTGGGGGCAACCCTTCATGACTTGAGGGGAGGTTTCGTACCTCTCTTGACCCAGGGTTTCTTGTTACCCTGTGATTGTCCCTGATTTCTGCCCCCTGAATTTGACCGTGGAGGCCGTCGGAACTGTTTCACAGCCGATGTGCCAGGGACTGGAGAAGTAGGCCTCTTAAAAGAAGGACTTCTACCCTTGGTCTTAACCGGCAAGAGTGTACTTTTACCGGCAGAAATTTTCTGGATATACTTGTCCAGATCTTCTCCAAATAAGCGTTCTCCATGAAATGGGAAGCTAATCAGCAATTTCTTACAGGGAGCTTCAGCAGACCAGTTTTTGAGTCATAGAAGCCTACGCATATGTACTACAGACAGCGTAAAGCGGGAGGCCTGTTGGATTGTATCCTTTATGGCGTCCACCGCAAAACACAAGGCTCTAGGTAGGTCAGCTAGGGCAAGAGCCTGCTGATCTGGTAAGTCCCTTAAGACTTGTTTTAACTGATCCTTCACTGCTTGGCAGACCCCAATCGCTGCCACTGCTGGTTGTGTCACCAAGCTTGCTGTAGAGAAAGCAGATTTTAGTAAAAACTCCAATTTTTTATCTATTGGGTCTTTGAACATTGGAACATTATCTACTGGACATGTCAGTGATTTATTCACACAAGAGATGGCTGCGTCCACTGTAGGGACCCTCCATTTTTTTATGAACTTATCCTCCATGGGATAGATCACCGGAAATCTCTTGGGGGGAGTAAATATTTTATCAGGATGCTCCCAATCCTGGTAAATAAGCCCTTCCAATAAAGGGTGGATTGGGAAGGAACAAACAGTCTGGGGAGCTTTCAGTGACCCCAGCGAGGAGACAGTAGTGGTTGATGGCTCCGCAAGAGGCATTTTAAATGCTGATCGGACCATGTTAGTCAGAGACTGAACCCATAATCTTTCAGCCTGAGATGCTGAGAAAGGTTCTTCCACTGTTGATTCCTCTATAACCGAATCAACCTCATCCTGATCCCCTTCAGGTAGGTCGATCTCTGTGTGGGACTGTTCCTCCACTAACAGGCACTCTGAAGGAGGAGACGGAGATCGGACGCGCTTTCCCTGTGACAGGGAAGCAGCGATCAATGCTGTTAATCTCTCTTCCAATCCTCCCAGAGTTAAGGAAAAAACCTCCTCTGTTATATATACAGGAGCAAGTGGACTGGGGACAGCCGCAGCACCAGGTACTCCTGCGGGGTTCCTACGGCTACTAACCTCTGAAATTTCTGGGGAGATTGGTGCAGTACAAGCATGCCCAAAATCCTCAGAGCCCGATGGAGACCCCTTTGGCTTCTTGTAAGACTTATTTCCAGAGCGTCTGGACGACATATCCTTCAAGCACAAAGCTGAGGTATTCCCGTCGTCATACACCAATTTTACTGGTAATAGTCTAACAGTTGCTGCTATATACCAGCTGGTGTCCACTAAAGTGTCTTTCTATGGGGATGCCTGCATCAACCGCCTCTGTGTGCCACCGTTTTGTTGCTAGCTCTGCTTGCATCCAGCTGACACTTGTACTGTGTCTTTTATCCATGCTGGGACGCCTGCACATGCGCAGAAGCGCCGCGGCGCGCATCGAGCGTCATCCACCCGCCCCGCCCCTTTCCTTTCATAGGAGGCACGTGCACGCGCCCGCGCCCGTGCGCCTTCGGCGCTCTTTTTTTAAAACAAGCAGGGACTAGGAGCCAGGGCCCTTTTTGCCGGAGGGCCTGTGCGGTGGATGAGCGCAGCAACAGGGCAGAGGAAGTGGATTCCCACAGAGAAACTTACCAACTGCCTGGATCTTTTGACTTAAAAAAGCCAAAGATCCACATGACAAGAAAAATGGACCACAGCGGCCTCTAGTGGTTTAACACAGGTACCGCGTTTTTTTTTTTTTTTCTTGACTACTATTAAAATTTTACATTTTCCAGTAGTTACAGGCATGCGCAGATATTAGCGGGAATACCGTTAGGTAACAGACAGAAAGACAAATTAGGCTTGGGGGTCCCCCAATAGAACCAAGTTCCTGGGGGCCCCCACTTACCTGTTCCCCGCTGCAGGACTCTGTTTGGTCCACAGAAGCCCAAACTTCACCTCTCACGGCAGGCATTGTATTTAAACCTTCAGGGACCGGGTTCCCAAGGATTCCACTCCCCTGGACCTGTATAGCACCCTGCACAGACAACATCTTGGTCGTGGGTATGACCAGAGCTCTGGATCCCAGGGTCCAGCCCTCCTAAGAGAGGCATTACAGGCAAAACCTTGCTCTTCTGTTGCAAGGCCCGGGTACCGACCGTTTAGCTATGAAGCTTTTTTGGTCGGATCCGGAACAGCTTACTAAGGCCCATAAAAGAACCTGTACGCAAGCCCAGTGAAAACACATGTTACTCTTTGGCCAACACCTTAGACACTGGCAAAAAACTGAGGTGCTCCCGGATGGGAGGGGCTTATATAGGGGAGGGTACTTCCGGTTTTGGAAGTTGCCAGTGCCAGCACCTGAAGGTATCTATATAACCCATTAAGTCGCTCTGTGTCCCGTGATGTACGAAAAAGAAATGGGGGGGAGGTAAATTGGGGGGACCAAGGACTGTCATGTGAGGGGGGCTCAGGACATTAAAGTGGGGGGGGAGGCTGAGGACTGTAATGTGTGGAGGGGGGACTGAGAACAGTAATGTGGGGTTATAATGTAAATAGGGGCAGAGGACAGTACTGTTAATGGGGGTTGATGTTAAGGAAGTGCGAGGACACTACTGTAGAAGGAGTGGAGGGGGATGATGTAAAGGGGGAGCTGAGGACACTCATCAAGAGGGGATCTTGATGTGAAGGTGGAGGGGACTGTGATGTGCACTGGGGACTAAGGACGCTGATATAAGAATGGGTTCAGATCTGTGTATGTGCATTAGGTGCACACGTCGTAGGTGGATCAGCCCATTTAAATGGGCTGCACTACTCACAAGAAACAGAGAGAAAGAAGTCCTTGACCTTTTTTTAAAAATTGCGCCGCAGCAACATATGGTTTGGGGCACGCAAAAATGCGTTACAGGGAACCAACATGATATTCGGACCTCTGCTAAAAGGAAATTTTACTGACCGGACCTCAGCGAATTGTAATTCAATACCCCTGGTCTATCACATAAAATCCCAATAAAATACATTTACGTTTTTGGCTGTAACATGACAAAATGTGGAAAATTTCAAGGCAATGTATCTGGTCTATAAACCAGAGGCTCTGGATGGACAGTTGGAAAAATGGCTCTATATTTAGGATTTATCCAGTCTATAAACCAGAGGCTCTGGATGGACAGTTGGATAAATGGCTCTATATTTAGGATGTATCCGGTCTATAAACCAGAGGCTCTGGATGGACAGTTGGATAAATGGCTCTATATTTAGGATGTATCTCTCCTATTTACATATATTCTAACTTGAGAAAGAGGGACGCTATAACGTGGGGATTACATGTGGCACACATTGTGAGAAGTCATCATGGCTACATTACACTAAATGTTACGCTTGGTTTAGAATGGAGCTTGCACCAAAATCTAACTATGCCTCTTCGAGGTCCAGATGCATTACTGGTGTACCTTCCATGTACATGTCAGTGTAAGGAGAAAAAAAAAACCCCTAGCAGTAATTATCAGTGGTGGGAAAAGTGCCCTGAAAACAAAATGCTTGTTGTTGGTTGGAGGAAAACACAAAAACGTTCCAGACAACAGTGCAGAAAAAAGAATGCCATGACGTCAACTGGACAAAATATGCCCCCTGCCTGGGGGGTCAGTGGGAGGAAAAGTGCAGCTGGACAGCTTGGCCAGGTGGATGTCCATTTACTTCTGTGACAGGACATATCCTGGACTCTCAGGACTATGGGGTTCTGTTCACCAGGACAGTCCATTAGGCTCCGTTCATACCATGTAAGTACGCACACATCTCCCTGTGTCATGTCTATCCTATTTATTTCAATGGGTTTTCCTACGCAGGAGAAATGTGGAAGAGAAGTCCCTCACACTTTTTCAGAAATCCGGGGACATTTTTTTTTTATACTAGAAATACCGGCAAGCAGCGACTCATAGCTGGACTGCGATATTGCGGCGGACAAATCGGAGACTAAGTGACACTTTGCAGGAACCACTGACACTAATACAATGATCAGTGCTAAAAATATGCACTGTCACTGTACTAATGACACTGCTGGGAAGGGGATAACATGTAGGGCAATCAAAGGGTTAAATGTGTGCCTTATGACACGTACACAGGATCGGAAAATTCCGACAAGAAAAGTCCGATGTGAGCTTTTGGTCGGAAATTCCGACCGTGTGTATGCTCCATCTGACTTTTTCTGTCAGAATTTCCGCCAAGAAAAGATTGAGAGAAGGTTCTCTATTTTTCCGACAGAAAAAATTCTTGTCGGAAATTCCGATCGTCTGTATGCAATCACATGCTCAGAATAAAGCAGAAGAGCCGAACTGCCTATTGAACTGCATTGATCTCGGCTCGTCGTACGTGTTGTTCGTCACCGCATTCTTGACGTTCGGAATTTCCAACAAGATTTGTGTGACCGTGTGTATGCAAGACAAGTTTGAGCCAACATTCCGTCGGGAAAAAAAAAACACAGTTTTCTTGTCGGAATTTCCGATCGTGTGTACGCGGCATAAGAAGTGTTTTCTTACTGTGGGGGAGGTGCTTTTACTAAGGGAAAGCATAGATCCCTGTACCTGCTTTGCAGGAACACATGATCAATGTCTTCCATACTGACAGAATGGCGATCTGCCTTGTTTACATAGGCAGACCACCATTCTGCCTATGTACATAACGAACAGCGGGTACCTGGACATTGAGTCCGCTGAAGCTGCTGATTGGCTCCCATACCCAGAAATGCAGGCTCACGTATATACGTGATCCTGCGCAGCACGACCGCCCTGTAGCAGTAGATCTGCTATCAGGCGATAAGCAACTGGTTAACATCATCAGCATTATGATAACTTACAGGCAGCAGGCACTCTATCATGGCTCTGTCACAGTGTGTCACATAACATGGCTGCTGGTTGCCGATTTAGTTAACTTATGACCAATAAGTTAACAAAATCAGCAGCCATGTTATGTGACACACTGTCACAGAACCATGAGTGCCTACTGCCTGTGCCTGCTGCCTGCGAGTAATGATACCATCCATTATGCCAAAGAGACAGACAGTGCAATGTAGTCTATTCACAGACATCCTCACAGCACACCTGTGTTGAAGCCTTGAAGGCACTGGCAGCCCCACAATCGGATCCGCTTCCCCTCTGATCCTGCTGCTGGACACTGCTTGGCTCTGATGAAGAAGCTTTGCGCTTCGAAACGCGTCAGCCGGTAGTGTCTCCTATCACGTCCTTCATGATCGGTCGGAGTGTGGTTTGGGTTCTACATGTTGCAGCCATCCAGGGTACTACTTGTACATTGCGAACCATTTTACTACCTTTGTAAGTACATTTACGTTGGTTTTATACAAATAAAATATCCTAATGATAATACACTAGGCTGGTGCGCCCTTGTTCCTTTTTTTTTTTCCTCGTTTGCTGGACACCGTCAGCTGATCTCAGCTGCCTCTCTCTGCCCGTTGCCGCCACCACCGCCCGCCTCCTAGCCTCTCAAGTCTCACTCTCCGGGCCCCGGCTACTACTGCGTGGGGAGCGGATGAAGATCACTCTGCCAGGGAAGGCAAGGAGATAAACAGGCAGCTGGCTGGGACTTGAGCCAAGGCAGAAGAACATTGGAGCGGAGCTGAATGGGCATGCACCCGAAACTGAAGAAATATTCCCTCCGCTCCGACCAGTGATCATCAGAAAGGGGCACAGATAATGGAAAAAACACCCCCCTAAGCTAGTAGGTGAGGTGGAGTGTGTAATTCTGTTTTTTTTTATTTTTTTATTCTGCATTGACTGTCTTTGAAATTGTCCCAGCCCCTGTTCAAATTCAATCCAGGGACAAAACCGGGGACAGACTTGGTCCGGGGACAGTGTCCTCAATCTGGGAACTGTCCCCAGAAACCAGGGATGTCTGGTCACTAGGGTTGCCACCTCATCCCGTTAAACCCGAACACATATGATTTACACAGGTTCTGAGGCTACTTTAATGCAGATAAGGCACCAAGTTTGTTTAATTACCACCTTAGTCAGCCATAGAACCTGTGTAATTAATATGGTGTTCGGTTTTAATGGGATGAGGTGGCAACTCTACTGGTCACCCTAAGGCCCCTTTCACACTGGGGCGGGCAGGTGCGGTGGCGGTATAGCAGCGCGATTTTCAGCGCTGCTATACCGTCGTTATTACCGCGGTATGCGGTCGCTAGGGGGGTGAATTTAACCCCAGCTAGCGGCCGAAAAAGGGTTAATACCGCCCGCAAACCGCGGCTATTGCCCGCGGTTTGCGGGCGGTATTACCGCGGTGTCCCATTGATTTCACATTGAAGACTACAGGCTTTCACATTGAAGGCTACAGGCAGGAATTTTTCATGCGGTATAATAGCGCTATTATTAGCGCTAAACCGCATGAAAAACGCCCCAGTGTGAAAGGGGCTTAACATTAGGAGATCCATGGGGGTGTCACTAACAATTAATGGCACCCCCCGCGCATCTGTTAAAGGGAAGCACATTTATGTGCGTGTCGGGAAAGCATGAGATTTTGTGTTCATTTCTGACAAACACAGATGTGAACCCAGATCAAGCCAGCAGTTGTGTAAACGGTTCTATATTTAGTCTGTATGCGGGTTCTAAACACCAAAGAGGGCTGCTGGGTGTAAACTCAAAATATCTTCTTACCGTCTCTACTTCTAGTTCCAGAAATGTCTAATCTCTATGTCCTCCCAACTCACCTCTGACTACCCGGAACTTCCTGTCTGTATGTTACATCACTTCCTTTCTGTATCCGACATCACTTCCTGTCTGTCTTGGATATCACTTCCTGTCTGTCCTGTATGTCATTTCCTGTCTGTGTGTTCCACTCATAATACACCACCACATTGCAGAGAATATATAACCTACAGCCGGAGCCGTTTTCAGACACGGCACAATCTTCCATACATTATTACGCATTAACCGGGGCCATTTTTTTTCTGAACACATTAAAACTTTTTGTTTGCTAAAAAAGACTGTAAACACCCCAAAAAAGTATATATTTTCTGAGGGACAGACCTGAAAGCAAAAACTTTGGGGGATAAAATGGTGGTAGTAACAATATTTTATGCAGCACGATATTTGCACAGTTATTTATCAAACTTTTCAGAAATAAAAAAAAACACAAAAAAATTAGCATGCAAACAAACACAACCCTAAAATTGTGAATGCCCATGGAATTGGAAAAAAAAAAAGATAGTTCCCAAAATTCTCTGTAGGAGACAATTAATTTAAAAGCCTTTAAAGGGTATCAGTTTAGGGTTACCTGTAAATTATGGCCCTTGAATTATTGCTCTCACTCCGATGCTCGTGACGATACCTCGCACATGTGGCACAATTGATGTTTACATACATATGCTCACCCTAAGCTGCGCTCTTTATATGGGTTGTGTATAGGGTGACCACTAGGGATGAGCTTCGAGTTCGAGTCGAACATGAGTTCGACTTGAACATCGGCTAATCGATCGTTAGCGGAATTTCGAACATTATGGGCCGTTCGCGCCATTCAAGTGGCGCGTAACGGCCCATAATTCACTGTGTTATCGCAAGTGCATTGCTGGCTGATGGTTGGCCAAGCATGCACTATGACCCGCATGCTTTGGCCAATCACAGCGCCGCCAGCACAGAGAGCCATGATTGGCCAAAGGCATGGTGCCTCTGGCCAATCATGGCTCAGGGGGACTAAGTACACGCCCCACACTATATAAGGCCACCTGCGCGTCGGCCTTGTGTAGTGTGTTGTGGCGTTGTGAGAGAGATAGAGAGTCAGAGTGTCATTTCATTTCAGTTAGATAGAGCAGGCAGGCGATTCAGGTAGCTGCAGTCAGTGTATTTAGTATATATATATGCATCCCAGGCGTTGTGTGTGTGTATATATATATATATATATATATACATATATACATACACTGTATTCACTGTATACTCTGAGCCTGCCCCTGAGCCTGCAGTGGCAGGCTCAGAGGTGGTTGACGCCATGCCAGCTTAAGCCAGGAATGGTGGTTTGCGACAATGGCACCAACCTCCTCTCCGCCCTCAGACAGGGACAGCTGACCCATGTGCCCTGTTTGGCTCACGACCTTAACTTGGTGGTGCAGCGGTTCTTGGTCAGGTACCCTGGCTTACAGGATGTCCTGAGGCAGGCCAGGAAAGTCTGTGGGCATTTTTGCCGGTCATATAATGCCAGTGCTCGGCTGGCTGACCTTCAAAATGAATTTAACCTGCCCAAGAACCGCCTAATCTGTGACATGCCCACCAGGTGGAACTTAACGTTGGCCATGCTGCAGCAGCTGCACACGCAGCAGAGGGTCATCAATGAGTACATGTGCGACTACGGCACCAGGACAGGGTCAGGGGAGCTTGTTTTTCTTTTTGCCACGCCAGTGGGTCATGATCAGGGATGCATGCACTGTCACCATTTGAGGCCACGAGGATGGTGAGAAGTGACAATGCATGCATCAGTGATACTGTCCCTCTTGTCCACCTGTTGGAGCACACGCTGCATGGAATAATGGACAGGGCACTTGAGGCAAAACAGAGGGAGGAAGAGCAGGACTTCCTTACCTCTCAAGGCCCCCTTTATCCAGACAGTGTTCCTGCGGGCCCGCCGCTCACACAGGAAGAGGACGAGGGGGAGGATTGTGTCAGCACGGAGGTGGAGCCTAGCACTCAGCTTTAACAGCAGTCTTTAAGGGATCATTTACAATTCCCAGAAACCCATGGACTTGTATGTGGCTGGGGGGAGGTGGCTGCGGATCATGTCGTCCTTAGCAACCCAGAGGACTCCGGACTGAATGCCTCAGCAAACCTACGCTGCATGGCCTCCCTGATCCTGCAAAGCCTGCGAAAGGATCCTCGTATTCGTGGTATCAAGGAGAGGGATCATTACTGGCTGGCAACCCTCTTTGATCCACATTACAAGGGTAAGGTTGCGGACCTTATGCAGCCGTCGCAGAGGATGAAACATCTTCAGGAGTCCCTGCAGAAAGGTTTGTGCAACGCGTTTTCAGAGCCTGGGAGGTTACAAATTCCTGGTCCTGGACAACGTGTTGCTGAGGCTTCGGTCAGTCACAGAAGGAGTGGTGGAGAAGGTGGCCGTCTGACCGATCAGCAATTTTTTAGTCCGCAGCCCCAAGGTATGATCGGTTCCAGCAACCATTGCCAGCATCTGATTCACATGGTGCAGGAATACCTAGGGGCAAGATTAGACTTGGACACCTTTCCCACCGAAAATCCTCAGGGTTACTGGGTCCTGAGGATGGATCACTGGCCAGAGCTTGCACAGTATGCAATTGAGCTACTGGCCTGTCCTGCAGCCAGCGTTCTTTCGGAACGCACATTCAGTGCTGCTGGAGGCTTTGTAACCAATCACAGGGTGCGCCTGTCCACCGACTCGGGCGTTCGGCCGACCTTCATAAAAATGAATCAGTCTTGGATCACCAGCTACCAAGCACCTGATGCTGATGTAACCGAATATTTTTTTTAGGGCAGGGCGTATAAAATCAGCGGGCCCGTGTGCAAGATCAAGATCAAAAGTGGGCCCGAGGCATCAAGAAGAACAATATGGGCGTAGTGGTGAACAGTGGACATGTCTTAAATTGCGCTAAATTTTGGCTTATAGGGGGTGTTGTTAAAGAGAGTCTGAGATTACTTATACAGTGCATAATGTGGTAATGTTAAATAGGGAATGCAGAGTGTATGGTGGTCAGTAGTATGTACAGGAGAGGAGTGTGGGGTGTATGGAGGTGGGTAATATGTACAGGAGAGGAGTGCGGAGTGTATAGAGGTGGGTAATATGTACAGGAGAGGAGTGCGGAGTGTATGGAGTGGGTAATATGTACAGGAGAGGAGTGCGGAGTGTATGTCGGGGGGCATGCACACAGGGTGTGCCTGGGCACACCCTAATCACCTGTGCAGTGTTTGTGTAGCCCCAAAGCCGGCTGTATCCTGAGATCTGCCTGGGCTGGTGTGAAATGCTTTATCCAAGCAATGTGTACCCCGTGCTGCCTGTGAGATATTATCACACTGAGCAGATATTGGGGCTTGTAAGATCCCTCAGTGTGTGACACTGTCGTGTATTGTAACTGCATGCAGAGAGAGAGGAACTGTCAGAATTCAGAGGTGATGTCGGGGGTTGGCGGGACCGAGCAGCTATCGAACACCAGCCAATGGGATGGGGTCTGGGCGGGCCGCTACATGTATGTAGCCCTGCCCCCTTTCTCAAGCTGCTCAATTATTGGCTATGGTTAGGTAGCTGCTCACAGCTGATCACAATGTAAACAGTTGCCGGTTATCGGCTCTCCTTTCCTCCCACGCTGTCACAACGTGAGGAGATGAGAGCCTGTAACCAGCAATTCTGACCGGGGACAAGCACACAGATAATCAGTGCCCTGATTATCAGTGCAGCCCCATCAGTGCCAATTAGTGCCCATCAGCAGTGCCTATCAGTTCAGTGCTGTTATCAGTGCCCATTAGAAAAGGGAAAAATGGTCTGGTGTTACCTGAAAAGCACCTCCATCCCAATATATACAACAAAACACAAAAAGTCGCCCCGGGAACCTTAAATGAGCTGAATGTGATTAGCCAGTCACATGACACAAGTAAATACAGTATCAAAGTTTAATAAAAGTTGTCATACATACACGAAGCCGGTCAGCTGATACATACAGTGTAAAACAGTATCATTACACGTATAGCAGTATAGATGCACAAAGCAATATACACAGGCATAGAAAATAACCCTACGCATTTCGCAAGACCATGCTCACTTTGTCAGGGGTAGATGCGTGTGTATTACATCAACGGCTAGGTCAGACTACCAGATGCTGAATAACCAGAGCAATAAGCACCCAGCTCGGGAGCAGAGGAGGCAAGAAAAACCCAGACCCAACAGAGCGCAACCGGGGGGCAGGCATGGCTGGGATGTTAGTGTGTGTCACCAAAGATCTCCCAATATCCATAGAGAATATCAGCTGTAGCTAGTGAAGCTATCACATATGAAATGGGATGGAAGCAGCAAAGAGGCTGTGCCCATTAATGCCGCCTATCAGTACTCATCAGTGCCGCCTCATCAGTGCCACCTCATTAGCGCACATCAGTGAAGGGGAACAATTACTTATTTGCTAAATTTTATAACAGGAACTAAAAATTTCAAAATTTTCCATTTTTTTTTATCTTTGTTTAGCAAAAAAAAAAAACCCAGTGGTGAGTAAATATCTGCCAAAAAAACTCTATCTTTAAACACTTAAGGACCGGGCCAATTTTTCAGACTCTGTTTACAAGTTAAAAATAGGATTTTTAATAACAGCTTACCTGTAAAATCCTTTTCTTGGAGTACACCACGGGACACAGAGCCTTAATCATTACATAGTGGGTTGTATGGGTCACCAGAGGTGATTGGACACTGGCACAACCAATGAAGACAAGTTCCCCTCCATATTACCCCTCCCATAAGGGAAGTACCTCAGTTTTTGTAGCAAAGCAGTAAGGTTCCCAAGAAGGGGGGGACCTCTGTGTCCCGTGGTGTACTCCAAGAAAAGGATTTTACAGGTAAGCTGTTATTAAAAATTCTATTTTATTTATCGTACACCACAGGACACAGAGCCTTAATCATTACATAGTGTGACGTCCCAGAGCAATGCTCAATATGAAGGGTGGGAAACACAGATCAATCAGGCCGCTAACGGACAAGAAGCCCTAGACCGCTGCCTGCAGCACACTACGCCCGAAGGCAGAATCCTCATGTCCTCTTACATCTATTTGACAGAATTTGGTAAATGTATGGACTGAAGACCAAGTTGCAGCCTTACAGATCTGAGCCATCGAAGCCTGGTGATGCACTGCCCATGAAGCACTTATTGCCCTGGTCGAGTGCGCCTTAACAGAAAAAGGAGGAACCTTGTTCCTTAAACCATAAGCTTGAACAATTACTTGTCGAATCCACATAGCAATGGTGGATCTTGATGCCGCTTGGCTCTTCCTGAAGCCATCTGGCACAATAAACAAAACATATGTTTTACGTTTCTGAGCCGTTGTCTGTAGATAAACTTTTACTGCTCTCACTACATCTAGAGAGTGCAATAACTTTTCCCCCGCTGTCCGTGGATCAGAAAAAAAGGAAGGCAAAACAATGTCTTGATTTAAATGAAACGCCGACACCACCTTTGGAAGAAGGGTAGGATGGGGGCGTAGTACAGAAAGAGCTTCTAACTCTGATACTCTTCTAGCAGTACTCCCTGAATGAAAGCCCAAACTAGGGAATGAGATGCCAACGGTCTCTGAAAAAAGACTGATAGAGCCGATATTTGACCCTTGATGGTACTCAGAGCTAATTTCATATCCACTCCTAATTGGCAAAAGGCGAGAATCCTACTTATGGCATACTTTTGAGGATTCCACACTCTGAATTCACACCAGGAAACATACGCCTTCCAGACTCTGTAGTAGATAAGCCTGGAGGCTGGATTTCTAGCATTAATGAGTGTAGAAAGAACTGGACCCGAGAGCCCTCGTTTCTTCAAAATGTAGGTCTCAGTAGCCAGACCGTCAAATTTAGCTTTTGTAGAGAAGGATGGAACACTGAACCCTGTGACAGCAGGTCGTGACGTAGTGGAAGCACCCAAGGTCTTCCTACCGCCATCTTTGTGATCTCGGCGTACCAGGGCCTCCTGGGCCAATTTGGGACCACTGGTATTCCCTCCTTCTTGATCCTGCACAGCAATATCTGTAAGAGAGGGGTCGGGGGGAGTGCATAGATCAGTGAAAACTGATTCCAAGGAATTATCAGCGCATCCGTTCCGTAGGCCAGCGGACCTCTCGTCCTGGACACAAAGTTGTCCAACTTCCTGTTGAGCCTGGAAGCTAGCAGGTCTACATCCGGGGTCCCCCATCTCTGGCATATTGCCTGAAAGACATCGGGGTGGAGAGACCACTCTCCTGGTGACAGCTGCTGGCGACTTAGATAGTCCGCTTGCCAGTTCTCTACCCCTGGAATGAAGATTGCAGAAAGACAAGGAACATGCTTTTCTGCCCATGCCAAAATCCGATTCACCTTCTTCTGAGCATCCTACTCCGGGTGCCTCCTTGATGTGTAGGTTTATGATCCATCCTAAATGCTCCAGGTATTTTACTGTATTGAGCACCGCGTGATCTAATCCTGTTACTGACTGATCTATCACAAGTAGATCGTCTAGATAGGCCTCACCGCTATGCCCCTTGCCCTCAGCCTTGCCAACAGAGATGCCAGAACCTTTGTAAATACACGGGGCGCGGTTGCCAAACCAAAGGGCAGAGGCACAAACTGGAAGTGGCGATGTTCTACCACGAACCTTAGGAACTTTTGGTGAGCGGGATGGATAGGCACATGTAAATATGCGTCCTTGATGTCTATAGACGCCAAGATTTCCCTGCCTTGTAGGGTGGCGACCACAGATCGAATAGTCTCCATTCGGAAATGGCAAATGTTCAGAAGCTGATTTAGAGATCTTAGATCCAGGATGGGTCTGACGTCTTCATTTGGTTTTGGAACCACAAAGAGGTTTGAGTAAAAACCTAAACCTTGCTCCTCTAGGGGTACTTCCATGATTACCCCCTGGGACATCAAGTGATCCAATCCTTTGAAGAAGGACCTTCTTTTTAATGGATCTTTGGAGAGCCTTGAACTTCGGAACCGATAAGATGGGATCTCTCGAAATTCCAGTTTGTATACTAGGGATACTGCGGAAACTACCCACTTGTCCTGGATCTCTGTCTGCCATGCCGCTGAAAACTGACAAAGCCGTCCCCCCACTCGGCCGAGCGGGGGCGCCTCTTCATAAAGAGGCTTTGGGGTTTTGCTTGTTAGCTTTTCAACCCCACGGCTTCTTGTTCTTCTAGACCTGGTTTTCGTTAGCTTTTGTGGCTGGCTGAAAATGCCATCGCCACTGGCTGGAGGCAGATCTTCCGGGAGTCGGGGAGAGAGAACGTTTAAAACAAGGACGCTTTTTTTTCTTCTTCTCTGGCAAAAGGGTAGTTTTACCTCTCGATATTTTTGGGATATATTTTTCAAAATCATCCCCAAAGAGATGTTCGCCATGGAAGGGGAAACTGGTCAAAAGCTTTTTGCATGGAGCTTCCGCGGACCAATGCTTTAGCCAAAGAATTCTGCGCATATGCACCAGCTGGAGTGTGAGGCGAGATGCTTGCTAAACAGAATCTCTAATGGCATCCACTGTAAAACGTAAGACCTTAGGCAGATTCTCCCAAAGTTTGATCTGCTTTGGAGGCAGATCCTTCAGCCCCTGTTTTACTTGTTCTTTTAGAACCTGACACATACCAACTGCTGCCACAGCAGGTTGGGCCACTGCCCCGGCCAAGAGAAAGGAAGATTTCACTAAAGATTCCAATTTCTTTTCAGAAGGATCTTTAAATACCTGAGCATTGTCCACAGGACAAGTTAGGTTCTTATTTACACAAGAAATAGCTGCATCTACAGAGGGCAGACTCCACTTCTCGGTAAATTTCTACTCCAGAGGATAAAGAACATCAAATTTCCTAGGAGGTGAAAAACGCTTATCTGGATGTAACCAATCTGCGTAAATCAGATTTTCCAGTAAAGGATGAACCGGAAAAGAGCATGCAGCTTGCAGGGATTTTAATGAACCCAGGAAGGAGACGGGTGATTCAGTTAACTCCGAAGGGGGTAACTTAAATGTGGAGCGTACTGCTTCAGCATAACATTGCACCTGTGATTTTAGAATCTGGGAAGTAGAAAAAGGTTCCTCTGATATCCCTGATCCCTCAGACTCCTCATCCCTATCCCCTGATGGTGCTACATCATCCTCAGACTTCTCTGAAAGGAGATCTAAAACAACAGAAGGAGATCTGCTTCACTTTTTGTCCTTTTGTGAGGATTTTGCAATTAACGCAGCGATTCTCCCTTACAAGTTGTTTAGGGCTGTCGCCAAAGTGTCCTCAGTGACATATGCAGGCCCAGGCACCACAGGAGAGGTTGCTACCACTGATAGAGGCAATGGCTCATCCTGTATAGGTGCTTCAGATCTTACAGGAGAGGAAATAACCGAGCAGGTACGGTTAGAGCCTCCTGTCTCAGGCGGCGGTTCTTTTTTGTCCTTTTTAGCCCTGAATTTCTTCTTTTGGGAAGACATATTACTAAGCAGAGCCGAGGTACCAAAGCGCATATACTACTGTGCTAGTTTAGCAAATTACATAATGTATGCAACTAATAACACACAGTTTCATGCTAGAGTAGGTGTCTTATTTGGGAGTGCTCAGCCAAAACCACATAGAAACCTTACGTGCCCTTTACGCTGCTGTGTCCCATCAAGGAGAAAGCTCCAGGCTTGTGAGGCTGTTTTGAAGCTTCCTGCCTGAGATTGCCATCTGGAAAGTGTGCCCGTGCACGCCTGCGATCCCCGCCCCCCTCAGCCATTCACCATAAAGCGCGCCCCGGTGTGCGTGACCTATGGGCTAATGGCGGCCGTCTGAGAAGGCGGAACATCCTCCTGACACTGGGAGGAGGAAAAGGCTTCCGACCATGGCAGAGCTCTGCAGCGGAGGAGTGTGCTTGTCCGAGGGAACTGACACTGTTATGGAGCATGGTGAGTAGAACTCAGATCTTTACTCCCTCTAGTGGTGGCCAACGAAAAGACACCTACAAAAAAATAGGAAAGGTCCTCAAGCTTCATACTTGGGACTCTTTCCTGCTTACCTTATCCCCGTCGCAGGTTTCAGAACCAAATCTTCCCCCATCACGGCGGGGTATGTGTGCCAACCTTCAGGGATATGGGTTCCTACTTAAAGGAGGCCTCTTCCCAGGGCGTTGTAAAAGACTCTGCCAGGACTTTTAGCGTATAGTAGCGAAAGTGCTGGACCCTAGAGCCCAGTCCTCCGAAGAGAGACATTACAAGCGACACCTCGTCCACGAGGCCCGGATACCATCCAGTTTTGGCGTAAAAATGTAGGCGTCTTGGATGGACCCGAAAGTGTAGCTCTTTTACCCCCAGAGGGCTTCTTTGGCAGAGCTTCCTTCAGCACATCCTAATCGCGTCCAACACCTTAGACACTGGCGAAAAAACTGAGGTATTTCCCTTATGGGAGGGGTTATATGGAGGGGAACTTGTCTTCATTGGTTGTGCCAGTGTCCAATCACCTCTGGTGACCCATACAACCCACTATGTAATGATTAAGGCTCTGTGTCCCGTGGTGTACGATAAAGAAATATGTTTTTTTTTGCTAGAAAATTACTTAGAACCCCCAAACATTATATATTTTTTTCTAACACCCTAGAGAATAAAATGGCGCTCGTTGCAATACTTTCTATCACACCGTATTTGTGCAGCCGTCTAACAAGTGCACTTTTTTGGGGAAAAAATACACTTTTTTAAATTAAAAAATAAGACAACAGTAAAGTTAGCCCAATTTTTTTTTTTTCGGATTGTGAAAGATAATGTTACGTCGAGTAAATTGATAAAATTTTACGCTTCTAGATTGTGCCCGCTCGTGGAATGGCGCCAAACTTTTACCCTTAAAAATCTCCCTAGGTGACGTTTAAAAGATTCTACAGGTTGCGTGTTTTGAGTTACAGAGGAGGTCTAGTGCTAGAATTATTGCTCTCGCTCTAACGATCGCGGCGAAACCTCAAATGTGTGGTTTTCATATGCGGGCGGTACTCACGTATGCGTTCGCAGCTGCGCGTGAGCTCGTCGGGACTGGGCGCTTTAAATTATTTTATTTTTTTTACTTTTTTGTCCTTTTAAAAAAAATAAAATTGGGTCACTTTTATTCCTATTACAAGGAATGTAAACATCCCTTGTAATAGAAAAAAAAGCATGACAGGTCCTCTTTAATGTGAGATTAGGGGTCAAAAAGACGTCACATCTCATATTTACACTAAAATGCAATAAATAAAAATAAATTTAATGTCATTTGAATTTTTTTTTTTTTAAATGTCCCTTTAAGAGCCGTGTCCCTTTTTTTATTATGGTGTCTCGTCTGTGATTGCCTGAGCCAATCGTCCTGTTAAATCGCAACATACATTTGTCAACGACATCAGCGGGTATGTGTTCTTTGATGTCTAGTTAAATGACTTTTACGCCTGAAACACTTCCCGCACTCTGAACACGGATAAGGACGCTCTCCTGTGTGACTCCTCTGGTGTGTAAAAAGGCCTCCTTTCGCAGTGAAACACTTCCCGCACTCTGAACATGAATAAGGCCAATCACTCGTATGACTGCTCTGGTGTTTAAGAAGGTTTCCTTTCTCAGTGAAACACTTCCCGCATTCTGAACATGAATAAGGCCGCTCACCCGTATGACTTCTCTGGTGGCTAAGAAGACTTCCTTTCACGGTAAAACGTTTCCCGCACTCTGAACATGGATAAGGACGCTCTCCTGTGTGACTTCTCTGGTGTAAAAGAAGCTTTCCTTTCACTTTGAAACATTTCCCACACTCTGAACACGGATAAGGACTCTCTCCTGTGTGACCTCTCTCGTGTATAAGAAGGCTTCCTTTCATGGCGAAACATTTCCCGCACTCTGAACACTTATAAGGACGCTCTCCTGTGTGACTTCTTTGGTGTTCAAGAAGGCTTCCTTTCGCAGTGAAACACTTCCCACACTCTGAACACAAATAAGGACGCACACCCGTATGACTTCTCTCGTGTAGAAGAAGGCTTCCTTTCACGGCAAAACGTTTCCCGCACTCTGAACACAAATAAGGACGCACACCCGTGTGAACTTTCTGGTGTGCAAGCAGGTTTCGTTTCGCAATAAAACATTTCCCGCACTCTGAACATGAATAAGGGCGCTCACCAGTGTGAATTCTCTGGTGTATAAGAAGATCTCCTTTCACAGCGAAACGTTTCCCGCACTCTGAACATGAATAAGGGTAATCACCAGTGTGAGTCATCTTGTGTCTTAGAAGCTGTATTTTCGAACGGAAACATTTTCCACATTCTGGACATGAATAAAGAGGCTCGTCCGTGTGAATTTTCTGGTGTCTAATGAGGTATTTGTTTTTAGTGAAACATTTCCCACACTCTGAACATGAATAAGAACGCGCCCCTGTGTGACTCCTCTGGTGATTTAGAAGGTTTCCTTTACGAGTAAAACATTTCCCACACTCTGAACATGAATAAGAACCCTCCCCTGTGTGGGTAGTCATGTTGGTGTGAGACTTGAGATGAAAAAGAAGTTTAGATTTAATTTTAAAAGATTTTCCACACTCCATACAGGACAGTGAAGGATCTGCTGATCTGAGATGGATGTCTGATGTACCAGAATGTGATTGGCCAGGAGCTTCCTCAGGATGAGACGGATCCCTCGCTGTCTCCATATGATCCGGTCTGTGGTGTATATTTTGAGGAATGGGATTTACTTCTGGAGAACATTGTTTGACATCATTATTTTTTTCATCACAATCTGGAGATACTTGGAGACCATCTATAAGAAAGCAATATTATAAGAAATGGATTTTCACATTTTGCAATCACCATATCAATAATTCAGATGAAATATACAATACATTCAAACAAACTATACTTCATGGAGTAACAATTGTGTACTGATGACATCGTTATATTGAGGAATGGAGATGGACCTTTCATATGGTGTACAGTATCTCCCCCTCATTTGTTGGGAACATGACATTATATTGAGGAATGGAGATGGACCTTTCATATGGTGTACAGTATCTCCCCATTTGTTGGGAACATGACGTTATATTGAGGAATGGAGATGGACCTTTCAAATGGTGTACAGTATCTCCCCCTCATTTGTTGGGAACATGACATTATATTGAGGACTGGAGATGGACCTTTCATATGGTGTACAGTATCTCCCCCTCATTTGTTGGGAACATGACATTATATTGAGGAATGGAGATGGACCTTTCATATGGTGTACAGTATCTCCCCCTCATTTGTTGGGAATATGACGTTATATTGAGGAATGGAGATGGACCTTTCATATGGTGTACAGTATCTCCCCCTCATTTGTTGGGAACATGACATTATATTGAGGAATGGAGATGGACCTTTCATATGGTGTACAGTATCTCCCCCTCATTTGTTGGGAACATGACATTATATTGAGGAATGGAGATGGACCTTTCATATGGTGTACAGTATCTCCCCCTCATTTGTTGGGAACATGACATTATATTGAGGAATGGAGATGGACCTTTCATATGGTGTACAGTATCTCCCCCTCATTTGTTGGGAACATGATGTTATATTGAGGAATGGAGATGGACCTTTCATATGGTGTACAGTATCTCCTCCTCATTTGTTGGGAACATGACATTATATTGAGGAATGGAGATGGACCTTTCATATGGTGTACAGTATCTCCCCATTTGTTGGGAACATGACGTTATATTGAGGAATGGAGATGGACCTTTCAAATGGTGTACAGTATCTCCCCCTCATTTGTTGGCAACATGACATTATATTGAGGAATGGAGATGGACCTTTCATATGGTGTACAGTATCTCCCCCTCATTTGTTGGGAACATGACATTATATTGAGGAATGGAGATGGACCTTTCATATGGTGTACAGTATCTCCCCCTCATTTGTTGGGAATATGACGTTATATTGAGGAATGGAGATGGACCTTTCATATGGTGTACAGTATCTCCCCCTCATTTGTTGGGAACATGACATTATATTGAGGAATGGAGATGGACCTTTCATATGGTGTACAGTATCTCCCCCTCATTTGTTGGGAACATGACATTATATTGAGGAATGGAGATGGACCTTTCATATGGTGTACAGTATCTCCCCCTCATTTGTTGGGAACATGACATTATATTGAGGAATGGAGATGGACCTTTCATATGGTGTACAGTATCTCCCCCTCATTTGTTGGGAATATGACGTTATATTGAGGAATGGAGATGGACCTTTCATATGGTGTACAGTATCTCCTCCTCATTTGTTGGGAACATGACATTATATTGAGGAATGGAGATGGACCTTTCATATGGTGTACAGTATCTCCCCATTTGTTGGGAACATGACGTTATATTGAGGAATGGAGATGGACCTTTCAAATGGTGTACAGTATCTCCCCCTCATTTGTTGGGAACATGACATTATATTGAGGAATGGAGATGGACCTTTCATATGGTGTACAGTATCTCCCCCTCATTTGTTGGGAACATGACATTATATTGAGGAATGGAGATGGACCTTTCATATGGTGTACAGTATCTCCCCCTCATTTGTTGGGAATATGACGTTATATTGAGGAATGGAGATGGACCTTTCATATGGTGTACAGTATCTCCCCCTCATTTGTTGGGAACATGACATTATATTGAGGAATGGAGATGGACCTTTCATATGGTGTACAGTATCTCCCCCTCATTTGTTGGGAACATGACATTATATTGAGGAATGGAGATGGACCTTTCATATGGTGTACAGTATCTCCCCCTCATTTGTTGGGAACATGACATTATATTGAGGAATGGAGATGGACCTTTCATATGGTGTACAGTATCTCCCCCTCATTTGTTGGGAATATGACGTTATATTGAGGAATGGAGATGGACCTTTCATATGGTGTACAGTATCTCCTCCTCATTTGTTGGGAACATGATGTTATATTGAGGAATGGAGATGGACCTTTCATATGGTGTATAGTATCTCCTCCTCATTTGTTGGGAACATGACATTATATTGAGGAATGGAGATGGACCTTTCATATGGTGTACAGTATCTCCTCCTCATTTGTTGGGAACATGACATTATATTGAGGAATGGAGATGGACCTTTCATATGGTGTACAGTATCTCCCCCTCATTTGTTGGGAACATGACGTTATATTGAGGAATGGAGATGGACCTTTCATATGGTGTACAGTATCTCCTCCTCATTTGTTGGGAACATGATGTTATATTGAGGAATGGAGATGGACCTTTCATATGGTGTATAGTATCTCCTCCTCATTTGTTGGGAACATGACATTATATTGAGGACTGGAGATGGACCTTTCATATGGTGTACAGTATCTCCCCCTCATTTGTTGGGAATATGACGTTATATTGAGGAATGGAGATGGACCTTTCATATGGTGTACAGTATCTCCTCCTCATTTGTTGGGAACATGATGTTATATTGAGGAATGGAGATGGACCTTTCATATGGTGTATAGTATCTCCTCCTCATTTGTTGGGAACATGACATTATATTGAGGACTGGAGATGGACCTTTCATATGGTGTACAGTATCTCCTCCTCATTTGTTGGGAACATGACATTATATTGAGGAATGGAGATGGACCTTTCATATGGTGTACAGTATCTCCCCATTTGTTGGGAACATGACGTTATATTGAGGAATGGAGATGGACCTTTCATATGGTGTACAGTATCTCCCCCTCATTTGTTGGGAACATGACATTATATTGAGGAATGGAGATGGACCTTTCATATGGTGTACAGTATCTCCCCCTCATTTGTTGGGAACATGACATTATATTGAGGAATGGAGATGGACCTTTCATATGGTGTACAGTATCTCCCCCTCATTTGTTGGGAACATGACATTATATTGAGGAATGGAGATGGACCTTTCATATGGTGTACAGTATCTCCCCCTCATTTGTTGGGAATATGACGTTATATTGAGGAATGGAGGTGGACCTTTCATATGGTGTACAGTATCTCCTCCTCATTTGTTGGGAACATGACATTATATTGAGGAATGGAGATGGACCTTTCATATGGTGTATAGTATCTCCTCCTCATTTGTTGGGAACATGACATTATATTGAGGAATGGAGATGGACCTTTCATATGGTGTACAGTATCTCCTCCTCATTTGTTGGGAACATGATGTTATATTGAGGAATGGAGATGGACCTTTCATATGATGTACAGTATCTCCTCCTCATTTGTTGGGAACATGACGTTATATTGAGGAATGGAGATGGACCTTTCATATGGTGTACAGTATCTCCTCCTCATTTGTTGGGAACATGACATTATATTGAGGACTGGAGATGGACCTTTCATATGGTGTACAGTATCTCCTCCTCATTTGTTGGGAACATGACATTATATTGAGGAATGGAGATGGACCTTTCATATGGTGTACAGTATCTCCCCATTTGTTGGGAACATGACATTATATTGAGGAATGGAGATGGACCTTTCATATGGTGTACAGTATCTCCCCCTCATTTGTTGGGAACATGACATTATATTGAGGAATGGAGATGGACCTTTCATATGGTGTACAGTATCTCCCCCTCATTTGTTGGGAACATGACATTATATTGAGGAATGGAGATGGACCTTTCATATGGTGTACAGTATCTCCCCCTCATTTGTTGGGAACATGACATTATATTGAGGAATGGAGATGGACCTTTCATATGGTGTACAGTATCTCCCCCTCATTTGTTGGGAATATGACGTTATATTGAGGAATGGAGATGGACCTTTCATATGGTGTACAGTATCTCCTCCTCATTTGTTGGGAACATGACATTATATTGAGGAATGGAGATGGACCTTTCATATGGTGTACAGTATCTCCTCCTCATTTGTTGGGAACATGATGTTATATTGAGGAATGGAGATGGACCTTTCATATGGTGTATAGTATCTCCTCCTCATTTGTTGGGAACATGACATTATATTGAGGACTGGAGATGGACCTTTCATATGGTGTACAGTATCTCCTCCTCATTTGTTGGGAACATGACATTATATTGAGGAATGGAGATGGACCTTTCATATGGTGTACAGTATCTCCCCATTTGTTGGGAACATGACGTTATATTGAGGAATGGAGATGGACCTTTCATATGGTGTACAGTATCTCCCCCTCATTTGTTGGGAACATGACATTATATTGAGGAATGGAGATGGACCTTTCATATGGTGTACAGTATCTCCCCCTCATTTGTTGGGAACATGACATTATATTGAGGAATGGAGATGGACCTTTCATATGGTGTACAGTATCTCCCCCTCATTTGTTGGGAATATGACGTTATATTGAGGAATGGAGGTGGACCTTTCATATGGTGTACAGTATCTCCTCCTCATTTGTTGGGAACATGACATTATATTGAGGAATGGAGATGGACCTTTCATATGGTGTATAGTATCTCCTCCTCATTTGTTGGGAACATGACATTATATTGAGGAATGGAGATGGACCTTTCATATGGTGTACAGTATCTCCTCCTCATTTGTTGGGAACATGATGTTATATTGAGGAATGGAGATGGACCTTTCATATGATGTACAGTATCTCCTCCTCATTTGTTGGGAACATGACGTTATATTGAGGAATGGAGATGGACCTTTCATATGGTGTACAGTATCTCCCCCTCATTTGTTGGGAATATGACGTTATATTGAGGAATGGAGGTGGACCTTTCATATGGTGTACAGTATCTCCCCCTCATTTGTTGGGAATATGACGTTATATTGAGGAATGGAGGTGGACCTTTCATATGGTGTACAGTATCTCCCCCTCATTTGTTGGGAACATGACGTTATATTGAGGAATGGAGATAGACCTTTCATATGGTGTACAGTATCTCCTCCTCATTTGTTGGGAACATGACGTTATATTGAGGAATGGAGAGGGACCTTTCATATGGTGTACAGTATCTCCCCCTCATTTGTTGGGAACATGACGTTTTATTGAGGAATGGAGATGGACCTTTCATATGATGTAGAGGTCGACCGATATATCGGCCGATATTTGGCCATTTTTGATAAATCGGCATCAGCCGATTTATTATCAAGATTAGGCCGATATTTCAGACTGACCTCCGCTCATTCTTCCTTCTCCACACTCAGCGGCTCTGGCTGCATCAAGCGCCGCGCTGAGTGTGTGAGCAGAGAGGAGAGAGAGACAGAGAGGAGCTGTCAGCTTGATGTCGGGGGTGGGCGGGACCCGGCCGGGGTGGGCGGGACCCGGCAGCTAAATTACACCAGCCAATGATTGGGCTGCTTTAGAAAGGGGGGGGGCCACATACACGTACCGACCCGCCCAGATACCATCCCATTAGCTGGTGTAATATAGCTGCTGGGTCCCGCCCACCCCGGCCCGGGTCCCGCCCACCCCGACATCGAGCTGACAGCTCCTCTCTGTCTCTCTCTCCTCTCTGCTCACACACTCAGCGCGGCGCTTGATGCAGCCAGAGCCGCTGAGTGTGTGAGCAGAAAGGAGAGAGAGAGAGGAGCTGTCAGCTCGATGTCGGGGTGGGCGGGACCCGGCCGGGGTGGGCGGGACCCAGCAGCTATATTACACCAGCTAATGGGATGGTATCTGGGCGGGTCGCTATGTGTATGTGGCCCCGCCCCCTTTCTAAAGCAGCCCAATCATTGGCTGATGTAATTTAGCTGCTGGGTCTGCAAAATCAGTGCAATCTGTCAGTGCCGCCAGCCAGTGCCACCGCCAGCCAGTGCCACCCGCCACCGCCAGCCACCGTCAGCACCACCCGCCACCGCCAGCCAGCGCCACCGCCAGCCAGTGCCACCTCCAGCCAGTGCCACCCGCCACCGCCAGCCAGCGCCACCGCCAGCCAACGCCACCCGCCACCGCCAGCCAGCACCACCCGCCGCCACCGCCAGCCAGCACCACCCACCGCCAGCCAGCGCCGCCCGCCACCGCCAGCCAGCGCCACCCACCACCGCCAGCCAGCGCCACTGCCAATCAGTGCCATCTGTCCCAAACTAGTGCCATCTGTCAGTTCCAAACCAGTGCCACCTGCTAGTGCCAATCAGTGCCAGTCAGTGCCAATAGTGCCATCTGTCAGTTCCAAACCAGTGCCACCTGCCAGTGCCATCTGTCAGTTCCAAACCAGTGCCATCTGTCAGTTCCAAACCAGTGCCACCTGCTAGTGCCAATCAGTGCCACCTGCCAGTGCCAATAGTGCCATCTGTCAGTTCCAAACCAGCGCCATCTGCTAGTGCCAATCAGTGCCACCTGCCAGTGCTAATCAGTGCCTCCTGCCAGTTCCACACCAGTGCCACCTGCCAGTGCCACCTGCCAGTTCCAAACCAGTGCCAACTGTCAGTTCCAAACCAGCGCCATCTGCTAGTGCCAATCAGTGCCACCTGCCAGTTCCACACCAGTGCCACCTGCCAGTTCCAAACCAAACGGCATCTGCTAGTGCCAATCAGTGCCACCTGCCAGTGCTAATCAGTGCCTCCTGCCAGTTCCAATAGTGCCATCTGTCAGTTCCAAACCAGCGCCATCTGCTAGTGCCAATCAGTGCCACCTGCCAGTGCTAATCAGTGCCTCCTGCCAGTTCCACACCAGTGCCACCTGCCAGTGCCACCTGCCAGTTCCAAACCAGTGCCACCTGCCAGTGCCAACTGTCAGTTCCAAACCAGCGCCATCTGCTAGTGCCAATCAGTGCCACCTGCCAGTTCCACACCAGTGCCACCTGCCAGTTCCAAACCAACGCTATCTGCTAGTGCCAATCAGTGCCACCTGCCAGTGCTAATCAGTGCCTCCTGCCAGTTCCACACCAGTGCCACCTGCCAGTGCCACCTGCCAGTTCCAAACCAGTGCCACCTGCCAGTGCCAACTGTCAGTTCCAAACCAGCGCCATCTGCTAGTGCCAATCAGTGCCACCTGCCAGTTCCACACCAGTGCCACCTGCCAGTTCCAAACCAGTGCCACCTGCCAGTGCCATCTGTACTGAGGACATCAAGTGTGTGCTAGAGTGACGGGAGTAAGCAGGAAGGAGTGGAGTGGGTGAGGTTTTTTTTTTTGTTTTTTTTTTTTAATCGGCCACACAAAAATCGGCCACAAAAATCGGCCATCGGCCGCCCAAATTTCTAAATATCGGCATCGGCCAGCGAAAAACCCATATCGGTCGACCTCTAATATGATGTACAGTATCTCCTCCTCATTTGTTGGGAACATGACATTATATTGAGGAATGGGGATGGACCTTTCATATGATGTACAGTATCTCCTCCTCATTTGTTGGGAACATAACGTTATATTGAGGAATGGGGATGGACCTTTCATATGATGTACAGTATCTCCTCCTCATTTGTTGGAAACATGACGTTATATTGAGGAATGGGGATGGACCTTTCATATGATGTACAGTATCTCCTCCTCATTTGTTGGGAACATGACATTATATTGAGGACTGGAGATGGACCTTTCATATGGTGTACAGTATCTCCTCCTCATTTGTTGGGAACATGACGTTATATTGAGGAATGGAGATGGACCTTTCATATGGTGTACAGTATCTCCTCCTCATTTGTTGGGAACATGACGTTATATTGAGGAATGGAGAGGGACCTTTCATATGGTGTACAGTATCTCCCCCTCATTTGTTGGGAACATGACGTTTTATTGAGGAATGGAGATGGACCTTTCATATGATGTAGAGGTCGACCGATATATCGGCCGATATTTGGCCATTTTTGATAAATCGGCATCAGCCGATTTATTATCAAGATTAGGCCGATATTTCAGACTGACCTCCGCTCATTCTTCCTTCTCCACACTCAGCGGCTCTGGCTGCATCAAGCGCCGCGCTGAGTGTGTGAGCAGAGAGGAGAGAGAGACAGAGAGGAGCTGTCAGCTTGATGTCGGGGGTGGGCGGGACCCGGCCGGGGTGGGCGGGACCCGGCAGCTAAATTACACCAGCCAATGATTGGGCTGCTTTAGAAAGGGGGGGGGCCACATACACGTACCGACCCGCCCAGATACCATCCCATTAGCTGGTGTAATATAGCTGCTGGGTCCCGCCCACCCCGGCCCGGGTCCCGCCCACCCCGACATCGAGCTGACAGCTCCTCTCTGTCTCTCTCTCCTCTCTGCTCACACACTCAGCGCGGCGCTTGATGCAGCCAGAGCCGCTGAGTGTGTGAGCAGAAAGGAGAGAGAGAGAGGAGCTGTCAGCTCGATGTCGGGGTGGGCGGGACCCGGCCGGGGTGGGCGGGACCCAGCAGCTATATTACACCAGCTAATGGGATGGTATCTGGGCGGGTCGCTATGTGTATGTGGCCCCGCCCCCTTTCTAAAGCAGCCCAATCATTGGCTAAAGTAATTTAGCTGCTGGGTCTGCAAAATCAGTGCAATCTGTCAGTGCCGCCAGCCAGTGCCACCGCCAGCCAGTGCCACCCGCCACCGCCAGCCACCGTCAGCACCACCCGCCACCGCCAGCCAGCGCCACCGCCAGCCAGTGCCACCTCCAGCCAGTGCCACCCGCCACCGCCAGCCAGCGCCACCGCCAGCCAACGCCACCCGCCACCCAGCACCACCCGCCGCCACCGCCAGCCAGCACCACCCACCGCCAGCCAGCGCCGCCCGCCACCGCCAGCCGCCACCGCCAGCCAGCGCCACCCGCCACCGCCAGCCAGCGCCACCCGCCACCGCCAGCCAGCGCCACTGCCAATCAGTGCCATCTGTCCCAAACTAGTGCCATCTGTCAGTTCCAAACCAGTGCCACCTGCTAGTGCCAATCAGTGCCAGTCAGTGCCAATAGTGCCATCTGTCAGTTCCAAACCAGTGCCACCTGCCAGTGCCATCTGTCAGTTCCAAACCAGTGCCATCTGTCAGTTCCAAACCAGTGCCACCTGCTAGTGCCAATCAGTGCCACCTGCCAGTGCCAATAGTGCCATCTGTCAGTTCCAAACCAGCGCCATCTGCTAGTGCCAATCAGTGCCACCTGCCAGTGCTAATCAGTGCCTCCTGCCAGTTCCACACCAGTGCCACCTGCCAGTGCCACCTGCCAGTTCCAAACCAGTGCCAACTGTCAGTTCCAAACCAGCGCCATCTGCTAGTGCCAATCAGTGCCACCTGCCAGTTCCACACCAGTGCCACCTGCCAGTTCCAAACCAAACGGCATCTGCTAGTGCCAATCAGTGCCACCTGCCAGTGCTAATCAGTGCCTCCTGCCAGTTCCAATAGTGCCATCTGTCAGTTCCAAACCAGCGCCATCTGCTAGTGCCAATCAGTGCCACCTGCCAGTGCTAATCAGTGCCTCCTGCCAGTTCCACACCAGTGCCACCTGCCAGTGCCACCTGCCAGTTCCAAACCAGTGCCACCTGCCAGTGCCAACTGTCAGTTCCAAACCAGCGCCATCTGCTAGTGCCAATCAGTGCCACCTGCCAGTTCCACACCAGTGCCACCTGCCAGTTCCAAACCAACGCCATCTGCTAGTGCCAATCAGTGCCACCTGCCAGTGCTAATCAGTGCCTCCTGCCAGTTCCACACCAGTGCCACCTGCCAGTGCCACCTGCCAGTTCCAAACCAGTGCCACCTGCCAGTGCCAACTGTCAGTTCCAAACCAGCGCCATCTGCTAGTGCCAATCAGTGCCACCTGCCAGTTCCACACCAGTGCCACCTGCCAGTTCCAAACCAGTGCCACCTGCCAGTGCCATCTGTACTGAGGACATCAAGTGTGTGCTAGAGTGACGGGAGTAAGCAGGAAGGAGTGGAGTGGGTGAGGTTTTTTTTTTTTAATCGGCCACACAAAAATCGGCCACAAAAATCGGCCATCGGCCGCCCAAATTTCTAAATATCGGCATCGGCCAGCGAAAAACCCATATCGGTCGACCTCTAATATGATGTACAGTATCTCCTCCTCATTTGTTGGGAACATGACATTATATTGAGGAATGGGGATGGACCTTTCATATGATGTACAGTATCTCCTCCTCATTTGTTGGGAACATAACGTTATATTGAAGAATGGGGATGGACCTTTCATATGATGTACAGTATCTCCTCCTCATTTGTTGGAAACATGACGTTATATTGAGGAATGGGGATGGACCTTTCATATGATGTACAGTATCTCCTCCTCATTTGTTGGAAACATGACGTTATATTGAGGAATGGGGATGGACCTTTCATATGATGTACAGTATCTCCTCCTCATTTGTTGGGAACATGACGTTATATTGAGGAATGGAGATGGACCTTTCATATGATGTACAGTATCTCCTCCTCATTTGTTGGGAACATAACGTTATATTGAGGAATGGAGATGGACCTTTCATATGGTGTACAGTATCTCCCCCTCATTTGTTGGGAACATGACGTTATATTGAGGAATGGAGATGGACCTTTCATATGGTGTACAGTATCTCCTCCTCATTTGTTGGGAACATGACGTTATATTGAGGAATGGAGATGGACCTTTCATATGGTGTACAGTATCTCCCCCTCATTTGTTGGGAACCTGACATTATATTGAGGAATGGGGATGGACCTTTCATATGGTGTACAGTATCTCCTCCTCATTTGTTGGGAACATGACATTATATTGAGGAATGGAGATGGACCTTTCATATGGTGTACAGTATCTCCTCCTCATTTGTTGGGAACATAACGTTATATTGAGGAATGGAGATGGACCTTTCATGTGGTGTACAGCATCTCCTCCTCATTTGTTGGGAACATGACGTTATATTGAGGAATGGAGATGGACCTTTCATATGGTGTACAGTATCTCCCCCTCATTTGTTGGGAATATGACGTTATATTGAGGAATGGAGATGGACCTTTCATATGGTGTACAGTATCTCCCCCTCATTTGTTGGGAACATGACATTATATTGAGGAATGGAGATGGACCTTTCATATGGTGTACAGTATCTCCCCCTCATTTGTTGGGAACATGACATTATATTGAGGAATGGAGATGGACCTTTCATATGGTGTACAGTATCTCCCCCTCATTTGTTGGGAACATGACATTATATTGAGGAATGGAGATGGACCTTTCATATGGTGTACAGTATCTCCCCCTCATTTGTTGGGAATATGACGTTATATTGAGGAATGGAGATGGACCTTTCATATGGTGTACAGTATCTCCTCCTCATTTGTTGGGAACATGACATTATATTGAGGAATGGAGATGGACCTTTCATATGGTGTACAGTATCTCCCCATTTGTTGGGAACATGACGTTATATTGAGGAATGGAGATGGACCTTTCAAATGGTGTACAGTATCTCCCCCTCATTTGTTGGGAACATGACATTATATTGAGGAATGGAGATGGACCTTTCATATGGTGTACAGTATCTCCCCCTCATTTGTTGGGAACATGACATTATATTGAGGAATGGAGATGGACCTTTCATATGGTGTACAGTATCTCCCCCTCATTTGTTGGGAATATGACGTTATATTGAGGAATGGAGATGGACCTTTCATATGGTGTACAGTATCTCCCCCTCATTTGTTGGGAACATGACATTATATTGAGGAATGGAGATGGACCTTTCATATGGTGTACAGTATCTCCCCCTCATTTGTTGGGAACATGACATTATATTGAGGAATGGAGATGGACCTTTCATATGGTGTACAGTATCTCCCCCTCATTTGTTGGGAACATGACATTATATTGAGGAATGGAGATGGACCTTTCATATGGTGTACAGTATCTCCCCCTCATTTGTTGGGAATATGACGTTATATTGAGGAATGGAGATGGACCTTTCATATGGTGTACAGTATCTCCTCCTCATTTGTTGGGAACATGATGTTATATTGAGGAATGGAGATGGACCTTTCATATGGTGTATAGTATCTCCTCCTCATTTGTTGGGAACATGACATTATATTGAGGAATGGAGATGGACCTTTCATATGGTGTACAGTATCTCCTCCTCATTTGTTGGGAACATGACATTATATTGAGGAATGGAGATGGACCTTTCATATGGTGTACAGTATCTCCCCCTCATTTGTTGGGAACATGACGTTATATTGAGGAATGGAGATGGACCTTTCATATGGTGTACAGTATCTCCTCCTCATTTGTTGGGAACATGATGTTATATTGAGGAATGGAGATGGACCTTTCATATGGTGTATAGTATCTCCTCCTCATTTGTTGGGAACATGACATTATATTGAGGACTGGAGATGGACCTTTCATATGGTGTACAGTATCTCCCCCTCATTTGTTGGGAATATGACGTTATATTGAGGAATGGAGATGGACCTTTCATATGGTGTACAGTATCTCCTCCTCATTTGTTGGGAACATGATGTTATATTGAGGAATGGAGATGGACCTTTCATATGGTGTATAGTATCTCCTCCTCATTTGTTGGGAACATGACATTATATTGAGGACTGGAGATGGACCTTTCATATGGTGTACAGTATCTCCTCCTCATTTGTTGGGAACATGACATTATATTGAGGAATGGAGATGGACCTTTCATATGGTGTACAGTATCTCCCCATTTGTTGGGAACATGACGTTATATTGAGGAATGGAGATGGACCTTTCATATGGTGTACAGTATCTCCCCCTCATTTGTTGGGAACATGACATTATATTGAGGAATGGAGATGGACCTTTCATATGGTGTACAGTATCTCCCCCTCATTTGTTGGGAACATGACATTATATTGAGGAATGGAGATGGACCTTTCATATGGTGTACAGTATCTCCCCCTCATTTGTTGGGAACATGACATTATATTGAGGAATGGAGATGGACCTTTCATATGGTGTACAGTATCTCCCCCTCATTTGTTGGGAATATGACGTTATATTGAGGAATGGAGGTGGACCTTTCATATGGTGTACAGTATCTCCTCCTCATTTGTTGGGAACATGACATTATATTGAGGAATGGAGATGGACCTTTCATATGGTGTATAGTATCTCCTCCTCATTTGTTGGGAACATGACATTATATTGAGGAATGGAGATGGACCTTTCATATGGTGTACAGTATCTCCTCCTCATTTGTTGGGAACATGATGTTATATTGAGGAATGGAGATGGACCTTTCATATGATGTACAGTATCTCCTCCTCATTTGTTGGGAACATGACGTTATATTGAGGAATGGAGATGGACCTTTCATATGGTGTACAGTATCTCCTCCTCATTTGTTGGGAACATGACATTATATTGAGGACTGGAGATGGACCTTTCATATGGTGTACAGTATCTCCTCCTCATTTGTTGGGAACATGACATTATATTGAGGAATGGAGATGGACCTTTCATATGGTGTACAGTATCTCCCCATTTGTTGGGAACATGACATTATATTGAGGAATGGAGATGGACCTTTCATATGGTGTACAGTATCTCCCCCTCATTTGTTGGGAACATGACATTATATTGAGGAATGGAGATGGACCTTTCATATGGTGTACAGTATCTCCCCCTCATTTGTTGGGAACATGACATTATATTGAGGAATGGAGATGGACCTTTCATATGGTGTACAGTATCTCCCCCTCATTTGTTGGGAACATGACATTATATTGAGGAATGGAGATGGACCTTTCATATGGTGTACAGTATCTCCCCCTCATTTGTTGGGAATATGACGTTATATTGAGGAATGGAGATGGACCTTTCATATGGTGTACAGTATCTCCTCCTCATTTGTTGGGAACATGACATTATATTGAGGAATGGAGATGGACCTTTCATATGGTGTACAGTATCTCCTCCTCATTTGTTGGGAACATGATGTTATATTGAGGAATGGAGATGGACCTTTCATATGGTGTATAGTATCTCCTCCTCATTTGTTGGGAACATGACATTATATTGAGGACTGGAGATGGACCTTTCATATGGTGTACAGTATCTCCTCCTCATTTGTTGGGAACATGACATTATATTGAGGAATGGAGATGGACCTTTCATATGGTGTACAGTATCTCCCCATTTGTTGGGAACATGACGTTATATTGAGGAATGGAGATGGACCTTTCATATGGTGTACAGTATCTCCCCCTCATTTGTTGGGAACATGACATTATATTGAGGAATGGAGATGGACCTTTCATATGGTGTACAGTATCTCCCCCTCATTTGTTGGGAACATGACATTATATTGAGGAATGGAGATGGACCTTTCATATGGTGTACAGTATCTCCCCCTCATTTGTTGGGAATATGACGTTATATTGAGGAATGGAGGTGGACCTTTCATATGGTGTACAGTATCTCCCCCTCATTTGTTGGGAACATGACGTTATATTGAGGAATAGAGATGGACCTTTCATATGGTGTACAGTATCTCCCCCTCATTTGTTGGGAACATGACGTTATATTGAGGAATGGAGATAGACCTTTCATATGGTGTACAATATCTCCTCCTCATTTGTTGGGAACATGACGTTATATTGAGGAATGGAGAGGGACCTTTCATATGGTGTACAGTATCTCCCCCTCATTTGTTGGGAACATGACGTTTTATTGAGGAATGGAGATGGACCTTTCATATGATGTAGAGGTCGACCGATATATCGGCCGATATTTGGCCATTTTTGATAAATCGGCATCAGCCGATTTATTATCAAGATTAGGCCGATATTTCAGACTGACCTCCGCTCATTCTTCCTTCTCCACACTCAGCGGCTCTGGCTGCATCAAGCGCCGCGCTGAGTGTGTGAGCAGAGAGGAGAGAGAGACAGAGAGGAGCTGTCAGCTTGATGTCGGGGGTGGGTGGGACCCGGCCGGGGTGGGCGGGACCCGGCAGCTAAATTACACCAGCCAATGATTGGGCTGCTTTAGAAAGGGGGGGGGGCCACATACACGTACCGACCCGCCCAGATACCATCCCATTAGCTGGTGTAATATAGCTGCTGGGTCCCGCCCACCCCGGCCCGGGTCCCGCCCACCCCGACATCGAGCTGACAGCTCCTCTCTGTCTCTCTCTCCTCTCTGCTCACACACTCAGCGCGGCGCTTGATGCAGCCAGAGCCGCTGAGTGTGTGAGCAGAAAGGAGAGAGAGAGAGGAGCTGTCAGCTCGATGTCGGGGTGGGCGGGACCCGGCCGGGGTGGGCGGGACCCAGCAGCTATATTACACCAGCTAATGGGATGGTATCTGGGCGGGTCGCTATGTGTATGTGGCCCCGCCCCCTTTCTAAAGCAGCCCAATCATTGGCTGATGTAATTTAGCTGCTGGGTCTGCAAAATCAGTGCAATCTGTCAGTGCCGCCAGCCAGTGCCACCGCCAGCCAGTGCCACCCGCCACCGCCAGCCACCGTCAGCACCACCCGCCACCGCCAGCCAGCGCCACCGCCAGCCAGTGCCACCTCCAGCCAGTGCCACCCGCCACCGCCAGCCAGCGCCACCGCCAGCCAACGCCACCCGCCACCGCCAGCCAGCACCACCCGCCGCCACCGCCAGCCAGCACCACCCACCGCCAGCCAGCGCCGCCCGCCACCGCCAGCCAGCGCCACCCACCACCGCCAGCCAGCGCCACTGCCAATCAGTGCCATCTGTCCCAAACTAGTGCCATCTGTCAGTTCCAAACCAGTGCCACCTGCTAGTGCCAATCAGTGCCAGTCAGTGCCAATAGTGCCATCTGTCAGTTCCAAACCAGTGCCACCTGCCAGTGCCATCTGTCAGTTCCAAACCAGTGCCATCTGTCAGTTCCAAACCAGTGCCACCTGCTAGTGCCAATCAGTGCCACCTGCCAGTGCCAATAGTGCCATCTGTCAGTTCCAAACCAGCGCCATCTGCTAGTGCCAATCAGTGCCACCTGCCAGTGCTAATCAGTGCCTCCTGCCAGTTCCACACCAGTGCCACCTGCCAGTGCCACCTGCCAGTTCCAAACCAGTGCCAACTGTCAGTTCCAAACCAGCGCCATCTGCTAGTGCCAATCAGTGCCACCTGCCAGTTCCACACCAGTGCCACCTGCCAGTTCCAAACCAAACGGCATCTGCTAGTGCCAATCAGTGCCACCTGCCAGTGCTAATCAGTGCCTCCTGCCAGTTCCAATAGTGCCATCTGTCAGTTCCAAACCAGCGCCATCTGCTAGTGCCAATCAGTGCCACCTGCCAGTGCTAATCAGTGCCTCCTGCCAGTTCCACACCAGTGCCACCTGCCAGTGCCACCTGCCAGTTCCAAACCAGTGCCACCTGCCAGTGCCAACTGTCAGTTCCAAACCAGCGCCATCTGCTAGTGCCAATCAGTGCCACCTGCCAGTTCCACACCAGTGCCACCTGCCAGTTCCAAACCAACGCTATCTGCTAGTGCCAATCAGTGCCACCTGCCAGTGCTAATCAGTGCCTCCTGCCAGTTCCACACCAGTGCCACCTGCCAGTGCCACCTGCCAGTTCCAAACCAGTGCCACCTGCCAGTGCCAACTGTCAGTTCCAAACCAGCGCCATCTGCTAGTGCCAATCAGTGCCACCTGCCAGTTCCACACCAGTGCCACCTGCCAGTTCCAAACCAGTGCCACCTGCCAGTGCCATCTGTACTGAGGACATCAAGTGTGTGCTAGAGTGACGGGAGTAAGCAGGAAGGAGTGGAGTGGGTGAGGTTTTTTTTTTTGTTTTTTTTTTTTAATCGGCCACACAAAAATCGGCCACAAAAATCGGCCATCGGCCGCCCAAATTTCTAAATATCGGCCAGCGAAAAACCCATATCGGTCGACCTCTAATATGATGTACAGTATCTCCTCCTCATTTGTTGGGAACATGACATTATATTGAGGAATGGGGATGGACCTTTCATATGATGTACAGTATCTCCTCCTCATTTGTTGGGAACATAACGTTATATTGAGGAATGGGGATGGACCTTTCATATGATGTACAGTATGTCCTCCTCATTTGTTGGAAACATGACGTTATATTGAGGAATGGGGATGGACCTTTCATATGATGTACAGTATCTCCTCCTCATTTGTTGGGAACATGACATTATATTGAGGACTGGAGATGGACCTTTCATATGGTGTACAGTATCTCCTCCTCATTTGTTGGGAACATGACGTTATATTGAGGAATGGAGATGGACCTTTCATATGGTGTACAGTATCTCCTCCTCATTTGTTGGGAACATGACATTATATTGAGGAATGGAGATGGACCTTTCATATGGTGTACAGTATCTCCTCCTCATTTGTTGGGAACATGACGTTATATTGAGGAATGGAGAGGGACCTTTCATATGGTGTACAGTATCTCCCCCTCATTTGTTGGGAACATGACGTTTTATTGAGGAATGGAGATGGACCTTTCATATGATGTAGAGGTCGACCGATATATCGGCCGATATTCGGCCATTTTTGATAAATCGGCATCAGCCGATTTATTATCAAGATTAGGCCGATATTTCAGACTGACCTCCGCTCATTCTTCCTTCTCCACACTCAGCGGCTCTGGCTGCATCAAGCGCCGCGCTGAGTGTGTGAGCAGAGAGGAGAGAGAGACAGAGAGGAGCTGTCAGCTTGATGTCGGGGGTGGGCGGGACCCGGCCGGGGTGGGCGGGACCCGGCAGCTAAATTACACCAGCCAATGATTGGGCTGCTTTAGAAAGGGGGGGGCCACATACACGTACCGACCCGCCCAGATACCATCCCATTAGCTGGTGTAATATAGCTGCTGGGTCCCGCCCACCCCGGCCCGGGTCCCGCCCACCCCGACATCGAGCTGACAGCTCCTCTCTGTCTCTCTCTCCTCTCTGCTCACACACTCAGCGCGGCGCTTGATGCAGCCAGAGCCGCTGAGTGTGTGAGCAGAAAGGAGAGAGAGAGAGGAGCTGTCAGCTCGATGTCGGGGTGGGCGGGACCCGGCCGGGGTGGGCGGGACCCAGCAGCTATATTACACCAGCTAATGGGATGGTATCTGGGCGGGTCGCTATGTGTATGTGGCCCCGCCCCCTTTCTAAAGCAGCCCAATCATTGGCTAAAGTAATTTAGCTGCTGGGTCTGCAAAATCAGTGCAATCTGTCAGTGCCGCCAGCCAGTGCCACCGCCAGCCAGTGCCACCCGCCACCGCCAGCCACCGTCAGCACCACCCGCCACCGCCAGCCAGCGCCACCGCCAGCCAGTGCCACCTCCAGCCAGTGCCACCCGCCACCGCCAGCCAGCGCCACCGCCAGCCAACGCCACCCGCCACCCAGCACCACCCGCCGCCACCGCCAGCCAGCACCACCCACCGCCAGCCAGCGCCGCCCGCCACCGCCAGCCGCCACCGCCAGCCAGCGCCACCCGCCACCGCCAGCCAGCGCCACCGCCAGCCAGCGCCACTGCCAATCAGTGCCATCTGTCCCAAACTAGTGCCATCTGTCAGTTCCAAACCAGTGCCACCTGCTAGTGCCAATCAGTGCCAGTCAGTGCCAATAGTGCCATCTGTCAGTTCCAAACCAGTGCCACCTGCCAGTGCCATCTGTCAGTTCCAAACCAGTGCCATCTGTCAGTTCCAAACCAGTGCCACCTGCTAGTGCCAATCAGTGCCACCTGCCAGTGCCAATAGTGCCATCTGTCAGTTCCAAACCAGCGCCATCTGCTAGTGCCAATCAGTGCCACCTGCCAGTGCTAATCAGTGCCTCCTGCCAGTTCCACACCAGTGCCACCTGCCAGTGCCACCTGCCAGTTCCAAACCAGTGCCAACTGTCAGTTCCAAACCAGCGCCATCTGCTAGTGCCAATCAGTGCCACCTGCCAGTTCCACACCAGTGCCACCTGCCAGTTCCAAACCAAACGGCATCTGCTAGTGCCAATCAGTGCCACCTGCCAGTGCTAATCAGTGCCTCCTGCCAGTTCCAATAGTGCCATCTGTCAGTTCCAAACCAGCGCCATCTGCTAGTGCCAATCAGTGCCACCTGCCAGTGCTAATCAGTGCCTCCTGCCAGTTCCACACCAGTGCCACCTGCCAGTGCCACCTGCCAGTTCCAAACCAGTGCCACCTGCCAGTGCCAACTGTCAGTTCCAAACCAGCGCCATCTGCTAGTGCCAATCAGTGCCACCTGCCAGTTCCACACCAGTGCCACCTGCCAGTTCCAAACCAACGCCATCTGCTAGTGCCAATCAGTGCCACCTGCCAGTGCTAATCAGTGCCTCCTGCCAGTTCCACACCAGTGCCACCTGCCAGTGCCACCTGCCAGTTCCAAACCAGTGCCACCTGCCAGTGCCAACTGTCAGTTCCAAACCAGCGCCATCTGCTAGTGCCAATCAGTGCCACCTGCCAGTTCCACACCAGTGCCACCTGCCAGTTCCAAACCAGTGCCACCTGCCAGTGCCATCTGTACTGAGGACATCAAGTGTGTGCTAGAGTGACGGGAGTAAGCAGGAAGGAGTGGAGTGGGTGAGGTTTTTTTTTTTTAATCGGCCACACAAAAATCGGCCATCGGCCGCCCAAATTTCTAAATATCGGCATCGGCCAGCGAAAAACCCATATCGGTCGACCTCTAATATGATGTACAGTATCTCCTCCTCATTTGTTGGGAACATGACATTATATTGAGGAATGGGGATGGACCTTTCATATGATGTACAGTATCTCCTCCTCATTTGTTGGGAACATAACGTTATATTGAAGAATGGGGATGGACCTTTCATATGATGTACAGTATCTCCTCCTCATTTGTTGGAAACATGACGTTATATTGAGGAATGGGGATGGACCTTTCATATGATGTACAGTATCTCCTCCTCATTTGTTGGAAACATGACGTTATATTGAGGAATGGGGATGGACCTTTCATATGATGTACAGTATCTCCTCCTCATTTGTTGGGAACATGACGTTATATTGAGGAATGGAGATGGACCTTTCATATGATGTACAGTATCTCCTCCTCATTTGTTGGGAACATAACGTTATATTGAGGAATGGAGATGGACCTTTCATATGGTGTACAGTATCTCCCCCTCATTTGTTGGGAACATGACGTTATATTGAGGAATGGAGATGGACCTTTCATATGGTGTACAGTATCTCCTCCTCATTTGTTGGGAACATGACGTTATATTGAGGAATGGAGATGGACCTTTCATATGGTGTACAGTATCTCCCCCTCATTTGTTGGGAACCTGACATTATATTGAGGAATGGGGATGGACCTTTCATATGGTGTACAGTATCTCCTCCTCATTTGTTGGGAACATGACATTATATTGAGGAATGGAGATGGACCTTTCATATGGTGTACAGTATCTCCTCCTCATTTGTTGGGAACATAACGTTATATTAAGGAATGGAGATGGACCTTTCATGTGGTGTACAGCATCTCCTCCTCATTTGTTGGGAACATGACGTTATATTGAGGAATGGAGATGGACCTTTCATATGGTGTACAGTATCTCCCCCTCATTTGTTGGGAACATGACATTATATTGGGGAATAGAGATGGACCTTTCATATGGTGTACAGTATCTCCTCCTCATTTGTGGGGAACATGACGTTATATTGAGGAATGGAGATGGACCTTTTATATGGTGTACAGTATCTGCTCATTTGTTGGGAACATGACATTATATTGAGGAATGGAGATGGACCTTTCATGTGGTGTACAGTATCTCCTCCTCATTTGTTGGGAACATGACGTCATATTGAGGAATGGAGGTGGACCTTTCATATGGCCTTCTCCATGTCTGTCTGTCCACCTGCAAGGTGATTAATGTGGCCAGTCTCTGGGTGGAGACCAAACTTGATTTAAGCCAGCCAAGCCTGCAATCTCAGTATCTCCTCCTCATTTGTTGGGAACATGACGTTATATTGAGGACTGGAGATGGACCTTTCATATGGTGTACAGTATCTCCACCTTATTAGTTTGGAACCTACTTTTTAGCCTAATACCTCGTACACACGATCGGAAATTGTGACAGAAAAAGTCTGATGTGAGCTTTTGGTCGGAAATTCCGACCGTGTGGATGCTCCATCGGACTTTTGCTGTCGGAATTTCTGCCAGCAAAAGATTGAGAGCAAGTTCTCTATTTTTCCGATGGAAAGATTTCCTATCGGAAATTCCGTTTGTATGCAATTCCAACGCGTAAAAAAACACGCATGCTCGAAAACAATTTGACGCATGCTCGGAAGCATTGAACTTAATTTTCTTGCCTCGCCGTAGTGTTGTACATCACCGCGTTCTTGACGATCGAAAGTTCAGAGAACTTTTGTGTGACCGTGTGTATGCAAGACAAGCTTGAGCGGAATTCCGTCGGAAAAACCATCCAAGGTTTTTCCAACGGAAATGCTGATCGTGTGTACGCGGCATTAGAAGTAAAATGCAAATTGTTGCTGTATTTAATTTTTATTATTTACTTGTGTTGGCATAATGAGGAAGTTCTTCCTGTTTACTTTTCATAATCATTTCCTCCTCCTCCATAGACTGCTGAGTCCCACTCGCAAGCGTCTCTTCTTCTTCTTTAATCTCAGCTTTGATGTCTTTTAGTTCTTTATCCTAAACTCCGGAGAAGATAGAATACATTTTGTAAAAATGGAACAAGAGATAACATAGAAGAATGTCCTTTTTATAGTTTAGAATATATTTTTAAGTCTACATGTTCAGTATCACCTACCTGATGATGGTGAGGGATGGTGTGATCCTCCTGTGTGGAATCCCAGGAATACAGAGGACAGGGACATCTCTCTGGTGGGTTCCCATTACTGGATCCATCTGTAGGAAACACACACACTGACTGAATACATTGTTTCTATGTGTTTATCAGATGATGGGGGATCTAGGTGGACCCTCCCTACTGCTCTCTCCTTTACAATAAAGTCTCCTCTTACCCGGTGATGTGAGGGGCGGCTGATTCTCCATCATGACGTCCTTGTAGAGATTATCTTACCTGATGATGTGAAGGTCTACATATCCTCAATCCCCAATCTATACATTTGATCTATTTTTGCATTTAGCGCTTCTTACTTACTTGTGTCCATATATAGAGAAGATTCCTCCTGTTTAATTTCCATCATCTTCTCCCCCTCCTCCATAGACTGCTGATCTCCACTCACCAACCTCTCTTCTTCTTCCTCCTTAATCTCAGCTTTGATGTCTTTTATGTCTTCATCCTAAACTCCAGAGATGATAGAATACATATGTAAAAGGGAACAAGAAGTTACAGAGAACAATGTTTTTTCGTATCTTAGAAATAAAATTGTGTTCTAATTGCTCAGCCCCACCTACCTGATGATGGTGAGGGATGGTGTGACCTTCCTGTGTGGAATCCCGGGAATACAGAGGAGAGGGACATCTCTCTGGTGGGTTCCCATTACTGGATCCATCTGTAGGAAACACACACACTGACTGAATACATTGTTTCCATGTGTTTATCAGATGATGAGGGATCTAGGTTGAGCCTCCGTACTGCTCTCTCCTTTACAATAAAGTCTCCTCTTACCCGGTGATGTGAGGGGCGGCTGATCCTCCATCATGACGTCCTTGTAGAGATCCTCGTGTCCTTCTATACACTCCTCCATGGAGAAATAGACAATGACATCCTGACACCTTATAGGAACCTGACACACACAATGATACAGTCACAATTCCAGACACATCCCTTGTCTGTTACTGGATAATGTCCCAGAATTCCCACCACCGCTCACTTCACCTGTCAGCAGCTTAATGATCTTCTGGGTGACTTCTAGAATCTTCTTGGCACTGGTTACCTCTGTTGTCAGGCAGCGAGGTGGAGGCACTGTGATGGGTGATGTCCTGTGAAGACAGTTGCTGGGTGTTACGGCTCACCAGATCTTTTCTTTACTGATTTAAAAATCTGTGTAAACAACTGTCACTTCTCACCTCTCATGATCCCCACCTATTGTTAAAGGGGTTGCTCCACCGGAAAAACATTTTTTAAAGCCAGCAGCTACAGCTACAGCAGCTGCTGGCTTTTAATATTTGGACACTTACCTGTCCTGGAGTCCAGCGACGTCCGCAGCAGAGGACGAGCGACCGCTCGTCGCTCTGCTGCTCCCTCCGCCATCCTCGCTGAGGGAACCAGGAAGTGAAGCCCTGCGGCTTCATGCCCGGTTCCCTACGGCGCATGCGCGAGTCGCGCTGCGCCGTTCTGATTGGTGCTCCTGTGTTCTGGGAGCCGAGTGTCTCCCAGAACACCAAGGGAAGTCTGCGGGAAGTGACGTAACTCCCGCAGATTCCTGGAGACAGGACTCCCGGATGTGGGTGAAAATACCTGTCTTAGACAGGTATCTTCACCCCCCTCCCCCCTGAAAGGTGTCAATTGTGACACCGGAGGGGGGGAGGGTTCCAAATAGCAAAAGTTGCTATTTAGGGTGGAGCTCCACTTTAAGTCTGTGTTTTTATTACAGTGGTAACAGTAAAGTCCTAAGATCCTGGCATGGCCTGACGCAGCATGTGAGCGGACGTCTTCCTTGGCAGCTCCGAGATCCGTCTGAACAATCCTGTGCAATCCTCCTTGCCTGCCTCTCCAAAACGGCTAAAAACTATACAGCTCCCTTGGGGAAGACCCTGTGCTAATTTTCCGGGGACTCTGGTGGATGGGAAAACTAAAAGGGAGAAAACAACCTGTGGTCAGGATGAGTATCGCCACGCGCTCCTGCCAAGATGGCCTCCGCGCCACTCTCATCTCTGGTATCCACTCCGGAGCTCTTTGCAGATGACCCTGATCCATCTCTGCCACCCTCTCCCGGGACCTCCGCCACACCAGCCCCTGCGTCTCCCAGTGAGGATGGTCTGGAGGACGGCCCGGAACCGGAGCCCACGCTGCTGGAGGTCCTCAAAATCATTAAGGTAAACCACACAGACATTATGGGGAAAGTGGAGGAGCTCAAGCTCCAATAATGCGCCAGGATATGCATAAAGTGAGGGACCGGGTCTCTGACAGGGAACGCCGCATCAGTGATCTGAAGGATACTGTGGGCCCGGTCCTTCCTGCTCTTAAAACCCAGGGCACTAAAATGCTATCATTAGAGGACAAGCTGGACGATTTAGAGAACCGCTTAGGCAGGAACAACCTGCGCCTGGTGGGTCTGCCTGAACGGGTCGAGGGTTCCGACCTGGTTTCTTTCCTGGAGAGCTGGTTTACCCAGGAATTTGGGAAGGACTGCTTATCCCCCTGTTATGTTCTGGAACAGGCCCACAGAGTACCTAACAGACCACTTCCTACAGGCGGCCCTCCCCGCACCATGATAATGCACCTCCTTAACTACAGAGACCGGGATTATAACCTGTATGCAGCCCGCATAAAAGGGAGCCTTGCGTATATCTATGACTGGTTCCAGGAGGCCTCCTCGTCCTGCTCCACCGCTCTATTGACTGCACTGGTAGGCTTTAGGGACTCACTTGTTGATGACCTACACAGGTCTGTACCCAGAAGCTGCTCCCGTAGCTCCCTGATAGAAATCAGTTGGTTGGCATGAGGGTAACGGGGTGCTCACGAATTCGGACGGGATGTCTCCCAAAGCCCCCCTGTGGCGAAACCCCAACTTCTCTGAGCTCCTGGGTCACCCGGATTCTCTGTGGTGGACCCGACTGGGGGTCACACACGTCTCCCATATCTTTGTAAACGATACGTTTATCTCCTTTGAGGATCTAAAGGAACGGTATGGAGTGACGGATACATTTTTATACAAGTATCTATTATTACGCCATGCAGTTCAGGCACAATTTGATGGTCTGACCCAGGAGCTCACTGAATCACCTCTGGAGGTGATAATGTCGTACCCGGATATTAAAAAGCTGGTTACGACTATTTATTCCCACCTGCAGTCGGCTGGGGTCAAACTCTTCCAGATTGCTCAGCGGAAATGGGAGGTGGACATTCCAGGGCTGTCCGAGGAGGGGTGGAAGGAGGCCTCGGAAGTTTTCTTCCACGATTTTATCGGGTCTAACGATCAGTATGTACAATTTAAATTTATACACCAGTTACACTACACTCCTGCCAGGCTGGCCAGCACGGGATTTGATTCTGCTGCTTCTTGTTCTAGGTGTGGCTCCACTGAGGCCGGTTACATACATAAGTTTTGGTCTTGTCCTGCTTTATCAACATTTTAGAAGGACTTGTTTTCTTTCTTTAAGGACACCTTACATGTACCCATTCCTCACACACCGGAGGTCGGGTTGCTGGGAGTGCTCAATGACTTAATACCTACAATCCATGCTCGAACTCTGATACGCACAGTCTTGTTTTATGCCAGGAAACTGATTCTGCTACAATGGAAGAGTGCCTCTGCTCCAGATATCCAAATGTTGTATCGTATGGTGAATAATGAATATGAAGATTTGGCAACCCTGGCTTGATATTGCAGATTCCTTTTGGAAAGACACCCCGCTCTCCCAGCCATAGTGGGCTATAGTCATGAGTTGACAGGGTATGTCTGTGGGTTGATGGGTGGAGGGGTGGTTGGATATGGTGTGTTTTGGATCTGGGTGGGGGTGTGGGAGGGCGGTGAGGGGAGAATAGTTGTGTAAATGAGTGTGAGTCAGTATGAGTATGACTGTAACTGTTAGATACTTCTACTGCATATTATGCAATGACAAACTGTGTGGGGGCCCTAGGTGGTCCAGTTTGATTACCCTGTCTCACTTGTTGTTTTGGATTTCCTCCATTGAGGATCCGGGGGAAATAATATTCTCAGGATAACATATAACTCTGTTGTGATACTCTTATTCTGCACTACTATATACACGTGATGTAACCGTTTATGTGCCTCATTGATACTTGTATTTGCAGAAAACCAATAAACAAGGTTTTTTTTTTAAAGTCCTAAGATCCTCCCAGAATATTTAGGATGTACATTGCCTTGAAAAGTATTCATACCCCTTGACATTTTCCACATTTTGTCATGTTACAACCAAAATTGTAAATATATTTTATTGGGATTTTATGTGATAGACCAACACAAAGTGGCACATAATTGTGAAGTGGAAGGAAAATGATAAATGGTTTTCAATTTTTTTTTTACAAATAAATATGTGAAAAGTGTGGGGTACATTTGTATGGTGCCCCCCTGAGTCAATACTTTGTAGAACCACCTTTCTCTGCAATTACAGCTAAAAGTATTTTTGGGGATGTCTCTACCAGCTTTGCACATCTAGAGAGGGACATTTTTTGCCCATTCTTCTTTACAAAATATCTCAAGCTCTGTCAGATTGGATGGAGAGCTTCTGTAAACAGCAATTTTCAAGTCTTGCCACAGATTCTCAATTGGATTTAGGTCTGGACTTTGACTGGGCCATTCTAACACATGAATATGCTTTGATCCAAACCATTCCATTGTAGCTCTGGCTGTATGTTTATTGTCGTTGTCCTGCTGGAATGTGAACCTCCGCCCCAGACTCAAGCATTTTGCAGACTCTAGCAGGTTTTCTTCTAAGATTGCCCTGTATTTGGCTCCATCCATCTTCCCATCAACTCTGACCAGCTTCCCTGTCCCTGCTGAACAAAAACCATCCCCACAACATGAAGCTACTACCACCATGTTTCACGGTGGGGATGGTGTGTTCAGGGTGATGTGTAGTGTTCGTTTTCCGCCACACTTTTGCTTTTAGGCCAAAAAGGTTTATTTTTGGTCTCATCTGAACAGAGCACCATCTTCCACATGTTTGCTGTGTTCCTCACATG